>CM023487.1:26918299-27518299 GCA_013339685.2 Hyalomma asiaticum
CTTGCGGGAAAGAAAAGGCACCATGTAGGCGCCCTTTGAGGAGAGAAAGTGGCCGTCACCTGAATATATCTCACATGAAACTGGACAACTAAAAAATGTTGCTCACCTTTTGCGTTTGTGTTAGCCTGGTAAATAAGGAAAAACAGACCTACTTTGGCGCGTAGTGTGTAGCGGCAATGCTTTATTCGTTTGCAAATTGCTGACAAATACAGGCGGGACAACAAAATTCGGCATGGACTAGTCATCAAGATTATCTAAGCCGCATGCATACTTTTCTTGTTGAGAGGAAGTGTTTATCCAAATTTTGATATTCAACATCGTCACCGATGCTCAATTAGATAACAATACCTAATACTCACACTTCCTGCCCAAATAAATTTTAACGTCTTAGGCATGGATGGTCACAAAAAGACGTGACAACCCTATTGCCATAGATTTTTGGAGTCTTACTACCCTAAATCACACAATGGAGGGCTCCGGAAATTTCGACCTCCCGGTGGTTCTTTAACGCGCACTGATTTCGCAGAGTACCGCAGCCTTAACATTTGACCTTCATAGAAATGCAGCCACCGCGGACGGGATTCGACCACGCGACCTTCGAATCAGCAGCCGCGTGCCACAGCCGCTAGACCACACCGGTGCAGCATCTTACAACGCCAAGCGGTAAATTAGTAGCAGCACAGAAGGTTTGCCAGTGCACGTCCTAGTGAGAAAGCCTTCTAGCTGAATTCTTCTCTGTCCACTGCATCACCTGGATTCCGGTTTTGCCGTTCAGTGCACGCTGTCACTTCTGAATTGACAAAAAGAAAGGCAGATCCCACGTGCAGTGGGAATCAAGGAAATGCGAAGCACACATCAGGAACGTAAAATGGATCTCCATTGTTGTCTCGCTAAACCGATTTTGGTACATCTGAATTTGACCAAACGGCCGCAAGAGCACCATGACTGCGGCATGTAAACCATGCCGCTCATGACATGCCTGTCGTGATTCTAATGTTATGACTTGTCATTTACGTTCGTCATGCAGTCGTGTTCTGCCATAGCAATTTTGGTAAACATCCCATTAACGAAACGCGTGGCATGTAAATCATGCCGCTCATGATATGCCTGTCATGATTCTAATGTTATGACCTGTCATTTACGTTCGTCATGCAGTCGTGTTGTGCCATAGCAATTTTGATAAACATCCCATTAACGAAACGCGTGGCATGTAAATCATGCCGCTCATGATATGCATGTCACGACTTTCATGTTATGACCTGTCACTTATGATCGTCATGCAGTTTTGTTGTGCCATACCAATTTTCGTATGCATCCCATTAACGAAACGGCAGTATAGCGCCAGGACCGTGGCATGTAATCATGCCGCTCATGACATGCATGTCATGGTTTTCATGTTAAGAACTGCCATTTATATTCGCAATGCAGTTATGCTGCGGCATGCGAATTTTCGTATACATCCCATTAATGAAACGGCCAGGAGTGCACCAAGACCATGGCATGTAAATCATGCTGTTCGTGACCTGCATATCATCATTTTCATGTTATGACCTGTCATTTATGTTCGACATGCAGTCATGTTGTGGCATACTAGTTTTCGTATACATCCCATTAACGAAACGGCCAGGAGAGCACCAAGATTGTGGTATGTAAATCATGCTGCTCATGACATGCCTCTCATGATTTTCATGTTAGGAGCTGTCATTTATATTTGGCATGCTGTCCTGTTGTGCCATACCAATTTTCGTATAGATCCGATTAACGAACGGCCAGGAGAGCACAAAGTCGTAGATAGATAGATAGATAGATAGATAGATAGATAGATAGATAGATAGATAGATAGATAGATAGATAGATAGATAGATAGATAGATAGATAGATAGATAGATAGATAGATAGGCAGGCTCAAGGTCGCCGAACTTCGCTAAGAAATGCTTCGCACTTAAAAGTATCCGTCCTTATCACTGGGTCTTCGAGCAGTGTCACACGCGAATTATTTGGGCACGGTATTTAAGAAGGCACAGCGGTGCCGGAATGCGCGAGCGTCCCGAACTCCCTTACTACCAATGAGCCTGCGGCTTATGGTTGTTTCCGGATTTTCGAGAACTCCACCTCTCAGGTCTTGGGCGCAAGAGACAGGGGGTAACGGTGTGAAGTTAAAGAAAAAAAAGCCCTTCCTAGCTTGTTGCAGTTATCATAAATTACATTAGGTGCCGCAGAGGAAGTCCCCTTGACCGTCTCGGATACCAGACAGATCGAGGCCATTACGCAACGGATCTTGCGGTCTCCCCGTTTACTTCAGTACCAGAGTCATAACTAATGTTCCTTCTTAAAGTGCTGGATCGCCGGGCTCGCCATTTTCACTGACACTCTTCCCACGTCCTCTGAGAACATGGGAAGCGTTTTCCTATGCGCCGTACGTCTTCCGGAAACTCTTCCTACTTCCAAAGATATCGAACCCTATTTGCTGGCCTCACAGCCACTTACGTCCCCGAGGTGGCCGGTGCAAGCGCCGAGGTAACGGGTTCCTAATGACGGTACGTGACCTAGCCTTAAAACCCTACCTCCATTCCTAAGTCGTGGTGCTCATTTCTGGCCCGCCTTTCCTCCTTTGCATGTGTTCGGAGTTCAGCGGCCTGTCGCCCTTGAAGGGCGACGGGACGCTGAAGGACAACAGGACGCTGCACTTTATACACCGAAAACGAAGCGCGCGCTACCTGCGTTGTGTTCGTCTACTCATGCATGAGTAGTTTAGCATTTTCGCGTAGCAACCACCCCTGTCTGCTCCGCTATGCCTTAGCGTTGTTCTAGCTGAAACTCACAAAGCCCTTGGACGTCATTCAAATAATTCTCGAAGAGCCACATCGCAGAGCAGATGTATACAAATGGTTTCTTAGTCATAGGTTCCGTCATGCTTGATTGTTTTGTGAGGTTTAACGTCCCAAAACCAGCTCTGACTATGAGAGACGCCGCAGTGGAGGTCTTCGGAAATTTCGACCACCTGGGGTTCTTTAACGTGCACTGACATCGCCCAGCACACGGGCCTCAACATTTGGCCTCCAGGCTCTCTCATGCTAAAGCCATTGTTTCCCAACAGTTTGATCGCACGAACCCACATGTTGCCGCTTCACAAGAGGTTATCGATTCCAAATGAATTGCCGCTGCCTATTGCAGATTGTCATCAGGCCGCCCGCAGAGAGATGGCAATATCTGCGGAAGAGAAATTAAATGGTCTGTTCTGCACACGGGAGTTTCCGGAACATTGATGGTAGTCTATTCAACTGTACAAGTGTAAGCTTCCCCACCGGCACGTTCGGTATCATTGCAACTCACAGAAAACTGGATCTCCTCTCCCAGGCCATATCTTTATCGCTCTAGCTGCCACTTCGAGCAAAATCGACCTTCTTGGAGCCGTTCACGCAATTGCCGTAGAATATTCAAGTCGGTGTCGGTGTAGGCGTCCACGCCGGAAGCAACCATCTCTAGCTAACGCCGCGTTTTTCGAAGCACCCAACCGCGCAAGCACCCCGCCATGGCACAAGAGCACTGCTAAAGAAATTACTTTCTCAAAAGTTCTCTGCAAAATTGTAAAATATGACAACTAACACTTACTCACATAACAGCTCGGACGTCTGTTTGACCGAGAAAACAATATTAGGTCACGAAGAAGCGATGCAAACTGGGACTAGTGAAGCTACAGCATTCACTCGTAATGGGAAAGCTTAAGCGTTCTCTACGTTTTTCACACCTTATTGCCGCAATGTACGTTTTAAAATTAAACATCCACTTTATACTGAATTTAGATCGTAAAATCTGGGAAACTACGTATCGACCCTGCCATCCTCGGTATCCGTTGCACGTGTCCATCCCTTAATACATTAGCAGCATAGCATCGAATTGTTCTGTGGCTTAAGTATGCCTGCATGGCGTGTGAGGCACACTCACGCGCAGCATGTGGCATTTAATAAATAGTCCATGTTCGCTCACATAGTGTTTTAATGGTGTTTCAGGACAATATATTCTGTCAGCGGCCGCCTGTGCCTTCATATGTAAAGACGAAGAAAGAGCAGCAGCAGGAAATAAACGGAGCTGTCGAAGAAAAGGAAAAGGAATACGGAGTAGAATAAAATAAGTATATAATGTAAGAGACGAGGGAGCTAACAATGGCGTAGAAGAAGACGGCAAAAAAGAACCCAATGGTTGAGGAAGAAGAGGGGGAATAAAGAAACGAAAGAACACCGAAAATTAGAACACGCAGCAAAGCACAGCTTACGGCTGGCTGTGCCGCTTACTCTGCCCAGGCGTGGAAGCTTTAGCTTTAAATGTATGCTCTAACTTTTCTCTCTCTCTCTCTCTCTCTCTCACACACACACACACACACACACACACACACACACACACACACACACATACATACATACATACATACATACATACATACATACATACATACATACATACATACATACATACATACATACATACATACACACACATATTTAGGCCCACATGATGGCAAGGAGTGGCCGTCGGCGTGATGCAAAGCGAAGTCCTCCTTCGAACAGTAACAACAGGAGGTTTATTTGATGCAACGTTTCGACCGCAGTGCCTGACGGACACCTATTCTGTTGTTACTGTTCAAAGGAGGACTTCCTCCGATATATATATATATATATATATATATATTACAAGAAGGTTGAAGTGAACTACAATGTTAACAGATAAATACTTTATTCCTAACGTTTCTACTGGAGGACCAGCCTTCCTCAGAGGTTTAAGTCGAATGAGCACGACGGCCATCCGAATACAAGTGAAAGGAAGAGGCAAACCAGCAAACAAATATATAAATAAATAAACAAATAAATAAACACATAGGCAAACAAACACCAAAGTGGGTGGCTCACAGGGAAGGAGACAGACGACATGAGGAGAGGGCAAAAACGATCTAGATAAGGAAGACCCCGGAGGTGCAACGGCTGGTTCTTTAATCGTTGCCACGTCTGAACTATCGAGCCACGTGAACGGGATAAGGGCTTGAATGGCAAGGCAAGAATGAGAAACAAGCTGGGTTCAGGCTTTGTGCGAGGAATGCGAAGAAACGAAAAAAAGAAAAAGGTGAAAAAGGAGACAAATAAGGAGTAAGTGGGCCTTTCCACCTTTTTCGCCTTTTCACTCCCACCTGGGAGTATTTTTCTTTTACAGTGTAAGATTAAATAAAACATGACCACTCCGTCGTCGACAGGCTCATGTGCATACCCAGGCGTTTTCGTTAGAGCTTTTGTCCCGCAGCTCCAAGGATGAGAGTTGTTCTAGAAAACACGACGGGGAGTAAACCAAAGAACAACAAAGTCGACAAAGCGCTTTGTCGGTAGTGCTCATGGTGAGATGAAATATGTGTTATAAACAATGGAAATATTTTTGGAGACATTGCTTCTACATTGGCGGCGTTTGCAAGGCCACTGCTCCATCCCCTAGTGTGAGGGCGTCCTTAAGAAATACAGTCATATAAAGAAGTTATATGTTTAGGACTTCATATATATATATACATATCTGGCTCCGAGAGATGCAAAGAGCCACACTTTAGTAGGCTTTAGTTTATTGCTTCGAGCCACGTGAATTCGACATGAAGACATACCTCATACTGGCAACTCTGGCACTAATTTTCTCAGCAATGCTGACAAGCATTTGTGCAGGTGAGTACTTCAGATGAAACGAGGCATTTTTACATGCTACTGCCCAGATTGGCAGCCGGTAACTAAACTCGCTGGGGTCATACGGTGTGTATGAAGTTATCGACACGTTATTATTCTCGAAATAGAGGCTTTTCACTACGAATTATGTTGTCCGATCTGTCGCCAAGCAGTTTGGGGGCACGCTGAACAGCGAATTGCGGGAAATGGCACACACGTATTAAGGCATGGGCTTATAGACGTGTGTCACTTATTACATAAGAACTTATGACTCGCTGTGTGAATAAACCTTCCTCTTCACTATTATCAGTGCTCGTCGTAAGGCAAAGATAAACGGTTATTTTAGCACTCAAATACGCAGCTCTTTCCTAAACGCATTGGTCTACCACCACGGGTCGTGCTCAGATACCGACTTTCGAGAGATTATGAAAAATCTCTCTTTATACGATGCGAATTCATGCTCAACTTAACTGGAGTAAATGGGACGCCCTAATGAAGGTATTTCTGCAATTTCAAAACACTTCTTTAAATGGTCCTTGCAACCCCTTTTCAACATAGCGAACTGAGCGTATCAGCCGGGGCGACTCTTGTGAAAAAATATTACTGACCTGCATGCTTCAATAGACGTCGCAGTTACCTTTCCTGTACGGCTGGAATTCGCCCGTACTCCTTTCAGCAGGTTCCCTTCCTAGGGGCACCGACTACATCCGTTAAAGGTAGAACCACCACTGGTACTAGTCATGGACAGGAATCGTGAACTCCAATGGCCGGTGAATGGTTCATGTCTGTGTGATACCTGTGTCACACGGGCACATTGGAAGGCCTTCGAGTCGATGACCTTCGAAAAGCCCACAACTCTACCGACTAAAAATACATTCTGGCGCTGCTACACGGCAGTTTTCAACGGCCGTTGAGTCGCCGAGTGATTTCGCAACAACATGGCGGCAACCAAGGCACCCGCTTCAACTCTAATTCGCACTAGTTGCTTGCTATTAGCACCGACGGCAAGAAACAAACTTTAAATTGAGCCTTCTCTTAATCTCATGTACCAAAAGGGACAAAGTATGCGCGACTTTTTGCAGTCGTTATTCAGAAAACTTGCCGATTTTGACACTGCTAAGCCTAAGTGTCTAGCGTGAGCCCCAAAAGTTGGTTTGATTTGTAAACGCGAGATGGCGCGACACGCGGTGTTTTCCACCAACTGCATGGCGTTTGTTTTTTATAACAGGGACGGCGTATTCGATCTAGAACTAATGCAATGTTGTGAGAGCGTTGGCCTCTGGGCACGTTCCAATATTTTTCACAGGTGTAAGATTCTACTTATTGATACAACGACATAAATAGGGCCAAGGCCTCAGAAACTAGCGCGCGCGGGAGCTGCTGGTGTGCCAAGTCTCGGAGTTCGCGCCGCTTCCGTCGTTCAATGGCCTTCGAAATCTCAAAGGAGTTGTGGGCTGCTCCATTGACTCGATAGACTATTGACTCGACGGCCATCGAAACCGCCCGTGTAGCAGCTCAAACTTGACCTTTGAGTCGATTGACTATCGGTTCGAAGGCCTTCGAAACGCCCGTGTGACACCAGTATGAGTGACCTGACGTCGAGGTCACTCTCAACTCCTAAGATAGAAACGGCATCGGATGCGTTACCAGCACGTTCCTAGCACAGACAAAGATAGCGCATGCAGCACTTCTGCGAAGAGGATACTACAGTTCTTGTGCAGCATTGTGCAAGATACCTCAAATTTCAGAGCATCTTACGCATCACGTATATCAGTTGTGACTAACTCAAGTTCTCGAGATATAATAGACTGACCTACAATATGAGAAGTGATATTAGCACAGAAACTAAGTTTGGCGCAGCATGAGCGCACACACAAACGAGCTATAAGATTGCCAAAGCATGCTTACAAAAGGGCTCTAAAACCACTATTTTATTAAGTAGATGGCTCCAGATATTGCGGCTACCTCGGGTTACCTAAAAAGTGCACTGGCATCGCACCGTACACCGGTCAATAGGATTTCGCATCCGTTCAAATACTGCCCTTGCCTAAAGCCTTGCAATCTCGCGTTACAACGTTGCTTAAAAGAACATGAAAAACACTTACGTCTTATTCTTTCGATTCCATGACGTGCAAGGAGACTAAAAAGCACCACGACGCAACAGAGTGTAGAATCAGGTAGTGCCTCAACCGCTCCCTCGTGATAATACATCCGATTGTTCACACAGCTATGGACCGTCAGTATCCTCGAGACACCCGGGTTAGCAGTGGCGAGAGAATAGGAGGCCATTCTGCTTACGAGAATACACTAGTTGCCGCAGTAGGCAGAAGCAATTATAATTCAATCTGAGGAATGCGTCCGCGCTGGTGGCTCACGACACTGGCGAACATGTGGCGCCAAATTCTAGTCACTGTTAGCTGTTGCATGAGCATCATCTGGATAACGCTCCCCGGATATGAAAAGTCGCAGCCCTTTCTCCAAGCAACCTTCCTGTATAAGGTACCCTCGGCGCTGTCCGCTACCAGTGCGCACTTCGTTGTGTCGTTTCTCATCTTAGCATAAGTGAGGCCGCTCTGGCAAAGTTCCTCTCTTCTTACCAGAACGGCCCTGCGGCTCCCAAAGCAATTCTCACACAGCAATGTTGCCTCAGGAAACGTCGTTCGCTCAAAGTGATTGTGTTTCCACGCGGGAGTTCGAGACCATGCTAGAGCCGAAATGTCGTTTCGTTTTATGGCGCTAGCTGCTAGCGACATAAGGCAGTAGAGGAGAGCTTGCCTTTCGTGGCTTTGAAGAAACTTGTGAAAAGGACTGCCACGTATTTCGGCAAATAAAAAAGTAGAGAACTCGCGTCCTAATAACTTGACATAAAAAAATCGGCATGGGAAGGCGCGAGTGCGCGATTTCGTGAAATCCGAGAAAGCGGAACCTGTGTACACCAGAAAGTTATGGCCCGTTTAACAGGATGTCGATGAACTGCATGCACAACGAAAATAGCGGCCTGTGTTGCCTAAGTCAACCGAGAGCAGGCATCAGTCAGGAATATGCCGTCATTTATGAAAAAAATAACAGTTCCATTGATTGCATACATTCGTTTAGTCCACGTTGGAAGCACCATTTATTCAGAAATAATATAAGGCCTTTACAGACACGAACTTGTCCGAAACTCGCGATCCTACACCTCGTTTATCCAGATGTAGGCAAGACAGAGCAATTACAGACTCTGGAACACACACCACCATGAGGCATCGAGGTGTAAGAAATAATAATGGGGATGCGGCCTTCAGCAATCACCTTTGCACGCGCTGGGAGACTGTTTCTCAGCTCTCCCATTGACGATAACCTTTGTTCTGTGTAGAAGGACGAGGAAACCACCAGGGCTTAAAAACTCCTGGCAAAGCATTCAAATAAAGTCATCTGACTGGCTGGTGTCTCATGACTGTGCTCCATACTCTCATCGCACTATGAGCGTTGCACATGAGCTTGCTATGAGCTTGCAAAAAGAATTGTTCAATCTTTATTTTTCTGGATTGGCTGCTGACGTGTTCACTGTCAGACGAACATGAATATAAGAGGTGTGTTTAAAAGGAAACTAATCTTTTGCCATAACCCCTTTTCTGCTCATTCTACAGCATATTTAGCACTGTCCCATTTCAAGTAGCCCCCTTGACTTGAAATGCAGTTCCAGCGCTTCTTATATATCTGCAAAGACTCCTAAAACCCACTTTAAGAGATAATGGGCAGGTCCCTTATCGCATCATCCTGAATCTTTTTATGGTTCTGAACAGACCTTTTTTTTCTTCAACGTTCAGGACGCAGTATGAAGTGCACTGGGACTGTGTTCGTAGAATAGGCAAGAAGGGCAGAGCGGAAGTATGAAGTTTTGCCAAATACTTGCGGAGAAGGGTGATCCGCGAGCCGAAGCGTTGTCATCGAGCAATGTGGAAATCTTGTTTTCCGCCATGCAGTCATTAAGTGAGTGAAAGCAGATTTGACATAAAAGAAGGTCAGACTTGGCGTGGCATGATTCTTCTACGATACCAATTCTGTCGCAACACCTAAGACAAACGGTTATTTCCAACAATTACAGCACGAACACAGGACGCTGCCATCGTCCGTCGATGCGCAAGGTCGTCCAGGCTTGGGTTCGTTCCCCGCCGAAATTTTATCGTGTTCGAAGTGCTCGCTTGCAATGAGACTGCACTGAATTTTTTCGCATTTGTGGAAAACGTGCACACACGCACACATCGCCCTACGAGCTCGTTCACGTTCCCATTGGCACTAATCCGACAAATAACTTGTGCATGTGCTTAATTTAACGGCTGCGAAGCAACTCACCAACTGATGGCCATAGCGAAACGCGCCAAATAGCAGATAGCCGTCTAAAGATTCCATCAAATGCCCTCAGTACCCACACAGTAGTCGCTTTGCCTATTGGAACGCTATTTCAGAAGCTAGGCTCCCTTTTAACACACCTCGTACTATATTTTCACATTTTCGCACTATGTACCAGAAGTAGCTTATAGGTATACAATGCGGTCTCAGTACTGGGACCCGCCATTACATTGCTTCCAGAAAGGCTACACATGTACTAATTGTGTATTACTCCACCTCACAGTTGCTTTCGACCAACCGCCGTACTGCACTGAGCCACCTGGTGATGGCAAGTGCCCAGGGGAAGTACGCCCAAAGCATTCTACCCTTAATTGGACCTTCTATGGAGAACAGGGTGAATGCTTTCCGCACCGCTGGGGGTCCTGTGGGAACCACAGCAACGTTTTTCCATCATGTTCGTCCTGTATGACTGCATGCAGTAAGTACAAAATAGCCTTATCATGTTATTCTTGATATAAAGTTTTACTGCTTATATTACCTAACGTATGGAGTTGGGATACCAGCAATTGTTTACTCGCTCATTTTCTCTTACATCCCGCGGAAGTATCTACCTAAACAAATCGATACTCGGCGGCACATCAAGTTTCAAAATACCGCAATCACATCCTCTCATTCGTTGCACACTAGCTCGGACTACGCAATTCTAGTTTATGTCTCGCCTACGTGGGTGCCCCAGTGTAACTTCAGGGTAGCACTTTATGTCAGGTCAGTTTTCTAAGTTACAGAGCGTACAAAATCACGGACTATACGCGGTATGCAGTTGGAAAAAGACCATACGATTTCATTTAACAACTACTAATACGAAGGTTGCCTGTATTTTGCGCGAAATGTCGAACTAATCTCTAACCTTGAAATATTCTTGACTTCTTGGATTGTTTCTTAACACCAGAATGCTGGTTCTTATAATAAATCGGGCGTTCTAGTGCCTGCGCTAATGAAATAGTACGGTACATAGTGAACCTCCTCAAATTATTCGCGCAAAAATACGGTATTTCACGCGCTTCACGCCATGTTTATTATTGTTTCATGTATTTAGCATAACAATCCATAACAATTAGCCAGAAATGTTTCCAGCAGGCTTAAAAATTTTCCCAAGGTGAGCTGATGCCGCCGAATCTTTGCGCTAAATTGTAGCTGGTGTGAAGTTAGTCTCAAAAATTCCATTATTTCACACGTGGTGCCTCATAGCGCGGTTGTGCTATGGCCGCACTAAATTGTAGGTTTAGTGCATCATGTTCCGGTTGTGGCGATATGGGTCAGGTGCGTTTTCTTGATGAAATTCTCCAGTAAAACTGGCTTGCTAGAAATTTTAAACTCTACAAAGTCTGATCAAACTATTATAATTGTGTCATCATGCTTCTACGACTTCTGCATTAGGACACACAATAAAATTATTCCATGCAGTCTTCTATGCCTTGATAATAACGATAATATTATTTTCTGGTATTTACGGACCACTATATATTATTTATTTATTTATTTATTTATTTATTTATTTATTTATTTATTTATTTATTTATTTATTATTGAAATACTCTTTATATTTTAGGCGTTACAGAGAGGAGTGGGGTTACATGCTCATGACTGCAGTTTTG
Source organism: Hyalomma asiaticum (assembly GCA_013339685.2). Classification (NCBI taxonomy): domain Eukaryota; kingdom Metazoa; phylum Arthropoda; class Arachnida; order Ixodida; family Ixodidae; genus Hyalomma; species Hyalomma asiaticum. The sequence continues at coordinate 26,929,977 of CM023487.1, forward strand.
ATATATGATCAGCCTTGCTTGGCGATGGAAGCGGGGCGGTCACTACATTACGACGACGTCTTCTGCGCGTCGGTTATGAGAGCCGCCGTAGTGACGGGCTGCGCAAATTTCTACCACCTGGGGTTCTTTAACGCGCACTGACACCCCACAATAAAAGGGCATCAAGAGTTCAGGTTAATCGAAGTTTATTTGCCGCGGCCGAGATTCGATCCAGCGACTTTCGGATCAGCAGCATAGTGCGATGCCGATTAGACCACCGTGGCGCGACTGCATTTAGGAAAGGGAATGTAATTTTCCATTGAAGCTTGTGCTTTGCTGGAAGTCAAAATTTACAGTTCAAGGGACGTGTTTGGGGTCGGAACAGATATGTCATCTCCTTCGTATTCCCGGTATGGTTATTAAAAATGGCTAGCCTACGAGACTACGAGACTATGATCGGAATGTGTTCCTTCGTGTTCACGGAAGACACCATTTTCCGTAATGGTGTTCATTCTATGTGGAATCCCACTTATTTTGACGAGGCCACCGATGCCTCTAGTCACTGTGTCAACATAAGTAGACGCATAATACCCACCACGTTGTTAAGGGGTGACACCTCCACGTTATTCACAGGGACCGCAGGTGAAATGTCTTATTCTGCATAAATTCTCACTATAGAAGAATGCAACCGGACTCCGGTTGAAACGTTGCATGAAACAAATCTTCCGTTGTTACTGTTCTAAGGAGGACTTACTTTGCTTTATATATATATAAACAGTCTTCCTTGCGGCTTGAAGTTTCACCTTGCACATCTCGCAGATTACATAATCACCTCAGTTTCACTCGCCTGTACGAAAGCACTCACGCGTTCAATTCGTCGGCGCTTCCTCGTGCCATCAGATTGTGGAATGCGCTTCCGGATTCCATTGTGTCTGAAAAAAATCCTGATAAATTTCGTCAGCTCATCATTTCGCATTACTCGGCATAAACTTCTCAAAATGTACTTCTTTTTTTTTCTCTGGTAATGTATGTTTTATTACTTCATAGTTATGAGTTATTCTTTTCGCTCATTTCTTGTACTCTTATGTTTTTTCTTACTTTGAATTGATGCGCGTTTTACAAAATGTATCGGTTTCTTGTTCCTTCTGATCTGCTTTGATTGTATATGCGTAGAACTACTCTTTTGCTCCTTTTTCTTTTGTTAGCCAATAGTTAATATGTTTGTGAAGCTATGTGCGTACTTTTATCCATTTCATTCTGTATAACATGTATTCACTATGTGTGATCATATATTTTTTTGCAATGCCCCCCTTACTCAGTGCTTCCAACGAGCCCTGTAAGGAATCCTTAAATAAATAAATAAATAAATAAATAAATAAATAAATAAATAAATAAATAATATATATATATATATATATATATATATATATATATATATATATATATATATATATATATATATATATATAGCTTGGGTTGCCGCTAGTTTATAACAGAATTGACGATGCGCCTCTTAGAAAACGACGGTTTATTAAGTCAACGTTTCGGTCGGAGCCCGACCTTTTTCAAGACGCCCTGAAAGCCTGCGCAACGTCTGCCGCAACGAGGCCCAAGCTATGAAATAACGAAAGGGAAGGGGGTCAAGCGCTCGTTCTTTATTTGTTAGAAACAACTTAATGAACAAACAGACAATGAAGCCTAGGAAAGCATAGGGGAAGTTACTGGTGGTATTGTAATTGTGGAGAAAGTAGAAAGGAATTAAAGTGGACGAAAAGACAAACCTGCCTTCGGTGGAACCGAACCCACGACCTTCGGACGACGCGTCCGACGCGTCCGGTGCCTTAGTTAGCATGCGAGGGCTTATTGGGCAGCAGCCATCTCATCTAAGCTCACGTTCTACGTGACGCCTCCTGGCAAGAAAGTGTGCTCCACACACGCCGCCTTGGCCATGAGTGTCGCTGCCTAACACTCCCAGGATAATACGTACATAAACACCCAATAAAGTGGACGGAAGGACGACCGCCTTCGTATCTCGGTTGGTAGAGCATCGGACTCGTCGTCCGAAGGTCGTGGGTTCGGTTCCCACCGAAGGCAGGTTTGTCTTTTCGCCCACTTTAATTTCTTTCAACTTTCCCCACAATTACAATACCCCAAGTAACTTCCCCTATGCTTTCCTAGGCTTCATTGTCTGTTTGCTCATTAAGTTGTTTCTAACAAATAAAGAACGAGCCCTTGACCCCCTTCCGTTTATATATATATATATATATATATATATATATATATATATATATCCCATCACTAGGTTCGCCAAGAAGTGTTTCCCATCCAAAACGTTTTAACCACAGGACCTCGTATCCATCAAGTAGGGAAAAGAATGTGGTTGATCCATCTGTCATAGGAATCGGTATAACACGAAAGTGAAACCTGTCTTCGCACATAAGCGGCAATCTGACGAATCGCGGAGAGGGGGATCCGTTGGGTCCTCTGGACATGTGAACCCCTTCCCCTTGCATGGACACATTAGCAACACGTCGACACTGTACAGGGATCCTGGGAAGTTGCATACAAGCGAATGCTCTCGAACGATACACATTTCTCCGGAGACAATGCATTGAACTCGCCAGCGGTCTGTGTAAACTGTCCAGAAACCAGGAGCGTTCGGAAACGGTGAAACGTCGCAACTGAAGCCGAAGTGTTTGTGAACGGTTCGTTTTGTGAACGGCACACTTCGCTGTGCGAAAGGCGCATCATTTGCTTGTCGACGGTCGTCTTTGCAATAGTCGAGTAAAGCGCGTCACCACGCAACTGGCTATCACATATGTCACACAAGACAAATTATACAGCGGCCGTGGCTGAAGCAACGCGCCGGAGGACGCCGAAGTCTGCGCGGCGATAGAGGTGCCGAAACTACTGAAACGCTAACTGCCGGCGCGCATATTAACGTGACAAATTACGACTTTGCTCCATCGTTCCTAGGTGGCGGTACCGCCGCTGAGAACAAAGAGCGTGAAGTGAGTGAAAGGGAGGCGATGTGAATTTAAGAGCAAGTTTGTTTCCTAAATGAGGTTGCTTTAACAGGACATCAATTAGATGCAAATTGTAAAGCAGTCTAGTAAATATATAAGGGCCGTATTTTGCTCCGCATTGGAGGTCTGTCGCTGGCGTGGCCGGTAGCGCTTCGACCTCCTGCCGTCACATCCTGGCTGGTTATGGGTTCGAACCGCCAGTGGGTGGTACTTTTTCGATCTGAAGGTGCGTGTTTATTTTGCAGACATCAACTTCCGTTACGGAAGTACGTGACAGATTTCATTGTTGACCCCGGTATAAAACACTTTCGTGTTGAAAACCATTAGAATGTGGAAGACCAAAACCGGTGCTACACCTTTCTTAACTTTTAGCTGCGGAATAAAAAGAGATAATCTGTAGATACACATTTCATCGGAGCGGGTGCCCAGTAGTAACAATAAACGGCGCGTGAAATCACACTTCATTTTACCGTGACCACTGCTGCTTTATTTTGTTAGCTACAGGCTGGCATAATTTTCTGCAAGTGCCATTTAAGCGCCGAAACACCTTTTTATACAGCTAGCTTACACTGGTAAAACCAGTGTCACTTGGCCGCAGTGCGAGACATTATGTACCCGCGATAAGCACACAGACACAAACAAGGAACGCGGAGACGGCACAAGAGGCACCAAACGCCATTGCTAGTGCTGCGCCTGTGTGTGTGTGTGTGTGTGTGTGTGTGTGTGTGTGTGTGTGTGTGTGTGTGTGTGTGTGTGTGTGTGTGTGTGTGTGTGTGTGTGTGTGTGTGTGTGTGTGTGTGTGTGTGTGTGTGTGTGTGTGTGTGTGTGTGTGTGTGTGTGTGTGTTTCGTGACTATGTAATGTCCCACAGTGCGATCAGCTAACCAAAAACAGTTTTTGTCTACTTGCATGTGGTGTGTAAAAGGGGCTCAATACTCTGTCTCGTACATTCTTTTTATCAGACTCGTAGTTTTGAGTGTTTTATAAAGGTCACGCCATGAAAGAAGGTTCTCTTGAAGGAAACAGAAATTCTAAAATGTCACCATATGTTTATATTTCAGATCCCGAGAATGCAACTACATATTGCGAGGGATTGAACTAGTGACCAAAGCAAACTTGGCATTCATCCCATGACATGCCGAAAGTCCTTAGTAGACTTGGTTTTGATATTACGGTGGTGGAAAAGCAATAAATGCATAACTAAATCCTCGATACCCCGTTCCTTAGCACTCAATAAATTTACAAATGCATTACGAATCCTTCATGATTTATTTATTGAAAAAGAAATCATGGCTTGCCTTTCCTGGAATTTGGCTAAAATCGGTCAAATGCGGTCAATAGTTTCGTTTCTTGCCTATTTGATGGAGCATGATGGCTGGTATTCCTTAACGTGCTTCGGTGGCACTTAAGAAAAAGGAAGGGGAGGGGGGGGGGGATGCTTCATACCTCTCAAACGTCACTGCTATGTTGTTTGCCTGCGGTTTTTTGAAGGGTATTTTTGTGTTGGTCCGCCTGGTTGTTATGCCTACATTTCGATCGTAAGATACAACAGACGGTGCGTTTTTACTCTGGTAGAACGCACAAAATGTGGTTTTCGTCAAATTTCGAATATCAGTTTTGGGCAATCCTCGGTAGACATAGTGTGCGTGGTAGGTCTTGAATCACGTTTAATGGCCGACGACTTCTGCTATGAGACACACGTGGCTGCATTAACGTTAATAGTGGTTCGATTACAGAGATACGTAGCAAAGGAGAGTAATGCCTTAGTGGAGAATTAAAGAACGTTAAATAAAAAATATATAAATCATATATCGTGGTTTTGGGGCAAAACTTCTTATATCCTGATTCCTAAATAGCGATGAAAAAGCACAGTATGCGGGCACCCTGCATTTTCGTCTATATCGAAAATGCGACCGCCGCGACACGGTTTGGCCCTGCGTCATTCAGGTCCGCGGAAAAGTACCACAACCATTTGACCACCTAAGCGGAGCATATTAACGCTAACCCTGATATCCTGGAGAAATATATCGTGTTAGTGCAGTAAAGACGGTTACTCATCGTCGTCATACATCCTTGCTCTGACATGACAATCTTGATTGTTTTTTGGTATTTTACGTCGCAAAACCACAACACCATTATGTGAGACAGGACTCCGGAAATTTCGGTCGCTTGTGGTTCTTTAACGTGCACTGACACAGCACTCTGCACGGGCCTCAAGACATGGCAGTCCTGAGGTGAAAAAAAGGTTTTGGTCATCTTTAGGAGCAAATTGTACTTTTGATGATTATAATTTGGCTGGTGTTCCCCCTTTTTTCACCTTTAATTTCGTCCCAACCAGACATATCTCTGTCAAATGTTCACCTTTAAATCATGGAAGTCCTGGCATATACCAAGTGGTCGAGACGGCAGGGAGAGCTCCTAGATTCAGATAGATAGATAGATAGATAGATAGATAGATAGATAGATAGATAGATAGATAGATAGATAGATAGATAGATAGATAGATAGATAGATAGATAGATAGATAGATAGATAGATAGATAGATAGATAGATTTCTAACGAGTTGAGGGCGAAAGGCGCACCACAGAGAATAGGTGAAGAAGGGACTAGGGCTACTAAAGCTTCCTTACCCTTCCCACAGCCATAAAAGTTTTACGCATATTTTTGCAATGCAACAAATACAATTAGAATGGCGTAGAAAAAGAAAACCGGAACAAGCAGCCTCCCATAGAAAATCACACTCTGAGGTGCACAACCTGGTCGAAGCTTGGCTCACACAAATTTCTTTGTACTTGCTGATAAAGAAAGCCTTGGAGACTAGCTGAGACGAGCAGCTCATACTGAACCCTAAAATCTCTCGGAATTTCTGCCTTAGTCTTGCATGTCCAAAATCTGCGCTTCGGCAAACGCTATTGTTTCTCCCCGTCACATCAACAGAGCTGCATTTACTCTGAATTTATTTTCGATTGCCCCTGAAGTTCGATCACATTAGTGCATTTTAGACGACGTCAGCGTGCGGACATGCGCATGTTATGCGGGATCGCCATGTGATCCCGCTTCCACGCGTCATGATTGGATACTTGCGCGCCACTTTGCGACTCTGACAATCTGTCAAGGCAGAGAAAATCATTGTCGGAATAGTTTCTAATCCCAATTTGCATAGTTCAATTTCTCAGTTTCTTCAACCCAAAGAAAAATAATGACATCTTATGGGCTTAACACTCTTACGTCACAATCACCTGAGTAAAAAGCATACCAGTGCCAAACACACCAGAAACGCACCAGAAGCAGAGGAAAAATAGATGCGGTGATTAAAGTCAGAACTTAGCCAGCATGATGTGAATGCAACTCGCGCAGGACAGGATAAACTGGAAGCCTGCGACAACGGTTTCGTCTTGTAGATGGACACAAAAGAGGCGGGTGGTTACGGTAATAGCATGAAACAATATGGCACCGAATTATTCTGTGTTTATGAGTAGATTTTTTTTTTTTGTCAGAAAGGGTTCCAATTAATGCGACTGTCTGCCTCTCGGAAAAGTTTTTTAGATTGTGGTACAAAACCCAGGCCTGCGCAGAGTCGCAGGAGAGTGACAACGTAAGCTGGAGGAGAGACCTTCTTAGAGACAATTGTAAACGCTTGGGGATCTGGCCAAGTCATCAGACCATCAGGCATATCGAACAGCCAAGTCAGGTTGCTGTCGGGGCTGCGCACGTCGCCTGTCGCATGGGACGATACGACAAAACTGCTTCACGAGGCCGCGCTTCGTAATAATGACGACGGAAAAGTTGAAGAAGATCGTTTCGTAATGATGCTGATGATGTATCTGCAATGGGAGCAGAGCTACAAAAAATGCACCCCTGTGTTCTTTCAAATGATTCCTCACACTCATTATGCAATTCACTTTCCGCGACGCGTAGTGGCGTATTACTGTTCTGCAACGTAACATTACATTTCTTAATGCGATTTCTTAATGCGGCAGGTTTTATATCTGTATAGGTCTTCTTGCGATGATTTTCCAACCACAGGCGCACCTCAGTTGCAGAATTCTCGACAGCCACGCAGAGGGACGTGGGTGCGAATCCTCCCCGGTCCTGGTTATTTTATCTAAAATATGCGCGATAGTGGTTAAGGGCACCGGCGGCGGTGCCCTCTGCAATGTCGAACTTGGAATTTGTTCCAGTTGAGAAGAAGCCTCCAGCGCTCGAAAGGGTCGCCAGGGGGACGACGACGTATTGTGCGCGGTAACCATTGTTGCCGGCATCTGCACACGTTGGATAGGAGCGATTTCGTAGATAAAAAGGTTCTGTTTCAATAATTTGAACTCTGTTACTGGAGAAAACACTGCAAGCTGGGACGCTGTTAAAGGTACGTTTTCTATTGAGCCAAAAAAGAAAAAAAAACGGGAGAGCGATGAATGACGGTAGACAGTCCCTTTAAAGGGTGCCTGAACAACCGCTCTGGCTTGATTTTGAAGACGGCTGCGTGTATTAAAAGCCTCTCAGAAATTCACAGGCGAAGAATTTTTCAAAAAGGTTTCTCAGGAGCGATGATACTGCGATCAGAAAACCTCCGTTTTCAGTTGTGTCTCAACTCTGCCGAAGAGGGCGTATAGAGCTCTTGAGGGCGGTGTCGAAGGAGGTGCCCCGCCCACCGCGTTACGTCTTCAGACTCATCAAAGATGTCACCAAAGACGTGTCAGAGTGGCTGATTGAAACTGCGCGACTGGCGGGGACTGTTGGCGGCACGCCCTTGTTGTTCCCTGCTCACAACGCGCCTGGGCTCAGTCGCGTGCCCTCGCGATCACTGCATTGTTCCGATACCCCGAAGCTTTGTTTTCGTTCATCACATACGTCGGAGGTGTGCGTGCTTACTTCGTAAGTGCGCTGCTGTCTTCGGTGCTGCGCATACGACAGCGTCAGCATAAACAACGCAACCACCATGCGGTTCAACCTTCTCCTGCCTTACCCCCGAGTTAGTCATTGTTGATTACTTGTTGCATGCGGGTTAATCATACTGTCGGGCTCGAACGCGACTCAAACGCGACTATGACTCCAAAGGAAGACCTTCGCGACTCGAAACTCTGCTGACAAATTAACGTGGAATAAGACGGGGTAAGACGGATGGATTAACCTAAAGTGTGAATACACCCTAGTCAATTTTTCCAGCGAAGCTGTTTAGGCTATGGGTGAAACTGGGAAATCTGCAGAAAACTGCGCTAAGCTATTTATGCTAGCATAAAAATGTAACGCTATAGTAAAGACAATTAAAGCTTCCTAACACTAATTAGGTAAGGCCTAATTAAGCTAACTCTAATTCAATGAAGCCTAATTAGGTTCAATTTTTATTCTCATGCAAAACAAAAGTATTCTCGGACTCATTTATACCACGTACACCTGCGGACTGAACCATCCTCCTTCTTCAATAGTGAAAATCAGACAGCCATAATTGTTTCAGTCATCAGTGCCCAATGTTTTCTTGTGAACCCTAGTGTTTTAGCACTTGCACTTTAATGAATTCATGCTTCCGCGGCACGGGCTATCTGGACAATGTTCTCTTTGCTTTTAACACGAAAGCGTTTCTTGGCTAGGTCGGCGATAGCGCGCGCCCAGCTCCCGTCCGCAAAAGCCGTGCCCGGAAAGCAACTGACCTCTCCCACCGGAAGTGACGCCGGCGCCAACACTCGCCGCAGCGGCAGTCGGCGCGCACTCCGCTCCGCTAGAGCTACCTGCAGCTTGCGGCCGCGTCGCCGCGTTTCTTCGCTGTTTTGACGAAAGCGCGCGCCCAGCTGTGTGGCGTGGCCGTAGCAACCCTAGGCGAGCGAATGCTCCAGCTAACCCATCGTTCTTCGCCACCATGCATGCGGAGTTCAATCTCGAATTCAAGACGCCCACTGAGGCCATCACGATGACGAGATGTACAGTGGCGGTCAAAATTTTGCGGACCACGGGAGCGCGTGGCGGACAGCACAGCGGCGCCTACTGACGGTTGCCTGCGAAGCTCGAGAGCGCGCACTGCACACGCGCGCCCGTTTTTACCTGCCAGCCAGCTGGTTCGCTCCCTTCAACAGCTCGCGCACCGGAACGCCAGAATAAGCGGTGGATTAGACAACATATGACACGAGCGGATTGCTACTGCGGGTGTGCTGCAGGCAGGCATCTATCGAGTGCCCGATTTGCAGGGTTCATATTAAAATGAATACGGTATTTACTAGAATGTAACGCGAGTTTTTTTTTTTTCGGATTTTCGTACCTAAAGTCGACTTCACTTGCGCTTTCCTGAAATTAGCCGCAGTATTTTTTTAAACAAGGCGAGCGAACACCACACAGATGCTTGAACAAGGGAGACATTCACAATTTAATGCCACTTCGTCTTCAGCAACTATATGTGGAGAATGTGATGGTCATCTTTGGAAATGTAAGCGAGTCTTGAAATTGGTGACGCATCTTTAATCTCCCAGGATTTCTTTCGGTTCCCGAGAATACATAAACCGCGTCTGTTTCCGTTCACTTCAGTGCGTCTTTTCTATAGCAGCTCGATATCTGGATGTGTACGAGCCCATAACATGTATAAGGAGTATTAATATGTGCATTGGTTTACCGCAATAGAGCGCAAAAGGCATCGCTGTTGAGTAACCTTATCACAAAGGTCGACTTCCGAAAAGCTGACGCCGTAATGCATGTTTCCGTCGCCGCGGAGCCTCTGGGACTAAGGCGTATAAAATGCGGGGCGCAGCGAGCATTGCCAGTACAAATTACGTGTTTTCGTCGCGATATCACCGCTCGGTGTTTCCGCAGTGACAGCAGAAGTGGCACCTTGCGCTTATTCTGGCGTTCCGGTCCGCGAGCTGTCCAAGGGGGCGAACGAGCTGGCTGGAACGTAAAAAAGGGCGCGCATGCGCAGTGCGCGCTCTCGAGCTTCGCAGGCAGCCGTCAGTAGGCGCCGCTGTGCTATCCGCCACGCGCTCCCGTGGTCCGTAAAATTTTGACCGCCACTGTACGTGCGTCGATCTCGCATTCACCAACGACCTATACATTGTGGAGCGATGTGATGTATGTCGATATCCACCTGCACGGATCGCAGTAGTGTCTATGTAAATTGGCCCAAGTACGTCGTCACCGGAACGATAAAGGGTGACGACACAGGTGACTGTCTAATGACACCACCCACAACGCCGCGGCGGTCGTGCTACTTCGATATGCCCGAGACCTGCCTGTTTTGTTGACCACTTCTGTATTTTATTTATTTTTTGTGCTGTAATACGGTAGCGAATCCTACTCCCCTCTCTAAAGTTTTACTCGCCGGTGTCAATGAAATAAAATAAATAAACAAATAAATAATACTAATAGAAGCTGAGTTCAGACAGGACTAATCTAAACAAGACAAATTGAATTCAAGCTTAATTAGGCTATGAGAAATGAGTCACACCTAGTTAAACTGATACTAATCATTTCCTAGTATTTAGGATGTATTACTAATTAAATCAAGCTTATAGTAACTCAGATTAAGCTAAAGGTAATTAAGCTGATAAAGCAAGTGTAGTGTAAGTAAGTCTCATCTAACTAGACCGATTTTAAATAGCTAGTACTAATTAAACCATGCATCACTAAGTTATTAATAAGGTCAAACCTAAAGAAGGTAGAGTTATTAATCGGTGGTTAGACTAGGACTATTAAAGTCAAGTCTCATTAAGCTGAGACTGCATATTTCGGAACTAATTAGGCTAGTCTTATATAAGTCAGGCCTAATTAAGGTAATGCTCATTAAGCGATCATTAACTGAGATAACATGTTAAACTATAGCGTAACTACCCCTAGTATAATTAGTCCGCGGTTAATTAAGGTAGGACTAATTAACCTAAGCATAATTATATCATGACTAAGCAAGTCCAACTTATTAACTCATGACTGATTAGGTCCAAATTAATTAGACCGCACCTAATTATTATATCAATAGTTAGATTATTAATGAAGTTCAGAAAAGTCAAGCCTATGTGAGCTCAGACTATTAAGCTACGTCCAATTTAGCCAAACACTAGAGGCGTAATCCATTTTAATCCACACTAATTCACTTTAGTTAGACCTAATCTGCTGTAATCCTTAATTCATCCTAATCTCAGTCTAGCATAATCCGCTGTAGTATCCCCTACAAAAATGCCATATATGGCAATATCATGAATGGGCATGTATGGCTATATATGACACGTGCCTTATGTGGCCGTGCAGTAAAACATGCGCAGAAATTTGCTCCACGTACATGCGGCTGTGCAGCCACGGAACGTCGTCGCCAAGGGATACGGCCATGCTCTCGAGGGGATGAAATGCAGTTTCGACACCAGGACAAATGCTTGGGCCAAAGAGAGCGCTCAACGGGGACAATTTCGCGTACTAAAGCATCTTCCTAGGCACGTAGGCGCTATTCAGAAAATCTGAATGTTAGGGACCAAGATCAACTCCGGCACGCAGGAAACACACAGAAACAGAAAGCGCCAACCACAATTTAATGCCCTGAAACAGGAGGTTAGGAGCATGGAGCATTCCAGAGCATGCGCAGTGCAAGTCACGTGACGTAACAGTAATGCATTGTCTAGGCCAGTACATGTGTGCCTCAAAGAAGGGTATCACAGTATCACACAACGCGACTACGTTATCGCTCAATTATCTTTTTAACGGGCCTGCCCCCAGGGAGCACGAGCCGTTCTGTTGCTGTTCCTGCGCGCGAGTGTTGCAGACAAAATCTACACCCCTCAATGTGAGTGCCGAAGGTTGCACATTGATTGATGTGCAAGCCCCGACGCGGTGGTCTAGTGGCTACGGTACTCGGCTGCTGATCCCGGGGTCGCGGGATCGAATCCCGGTCTCGGCTGCTGTATTTCGATGGAGACGAAATGTGGCCCGTGTACTGCGCGATGTCAGTGCACGTTGAAGAACCCCAGGCGATCGAAATCTCCGGAGACCTCCACTACGGCGTCTCTCATAATGATAGCAGGATTTGGGAATGTAAAACCCCACAAATAAATCAAGAGGACGGCGTGAAGAGTTGTCGGTCGACGGTAAAACATGACCTACAGCGAAATGCGTCGGCTTTTATATGCCCTCGTCACAATGTGTTCCGGTATCATCACTGACGTTCTACAAGGCACTCAAATGTGCGCGTCGGTCATGCAAAGTTTGTAGAGCGGCCGATACCCTTCTCGTAGCGGCATGCAAGACAATGGCGCTCCCTACGAACAGACCAAAGCAAGCGCGCGTGTAACTATATGTACAGTCGAGCGCGATTTGAACGTTATCATGCGAGCGTTGATTAAGAACAACGACAGCGTCACGGCCTATAATCCTCTTTGGAGTAGGGGGAGGTATAGGGATAGCTTTCCAACCTCTTCTCGACGTTCCTTAAGTAGCGATCACCCCCTTCCCCGACCGTCAATATAAGACGCTACGTTGTCTACGCTTAATCTTAGCAAATAAAAAAAAAATTACACCATCTCCCGCTGAAGGGAACCATGCGTGGATGCGAAGCAGCGGGGAGATGGTTAGCTTGAGCGGGAGATGGTTTAATTTTATTGTGAGGACGAATGAGAATGCATAAGAGAAGAGAGAGAACGTGCTGGTTGCGTGCCGTTCACGTTTCGATACGGCTTCGCGTTGCCGCGCCGCATCGAGATCCGCCACTCGACGTTGACATTTTGATCCGGCTTCCCGAGCCCGGAGTTCAGGGTCCGCTTGCCGCCGTTCACGTTTCCTTTCGGCTTCGCGAGACCGAAGTTCGGGATCGCCACGTCGCCGCTCCCATTTCGCGGCAGCGGCCTGATTGATTGTGGCTCGGTGAAGGAAAGGACGCTAATTTCTGCAGCGGCCCGATCGATTATCATGGCGCTGCGCAGGAGAGAGAATGAGCCGAGCGCGCTCCGTCATTTTCACATACCGCGGAACAACCCCGGCACCCCCAGTGGAGTATGTAGCTGCCGCACCACCTGTCGTGCGTGCCGCTCCGTAGATGATTCCTAGAGGAGAGAAAGGGAGGAACGTAGGAGAGGAGAGAGGGGCAAGGGACGTGCATGCGCTGTGGGGGTGCGGGACGCGGGACGCGGGAAGAAGGGACGGTGGGGACGGTGGGAAGCGCTGGACAGTCAAAAAGGTGGAAAAGAATGCTTCAACCTTGGGACCATCGCCCTGTCGACGTTCGCGGGATAACCTTCAAATCACACTTGACTGTAGATACGTGCTCCTCGTAAGGGTCTACTGAAAGCCGATAATCCAGCGTACGCAAGTACACTTCGATTACTTCTAATGTAATCGATTATCCTATCTAGAGAGTGGATTCGTCGGAACTTGATGCAAAGCGTTACGTCTCATATGATCGCACATCAAGCATGCTAGTGTAAACTGGATGTAGTCCCCGTCCTTAATGGAGAGTTTTCGCAGCGCCGGCTTACCGTACGGTAGTAACGGTAATGCCGTACCGTCATGGTCTGCACGCGGCTATTATACTCGGAAAGAGCCGCACTGGTTGCTCGGTAAGCACGGAACCGTCATCAGGAGATAAAACTTGCTGGTAAAGCCCTCAGAAGCTCAATTTTCTACGTGACAACCACGACGGTACGGCGTTACCGTACTTACCGTACGGTAAACTGCCGCTGCAAAAACTCTCTATTTCCCTAAGTATACGTACTCTCACTCTCATACGGAAACGTTTTGGTCGCTGTTATTGACGCAACGTTCCCACCGGGTTTGCCATTTTAGCAATGCTTTCTACATTAACTAATAGCCTAGTTGCTGTGTTATGAGAGCGGATAAGCACTGCCATGGTTATACGAATAGTACACAATCAAAATCATTTCAACTAAAATCACTTTACCGTAACGGCCTAGACATGGTTATAATATTGGTCATGAATGCGTTGAGTTATGCAGACGCGAGCTGCGCAGATGTCTCATTTACTGCGCGGAAAAAGAAATAATTGGCCTTATTATTTGCAAATTCAATTAAACGTCTTTGGTCGTAGGAGACGGAGTGACGAAAGCGGTTTTTTTGTTACTGTACCGACAGAAAACGTCTTAAATGTTCTCAGGAAAATCAGAACATAAAATGTGATATTTTTATGCAAAGATATCGTTTTAAGGTTGGAAGAAATGCGTTAGAAATGGAGTGTAAGCTTCACTCATCTAGGATTCAAAACAGGTGCCCTATGAATCTGCACACCTACAGTGATCCATGAGCCGCGAAAACACCGCCATGGTAGTACCAGGAAGAGTCACGGTTTTAAGTCAAATTGCATGTTTAACATTAGGCGCTAGAATGCCTGCCACATAGCCAGGCAAGTTTTTGCAATGGCCTTATTAAACAAGAAACAATTGGCCCTTTCGCCAAACCGCATTGCTGTCTATGATGGAACCAGAGGAAAGGGTTATTCTGTTCCGCCTTACCATAATTGCTCCAACTGTGTTTTCACTAAAAATGTAGCCGGAACCGGAACCATGATGGGCACATGAAGCAATTGGAAGAATTCCTTGCGTTAAATGTAAAGCACGAGTGAAGTATCAAAGTATTCTCCTTGGCATTTAAACACACACACACTTCCGAATTCAGCGCTTTAGAATTGAAGAACTTGAAATCGTCAAGGAACGATGAAGCAGCTGCCGTTCCAGCCTTGATCACGCCTCGGTTATGCATGCGTCATGCGTGAGACGAGTTATAGTTGGGAGCAGTCATGATATCTTTCTTTCCTGATGACATTTTACGTAGTTAGAATTCTCACAGGTGCGGTTTCATTTAAGAACCATCAAAGGTCATGTTCATGTTCGTTTTTTATTGAAAGTTTGGATAGAAGAGGATGGTGCATTAAGATACTGCCTGCTCCTTCTCACATAGAAATCCTAACAAAGGTTTTAAAAAATCGCGCAAGAATGTATAACCCAGTAGTAACACTGGAATGTACATTTAAGACTACTGCAGTCCCACAGTGCGCGAACCACGGGGTTTCGTGCGTATAGATCTGCTTGGAAAAGTAAGCACGCGGGAGCACATATAAATCGAATAGCTTTGATGGAAGACCATGGAGAGGAAAAGAAACACCAGTAATTACATGCAAATAAAGCACATAATGAGAACACAAAGTAATCTTGGACACACGACGGTGACGTCACTCATGCGACTTCTCAGATGAAGTGAAAATTAACATTTGCAGAGGATATTTGTCTCTTCTAAGAATCTTTGCTACAAGTGCTCGTTTCTGAAGGCCCGCTGTTGGCCACGGACAAAGGATATTCCTGAGGTCAAATGGTCTTCTATGTAAAGGTGATAAGTTGGCCAGCTGCTCACTTGTCTCCTGTTAAGTTTACAAGAAATAACTTGACATGAGGAAGTAACTCAAATCATTTAAATTAATGGTTATAAAATATTCAGCAATAGGACATATATGTCCCTGCTCTCGTTAGCACTTATGTTGTGTACTGCGCCATCCTTTCTTCTTTTTTAGGGGCGAAGCTCCTTATGGCGTCACCCGTTCGTCCCCATTATCGTTTGTTTGTAACCACCGGCGCGTGCCTGCCGGGAGGCACGCACGCGCCGCCGGGAGGTTCACTCTTCCATCTGCTGTCTTGTGAGAGAGAGACAGAGAGAGAGAGAGAGAGAGCGAAAGGCGCGCGTCGATGGAAACGCTCTTTCTTAAAGGAACGCTGTATCAGCTCGCAAAGAAGGAGAACGCGCCCTCACCCGCGAGAGACAACGTTGGCGCAGGCAGCGTCTCCTAGCGAGTTTCTTGATTGAGAAATACCGACTGCTTGCGTTGGAGAAGCGTTCACCGGCCACCCACATATATATATATATATATATATATATATATATATATATATATATATATATATATATATATATATAGGGTTGTTCGTTTTCGGGTAAAACCCGATTTTACCCGATTCTTGCACCCCGAACAAGTTTCAGGAGAATCGGGTTAAACCCGATTTCTCCCCGAATAAACCTCCCTGTAGCGATCTGCACAATCGTGAGTTGCTGCTAACTCGTGTTGATGCTCTTCCCCTTCTCTTCTCACCACTACCTGTCTCCTTTGTCACCCCTTTCTCCTCTCTAATCTTTACATCCCCTCTCTCCTCTGCACGCACATGCGTGAGAGCGTACATGCACCCCCCCCCCCCCCCCCCTAAAAAAATGCTTGCAGAAGAAAGTGGGAAACAGGTTTGAGGCCGGCCACGCTTCGAGTACATTGTGAACAAATTTAGGGTGAAAGAAAAGCAAAGAAACCTGCCCCTTTGCCCACTGCAGATTAGTCTCGGGTATGTGCACCTGCTTCCAAGAATTTCACGCGGAAGGGACGGGTGACCAGTCGGTGGGGGAGAGATTGAGCGACGAAGAAGCCAGCCATACCCTCCCCCAGCGTCCAACCCCGCGCGAACGCCCCTCACTCTCTCGCGCGACACGAGACGAGACGCATATCGCCATCCTCACTTAGCATTACCAGGCGCGTCTTGTGAGCGCAAAGCCACCGTCGCGGACATAAGGCGGCACCGGAAACTTCAGCGTGGAGATGGGAAGAAAACGAAAGACACTGGATGACTGGTGTAAAGAACATGAAGATCTCCAGATCGCAACGAAAGACAGTGAAGGCACCCGCACTTTAGTGTGCAAATATTGCAACACCGAGATGGTCACCGATCCAGCGAAGAAGCCCTACGACCGAATTCGTGAGCATCTAATGTCATCTCGTCATAAGAAGTTCAAGACGGCTTCCAAGGAAGCTGAGACTGCGGGAACGTCTCAGCAGACGCTTTTTGATATGTCCTGTAGACAGCGTGCGAAAGAAACTGAAGCGGACGGCGTTATCCATGACTTTGTTCGTGCCCTAGCGTACAGCGGAATAAGCATGCACCAGGCGGACGGACCGCTGGGAGACTTCGCACGCAAATACTGCAAGGCCGCGAAGACCATGCCAACAGGACAAAGACTTCGGCTGAAATACCTGAAAGAAGCTTTTGACAAGGACATGGAGAAAATCCGCGATGATATGCGAGATGTGAAAGTGAGCGTCATCGTCGATGAATCCCCAGACATCACTGGTGTGCCTACCATCAACACTCTCCTGTGCTACTATAGCCAGAAAAACGTGAAGAAGCACGTTGTTCTGGTCGACGTCGACAGGGTAAATGCATCGAACAGTTACACGGTGGCCAGCGCAGTTAGCAAGGCACTCCTGACGGTTGGCAAGACGTGGAAAGACGTTGTGGCAGTAGCCACAGACTCAGCGGAGTACATGCGAAAGATGGTTCGAGAAATCTGTCAGGCTGAAGGGATCCAAATCTTGCATGTGAAAGATATAGCACACCTTATTCATGTGAGTGTTGACCATGCCATTTCTTTACCATGCATGTCTGATGTTCGATCCGTAGTGATCAAGTTTGGAGCGTTATTTAAGCACGCTAACAAGCTTTACCAAAAGTACACTGAAATTTGTTCTTCTAATGGCCTCTTTGGACCTGACATTAAGAAGCCACCTTCTGTTGTCCCGAATCGATGGCAAAGCTTCTACAAGGCACTTGTGGTAGTCGTAGAAATGTGGAGCTCGTTAACAGAACTTGCTGAAAGCTCGCATGATAGCAGCAAAGCGGAAGCTATTCGAGGGATACTTTCTGAAAAAGAAGTTGTTTATGCGAAGGCAATCTTGATGAGAGATGCACTCGGCCCACTTTTGGAAGCCCAGAAAACGCTTGAAAGTGGGAAGCTTTTGATGCCCAGCTTTGATCACCTGGTAAACGTGAAGCTGCAGCAGATTGTCGGGGAGCTTTCGGCGATGATCGGTAAAAGCGATCAGGCCAAAGCTGTTTTGTCTATGTTACCCAAGCGCAGCGCTAATTTAGTAAAAACATGTTCTGAAGAGTTCTGCACGAAACTCGCCACAAAATGGCGCTGCACTCTTGGACGGAACGTCTCAGAAAAAGAGGAAAACCAGCTAACTTTGTGGAAGTTGGGAGCCGTCCTTGATCCGTTTCAGAAGCGTCTGCTGGGGCAGTCATTTGAGGACTACCGACCTCTGTTCATGTCCGTAACCGACAATGTAGATTCCCTTAATGACGAGTTCAACCAGTATTTGCTGGAAGCGAGCCCCACAAACCCAGCTGTCGAACTAATCGAGTATTGGCATGACTCTACTTCTCGCTACCCAAGGCTTGCAAAAGCTGCACTGACATTGTTGTGCCTAGCTAATGGTAGCTGTGATGTGGAGAGAACTTTCTCCCAGCTGAGATATGTTCAACGACCGGACAGATCTCGAATGGAGACTGACATGTTGCGCATGCAGATGATAATGTATGTCAACAAGGACGTGTAAAAAATCGATGACCAGATTTTCGAGAATAAAATGTATAATTTCTAAGAGTCAATGTTTACTGATTCATTCATTTTCAAACACCACTGATTCATTTTCAAACAAACACAAAATTTCGGGTAGTATACTGTATTTGCTATAATACTCTGGTGTCTGTCCCAATTACCAGCTTGAAACACCAAATTTAACGTGTTATACTTAAAAAGCCCGTGATACGTTTTGATAAGCTCAGTGTAAGTTCTGATAAGTACAACCGTATATTTAACCCGAAAAAACCCGAAGTAAGGAATGGTTTCGCAAAAAAACCGATTTTTCCCCGAATATCAGTTTGAAAAATACCGCCCGATTTTTACCCCCCGAATTTGAAAAAATATAAAACCCGAAAACGAACAACCCTATATATATATATATATATATATATATAGGCACTGGAACTTGTCTTGCCGGTGGGAGATTTCACTTGTGCGTAGTTGAACCATAAGGATTCGTAGCGTGCGCGTTAACTAAATTAATCCGGAACTCGGCACGATCTACGATGAACATCCCGAGCTTCGCCCACTCACCATCATTCACTCCGTGGATATGCTGTAATTTCTTTTATTTTTCCGCTTTTGATGACTGTGTAAGGCTCGGGTATCTAAAGCATGACAACTTTGCGATTTGTTTCTTTTGTAAGTGGTACTAGTCTTGTTACTGTACAAGCGTCAAAAGCTTTTCTCTCTGTGTGTGTAATACATGTGCATCTGTACCGAATCATAGGCGCAGAGGCCTCCGTCAGGCGTATGGACACCTTTTGCTAGTGCCCCCTGTTTCAGTGCAATTTCGCAAGAACTAAAGATACTACTGCTACTGCTATTACCATTACTACTACTACTAAATCGTGGCAAATCATAGTTCGCACACTCGAGAAGAAGATAGTGCACAACTTCATCTTGGTGGCCTCAAAAACACTGCCGCCCCGCCAGGGTGGTCTAGTTGCTATGACATGCGGATGCTGATCCGGAAATGCTTTAGGGTAGTAACAGAGAGAAGCACGGGTATAAGCTAATTGCATGCTTAGCCGCACGCGCCAGAATACCTGCTACGCTGCACCTGCAAGTTTTTCTAATGAATTTAATAAAACAAAGCAAAACTGACTGTTTCAACGAACTGCATTGCTAAGGTGGATTCAGAAGAAGGAGCCTGTTTTTTCCGCCTTTCGATAATCCACTGTGTAGTGACGAAAGATGAAACCGCAACCATAACAGCCACATGAGGCCAGCCGAAAGAGTTAAGTTAGTTATATCTTCTCCTTCCGGTGCGTTAAATGCTAAAATATTCTCCTTGACCTTTAAACACAAGCGTCCGAGTTCAGCAATTCAGATTTGAAGGGGTGCTATAAAAATGTTAACGAACCAAGAAACAGCTGCAGTTCCAGCCTTTATTATGCGCCTTTTATTCGTGAGTTATACGTCAAGACCAGAAAATCTCAACTTGGGAGCACTCATGACATCTATCTTTCTCGATGACATTTTATGTGGTTGAGATCCTCATGCGTACGATTTTATTTAACAACCTTCAAATATCATGCTCGTGTGTGTGTGTGTGTGTGTGTGTGTGTGTGTGTGTGTGTGTGTGTGTGTGTGTGTGTGTGTGTGTGTGTGTGTGTGTGTGTGTGTGTGTGTGTGTGTGTGTGTGTGTGTGTGTGTGTGTGTGTGTGTGTGTGTGTGTGTGTGTGTGTGTGTGTGTGTGTGTGTGTGTGTTATTGAAACGGTTGACAGGTGAAGTTGGTTCCTTGGGTGCGGCATTGGCTACTCGTTCCGCCTTAGAAATCATTACAGAAACTTAAAAAAAATTATACAATATCTAACGCCATAGAAACACCAAAATATGCAGTCAGCCCCTTGACTGCCCGACAGCGCATGAGTCACAGGATACCGTGTGGAAGACCACGTTGGAGAAGTAGGTGCAAGCGCGCTGAAGTATAAATAGAATAGCTAGTATGGACGAGTGTGAACAGCGGCACAAACAAATACTAGTAATTGTACACAAATATGGCGCATAATGAGAATACAAAACAATAGGATGCATGACAGTTATACCACTCGCATGGTTCTTAAGATGAAGTGAAAATTATTCATTCCAGAGGATATTTGTCTCTTCCAGTAATCTTTTCAAGTCTAGAAGCGTTCTTTTCTGAAGGCCCACTGCAGGGCACGGACCAAGGATCTTCTAAAGTTAAATGGCCTTCCGTGTAGAAGTGACTAGTTGGCTAGCGCAGCAAACTCCGTGGCGAATCACGCTTTGTGCACTCGAGCAGAAGATGATGCACAATTTTGTTCTGGAGGCCCCAAGAACAATGCCTAATGATCTAGATCTGTAGTGGAAGTGCCGCATGAATGCTGTACAAAGCCACAGGTAGCGCACCAATATTTCAAACTTCCTATTGTCGTTCTGATTTGATGGAATCGATAAATGTATAACAGGGTGCCCACAAAATAACTCCGAACTCTTCGACTTTGCGCCCAACCAGCTGTCTTTGCTGTGACAATAGGGTACTTTTCTCAGGAGCAGATGTATTTCACTTCCCGCGAGGGGAATACTTCATGGCTGTGCTATGCACGAAGCAAGAGCTGCAGTGGATATCATGTACATATTCTCAAAATATTTGGTCCCCTAGAACTGACACATCAAATTTTGATTATATATAGCTTCGCGAAGATGTTTTATTTGCAGCCACTGTTCTATTACGATTGCCAGAGCAACACGGACCTCAGCTTGGAGTAAGTGCATGCGCTTTCTGTGCAAAATTGATATAATAAACTTTTTGAAACGACGAAATGCATGGTTTAGTTACAATACTCAAAATAATCTTGCCCCGCCACGGTCGTCTAGTGGTTATGGCACCCCGCTGCTGATCCGAAGGTCGCGGGATCAAATCCCGGCCGCGGCGGCTGCATTTAGGTGGAGGCGAAATGTTGAGGCCCGTGTGCTGTGCGACGTCAGTGCGCGTTAAAGAACACCAGATGGTCGAAATTTCCGGAGCCCACCACTACGGCGTCTTTCCATAATCAGAACTGGTTTTGGGACTTGAGACCCCACGAATCAATCAATTCAAATGTGTATTCAATTATTCCCTGTGCTTACTATTTAATTTTCTTTTGTCCATTTCTGATAGGAGGCCCTCCCACAGTTTTTACTTCTGGGCCTCCTTCTGAAAATGTTGCACCTTTATATATGTATTGTGTTTTGCGATTCTTTTAATAAACTTTAACTTGAACTTGAAATAATCTTGTGAGAGGATGGTGTACGAACGCTTGCTAATCGTGCTAGACAAGAATGCCAGGGGATAAACATACACATGTCCTGTTGTCCGTCCCACACACGAGGAAATGGAACAGGGAATAAAATGAAAGGAATCAAGCACACGAAAAGTGCCGTTTTGTACGGTGGATCACAAAAGTACTAGGGTTCATCGCTGAACTGCGCAGAAGTCGGTTGTTCATGTTTCATTGTGCACTCTTGACATTTCTCATGCCAAGAGCATCCTATGGAATGTGAATGCGAGGTCTCCTAATATTTTTGCGGACATTTTGCGAAGGGCACCGCATGACGACCAGAGTAACCGGTGAAGGCCGCGCTGATTACTGCTTGTCTAGCAGTTCCCCAAACATTGCACTAGTTCCTCACTGCATTCGCAGCGATCGGTTTGATTAAAGGTAATAAGTCAGGATCAGGATTACAGCTATTTTGTGAAAACGTTCCCACTTAAGGCTAGAATACGTGAACCATTGGCCCCGGGAGTCTCGCCGGTAGGTCAACACTGCTGTTGAAAGTTATTTCAACGATGCACAGAGGATGTTCAATCACTTGACATGGACACTGGATGGAGTACGCAAGAAGTGGACGTGCGAAATTAGAGTGCTATGAAGGGCTGCCGCGATATTCAGTGGCGTGATCCTCGTTCAGCGCCATTTTGACATTCTCGCTCAGCGGGCGTCACTTCGTCGCTGAACGCCGTTGCCTTTCGCGAACATTCATATTAAAGTAATCTGGTGGATGACGCATTTGCCGCTACAGCAAATGGCGGTTACACACGCAGGATCTACATTGTCGAAAGTCCTTTACCACGGCATGCGCAGGAATGCTTGTGTGCAGCGGTAGTAGATTATTGATTGATTTGTGGGGTTTAACGTCCCAAAATCATCTCTGATTATGAGAGACGCCGCAGTGGAGGTCTCTGGAAATTTCGACCACCTGGGGTTCTTTAACGTGCACTGACATCGCGCAGCACACGGGGCTCAACATTTCGGCTCCACCGAAATGCAGCCGCCGAGGCCGGGATTCGATCCCGCGACCTTCGGATCAGCAGCCGAGTGCCACAACCGCTAGACCACCGTGGCAGGGCTATAGTAGATGGAACCTCAAAAGAATATGATAACGTTAGTGCTTTGAAAGCGTGAAAGGACAGGCTAACTGACTAAACGAAACAAGCAGCTGCGTTTCGTCCTTTAGGTATTCGTACAAGGCTTTAAAAACCTTGTGCACGAGCACGGAAAATCGCAATTTTAATGTCACGTTCGTGGAATGCCTCCTAACTGCATGTTGCCATAAGGGTGTCGCGAATATATAAATAGTTCGAATGAAACTGGTGTATGAGAGATTTATTCTGGCACTTAGCAATCGCTCCAGTCGTTGAAGCATGAGATTGTGACGTTTGCGTCTGATGCATCCCGAGTAAAATAAGAAAAGGAATTGAACGGGTGCTTAAGGTTAACAGCGATGCCGAAACCAAAGTGAACACCGTTTCCGACAACTTTCCTTACGCCTTCGCTGGCTTCACTGATATGTCGAGCATCCCCTTTGGCGGAAATAGGGTGATAATACCACTTGTAGCTAAATATGGCTTTAATAATGCGAGCATAGTTCATTGCCATGGAGCCATAAGCTCAGGTGAAGCCACATGCACTTAAAACACATTTTTATCAGATAACGGGATGGCTGCTTGCAGCGGCCTACCACAAACATCTCAGTTGTAAGCATAACCCCAGACTAGGCGTTATAACACAGAAATCGCCAAATCAGTCCCATAAGTCACAAAGCTAGGTAAAAACAAGTTAATGAGCAAACAGACAATTGTCTGTTTGCTCATTAACTTGTTTCTAACAAATAAAGAACGAGCCCTTGACCACTTCCCTTTCGTTATTTCAAAGCTAGGTAAAGCAATTATAGAAGTGTGTCTTCATTATTTATGGAGCTCTATTCTACTCGCATATCCTGATTTGGGGCAACATGTGCAGGCTGTTAGGCATAGTAGTGTGAGACTAGGAGTTAACAAGCAGCAGACTTGCGTGGGTATTACAAGTGGGCTTTGATATATAGCGAAAAAAAAGAGCTATAAGATTGCTTACGTTCTGCACATAAGCGAACATTTTTCACCCGTTATTAAATAATCGACGCTATGGCTGTGAGCTGAGGATTTACTTTACCACATGAGTAGGCGCAGATTACCTGCTTAACGGGAAGGTCTAAAATTCAGACAGCTCACAATGCGAGAAAAGGCTCGCTAATCCTTCTGGTCGCAGCGCAAATGCATACCAGGTTTAAAGGGAGTAAGATTCTGAACTAAGCCACGGAAAAGTATTCTAAGTATTCTCTTTTCCTAACAAAAGAATAGCATGAGAACCTTTGCTTAGCGATTATGTGTCTTTCACATAAACCAGCTTGATTAAAGCCGAAACGACCAACTACTTCGTGGCACGTTTTAACACAACGGTTGATTGCTTTCTGGAGTTTTCGACAGCATCAGGTTCCTTAACGAACCACTGACATCTCATAGCACATGACGACCAACGTATCGCCTCCATCGAAATGCAGCTGCCGCAGCTGGGATACGATCCCGCGACCTTCGGGTCAGCAGCTGAGAGATGTAATGGCTCTACCACCGTGACGTTACAGAACTCGGTTGCGTCAACATGCGCTCTTTCCTTTACAGTGTAAATGCCCTGAAGCACGTTCACTATTTTAGGCGGTTTTAGAGCAAACTAAGCGAAGGAATACATTAGTAGCCATACAGAAATAAAAACGCATACACCTTGCGAAAAAGCATGGCAAATTCATGATGTCAAGGCAGAGCATGGCGAGTTAGGTACTCATAAGCGGTTCACGTTCTGTGCGAAAATTGTTGATTACCCCTCCACGGTGTTCTAGGGGTTATAGGGCACTCGGCTGCTGATCCGAAGGTCGCGGGATCGAATCCCGTCTGCGGCGGCTGCATTTTGATGGAGGCGAAATTTTGAGGCGCGTGTGCTGTGCGATGTCAGTGCACGTTAAAGAAACCCAGGTGGTCGAACATTCCGGAGCCCTCCGCTCATAATCATAGCTGGTCTTGTGACGTTAAACCCCACAAAACAACAAAATTGTTGATTTAAACTTTACCAACCTGAAGCAGCGAAGGACCAGCCAGAATAGGCATTGAAATTTTGATGATAACACACTTTGCCTCGGTTAAACAAGAAAAACGTGTCGTTTCTTGTAGCATTGAAACAGACAACCAGGCAGATGTGTTATCTGCTGTAGGCGGGTAAGGACCCCTGATACTGCGAGCAAAAATGCCGGTGGCCCGTGTGCTCTGCGTTGTCAGCGCACGTTAAAGAACCCCATGTGGTCATTATTTCCTGTTGTTTTGGAGGTTTAACGTCCCGAAACCAGCTCTGATTATGAGAGACGCCGTAGTGGAGGTGTCCGGAAATTTCGACCATCTGGGGTTCTTTTACGTGCACTGACATCGCACAGCACACGGGCCGCAATATTTCGCCTCCATCGAAATGCAGCCGCCGCGGCCGGGATTCGATCCCGCGACCCTCGGATCAGCAGCCGAGTACCATAGTCACTAGACCACCGTGGCGGGGTGTCATAATTTCCTCTGTGTTTGTTAGCCGCCGTTACGGCAATGTAGGAAGCAACACATATACGCCACAATTACTCAGCCTGCTATTTTGTAGCGTTGCTCGCTAGCACCTGTGAGAATACGCGAACAAACGTATCAGCATGCACACATCAGCACACTGTAGCACGCATTTCTCTTCGACAAAACAGACGTCAGCTCAATAACGTAACTGATGACGTTACGTGATAGCATAAGCTACCCTAAGTCGCCATAGTGCAAACATTATGCCTCGTAAGCCGACTTTACCCACGAAACTGGTCAGCTTGAACGAAGGTGTCGATGCTACTCCCAACACTCGAAGGAAGGCAGAGAAAAAAAATGCAGCATAGGCAAGAAACAATGCAGCAGTTCTTTCTGCGCACTTGACCTTCGGCCAACTCTTAGTAGGCTACACGATATTTTATTTTTCAGTTGGCATATTCCCATTCTTAATATTAATGAATTTATGTGAACATGTCGTAACGACGTAGCTTTATTCATAAGTTAAGCTCTCAGAAGCTACGCTAATTACAAACTGAAGTAGAATGTGAGCAACAGTCATTTCTCCTTGCTACGTTGCTGTGCAGGGAAACACGGTGTGCGAAATCAAATTCGTCTCAAATGCTGCAGCGTCATCCATTGCCGTCGTTCTCGTCCCTTTGCCAATTCGCCGATTCACTCCCTCAGGGCAGTCACTCCACGCGGCTGGCTTCCGAAAACCTTGTTGTTATAAGGCCAGCAGCTGTGGCGACGCAGCAACCTCTGCGTGCATGTGGCACCTCAATTCAATTGAACATGGTTTATTTGAGATTTGAGATTTGGTTTATTTCACCATAATCGATACAATTATAAAAATTAACATTTTGAACAAGAAGAAGGAAAGAAGTACCATTTAAGGTGAGCATAGCAGGGTAAAAGCTGCAATATCTGCAGCTTGACAAGCCCCGCCACCCCGATAGAGTACAATGGCAGCAACGTGCGGTACAGAAGGCGGTTAGCTTAGGTAAATATTTGCACTCGCATTGCAACAATCAAGATGTATTTCCACACACAACATGTATTCCACTTCAACACTCAAGATGTATTTCCATTAGAAAACGAGACATTAGAAGACACCATACTTGAAATAGAATTTTTAGGCATTACACGATGAGTATCATCTGTTAGCTTGAATTTGTTTAGTACACTAGGTAGACAATACTGCAGTAGCTGTGTTCCATTTGCAATACATATAACAGATTTCCTTACATGAGGCAAAGACTAAAGGCCAGAAGCCTGACAAGGCATCGACCCGCAGGTGTGTAATACAGCCTAACATTGTATACCATATACATGTCATCAGGCACAAAGGATTTGCTTGGTTTTCTATCATCTCTTAGCGCATTTCTGGAAATTTGTACATTTATTATGTATATGCTCTTCATAAGAAGAACCCAGATTGTCGATTGCCCCTTGATAGGCAGCGACGTGGCATACGCAGGAATTTCTATGCAGCGATGGCGCGTGACATTTGCATTGTGAAAAGCATGTACGCACACGCTAGGTGAATAAATCAACGAAACAGATGCACGTCGCCCTTTAGCATTTCGTACAAAGCTCTGAAACACCATGCCCCCATTTGCGGATCCCTTATTTTCATACCGGGTTCTTGGAATCGGCTCTCACCCTTTACCGGTTTTAATTCTAGGAACCTGAAAGTAAGTAATATGCTACCCAAATTCGCGAGAATTATTGTAGCTCGCAGCGTTGCGCCAATCATGACTCGCAGTGAGTCTAAATAAATCGTCTATATAAGCGGCGCAGACTACTGGGGCGGAATTTAAAAAAAAAAAAAACACCTTTTTGCTCGAACCGAAAAGATGAAAATTGTAAAGCATTGTAGTCAAGATATAAATCACGCCTGCACCTCATGTGGTCACTGTCGCAGTGGTGTGATTGGTAGGCCTCCCAGCTCCTATCGTTGTGGATTGGTGTGCGAAGTGGCTTAAGTACGTCAAAATGCGAAGTGCTAAATGCGCATTGGCTTCGAATTTTCTGACGTTCGATGCCGGAGGTTGCACAAAAACTTTGGGGGGTGCACAATGTTTCAAGAATTCAAACATTCCGCCGCTACAGCTACGGTGGTCATGCACCTTCCCGGAGTCAAACTGTTCCTTTCTTCAAATAGTGGAAGTGCGTTTTACTAATCAACCAACAGCTCGCGCGGAGTCGAATACGCTGAAAACACGCCTTCACCAGAAAATCGAATACGATTTTCAGTAGCCTGCAGCAATCCTGTAATTACTAAGCGGATAGAAGTCTTCACCCTGCTGCGACGACGCCGACGTACCAAAACAACAAAGCCACAAGGCTACGTAAAACAATAAACATGATGTTTCTTCATTAGTGATGACTACTCTTTCTACTTGTACTTTTCAGCCCAGATAATCCACGTGGGTTTGTAGTTTGGCCCCGTAATAGTGTCGGAAATAGTAACAAGCACTTTTGCCACGGTAGAAAATGTTCTACATATGCTAGCGAGATAAATGCCGCACGGAATTATGATTTTTTTTTTCAAATATGCAAGCCCTGGTATCGAGTTTGCCATAAGTAATTATAAACCGGATAAACGTGCAGGCAAGCCAATTGGTTTCAAAGACGTGACCGAACGTCAGTGACCTTACTGAACCGTACGAGCGCCTGAGTACTAATTCTCGTGAACTACACGGCGATTACTAGTTGTAAAGGAAGTTTGAAGAAAAGTGGCAGTTCGAAGTGGTGAAACAAATTAGGAGCGCTTTTCCTAACTGAAGAACGGAGGAAAGCGGAGCCTGGCATATGTGTGCCTTGTTTCTTTTTCTTTCTTCATTTCTCTCTTTCTCTTGCTGTCTGCGATTATCTTTTTTCTTTTATTTCTACAGGGGTTCGGCCGCCGGAGACGTCGTTTATGTTCACTGTTCAGCCGTGCTTCTGCTTGCCGGAACTCTGCGTTAGTCCGGTGAACAGAAGCACGTCAACCGGCTCTCAGCCCTTCCCGCCCTTTGAAAGTAGCTTATTGTTCGGCCGTACGAATGACGCGCGGCCTCTCCACATCACACCTGGCCAGAAACGAGGGCGAGGCGTGCGCGACACCGGCACACGCAAATTTCCTCCTCTTGCTCAGAGTGGACGCTTGTGGATGTCTTGGACGCCAAGTGAGTGCAACGGTCGGACACCGGCACGATCGCAAGAGAGAGAGAGAAAAAAAAAAACTTACGTTCGCCCTGCTTTCAAGATAATAGTTTTCGGGTACAGAGTACAGAACCGCGACGTCAAATTGCAAGGTATGACCACCTCCAACAAGGATGAAAGCTGGACATGATACGCATGATAGCTTGATAGCTTGATAGCGCATAATAGCTTTGCTAGAAAAAAAAAAACTTAAGACCGTTGACAACGCGTGAGTGTCGTTTGAGCCTACATTTCAACAAGTGAATTTTTCTGCGTCAGGGCCATAACCTCATTACTCACTAAAGTGTTTTCAAATACTTGTGAAAGATGAATCATTGGAAGCAGGTTAAATATGTCATAACAGAATAAACTTGACAAGAAAAAACATTTTATTGCGGCGTTCTGACCCTGAGACTGCCCTTCCTGAGGCCTAAAATGTTAAGCTTGAGAAAAACCGGTCTCGCAGGCGAAACGTCGCAAATAAAGTGCGCGAATGATGTTATGACACAAACACTATATATATCGCGGCTGCATCACAGCAGTTCCGGCCCGCAGTCCTCAGTCGCGGCCACACCAGCGCAAGCTGGGCCCTACCACGCGCTCACCCGGTCTATGCCTTGCACGAATCACGAGCGACATCAAGCGCACTTGGTCCTCGCTTCTCGTTGGTCTGTAAGCAACCACCGATATGTGGGTAGGTGTTAGTGCAATCGTACGCTTTACAATCTTCAATGCGAAGCATTTCTTGACGAAGATAAGCAACTTTTGTCTTATCAATGTGTCTAAACGCATGCGTCTCAGTGCTTGCCTGCCCGTCTCGTTCACTTCGTAGTAACCAGTGTTAACGTGCTAGGGTATCAATGTATGATTAACATGAACAAATGGCCTACACATCTCTAACATTATATACTTCTCTCGTACTGGACGATTAGCGATAAGACCACCAGGTGTGGCTCATACCCGAAGTGGTCGGCCCTGGATAGGCGGCAATGACTCACCGGTGGTTCAGTCTACACATTTCACCTTATGCTAATTAAATGCGAAACGAGATAGCGATTGCAAACTTTATCAAAATACAGTTCGCGCAGGTAAACAAGAAAAACACACCGTTTATTTTAGCCTGCGATGAAACAACACCAGACAGACACACAAAAGCGTGCTGTAGCGACCAAAGGCAACAACCCTACCACATGTTAGGTGAGCAGTAATCGAACTGCGGTCCCCAAGGTGGCAAGCAGGCAAGCTACCACTGCTCCAGGGCAACTCCCATCACGCTGTTACATACGACGCTTATGTAAGCTCATCAACTCACCATATCGTGCATTTTTCTTCGACAGAAGAGACGCTAGTGCGCCAACGTGCAAAGACACCGGTGCGCCAACGTGCGCAGCAGTGTTACCGTCGAGCCTGGTAAGCCCACTGTACGCACAAAACAGCTACATTTTTAGAAATACAGTGAGCACTTTGAACGTACTTCATCATTCTCATCTGTACATGGTCATCACCATCCCTCTTCTGGAGGTTGGCTGGAGGTTGGCCAGTGCCTTTAGAATAAACGGGTCTACTGGCGCTGTCTGCTCCGGTCTTCCTCGGTTTTTCAAAATGGTGGAGGCGCGTCAAGATCCCCGCGTTTTCCTGCGTTTGTGACCTCCCTGGAGCTACGGTCTGGTCACCGCCTGCGCCCGGCCACCCCCGAAGATATGGCTACATAGGGCCCTGGTCCTTTCGCTAACCCTAACGCCTCCACACCAGGGACATCAGCGACATACCTTTATTGTAGTCCGAACTCTTGACTGATTGCCAGAGAATTCGTTCGGCACAGGCAAATCTCCTACCGACTGCTTCGCATTACACCGAGACCCACAATGCGTGGTATTTGCAGAATTTAAAAAGAAAAAAAGCTATTTCAGTGATGTTACTTTGAAAAAGTGGCTTTTATTGACTGAAGCAACTGAACCGTGGTGGAGAGTTCGCGTGGTGTGTTGCTCCGGGTTGCTACTTCGGTAGAGGAAGCTTGACACGGTTATTTCTCTCGGATATCGCCACCGACACCGACGCCGATAAGAGACCTTTTTTTTTTTTTTTGCGACACGTGCTTAACGCTGTCGCGTTAAGATGGATTGCCATAATGCCCTGCCTGGGTGTAATCGACGGCACAGAGGAGTGAAGTGAGAGATGTTCACGCATAATAAAATCCGACGTGTGATTTTGGTAGTGCAACTATATCCCCTTGAAACGTGTGGAAACCGCTGAACGCTCTTCGAATTTAAATTACGAACAATACATTTGCACGATCTGGGCTATATATACGCGTACTTGAGAAGAAAAAAAACTTATTCCATATCTCGAGTCGGGGGTGAAGTAAGGCAGCTGGTAACTCAGCAATTGCAATGAAGATCTTACTCCTTATGCTTCTGATTATTCATTCCACTTTATCGGCTCCGAGTGCGGCGGAGAACACGGGTAAGTGCAGCCACTGCTTCAACAAGAAAATGTTTTCTGTCGTTTTCTTTCTAAATGAGCTGCTCGTGAACACAAATCATGCCAAATGAAACAATATCAAATGAGTGTCCCCTTTGTTTTGCTTGAGAGCCAGAACTTTTCTAACATGCGAAACCCACTGAATTTGGGTATCACGTTTTCACTTTGTCGAACTTTTTATCCTCGTAGAGAACAAGAGGCAAAGAATGAAAGCGTGAGGAGTACTTTATTGTTACGTTTTGAGTTTTAATATTTATAGTATCAGCATAAACTTCACCTTCCCAGTTGGACGGATAACTTTATACACGACATATGGCAGCCGGCCCATCCTAAGATCATTTTATGACCTGTGGCACCTTGCTCTTTTACCTAAGGAAATGTGCGCGCTTTCGCCTGAGGTGCCAAAGTTAGGACAACTTGGCCTGCACGAATCCCACAGTGATGTGAAAAGGATTTCAGCGCTCTGCAGCGCATGTTTCGTCAGCAAGACCCCCCCCCCCCCCAACACACTTTTACCTAAAAATAAAAAAAAAGCTCAGTTTCATTTGTTCTGAAAGTGCTTTCCAGTAACAAGTGAAGAAAATCATATTGCAACAAAATATGCATTATGACGAACACAAAGAAAGTTATTATTATAAGAATAAAATACACTGTACACAATAAAAATAGCTGGGCGATGCAAGTTTCTACTGCATGCATTTTGCTAGCCACAGCGAAATTTTTTTTTCCACACACTGTCTTATTCTCCTCTATTCTTTTCTTTCTGTACAGAATGATGCGGATCGAAGTGTCTTAGGTGCACGACTTTCCTTACCTCTCGTCCTTTTTCTTTGTTTTTCTCCGCCCTCCCCCCCCCCCCCCCCCTCCTTAACTCACCGTGTTTTTTTTTGTGCGGTCGCAGTCGGACTTGAAGTCAAGTCGCAGCTGTATTTAGTTTTTTTCTCCCTTTCCGCATACTTCAATGAGTGCTGTAGACGCTGCTTCTGTTTGTATGTTTGGCATTGTGGGAATTAGAGTGCTGGAAGAACTGTGTAACAAGGCGTTTGGTTTTTTTGTCATGCCTTAGTTCTTTAGTCCGAACCCCCTCTCGTAGTGTATATACGAGGAAGCAATAAAACTGAAAAAAAGAAACCTAGATCAGTAACGTCCATACTGTAACGTTCGTATCCATGCAACCATGAAAAATTCGATGAATATTGTCATAAACATACATACATACATACATACATACATACATACATACATACATACATACATACATACATACATACATACATACATACATACATACATACATACATACATACATACATACATACATACATACATACATACATACATGTCGCTCCCCTTTCCGATGTAAGCATCTAGCATAAAGCGCTTGCTCCGTTGCAGAAGCTGTCCGGTGTAATGAAACTGGATTTTAATGAGACAATGAGTCAGATAGGTGAATGAATGGAAGCGCAAAGTAGCCGCAGGCAAAACTTGGTGCCAAAACTCGAAACTTGTTTAACTCGCGTCTGCTTCGCATTGTCCTTACTGAAGTCGTCATGGGATGATACGAATATATGTCTTACATGACTGCTTGTCATGACGTAAGGGACTTGATATGCTTGTCGTTTACCTCACAATTAACTAGAACGAAGTCAGATGTGCCGCATACCCGCCTTCCCTATCCAACACTAAACGATGTGGATCAAGAACAAATCGATAGTATTGTGTGATTCCCTTCGTACATCAATGAACGTCAGAAAAAATGCAATGTCAGTATGCAACCCGTCTTTCATTTCTGTGCAGGAAGGGCGTAGAATTTCTTCTTGGTGAAACATAGCTACCTTTTACTAAGCGTCTACGCGCAATAATAATAACCTCGTGGTTTTTCTCGTTTCAAGAAAACCAGATTTGTCTAAATTCCTTCCGTGGCACTTCGCAGCGCCAACGTGTCTTTGTGCTGCCGAAATAGCGTCTCAAGGTACCTGGATCAGAAGATGAATTCGATTGAGAGAAAGTCTTTCTTTCTTTGAAAGCCAGAGTTCATTCAGTCTACCACCAATGCCACCATAATGTGCTTGCACTGACATTGCGATTTTCAGTGTTTCTTTTAAGAAGTTCCTCTGCAGACGAATAACATGCATTACAATGTTTGTTCTGCGCATTATATTTGTGATTTGTACTTTGCCGTAAACGCGTATGGACTCTCTTCTCAGATGGCGAACAAATGCAGGATGACGGTGCCGGGAATACTGGTGGATCCGGGAGCAGCGGTAAGATGTTACCTTACGTAAATATCGACAGAACTGGGCGATACAATATACGTAACTCATACCTATGGATAATGACAGCATAGTCATGTAATACAGTGTAATAATGTAATCATTACAGCGTAAGTTGTTAGGGCTGATTACAGCGACCAAAATAATGGATATGCCATCTGTCGGCATCCCCGTAAGTGTCTCCCGTCATGTTCTTCAGGGCTCCTGAAACCGAAACTTGTGGTATCCCAGATAGTTTGACTATTAACCAAATAGCTTGATTATTTGAATTACAAATAATCAAGCTAATTTGAAACTACAGGAGTATTTTTTACACCTACAAAGTATTGCAATAATGTCAAAAGCGTTTAAGCTTCAAGTAGCACATACCTCACCCGCTTGGAAGAGTGGTCGGCGCTCGTAATAACTCCTTTTGCCTCGCTTGTATTTTCCCCGTGACTGTGAGTTGCTTTCCCTGCGACAGAAGCACTGACTGACTTAAGACAAGCGCTTTTAGCAGGTGTAGAACGGACTGGTAGATCAAACACGCGCGATCGAGAGATCATGATGGTACGATTTTTCCTTGGTGGCATTGCTTTTCACGGACGAAAGCTAGTGTTCTCAGGAATAAATGTGCATACGTGGATAGGGTGAATTGAGCGTAGGCCACAATTGTGTCAGTGAAGCGTACGTGCATTGTATAATGCGTCTCAATAAATTGCAGCAGGAATAAAGTAAGACTGAAAGAAAAGATTACCCGTGCTCGCTATAAAATCTTGCTTACGCTGCAACTGTGCTGCGTCCTTTCAGCGGGCCTGGGAGTGCTTTCAACCTCGCATCTTTGGGTCTGAGTCATGAAGTCCCAGAGCCGATTTTGCTGCATTTAACTGTACTTGACTTCCTTCTCAAAATTTACCTCAGGTTTGTTCATAAATCTATTCCTGCTGAAGTATGCTTCGTTACTCTGCGGAGTGTAGCCTGCGAGAGGTCGTCGAAGAACTGTCCGTACGTCAGCACTACTTTGCCTTTGCAAGTTTAAACACTTTGTTATGTTATTATTGCCTGTGAGAAAACGAATATGCAATGTCACGCGGCTGTGTATGTCCTCGTAAGATTTATCTAACTGAATAGTTTACCTGACTCAGCCCAGATTACCTTTCCTATTCCTTTGACCTCCCGTCTAACTGGTCATGAGACACGTAGCAGAGCCTAACCTTTGACCATTGCTTTCTTCAAGAGCGTTAAAGTGCCGGGTCCCTGGAACAGGAAGAAGTGCATCGCAACCCATCATTATGTGTAACCTATTGGCTTGCTTCGCTATACTAGAAGATTAAGCAATTCGCATAAACAATATTCGTTCTTGTAAGCAATTGTGTCTTATTTTGAAGCGCTGACTCGCCGCAGTGGTCTAGTGATTATGGCACTGGGCTGATGATCCGAAAGTCGCTGGATCGAATCCCGGCCGCGGCTGCTACTCCTCGATGGGGGCGAAATGCTGAGGCCGGTGCACTGTGCAATGTGAGTGCACGTTAAAAACCCGAGGAGGTCATCATTTCTAGAGCACTACCAGCCTACGTTAAGAGACGAGAGACTAATTTGCGTGCCACCTTCATTGTCTGACTTCAAGAAATTCACGTGCCTGAACCAAAGGTGGAAACTACAGGAGTATTTTTACACCTACAAAGTATTGCAATAATGTCAAAAGCGTTTAAGCTTCAAGTAGCACATACCTCACCCGCCAAAAGACTTGAAATGAAATTGGAAAAATACGCCAGTTTCCACATGCATGCATTGTAAGGATAAATTCGTTAGATAATGACACGGATAGTTAGGTGGATGTTTGCACTTATTAGTTTACTGCTCCCAAAGATTTCTATAAAAACGTGGCTGCGGCTAATGTGCCATTATGGGGCATGCATAAATCGGCGGTAATGAGTCGTCATTGAAAGATAAGACAACGCCATTAGATATAGAGGTTGATACGGCAGTTAGATTCTGTAGCAATAAATAAACTGATTTGCCCAGTATTGTCAGACTGACGCGTGCCTATTACAAGGTGCTTTCCGGAGCTTTTTGGAAACATTACTTTTTCCCGCTTAATACAGAAGTCATGTGAAATTATGAAACATATATTACCCCTGCAAAAAATGCTGCTAACTCGGCTTCCTTAAGCGAGTCAGCTTTACGCATAAGAAGTAGGGTATGTGCACTTGCAGAAATCAATTATAGTACCGAGACAATTTTATTGTTCCACAAAAATCAGCACCCTTCGCTTTGTTTTTCCAATAACAACTTCCCGTTCCCCTGTTTAAAAAAAATTATAGATGACGTTTATTCATCAATACATTTTGGCGATACTATCACATGACTATGAGTTTCTCAAAACCAAATGCAGTCATTCTGGGGAAACAATCGCCCACCTTCAGTTTTCGGGCAATGGTTTCATTCTATGTAATCGAAACCAGGTAGTGCATAATATGTTCATGTATGATCAAACATTCTCAACGAAAACATGATTGCAAAGTCACACAAAAACGTTTATTTTCATCATTGCATTCGGTTCTTGGGGCTGTGGTGGAAGCATTAGTTTCAAAGACGGCGAAAACACCCCCAATTCCGG
This sequence comes from Hyalomma asiaticum, assembly GCA_013339685.2. Lineage (NCBI taxonomy): Eukaryota > Metazoa > Arthropoda > Arachnida > Ixodida > Ixodidae > Hyalomma > Hyalomma asiaticum. The sequence goes on from CM023487.1 coordinate 26,965,765, forward strand.
TGGTCTAAAGCAAACTGAGGAATACGCAAAAATTGTTTCTTGCGGTGCTGGACCCGAGACCAGTAGTAAGATACTCAATGGGGCGAAGCTATGCCTTTGTGTATAGCCTCGCGCCATGAGAGGACGCATGCTTTCGTGGTGCTAATTCTTATTTTCGTTTAAATATTGAGATTTCTAAACAGCTTTATATAAGCCTAAGATTACTTTCGCAGATGGCAAACAACCCACCAATCCCGATGGCGGCGATAAAAATGACAGTGGGGAAGACTGTCCAACTCCTCCTCGTGAGTATGATAGCGGCGATACTCTGATCTCTTCACGGAATGTGGAATGGATCATAAGATACATTTGCATTATGAATATATGTTTATCTGAATGCACTGCTAACCTATCACGGCGAGCTCTTAAAGCGCATACCTAACCGCATCAGGCAATATTGAGCTCACAAGGGTAATGAACAGATTTTGCTCTCATGATCGTGTTTCTTAAAGTAACATGCCAATGCGCAGCGGGAAATCGCTGAAATAGCAATGTTACCGGATTTTTTTCTTCTTTAGGGAATCGTGCACCATGAACTGGGGCATAATGTCTATCAGCCTGTGCTTACGTATGTACATGCCTGTGTTATGAAGTTCTTCATAATGATACGTGGCACAAGGGAAAACACGGCGTCGCCTTCAATGCGAGCGTGGCCATGCCATTCGCCCCTGTTAGCGTAGCGCCCATGTGGCGCTTGCACGGGCGCACCTACGAATCGGACTGGTGTGAGAGAACAGCGGAGGAAAGGGAAAGGAACGTTGGCTAATTTGTTCATTATCAGCCGCCATCAACTTTCCTAATACAACATAATGCCCAACATTTTTCGCGGGTTCGTGTCCCTTGGGGGCTGGTGTACGATTGCCGTTGCACGACAAACTTTCGACATCGACGTGGCTAACGGCCCCCGCATGGCGACGGAGAACGTTCCGATATTCTTGCAGGGAAGCTGACCGTAACTGCCCGCTATAAACTACCGATTTCGCAGCAGGATTACGTAGGGAAAGTTTTTGTTCACAGCAACGAAAATCTTTGAGCTGAAAGAGGCCGCGCCTATACGCCCGACACCGAAGGAAAGCCAGTCTCTTCCCAAAAGTTTAGTGCAGAGGAAAATGCAGGGGTGCAATATAAAGCAAAACTGATGCGCACTTCTGATGCAGTATAATAACGTACCCTCCCAGAACAGTGCAAACACGAATGAAATGGCGCAAATAAAGCCAGAACATACGTGTAACTGTGGTGTAAGAGTAATAACGGGCCTATTCACGTCGTGTACCACGGTGTGTATGAAAGGGAGCTTTTACTGTAACTTCGCGCATTCTGATTTAAGACAATCTCACAGACACATTTACAATGTCAAATATTTCGGCATTTTGGGGAGATGTGTTATAAGCGTCGTGAGCATCGTGCCGAAATAAGCAAAGTTAAAGGAAATTGATTTGAACGAAGCGATGCTCTCCCTGAACGGTGCTACCCGTCTCCGCGTTAGGTTGCAGATAACAAAGTGCCGCTAGTTGACGTGCTCTATGTCTAACCGGACGGCCTATTATATAACACCGTGATCCTCCTTGCGAGACCACACTGTTGATTGTTCGAAGGGGAAAAATAAATGAATCCACATCATCATGAAACAACCTTATTTTCAAAAGTCAGCGAAAACAGGACAAACCTTGCTAATTTGCAGGGAACTCATTTTCAGTATAGCTATTTTTTACGCCGAGACAGTTTCGAACGCTTCGGTTAACTCAAGCTCTGAATGGAACACCTCCTCAGTCAAACGAACCCTTATCCGCCAGTGCGGATAGGGGTTTAACTATAAAGGCCTCCACTATCAAAAAAATAAAATAACCGGTAGCACTGTGTCATGTGAAATTGTATGCCCTGTTTAGAGAATGACTGGGGGAAGGGGTGTCTGCATTAGCATACGCTCGATGGCGGTTGCCAGCTTGCTCCTTCCTTCTTCCCTTTGTGTCATTGTGTGTTTCATGTTACCATAAATAATAATAATAATAATAATAATAATAATAATAATAATAATAATAATAATAATAATAATAATAATAATAATAATAATAATAATAATAATAATAATTGGCATAGTTTTAACCATATGTTTGAAATCCTGATGAACTATTTCTCGTAAACGTGTTCTCAAACCGGGACTGTCGCCAGGGAAGCCTCCTTTACAAAAGTCACCACGACGCCATCTGTTTTTGTTTTCACAGTTGGAAAGCTCCAGAAAAAAATTCGCTTTCAGTGGAAGTACGGATTTGCATCACGAGTACGCATGCGAGCCTGAGCGTAGGTCTCAACAGCCATGACACAAGTGCGCTTATATTTTGAGCATATTTTCATGTGGTCATGATTACGAAGAACGCGGAGCACAAAATGTAGAAAGTAGATCACTTTATTAGGAGTATCTCTGCTCGGAAAAGCAAGGAAACCATATTGCACAACGATTGCGGCGAGCACGATCGCTAATCAAAAAATGTCGCCGGCGGAAATGTGGATTTCACTACGTGGGTCATCGAACATTCCAGCTTAATCACGTATGCCATTGAAAGTACTGGAACGCACTCGAAATGTACGCGTGGTGCATACAAAACTCAAAAGAACAAAGAGCAACCTTTCGCGAAGCCGAGCTACACTTCAACCGTGGCCTGAGCCGAGCAATAACAGCCGTATTCCGCAGTCAAAAGGCAGTCCCATGAAAGAAAAAGAAATTCACGCAACTCCACGAAGTGAACCATGGCGAGCGAGAGAAGCACGGGGGATCGTTCGGTGTTACCCTATATCACCCATGACATTGCCCCCTCATGCATGCAAATGGGTGACAACGTGTGTGTATATTTCCACACGCGTTGTCATTTATGCTCCCGGTCTTTATGAGGTTCCTGCGCTCCCACGTCGTAGATCGTGCCGAGTTCCGAGTTACTTTTACTTAACGCGCATGCTGCGAATCCTTATGGTTCAGCTACGCACAAGAGACATCTCCCCACCGACACTGCAATGCAGGTCAAGATCCAGTGCCTATATATATGGGGTGGCCGGTGAACGGTTGTGCAGCGCGAGCAGTCGGTTTTTTTAATCAAGAAACTGGCTAGCAGACGCTGCCTTTCAGTTTGAGTTTATTTGTTTCTCCTGTTCAAAACAGAAAGGAAGCAGAAGCTAAAGGCCATGTGGCCTGACTAAGGCTTCTGCTCCTGCAACAGCTCGGAACGCAGGCCGTACGTAGCACACAAATTAGTAAAAAATATGCTGTACAGATTCAACTGAAATAGTCGAAAAAAGAAGACATATATGCACACAAGAAAGTAGAGAGATGCGACAGTCCCTAAAAGAAACGTCATATCTACAGCAAGAATACGACATGATGTTGATGGTGATTTCTGCCTCAAGCGACGTAGGCGACGTTAGTTGAATATTTCTTGAACGAAGGGCAGGGATGGGGACTTTCAGCTGCATTTAAAAGCAAATAGATAATCGATTTTTTCGTGCAGCGCAATAATAATTCATTCAAATTCTCACGGGAACCTGCGCGACTGATCGGCAACGCTTTCTACGTTCGAAAATTTACGCAGGGTTTCTTCAAGCTTTCGCATATATGATTCTGGAGACAGACGATTTGCGTGTCGCAATCCAAAGCAGATAATATTTAACAATGTTAGAAACGAGATTCTTTTTGAACCAATTGTTTATTCTGCGCATTTCCTCGTTGATATGTTTTCATTTCTTGGTGTTTTCAAAAGCTTTTATTGCATAACCGTCAGTAATCTGGTAGAAGAAAGGTATCCATGATGCCCGCGAGCGACAAAGTGAACAGTGCTCTGTAGGTAGAGGTATTATCACCACAGTAGATTAAGAGAAGCACTCGCAAATCCTGGTATAACGGTTGCAAAAACTGGCATCTATTTTTGCTAAGGCTTACGAAGGCCACTTTTGCGAATGTTTGTTTTCATATTTTATCAGAGATACAGTTATGGAATTTACACGATCCTCTTGGCAGAAGAGAAGGTGAATTTCGAACGTAATTTCCTCCTTTCGAACACATGTACACAACACGACAGCAACCGACTGAAAAAGCATAGTAGCTGTTTAAAAAAAAAAACATTTTTGGTTTTAAAAATATATTTGTGCTACTCTGTCCAACTACACGGCAGGATGTACAGCACAATTATGGGCACAATATATCGAGCATTTACCTGTGCATTTCTTCAATCAAATATTGTTCTTGCGTCTTGAATCAGTTATTACATTTATGGCTCGTAGTAAAAGCGAACCATGAAATGCATATTCTGATGCACAATTCCGTTTAAAGGGAAATAGGCAACTTAAACATTTTCCTTTGACGCCCGCTATAATATAATTTAGAAAGCTTAATACTTGAACGCTCGAATTTTTTTAACAATGTGTGTGCTCTTAAAGGGCACGGGTATTTACCATATCAACAAAATGATTCCTCGAATAAAAATGATGCGTTCATGTTTTTTTACTAGCGTTCGAGCGGCCAACACTTTGCGACGAAGACCCTGGGGCTGGAACGCCTCCCAAGGGATCGCAAAGTACAGGCGAGGAATGGGACCTTAACAAAGGCTGGAAATGGTCGTACAACAGGACCAGCGGACAATGCTGGAAGCATTACTGGGGCGGTTACGGAACTCAACCGAACTTATTCTCAAGTTGCGGTGAATGTACGCGCAATTGCACAGGTGAGAAGTAGCGTACGCGCATGAGCAGATCATAAAACAAGCTGAAAGTTGAGCTTGCGTGTGAATATTGACAGTCATTCCTAGAGCTTTCGAGTTGCTACCAATCAGTTTACTAATATCTGTCATGTTATTACTACTGCACAGTCAACGCAAGTTTACGGCTAAAATTGTGAGAACTTAAGATTGCTACCAGTACCACTGAAATACCGCCGTCAAAGTAAATGACTTATGGTGACTTCTGGCCCATTCCATAAGGGACATTTCTCGCCAGCTATGCCCACCCGTACTTGTTGAGCAGTACATCGCTTTTCTACCAACAACCGCCGATGTCATTCCACAATTATATTGCTCATCATCGCAAATTACAGTGCAAGTAAGACGAAATATAGACGATGTTCCAGAAAATTTATAAAAAAAGACTATTGATGAGTGAAAATTGGAATCGTCATTAACAAAATTATAATAGGCAAGGCTTAAAGCATAACAGCTTGGTGCTCCAACTGATTCCAACGATAGATGAATCCGTGTAATGAATGACGGATCAGGTAATCTAAATCTCTTGTGAAATTTATTAAAGGGCAGCGCTGCTAATTCGATGAAGTTTTGCTAATTTTATTTAGGATACCAAAAGTGAAATTTCGTTAATTATGTTAAACTGAGAGAACTTCGACATTAGACGGAGATCGGCTTACAGCAGGAACATGTGGAAAGGAATAGCAAAATTAACGTAATGCGTTATTATCAAAAATTGATATTAATCATGCGATGTTTTCATGCAATCACGCAAAGAGGCGTTTTGCGCACCTCTTCTTTGCATTACGTTGTAGCTAGTTTTGCAAATACAGTGCGCAACTATAATATTGGCACGTCGTAGCGACAATGAACGAACCAGTACAACCGAAGGTGCTGGCTGTCGGACTATTCAATGGGCAAAACTTCCCAGCAAAAGAAAGCGAATGGTGCCGCGACACGCTGGCGACGTCAACAGGCGTCGGCAGCCGATGAAACTGACCAGCGGTGAAATGCGTCGGCTTTAGTATATTCATCACAAAGCGTTCTCGTATCGTCACTCAGGTTTTAGAAGGTGCTCAAATGTATGCGTCGGGCATACATTTGAGTTTGCAGAATTGTCGACACCCTTCCTGAAGCAACATGCAAGACACGCGGTGGCCTGTTCGCATAACAACGTTCACGGCACACACGTGTACTACTTCGGGTCGGGCTCGACAGCGCTGGGATGACGCCGCAGGGTGTTTTAGAAAATGTACCCAAAAATATTATGGCGCTAACGTTTAAAACTTCGGGTCGTAAGCCATTGGCCACGACTTCTCAGTCCACTGCACCATAACGTCGAAGTACCTCATGAGGTTCAAAGTAGTGCAGCAGGAGTTATTTACTCAGCCCGCATCGGCGCACAGGCGTCCATGCCCAGAAACATTCGCCGGCTTGGTCTTCTATGTCGCGTCGTCGAAGACTTTAGCAGCGGCTGTCGACCCCCTGCTAGTCCTTGATACGCAGGCGCGTGAGCTGTAGAGCTTCTTCAGCAAGTTGCAAGTAACTGAAAACGTCGAGGTCGTCTTCGTCGGTGACGATGGGTAGCATGGCGTCAAGCGTCGTCGCTGGGCTCTGTCCATAACAGGCCTGTATAACACCACCCATGTCACTTCTTGCACGGCCGTGTTGTACGCGAAGGTCACATACGGAAGTATGGCGTCCGACTTCTGTTCGACGTCGATGTACATAGTCAGCATGTCGGTGATAGTCTTATTTAGACGCTCGGTGAGGCCATTCATACGTGGGCGGTAGGTGTTAGACGTGTTAGTTTGACTTGGGACGAAATGATGGGGCACAGATTGATGCACTTGAAGGGGCATTGTGGGAGTTTGTTGCAACATTTCTCCTTGGATCTCCGTTTGGTGTGGAAGACAGCACCCTCCGGAGAAAACTGACTGTTTACTTCAATGATCTTCTGTTTCAGGCAAGCCTTACGGTGAAGAGTGTAACGAAGATGGTTCGAAGTGATCTTCACACGAAGTATTAAAGGCATTGCGAGTGACTTGCTCTACAACTGTTGCATTCTCTTGAAAAATAAATGTATTTCTATGAAGAGTGCATTAACGAATATTTCCTGGTGTTCTAAAAATGCAGACAGTTCGAGGTTCTTTCCTGAAGAGATAATAGCTAATAATATCATCTTGGTAAGCTGCGCTTTTTTTATTTCGAGCGTTGGCCTGAGACGTAGCATTATCAAGCACCACTGGCCAACAAGGGGTGTTCTTTTTACGCAAGAAATGTTATGAGGGTCGGAATAGCGGTCCATGTATCCGATGGTGATATCGACAATCACTGCTTCCTGTGATTTGCCCAAGCCAGCATACCGGAGTTCTGCCTTCGTCAAAGCAAGCATGTGACCACAAGCACAGTGATCGATGTGTCGACCCATTATTCCATAATCCAAATTTATTCTATTATGACAAATTTGATATTGAATAGAGGTAATTTGATTGCAAATGCATTATCGTACTTTCAAGTAAGAACGAAAGTTTTCAAGAGATCTGCATAATGTGAACGTACCGACGACCACTAGGTTGAACAAAGGCTGATGCGCTAAACATGCATATTTAAATATTTTCCCATTTCCCAGGACCTCAGACAAGTGAAGTAACCGATCAGCACATGTCCACTGACCTGATGCTGCTAAAGCAGATAATGTTTGTGGGCGACCTCCACTATAACTCACAAGAAAATTACGCTGCGGGCGACGTTCATACAGTTCAATGGGTAAAGAAAACATCCTGTTGATTCCAGACATTGTGGGAATGGGCGTCATATGAAGAAGCCAGCGAGGAAATTGTATATGACGAATTTCCTGACCTTCAGGTAATGCTAAGAGTAGGATCAAGGTCTTTGTACAAAGCGCATGAATATCCACTCGTGATTATTCTTAAAGGGCAACTCTGGCGATTTTTCAGTGTCCACTGATCTTAATGAAATTTTCAATATGTATTCGAGTCGGCACTGCAATAATATATGCCAAATCAGGCGGTTGCAAGTCATTTATTTTTCCTGGAAACAAATTTTAAAATTTTTTAGCGGATTCCCCTGCGGGCCACCCTGTGTTTTTGACGTCATCACCTTCAACGCTGCCTTCCCGAGCCTGAAGGACATCAAAAGCAAAACGGCCATACTTCAGCGTTCAAATCGCCGCTGTCAACTTCAGAAAAGCTGGCATAACTCAATACATCGTCGGATGACCTCGCCACTGTCATTTTTCTCCGTATTTCTGACGGCGGGAAGGTTGTGACGTCATCGCATACGGTGCAAGAAGCGTCTACCCGTTTCCGTTTCGGTTTGAACACGCCTTTTGGTCGCTTATTTAAAGTTATTGTTGCGTTTCTGAGCAAATTTAACCACCCTGGCTGCTACAGGACTATCAGTACTATTCGAAAACATTGATATCAGAACATGGTGAAAAAACCGCCGGAGTTGCCCTTTAACGTGGGCTAAACGGGACCGTCGACCGCACCGTGGCAACCGAATGGTAGCTCATGGTACGACGTGACGTTGGAACTCACGTTACTCCCAAGCACAGACGCCTGTTTTGCCAAAGAAGACTGCTCTACACTGTGTGTTGGTATGTTGTTATAAGCGTCGTTCTTTAAAGTATTCCTATGCGATCGAGAAAAATTGTACAAAACTATTACCAGTGGTGATATGACATATGTATTCCTATGACAGTGCTTATCACATATTAAAAACGGAATTAGCGCTACATAAGCACCATGGCCCGCCACGGTGGTCTAGTGGCTATGGTACTGGGCTGCTGATCCGAGGGTCGCGGGATCGAATCCTGGCCGCGGCTGCTGCATTTCGATGGAGGCGAAATGTTGAGGCCCGTGTGCTGTGCGATTTCAATGCACGTTAAAGAACCCCAGGTGGTCGAAATTTCCGGAGCCCTCCACTACGGCGTCTCTCATAATCAGAGCTGGTTTTGGGACGTTAAACCCCACAAATCGATCGAAATGTTCATTAAAGTTTATCATGCATATATACACGACAACATAAACAGCTTGCTGTAGCTGCGCGTGCTGTTTCCTGCTTGTGCAAAAGATGCAGGAATCTTTCTTTTGCAGCTAATTCTACAAAGGATGCAAAGCGAGTGCCACGTAAGCTGAGCGATGCAGGCTTTATTATGCACACACTACAGTAACACGAACACCATTCGGCGCTCTCGGATCCTACGCTTGTAACGGGTGTCCATAATGCTTGAAGTTGATGGTTGCCCCTTAAACTATTCAGCTTTATTACATAGATTCCAAGCGTTCCTTTGTGCGAAATAAATGCATTGTATATATATATATATATATATATATATATATATATATATATATATATATATATATATATATATATCCTCTGCCAGCGCACTAGGATACACTATACTGTCCACTCGATACCTTGTTCGCTTGACAGTATCTTTTTTATTTGTCATTTTCGACAGGCGTGTCATAATATTGTAAAGCCTCATCATCGGCAGGCGTCAGAATTTCGAAGGTCCACATGTCATAGTATTCAGCCTCTTCAAGCTCTTTACAAATTCTGGTTATATTTGATCCAGCTGTGTCGAAAAGAAAGAATATCAGCGACGCATTAATTAACACAGGCCTTACGTGAAATCATATTGCTTCTATACCGTTATCTGCTTGTTTATTGTATTTCTCATTGTCACTAAACTGCGCGTTAAAACTTCTACTGCATGATGGCCACGCAAGCAAAAGAGTGCAGCGCAAATTTTACAATCCATCACTGAAGTAAATGCTATTACGCAGAAGCCTCACTTCGCCGCCAGCGCCACCGACAAGAAAGCTCGGTCATGTAAGAGGGCAACCAACTGGAACAAGCTGCGTGCGTCTTTATAGTTTAAGTAGACATAATTGCAATAAATAAGTGAACACCTTTTAGTCGCGCAGTTGCACATTTTGCTGAAATTCTGTTGTACTAATTGCGGCTGTGCCCATGAAGCTCCCATGATATAAAAACTAACCTTTAAAACACCAAGACATGATATGCCTTATGTTAGAAAACAGAGCAGAATATATGTGAGAAGTATTTCAGTTTGCTTGAAAAGCGCCATCACTGAATCTTGCTTCTTCGTTTGCACATGCAGGAATAAGTATAAATAAGTGTATATCAAATATAATTCCAGTTTCAGCGTCACTACACGAAATCGTTTCCATGATCGGTCCACTTATTTACGGCACTATCTAACGGAACAGCGGGCTTAAGATCGAGCGAACAATCATGGAGGTAGTGCCATAGCAAATCGTAACACACTGGCGAAACGCACTAGGCAGGCAAGCCAAAGCCTAATAACGCTTTATATAGAGGAATTAATTTATAATGAAATGCGTACAACATCTCTATATATTTAGTTGCGGACATATAGTTACTGTGTACTCTTTCTGCAAACTTGCATAGTTTACACAATCAGCAATTAGCCATGTGACGGAGGTGTTCCTGATGGGCATGCAGAAAACGTGCGCAGAACGCAGGTTTGTATGAGTTTAGCCTTAAGATTTTTACGTCAGAAATGTTATCTAAAACAGAGTGAGAATTTATAAGTTTACCATGCACAACTTCGCTCTCTAATGCAAAATGCATTTTAAAATGCCAGAAATGTATAGCACGGGATATTCAAAATATCCATTTAATTAAAATGGGTAATTGGGGAAATGAATAGCGAGAACAACAGTATAGTGAGAACAACAGTATAGTGAGAATATTTCGGTTAGTGGCCGCCGTTGCTGGAACACGCGTTGCATACCATATGTGACTTACCCTTGCATGTCTGCATGCATTCCTCACAGGTGTTAAATGTGTTGTTGCTGCCCTGACAGCCGCCATAAGTAAACAAGGAGCAGTTCCCAGTAGTGTGATTGTAGTACCACATGTCTAGACTTGCTCTGCAAGGTCCCTTAACGGGTCCTTCGTAACATATGGAAGAGTTGTGACTTGTCGCTTCTGAAATGTTTGGGATACCATTTGTTAAACATGCTCAGAAGGGCCGACCTGTATAATTTTACCGACCCGAATAGGGTGGTTGACATGACAACAATTTAGAATTGATAATATTGTTTCGAATAACCATACTAACACCTCATTGTTCTTATGAGGGTCATTCTTTCCTTCCATCAGCCAGTTAGTCATCTTAAATGAGGACATTAAACTTTTTTCTAGCCTGCATCGTTTTCTGGTAACGCTCTTATTGCGTTACCAGTAACTAAGGTAGTATAATCTGCAAATGTGAAGCACTGGCTCTAGTAATTTCAACAATCGAAGAAAAATTACGCAGCAGCCTCATTCTAGGAATGCCTGAAAGGAAACTTCTTATTATCTAGCTAGAGAGCAGAGAAACGCATTACGAAGTTCACTTAAGAATATTTCGAAATAGTGCTCTCCATGTGCTCGCCGCGTTATTAATACTTGCATTTCTATAACACGGGTAAGGTGCTGCATGTTTATGTTGTAGATTCTTAATAAATCTTACAAAAGCAGCCAGTAGACATTTTCTTTAGCACAGTGTAATCATATGAGAGGTCATCATCAGCGAATTTGGACAGCGTCTCTAAATAATTCAATCACCGAATGTTCGTCATTCCGGTATAAATTCTTTAAACACAATTATATAAACATGAACAATGAATGATATAAAGCCTGTCTTACCTGTAGTGATCAATGCGCTCATTGTTGCCACGGCATTAATGTCATCAGGAGTGGTTTCTCTTTTGAAGGGATTACCCCCACTGCATGCGTCACTGAGCTGCATTATTTCTGAAATATTCATAATAGATTTTTCTTCATGAAGTCGTAGTCATACACAACGACTTGCTTTACATACTTGTAGTTACGGGTTGAAAAACTTTTTTTTCACTATAAAAAAATAAACGCCATTTCCACGGCTGTGAAATCCAAGTAAACAGCGTAGCTCGTAAGCAAGCTCCACCCCATGGCGACCACACATTGAGTTCTTTCATCTTTCGTCACCTTCTTTCTTTCACCTGTATTTCTTTATGTCTTGCTACATCCACTTCTTTCGTCTGTCTGTCATTTTTTTTAACTCTATCTACACTACACTCTTTCCTCTTTTCCCTTCTCGTCCCATTCACATCAGTCCTTCTCACCCCCAGTTCTCCTTCCAAGCCCTTACCAAACTACGCTGTACAAGATCATGTCATGCTTTACCTCTCCTCGCCTCCAATCCTTCCACCTCACCTTCGCACCATTCCTCCACACCCTCACTTGCATTTCTCACCACCTTGCTATGCTATGCTATGCATGGTGTATACCCACGCATACCCATGCATACCGCGCCCTCTAAAGGATGGTTGCTAATTTTAAGCTTCTGTTTTTATCCAAGCTATTAGAAGTACCTTTCTTTTTCCTTTTTCGCATGTTCATAAGTAGTCCCACTGCGATACATTCTTCGGTTAGGTCACCAATGATATCATTCAGTTGTCGCAATTGCTGCTGTAGAGCAGGATGTTAACTGGCAGCCTCAAGTTGCTTAGATACCCTCCGCCAATTTCAGTTTCTATATCTTCCCCGTCTAGCTGTTTAACGGCACTCCGGCTGTTTTTCCAACAGCCAATGATATCAACGAATTTTTCAGTATTTATTCTCGTTGGCATTATAATAATACGTACAACATTCGGCCAGCCTAAGTCATTCAGCTTTTCTTTTCTTTTTGAAAATGATTCTTAGAAATTCCAAGCGTGTTTCCGAATCATGCCGCTGAATGCGCCAAACTGTGTGTATGTGACGTAGCAAACATCCCCGTACATCCTCGAGCAGCGCGCCTACGCTGCACAGGCGTCCAAGCTGACCCATTCAACGAGACGACGAAAGACTCTTCGGGGCTTTTCTGCCTTTCTCCTTCTTCTTCATCCTTCTTTTTTTTCTTTTGTTTTTGAGAGCCGCGTCGTACGCAGTAGACGCTTTAGGTGGAAGCTGGTGTTGTGCCGAAGGGCACCACGGCCGAAGCGTGCCAGAACGAAGCAACAAGCACCACGGGGGTCTGGTACCCCTCCTACAGCGCTCTCCCGAAGAGCTGACTTTGTGCTGTTCCGCGGGTCGATGTTCCCCCGGCTTGTCCCCTCACCACGCGCACTATGTTTATACGACGGTGGAGGTTCTGATGACCATGTAAGCCATAACAACCTGTCTCGCTTTCTACGCATTGTTTCTTGGTTTGTTTAGTGTTATTGACGAGTCTCTAGATGGTTTGAACCACGCTAGCTGTATCAGGACTGCCGACACCACTTGAAGAAGATAATGTCTCAACATGGCAAAAAGAACCGCCGGTGCTCCTCTTTAAACACATGAACCATGCAGTGCTGTGAGTCGTTGTACCTCCTTGCGTGACCTCTTTAGTGAGTGTAATTTTTTCACTGTCCTGGTGGAGGATTATGGTAGCGATGAAATTATTAATCTTTGTTATGGTTTGTATGCCGTCTCAGGTAACCCTTGTCGATGTAGAACTCAGGTGTTATACTAAGTGGAATGGTATTTCGTTGCTTAGAAAAGCCATGGAACGGGGCTCGTTATATTGAGCAAATGTCTGAGTTAAATAATAGCATGGATCCAAAGTGGGATATTCTTTCACGAAACCCGCTTATTAGCTACGTTGGCAAAAGTCGATTGTTTCAGTTACTGTATCTCAAATAACTTCCAAGAATTTTCTGTTTGTTACTGAAAGCAGACAGCTTCGTTTAAAATGCCTAAGGTCCACCCCCACCACTTCACCTCTGCCACACCACTAGACCAGACGATGTTACCTAAAGAACATCCCAGTCAACCAAACCTCCAGCTGTTGCAGTAAAGCGACACTGCACCAACCGTCATCATTCAAGACATTCAGGTGACCATTATGGGCGATTCTGATCTCTTTTCGATACTTGGTGGGTATTATGCAGCTGAAATGATGTGCATGCGTTGCAGATTTTGAGCACTGCATTATCTAACATCAACATCAGGTACAGTACAATGAGGCACATTTTTCTCTTGGGGAAATAATTTATAATTGCACATATTAGGAATTGACAGCAGAATTCTCAAGGGATCTTTTGAAAAAATGTGAGGAAGAAGCACTAAATGAAACCAATAAGGATAACGCTTTGATAATCAATTCAAGTATTTATTTTCGTCATGACTGTACATAAGGGCAGCTTGGAACATATTTAGGCCACATCTTACGGCCTGGCCGTGAAACGACGATATTGTCACCCGTTTTTTTTTTTTTTTCATTTTCAGGCTAATTCTCACATTTTCGCACAATCAACGTTTTCTTAGGCAGTTCCGCAGCACGTCAGAACAATTCGTGAGGCAGCTCTTCTGAGACAAGACGGGTAATAGGCAGTAAGTTGATCTGCGTTACGGGTCATGGAGTACCGGGCTTTCACATAGGCACATCTACGACCGGAACAATAACGTGAACATGCATCGACTGCTGCAGCCATTGCAGCTAAGCGAGAAAAATAGTTGGAAGGGAACAGCGACAGAAAAATGCTGGGAGCATAGAAACGAAATTCCTGCTTGGTCCACAACTCGACAGTGTTGGTTTAGTCATGATACACGATGGGTCTAGCGAAAATTACCGAATTCCGACACAGCTTGTTAGGCGCAAATATTCTAGCCGTCGGAGCTCAGCTGCCTAAGGTGGCTGCCGAATAGTATGCCATAAAGTTTCAGGATAACCAAGCCAACGATAATAAATCATATTTTGTCGCGACAAACATTGAGAAACTACAGTTAACGGCGCTAGCGCACAATTGTACTTTGTTGGATACGGATAAAGCACCTGCCATTTTTACAAATGACGATAATATTTAACGTGAATGTTGATAGTGTGCTAAATGAGCTACGTATCGAGAAGTGGCTTCAAAAACATTTGTGCGAGAATATGCAACACATAATAACGTGAAAATTTTTCTAACGCAATCAGATATAACCTCATGACTTCCCATTAAATTATGAAAAAGTTAAGCTTGTTTATAGGAAAACAGACAGACTACTCTGAAACTCCAAAATTTTGCGGTGCTCAAGAATACATGAGAATTCTGAAGCCTTAATTTTGTAGACTGCTTAGGTTACCTTCTTTGACCTGTGCTCTGTCACCATGAGATGACCATATGTCCTGTCCACTAAAACATTTATTCTGCTTCAAGTTTTCCTAGACTACTTTCCAGGTGCTGAGCCATTACTGTGTGAATAAAATGTACGTGTAGTAGGACACTTAGATTATTATTGGCCTCTGCTGTCCGCCTACTCGCATAGCTTTTCTTAATATGCGTACTTCCAGTATCAGCGTAACCCAACCCAAGTAAGAAATATTACGACAGGCAGAATTAAGAATAATACTTTGATGTTTTACGTCTTCAGCCAATGTGTACTCACGAAGGATTTCGTCATGAATTATTGCAGAACAAGTTTGTGGAACACGTTTTTGTTGCCTCATTTTTCCACTGTTTCTGTGTCTGAATAATGTCAAATTTGTCACCCATTGACATACGGCTGCTTACGTTGTTTGTAGTCCGGTCCCTTGTGCTTTAAAAGAAGTACACTGTTACCAGTAAGTCAGCCTATTTGGCAATATGTTATGCGCCCAAACATATCCGGAAAACATCATCTCTAGGATTACCCCAACATCAAATAAAACAAACCTTACCGTGAGTGGCGAATAACAAAATGAAAGCGCACTGTGCTCGAGATTTCATGACTTAGGTACACTTCTTAGAGAAACTTCGTACCGTTGAAAACCACTAGACTTTGTTCGCGCTGTCGATTTTATATGCGTCTTCTATGCTAAATACACCGCCCTTTCACAGTGAACTTCCTAGCTATATTACAGCGACGCGAGAGCGTTGTCCTTAGTTTCCGGAAGTAACGCCAACGAGCGTATTCACTGCCGCCGCGGTTAGCTTAAAGTCATCATTTGCGGCTTTCTAGTTTCCAGTCAACGAGGTTTTCTAGACGAAGGAAGTCTAGAAGGGTTGATATGGTCTCCACTTTGATTGATTTTTTATTTTGGGTGTTTTACGTCCCAAAACCAGCTATGATTATGATTGACGCCGTAGCGGAGGCCTCCGGAAATTTCGACCACCTGGGGTTCTTTAACGTGCACCGACATCGCACAGCACACGGGCCTCAACATCTCGCCTCCATCGAAATGCAGCCGCCGCGGCCGGGATTCGATCCCGCGACCCTTGGATCAGCAGCCCAGTACCATAGCCACTAGATCACCGTGGCGGGGCGCCTCCATTTTGTAAGGATGTGTGCAAAAAATTGTAGTGCTTCTCCCCATACGTCGCGGTGTTTTAGCAGCCAAGCTGCCCGAGCTGGCCATAATTTGTCGGGAGCGCCAGTTTCAACAGCGAATGTGTTTAAGCCAGCCGTAATTTGTCAGGCATCATGCAGGACCGCGCCACATTGCGTTACGTGATGTTGGCGTAAACATGTCACGTGACATTGCCTTATGTGATTTTGGCGGAAACATGTCAGGTGAAATAGCGTTGCGTGGTTTTGGGGAAACATGTCTCCTGACATTGTGTTACGTGATTTTGGCGGCAACTTGCCAAGTGACATTGCGTTACGTGACATGTTCTCGGCAGAATCAAGCAACAAAATGTTACTTGGTATGTTTCCTTCAAAATCACTTAGCGCAGTGTCATGCGACCTGTTTCCACCAAAATCAAGTATTGTGATGTCACGTGAGATGTTCCCGCCAACATATCGCATTACTATCAAGAGACCTGTTTCAGTAAACTATCGGCCAGATTCGCTGTGATCTGGCCTTACGCGCTCTAGGTGAGGCTGCGTACTTTTTTTCTGACGCTTTCACACATAGAAATTTGGTAACTGCCTTGTCGAAGACTTTCGCGCAAAGTTCAGAACACTGGGCCTGTTTTCAAGTGTTCTACATGGTGATCGATGAGACAGAGCAGCATACCATGCATGCGTAATAAATAAAATCAGCTATAATGACCAATTTTAACAATTCGATCTTCTCAGAAAACGATTACAGTTACTGCCATTGGCGCAGTGAAAAGCCGACTAGCGACTAGCGCAACAAAACGTCATATGACATGTTCACGCCAAAATCACTTAACGCAATGTAATGTGCCATGTTCCCGCCGAAATCAAGTATCGCGATGTCACGTCACATGTTCCCGCCGAAATATCGCATTGCTATCAAGAGACCTGTTTCAGTAAACTATCCGAGAGAAATCTCCGAGAGAAAGACTCTGAAGGCAGCGCTTTGTCTGCAACACAGTTCGACCTTAGAGCTGCGGCATCTCCTAGGCCCGTAGAAAGACAGCACCTGCGCACTTCACAGCACTAAAGCATTGATAACGTTTCTACGGGCAACAAGCCTCAACGAAACGCTGTAAACTGCGTATAGTGTATATGTGTATATATGAGTGTGTGAGTATGTGTGACTGCATGTACGTGTTGTGTTACACGTGACCAGGCTAACGTCTCCGCAGTCATCAATAAAATATTCTCTCTCTCCGACTATTGAACTCGCGACAATAATAACAATTGTTCAGCTTTCCGCTAGCAAAACTACTATATTAAAATGAGCCACGTGACAGTGAATTGTTCCGCGAATTTCTACCGCCTGAGATTCTTTAGCGTGCGTTCGCATCTCTCAGAGCTCACGTGCCTCTAGCATTTACATCGGCTTCGCAAAGCGACCGCCACGGCGGATATCGAACCCGCACTTTTCGGACCGGCAGCCGAGACCCCTAACTGCCATACCACCATGGCGAGCAAAAGCTGCAAAGAAAACACAATGTCAGCTTCGTGGGGGACAAATGTTCTCAACCTTGCCTATCCGGCGATGTTCACATCTTCATTTGCGCCAGGCGCTCCTCCTCTTATTTTCGTTTTGTTAACCTCATCTCTGTTTGCGTTGCTGTAATAAGCGCATCCGTTTCTAATGCATAACGTGGTCCACACTGTACCGAGCGACTGCTTGACAGACAGATAAATTAACACGGTGAGGCTAGAAAACTGTAGTTGTATGAGTTTTTACTGCACTTCAGCAGGGCAGCAGTTTTTCAAGTAAGCCTGGTTATATGCGATGTTTTCGAACGTTTTTGTTTCAAGGATACTTCTGTGTGGGTACCCGAGGGCAAGCCCAAATTATATGTTGCAGATCCCTCCTCTCTTGACATAACCTGCATATGTTTGTGTAAAGCTCAGGGTAGTAACGGTGGTATATGCCACCGGATTCGGCTACGTATCTGCTTGAAAGAAGCGCCATGCCGTCGCCTGCCGCCTGTTTAACGAGAAGTGTGCCGGGTAGAAATGGACCCTTCCCAATTTTTAGTGTTTGGTGATCTCGTTAAGGCTGGTGATCCGGTCTCTCTCCTTTCCCAGTATTGGCGTGGCACGTGCTCGGTCCGTCAGTTCTCTAGCCAAGTTGTGCGCCATTTTGTTCCCGGGAAGGAAGGAGTGTGCGGGCGCCCAAATAATGGAAACACGTCGATCTTCTCGAAAATTGGCTAAAATTCTTAGCGCTTCCGGCGAGATTCTATCTTTGACATAGTCCTTAGCAGAGGTCTTGGAGTCGCTGATTATTACAATGGGCTCCGTGGTGGCTATTGCCAGTGCTAAGACAGCCTCCTCCGCCACAGCGGCTTTTCCTGTTTTTATAGTGCCACTAACTGTGGAGTCAACTGTAGACATACTCTGCCCATTCGTGTACTCAGCCGCGTCCATATATAAGACCAGAGCACTGTGGGACATCGAGCTGCTCAGCTCTACACCGGAATACCAACTAAACGCAATCCAGCAGGCAGAAGATGCCGCCTGGGCCCAAGGGCTCGGGGCCGTCATCTATGCATAGAGGCCTAGGTCTCACAAATCTGCTGCCTTAAAAAATAAACTTTATTCCTCCTCCTCCTCAAAGACAGTGTGTTGAAACGGTGAAGTCTCCGAACCAAGAATGTCGACAAACTTGTGTGTCGTCTTCTGCTATCTTTCTCGGGGTTCTGCTTCTAGCGCCAATATTGAATGTGCAGAACTAGGGATACCTGCGATCTAGGGAAATATGCGTGCTAACGAAAATAAGCATTAGCGGTGTCCACACTACGCTTTTCTTGGGGCCACATAAGTGAGCCCTTGCAAAGCCCAGAAGGACTCGTAAATTGAAAGAGTTATAAGCACCCCTCAGTAACACAGAGATACAAAAGAATCCTCGGGGATTTCTCTCAAGGAACACGTACCTAAGACGCAAATTCTGTTGTGTTTCGGGCTTTCAAACCAAGATCAATATTTTTTCGGAGCGCTCGAGCTGCAAACGGGGATAGGCGAGTGCTCTGGCTATCTGAGCAACATGGGGACGTGTTACTCGTAAAATTGAATTGAACTCCATTGTCACGCAGAGAGCCGCGCGGATTTCGTTTGAAGTTTTTGTTACAACGGATAAATGGTATTTTTGCTTTCGCAGTTCACCCTCCATCATGCGACACTCTGAGGTAATAATTCCCAATATAATTGATCGTGGGACTTGAATTCACGAATAAATTAATGACAGTATTCGTAAAGGGTCAGCTTCAGTTACACTAATACGATGCGCTGAAAAAGCCTTAAAAGAATCATTAGAAGGAGTAGAAAAGTGATTACCACAAACGTTTTAGGAAAGCTTACATCGCTGCGCATCAATAAGCACGATATCCCAGGTGCAAAAATACAGCTTTCATATCAGAGCAAGTAAACCTTGTGGAAACGTTGCAGAAAAACACAAAATCAGTGCGTTGTCTGCAAAGAAAGAACTAAAAATGGAAATAGAGAGAGAATGAAGGGATTCGCAAAGTAAGGGTCATGTACCCTGAATGCAAGGATCATATCCGGGGAAATTTTATGGTAAAATTCCAAGCTGCAAAGCACGTGTAGCAAGCAGGACAAGCACCCTCTCCCCACTCCCCCTCCCGCCCCTCGCGCTGTTCCTCTCCCCTCTCACTCCTCCCGTGATGGATGAGATGGAGGTTTTGCTGAGTTTAATTCAAATTTCCCGCGAAAGCAGGGCGAACAGCTTGTAGACTATTGACCTTTTCAGAAAAGGCTCCCTGGGCGCCGCCATAACCACCGCTGGGCTGTGCAACATGTGCGTGACCCACCAAAAACGCACTGCCGAGGGTTTGTAATAGCAATTTTGGCGAGTTGGAAGCTCTTTATTATCAAACAGCCCACATAGGCGAAGAAAAACGGAACGTATCAGTCAACACGAACCTTTTTACTGCCCTGCACAGCCCAATATGGCGGTGCTCCATGCCTCCTGTGAAAAGGTCTATACTTGCCAGTGGGCCAAGCGTGCTCTCCTCTGTGACAACGCATGTATAGACACCGCTAATGGCGCCGCATTGTCACAGAGCGCGTCTAGCTAACGGACCGGTGTCACTGATCCGAGAAGGAAGGAAGGAAAAAATAGAGAGGGAAAGGCAGGGAGGTTAACCAGTGAAGGACAACCGGTATGCTACCCTGCACGAGGGGAAGGGGACGGGGGAGATTGAAACATCTAGCTTACATGTGTAGGCATGAACGCAAAGATTTATGATCTATACCGCTGCAGAAATAATGAACCGATCGCACATGATGGCAGATGCAAAAATGCGACGTCAGCACATGGCCCGGAAATGCCCGGGCAGGACAATACAGGTGTATAGGAGTACTTATAAATACGGGGAATATATACAAGGAGCTAGAGGGGACGGTTCCTACAGGTATGGCGAGACGAATGCTGCAACAGTCAAACAGATCTTTACGGGATTCATAATCAGCCTGTCTACGCCCACTGCAGGGCAAAGGCCTCTCCTATAGACCTCCAATTATCCCTGTCCTGTGCTAATTGGGCCCAGTTCACCCCGCAAACTTCCTGATCTCATCTGCCCACCTAACTTCCTGCCGCCCCCTGCCACGCTTGCCTTCTCTAGGAATCCACTCTGTTACCCTTAATGAGCAACGGTTGTCTTAGCATTACACGGCCCACCCACGCCCATTTCTTCTTCTTAATTTCTATTAATATGTCCCTAACACGCGTTTGTTCCCTAACCCACTCCGCTCTCTGCTTGTCCCTTAAGGTTACACCTACCATTTTCCGTTCCATAGCTCGCTGCGTCGTCCTCAGTTTAAGCTCTTACATGGCAGGTGAATATTATACCCGTAGGAATCGACCATAATGAAGCAGCCTTAGGCGAACGTAGACTGCGAACGAAAGCGATACGTCGTTTAGAATTCCACTGAGAGAACGGGAAAACGCGGCCAATCCCTTACAAAAATGCCATATATGGCGATATCAGGAATTGGGCAAATGTGGCCGTATGTGGCCGTATGTGGCCGTATTTGGCCAAATCGTTTTAGAAACATATGTGGCAATGAAAGACACACACGAGGAATGGCATGTAAGACTCTGATGCATATTGGGCAAATACAGACACGTAGGGACACGTGCCATATATAGCCAGATATGCATATATGGCCATATATGCATATCTGGCTATATATGGCACGTGTCCGTACGTGTCCGTATTTGCCCAATATGCATCAGAGTCTTACATGCCATTCCTCGTGTGTGTCTTTCATTGCCACATATGTTTCTAAAACGATTTGGGCAAATACGGCCACATACGGCACGTGCCATATATAGCCACATTTGCCCAATTCCTGATATGGCCACATATAGCATTTTTGTAAGGGATAACTCACCAATGTGAGTTGAACAGTAGCTGTTAAGAATGATTAGGTGCCCCTGTTGTCCGAGGAAGGTGAGTGATTCAATAAAAACGACTTCAGAACAGTCGAAGTAGTGTTCAATCTACTGGTGGAGGAAGACGTACAACGCAGAATTCTATGCCCTAGGATTCCAGGCACGCAACGCTGCCGACACAAAACAGCATGAGTAACTGTTAATAAAGTGAGCGAGCAGCCTACTTGTTCTACTCTCTTCTCTACGATGTACGCCTGTTTCCAGACACAAAAGAAACTCTGATACTAAACCGTAATGCCGATTATGAGGCCCTTGTATCCTGATGTCACTGCAACCTGAATATAGTCGCGTTCCTTTTTTTATTTCTTCTGTCATGTAGTACGCTTCGTTATAAGAATGCCACGCATTCAGATAATGCCAGCAAGTAGGCCATCTGCATCCTTTTAGATGTATGTCCATGAACACTAGAACGTTGATTTTAACACAAAAGTATTTTGTATCGGGATCCACAAAGACCTCATGCGTCATCTCCTGTAACGGATATGACGCAGTAAACTATACAGGTATAAACGAGGAAGAAAAAACAATCAGAAAATTTTCGTTGGTGCTGTCCCACTGGGAATCGAATCCACGACTGCAGGTTCCGTGATGAAAGGTGCCGAGCGCCGTTCACGCACTATTCACGCACATGCTAAAGGCACACAAACGTGCCTCATATCCTTCCTTTCAGTTTAGCATCATAAGCTTTCATGGTACACAGATCCTATTTACGCGGCAATAGACTTGAGAAAACGTGACACCTCGCAGGCTTTGATGAAAAAAATGTGTTCGCGGCTCAAGTGTTACCCACGTTGCATTGTACATGTCGATGCATAGCTACACCGTTCTGGCATAGCTGTATTTTTGTTGCGATAGGAAGCAGGTGCCGTATAACAAGTTTTCTTACAACACTGTGTTACAGGAATGCTTTTACGGGAGCTTTCACTATTGTGCTTAGCAGAATACGAATACAATACCTATAAGGCCATCAAGAACAAAATAGCATCATCGCAAAGCCGGCCGCCAAGGCTATCGTGTTTGGCGCCACCGGTAAGTTAATGGCGAGAGACGTGCACTGATACTGTTCTCTCGCGTATGCTGCTGCAGCGACGCAACACGATAGGGCAGCTATCAAATTCCGTAAGAAAACGTTGAGTTCATTTCAATCGAAGGAAATTAACTGCTTGCTGCCGGGTTAAATTATTATCAGCCCCATACACTCTGCAAATATGAAAAAAAGAAAGGCCGTCATGAATGCTCACCTCCTCGCCGTTGCCTTGTTAGCCTGCCATTCTTTCCCGTCAGGTAAGTTTGTTACGTTTTGTAGGACAATGAAATGGTTGGACTACTATGTTCATTTGGGCTTGAAGTCGCAGCTGGAAATCTACGAGCTGAGATAACGAGAATTTACATGAGTGCATGACGGGCTAAATTCGAGAACCGACAGCCAAGCACAAGAAAAAGGGGGATTAAACGCTTGATTGTGCTAGGATAACTGCTTTTAAAGCGACCTCATTGGGTTTAACATTTCGCAAACTCCAAACACTCAGCGTCAGTTGCCATTCGCAGCAGCTCGAATACATGACAGGCTTAATATTGGAGCAACGTACAAATTTTCAGAGTTCTCAAGCATCCCAACTGGCATGGAAATGGGGCAGTAAAAAATATAGAGCGAGGAGAGCGATTTCATAAGCCTGGGTCATTCACAAACAGAGCTCGTTCACGTCATTCACTGCCTAAGACACGAGTTGGTTGCCATGAAGCGCTGCGGAAGGTTTTTGTAACGACCACCTGTGACACGTAGTGGTCTTTATAATGTAAAAAGGCCGGTCACAAAGTCTACTCAAATCTTGAAGGATTGTGTGGCAGTGTTTATCAAAGCAGGAACAATGAAGCAGGGGCAGATCGATGGCCTATTCGATAGCTCTGTGGGTTCCGAAAAGCTACCCTGGCAAACAGGAGAGCGGGAACGCAGCGTCAAGCCTTCAAATGTCTATTGACATGGGCAGTTCTACTTATGCGGGCAGTCGGTATTTGCGATGCTTGGAGGGTACTGCGGCGATTAAACTTGGCGGCGTGCAGTATGGTGAATGTCCTTTACAGCATCTGCTATAGATAAACTTGTAGCAAGTGCCGGTATTCCATTTTCGGAATAGTGTATACATTATTGCCAAGGTAGTAAATAGCGTCTTGATCAACCCTTGAGAAATTCTAGCGTTTGCAATTGTGCGACCCGATGAGAATGCCATATCCCAGGGTTTGTTAAATAATTATCGTTTAGGCTAATTTTCCAGGGCCTCTGCCATGCAAACGTTTATATCTCCTGGATTCCCCTTTTAATGTTCCCGGGTTCTTTTGCGACTAACTGTCGAAATATAGAAATATGAATTACAAATAATAATTACTTTTCTCCGAGACAACCTATTTGAGTGTTTGCATTTCGCCTTCCCTTCTTTCCTTCATCCAAGTGTGCTCGCGCATTCAGCATGATATAAATGTAATGCTTCTGATGATAAGGGTATTCTCAGCAATACTTTTGAAATTGTTCATTAACGACAGCCAGTTCAAAGTTGTTGGCACATATCCCATCAGGTATTATTCATGAATTAATATTCACAAAGGACCTTTGCAGTTTAAGTAACATTTGCATAAAAGACCATTGCAGTTTCATCAAACGCTCCTGTACTACACGGCAGTCCTGAAGTTGGCATTGCTTGAAAAGCACACTCTGTGCACACATACGATTTGCACTCGCACAATTTTAAGGTTACAATCCAGCCAACTTTTAAACCATAGCGTATTCATATAGATTGAATTAGGAGGTACAAAAAGTCAACGCTTCTGGCAATTATGACCATCAGGGAACTGGTTTTACATGAACAGACTAGTTGCGCCATCTAAGCCCACAAGGTTGTGCCACATAAACATTCCCACGAGGAGGAAAATGCTGCTTTGTATTAATTCGAGAAATATGAGAAATGCTACGCTTCAAGCTGTATCTTCCTCTAGCTCGCGACGATTAATTCTCTCATGCATGCAATGCAGCTCAGGTGTCATGGAACTTCCTTTATATTACAGCCGCAATTCTCTGGCCACCGCGATGCTACAAGAAATTAGACTTCGGGAGCTGCGACGCTACCCAACTGAAGTGGTACTACGAGTCCCAGATTAGAGGATGCAAGATGTTTGAGTACACGGGTTGTGGTGGAAACTGGAATCGGTTTCCATCGGAAAGGAAATGCCTTCAGTCTTGTCTAAGTAAGTATGAATTCACGAACATATCGCGACCATGAAGGGTACATTTCAAGTCCACGGGGCCCAAATAACTTCACTACTTCCCCAAAAACTGCACATGCAGGTGACGACCTTAGTTGCGAAGCCGCGCATTGCAATGATTTGTGAGAACGGGGGAGTTTAGGTGGTATACTAGAAGACTTTTTTCTATAAATGAGAGTGGCTGGTATGATGTAAGCTTCTTTAGAGTACAGTGAAATACAATAAGGCAAAAAAAAAACGCATGCAATCATCTGCGACGTTTTCTTTTCCTGACATTTACGTTGCACTTTCAGCTAAACGTCCAGCACAATTTTTTCCCATATATGTGGTTATTGGCAGTGGTGTATGGCACCCTGTGAAGGTCAGCCGAAATATTACATGAGGCCTAGGCTCCCCACAGTTATTTCGCTATGCAAGACGAACCTAGCGTTTATACTTTCTTTTCATCGTACGAATTCGTACTGTGGGTTTATTTCAATAGTTATAGGATTCACACCTGCCATGGTGGCGCAGGCACCCTTAATAAAATCTTTTGGGGGCCTGGGATACATGCTGAAGTATTACATTGTTAGGCGTCAGTGCAGTATAAACGTCACATGAGGACTGAATCTAAACCTCTCAAACAGTGAGCACACCGACATTACAAAAGAAAACAATACGCGCTGTCCCGTCTCCTCTTCTTCCTTGTGTTATCCCATAAGGCTGATCTCTTTTTCTTAGTTTGCACCTGCTAAATTGCCCACTCGTACATCCTGAACATGGCAGTTTGTGTTTTACTTTCAGTGACATCTCAGCCTGAACTGTTCTGTAGCGCCAAACCAAACCCGGGTAATTGCAAAGCTTACCGTCCGATGTGGTACTTCGATGACCAGGTCGGCTACTGTCGAGGCTTCGTCTACGGTGGCTGTGGCGGAAACAGAAACACCTTCCCGAATTGCAGGGCCTGCATGAGCAGGTGCGCAAGTATGTACCATTTTACTTGTACATAAAGAAATGTGTTGCCGTGATATTCGTATCGCTTTATCATTGAGGCACATTCATGAAGAACAGATGAGAGCAACATTAGTGTATTACCTAGAGAAATAACGCACGGTATAGACTCCACTTGAAAGCTATCTGATAATAGGGCCAATATCATTAATAATATTGTTGCCATTAGGTGGTCATCTTAGTCTTCCACCCATGCACAGAACTACCGTCATGGTATAATTACAGCGCTGGCGTGCATGTGCAAAATCACGGCAATACTCATGGCATGCCATGAGTATTGACATCGCATACGAAATACTTCTAGTATACCAGTACTTCTAGTATACCAATACTTTTAGCGTGCCATAGGTAGGCCACAGCATCCGCGCCCAGAAGTTAAGCCACTTGTTATCCTGAGTTTTACATGGCGCGCGGTCCAATCTGGTGCGTTTATAGCAGTAGCTGACGCAGTTGTCACTTACATGAAGTCATAATGTGTGCACATTTTCTTCAAAGAAGCATCGATGATTAATCCTCTTTTGTGACTAAAACATCTGACTTTTCTGGCAGCATGCAATTTCAGAAATATAAGTCGACACCATAGATCTAAAGAATGTTACCTTCTTATTTCATTTTTTTTTTTTGCGTTCTCAAGAACTACTACCTATGCATTACCTTGCGTATAAAAAACAGCGTCGACCACAGAAACTTACGCATCGAGGCTCGCATATTTGACCTTTAATATCATTTAGGCCCCACCAATAGGTCGCTTTGATAATTTTCATATTCGCTGTATTTATTTTAGTGAGGTTCGATTTGTTCCTCTTATGGATCTACGAAACTGCACGGTTCTCTAAACTTTATTACGTTCCTAGTAATCCGAACTCTTGTTTCCATCGTCTTATTATAAGCGGCAATTTTCGTATGTTCCTCTTAAATATTTCAACCTATCTCCTATCCTAGGCTACGACGCCAACATTTTGTGTCGGTACCTGGAAGTGGAGTTCTTCAGAAAGTTCATCGCAGGCAAACTTGTCGTCGCTTCACCATTCGCACCGGTGACACGGCTGGAACCGCGGGCACCAGTGGCACCAGCGTATCCACCATGGAGGGCAGCTCAACCATCCCTAAGGTCAGCGCTCCATGTAGTGGATGCCCCTGTAAAGAGCGCCGGATAGCGAAAGCTTTGTAGAAGCCGGAATAAAAACATTGCCAGTCTTAAACCTCGCGTGAAATAGTTCGTTTTACTAATCGGTGGGCTCCGGCTGCAGGTCCTAAAGAACTCTTGTCAACAGCGATCAGTGGCACAGTGCTGAAAGACAACTGTGTTAGCGCCAGTGGCAAATAAAAGCTACACTTCTCAGGAAAAACTCGCCGTCAACAATGGGAAATCTCTTCCTTACTTAGGCCTTTACAGCCATTGATTACTTGTTTACTGGTAATTTTCAGGTGCTAAGCTGCGGAACGATTGGCCTCTTGAAATAAAACTCGCAAGAAACTTTGATCTTACTTGCAAACGCCACTTCCTGCCTAACCAAGTGCTTACTTGACATTTTTGCATTAAAAAATAATTTATTTTCTTATGTGCATCAACGTGTACGTTTCTCTAGCGCAGTTCCGCGGTTATATTAGTACTTATTCCTTATGTATGATGATTTCGTTATTTTTTGTATAAGACTCCTATATTATTACAGCATTTCTTCCACTTGTATCACTAGCCGGTTAAGGTTATGGGACCAAATATTTTTTTGAAATTTTTCATAATATCCTGTAATAAAATTCTCTTTGATTGAATGATCGATTGACAATAAAAAAGAAATTGTTTATCATAGGCACAGTGGACTCACGTAGCCCCATGGAAACAACTAGAAAGGAAGAATGCATTTGCTCGGTACTTTACGTCTCCCCATCCTAGAATCCACCTTTTCACTTCCGCGCGGTGCACACGTAGGCCCTTTTTAGCGCCTTTTAAGGCAAGATTTTCACTTTATTTTTTTCGAACTTACAATTAAAGTTCAAGCTCCTTGCCCTGTAAAAGGTTTTCTTAACGCTGCCCACATGTCTTTTAATGCGTGCTGTAAACCAAAAAGAAAAAAATGACAAACAAAGACAAGGATGTTTCGGCAAGTGCAGCCAACAGCTAGCGGTACTTTTTGTCATTACATTGAGCCGATTAGAGCTCACTGTGGTCAAGGGGTCAAGTACACCGCGCTATGTCACTGCTTCCATCACCACTGGAATCGGTGCACGGACTATAACAGAATGTATGTTTCCTGCTTGCAGAATTTCTAGGTTGCGCGAACAATGGCCACTCGACAAGGAGGAAGCACAATGCACCTTCGCGTGTACAATAACACAGCCCGTTCTAGCAAGCGAGCCACCGCAATCCTTAAAATTCATCTCCGAGGATAGCCCGAAGATGTTTGTAACACACTACGTTAAAGCATTGCAGATTAGCTGTGAACGTTTTGGTGCCGGAATCGGATGACAAAGCTTCGTTTCTGGGTTGGTGTTAGTTGCACTTTTTTCCTGTTCTGAACAAAACGTGCGCGGAAAGCAAACAAAACTGGCCCATCAGTAATGTATTCTGCACCATGTGGTCGAGTATCACCAACCATCTTCACTTTGTTTATTGCACCTAAACGGGAACAGAGTTTTAGCTAACACAAAATAGGGTAGGAATAAGTCATAACTATATTGGCTACTTTACATGCGTTGTGGTCAGCGGTATCCTAATCAAGCGCCACGTAGTTTATTAAATGGTCTGAAAAGTAAGTGAGCAAGGGTTGTCAGCTTAGGTCTGGTTTCCCGATAGCCATTTAAAATTTTCTGACATGACGGTGGTGACATTCACCATACTGTAAATAAGAACTCATGAGCGGGTTTTTTGTGTGTGTGTGTGGGAAAGAACAACAAGTAGTGTACGCTCATTTTGTATATCCGTGGAAGGCTTGCCAAACTTTCCACGCAAACTTTTCACGTGCTGTGGACTGGATTATCTGTGGTTGCTGACTACAGATTTCCCCCATTCAAAAACTAATGCACCGATTTCTAGTCGTCCAGGCTATTCGTTATCGATTTTGTTTCAAAGATAGGTAACTCGCAAATTTCAAATCACAGCAAAATTCAAAGTTGTTTCACTCGAGATACTTCAATAGAGTTTTCAGTTGCCAGTCTAGAGAGTCGGCCATCTGATTCAAACATTTGCCGTAGAATGCAGTTTGTCGAAACTTATGTGTTTCTTCGAAGAGTCACTGGAACGACATGTGCCTTTTGCTATCATACATCGTAAGGACTTAGAAGATCATAAGCTCGGTTGGCCATGAAGTCATAGGTCTGTTGCGATGCTGTATAATGCCAAAGAAGGCAGCTTCCTGAGGGCTATATTTTTGCTTCAAGATCTCCTCGCTGCCGAAATCAAAGCCACAGTGGCATTTTCATTACGCTTGTGCTCACATGTGTCCCTTCGCATCTCATCGACCTCAAGCGGTCGACGCTCATCGATCGCTTGAGGTCGCAGTTGTCATGTGGAGTTCACATTGAACACGCAAATCTGTCTCGAACAGTGGAGTTTCCCGCTATGCATCAGTAGTGCAATGTAGCCAAACTTCATTGACGAATGCGCTATCTCTGTGGTGTAACGTTCATGAGGAACAGCTAAGTGCAGCATTGGTGCGGGAATTTCGAAGCAGGACGTATTTACAACGATCTGGAGACAGCAAGCGGCAAACAGAATTGGCAGAAATCCCAGGTGGCTTCCTTCGATGCCGAGCACATGGTAGAGTTGTCACTGCTCTACGACAAATATCTTAGTAAGAGCAGCACGTACAGAGCTAGCTGGAGAGTGTCTGTAAATGTTTCAGATAAAGAGATCTTAAATTTCACCGCAGTTTTTATTTTCCGACCCGTAGCACTTTCAAAAGAATCCCAGCTCTGTTAACAAAATAGAATAAAGTTATACAGGACAAAGCTTTCCTTTCGCATTGTCCTGTTGGGAGTATGGAAACCTCCTCATCACATCATTCACTTGTCAAAACGAAAGGAGAAATACGCATCTCTCTTTGTGTGAGTGCCCGGAATTTTGTCTAAAAAAACGCAGTACAATACATACGTTTTTCGTGGCACCAACTGCGCAGACGAACGCAGTCTCTTGAAAGAAATCGTTTCATTATCGACATGTAAAACAAAGCCGTACGCTGTTACGTGAAATTCGTTGGCAGGTTTCAGATTTCTTCGCATCGCACGAGGGATTGATAATTGCATATAATACATGCTGACAAACGGCCACGATATCTCGACATACAGAACGACGTATGTATAAGCGTTTGCTGGTGGGTATCGGAGGCGCTGGAATGCGATGAAGCTCCTCAAGTGCTTTATTTGCTTGGTCATCATTAGTGCTCAAGAATGTGGTAAGTTCATTTCTTGCTTAGTATCGCATTTTATTACGTGTGTCACTTATGAGTACAGAAATTACTATGGTACACTTTCTGCCGGGAAGCTCTTTCATAAGATTTACCTATTTTTGAGTCGGAAATTTGCTCAAGATTGATTGCTCACATAAACTGAGAGGCTAAATAGGTATATATTATTATTTTTGTACAACCATATTTTGGAATATGCGCTGAAACATAGGCACGTGAAAGTCGGCGTGCACCTGTTAGGTATTTCTAGCATGTGTGACTTTCACTCTGTGGTGTCAATTGCCTCTATAATCTCAAAGGCACAACTTGTTTGCTGACGTACCATATCTGCGAAATCCTGTTGGTATTGCCTTTACTTTCTTAACAATAGGGTGATGGCGCCATTTCCCAGTTATCTCAATAACCGGCAATTGATTATACTACGAATATAGAGTGTTGAATGCAGAGTACCTCGTGCAATACGTGCCGCTATTGCCACTACGCAGGCGGCCCTAAGCCTGCACACTTTTATTTCTGATGCCGCCTTCGCAAAAAGTAGGGAAAGTTGGCAGGCGTATCGCAAAGAATTCTGTTTTCCCTTGATAGCTTCGTAAAAATGAAATGGACCGATGAGGCATACGCATTGTTTAGCGCCACGAAATCTTCGAAAACAAAAACAAAATACCCAAGGCTACCCTAATGTTAAGTGCCATGAATGGCGCTAAACACTGGCGCTTAGTGCAATTCGGACGACTTAGGTGGATTTCACGTTGCTGTCAGTGCTCTGTCTCATACCCTCAAAGGCAAGGCCGGTATCAGCCAAATATTATTTCTTTCTTTCCTACATTTTCCTTTTTCTCCTTTTTTTTTTCTTGTGACTTCCACCCGCATGTGCAATGTGGTACGCCGCCACCCTAACTTATTTATTTTCCTTATTCACCATTATGGTTAAAATGACTCTCTACTAAACTTATTCTCTGGCATCATGTCCGCCCCATAAATCGCAAACATGATGTCCTCACACATTCTTTTCTTTTTCTCTATTTGATTATTAAAGTTCTCTCTCTCTCTCTCTTCCCCGGTGTTGATGTACTTCCGAGAAGTTTGAAATGTCACGGACACGCTCGTAGAGCGTTCGCTGCATTGTTTTTTTCTATGCGCGCTGTTGCACAGTGAGGTAAAAAAAAAAAGCAAAGGTGCCAGAGCAACCGCGTTCATAGAATGAATAATTCCTATCCTTGATCATCTGCAAAAAAAAAATAATAATTGGGAGTTCTAGGCGCAGCGTGTTTTCGGCAGCATTCGACAGGACGGCGATTCCGGAAACTGTACACGTGAAGCCTGTATGACCGAAATGTTGTTGTTGTTGTTGTTGTTGTTGTTGTTGTTGTTGTTGTTGTTGTTGTTGTTGTTGTTGTTGTTGTTGTTGTTGTTGTTGGCGTCGTCGTCGTCGTCGTCTCGTGCTATGCTCGGAGACGTAAAATTCACCCTCGCTCTACTTGCCAGTCTCAAAATCTTTCACGAAAGCGAGTACTGTGTCACCGAACCATTTCGGCCGATAATGAAAAGTCCTACACGTAGGATAGCCAAATTTTGATTAGACATTCCTGACCTGAAATTTAAACGCGTAGACACCGCGGCAAGATCGCGATGAAAGCAAACACGCCTAAATAAACCACATGATAGGAACCTAGAAAATAAACTCAGCATAAATTGGTATTTATTGTACAGCATGCACTGCAGTTGTTGCAGTAAAACAAGAAAGGTGGAGCACTTTTCAATCTTATAAATGTATTCAGATTACATAAATGCCTTCGGATGCATGTAAATTCATAAAAGGTAAAGTGCGTATTTGGTCCATATAGGTCTATGTTACTGATTTCCATCAATTCGGTATCTACACAAGTGCGCACGCAGCCATTTGTTAATTAGTGAATGTAAGAGAAAAAAGGTAACGGGTCACGTTACGGAGACAGAAGGGAGGGGAGGGTGCTACAACATATACCCACCAGATATGTTTCAATCTATCCAGTTAACAAACTCTGAATATTTCGGTATTGAACTTGTGATATGAAGTATCGATTCAGATACTACAATACCTCTCACAGTAAACGCAGTACGACCATAGATATATAGCCTGAAAGAATTAAACACTGTTGGCCAAAATTTTTTACGAATAAACCTCTCCGAATGACTTTTGTTTCTTCTCCAGAAAGTGCATGGTGGCAATCTAAATACTGCTTGCAGCCTCCAGCACACGGGACCTGCGAAAAGCGCGTCGCTTCATGGTACTATGACCCTGGGATACGAAATTGCAAGATGTTTTTTTACAGAGGCTGCGGTGGGAACCAAAATCGATTCTCATCAGAGGGATGGTGCCAGTGGTATTGCCTACGTAAGTGCATCATTTATGATTGATTGATTGATTGATTTGTCTGATTGAACGCCCCAAAACCAGCTCCCAAAACCAGCTCATTATGATCGATGTATTTTGTAAACGCATGTAAACTGATATAAACTTATGCATTCGGTATTTGAAGAAGAGAAAGATTAGTCGTGGAAGAGTAGTCGCGAAGATATAATAATCATGTTTCTACAGCATTTCTGCAAATAAACTAAATGAATGCGTCCCTCGAAAAGGGCTGACTGTATTTGTATATTTTAATTGATTGATTGATTTGTGGGGTTTAACGTCCCAAAACCAGTTCTGATTATGAGAGACGCCGTAGTGGAGGTCTCCGGAAATTTCGACCACCTGGGGTTCTTTAACGTGCACTGTCATCGCACAGCACACGGGCCTCAACATTTCGCCTCCATCGAAATGCAGCCGCCGCGGCCGGGATTCGATCCCGCGACCCTCGGATCAGCAGCCGAGTACCTTAGCCACTAGACCACCGTGGCGGGGCTTTGTATATTTTAGTTCAGTACAATGACTCTGTAAGTAAATTATTAATGCATACTTTTTTCAAAGTATAAACAACCAGATTTTGCTGCACAGTGTCTTGCTGGTCATGTTTTTAAAAGCACGTACCGCTGTCACATTTAAAGTGTCCTGTCTTGCTAAGCATCAGTGCAAAGGCGTTCTTTGCTAAAGAAAGCAACGCACTCACAATCTTCAACATGCATTTTTTTTTTCATTTCCTAGCGAGAAACAAGATGAGGAAAAATGTGTGCAGCCGAAGAGAATACGGAGAAAAGTGTTACGGCCGAACCGAGAGGTGGTACTTCCATTACAAAACCAACACTTGCCGTCAATTTAGAGATGGCTACTGCGGATTGGTGCCTAATCGCTTCAACAGCTGTAAGGAGTGCGTGAAGAGATGCAGTGGTAAGCAGCATTATGATGTCATCCCATACACACTCCTATGGAATATTACGGCTTGCATGAAAGAAAATTTGCACGACCTGCAAAGTGGAAAGTAAGACGCAGCTTACTTGCAGGTGACACTTCAGGTTTAACCTGAAAGTGAGCTAACGGAATTGAGATCACGCTCAACGTAGCAGTGACAGAATTAGAACGCCTAGAAAGTCCTGAAGGGGGGCTAGATATTTATATGTGGCAATCCTTATGATAGCTAATGCAGAGTAGTGGTCTGCACGCACTTATGCTTTTTCACGTTCCTTGGAATATACCACTGTCGTTTTTCTTGCAAAGGTGCTTTTCAGCAATTTTTGCATCTGTGGTTCCATATACTTTGTGAAATATAATAAGCTGCTCATTTTTAAACTAGCATCAAAATTAGGTTATCTGTACAGAAGGTTCACGTTCTAAGCAATGTTGTCAGACGTCATTTCTACTTATACACAAGCCGTTAACCTACGCTAAGATTATCACGAGAGTTTTCTGAGTAGTACTAGAAGCCTAGTGACACATCTGAAAGGACACTTACTAAGCATCAGCAGGATACGAAGCTTACCCAGAAGCGCTTCTTTGTCGGCATCACCGACGTCACACTGTGAAATGCTGAAACATGACGAAAGACAGCGAATCATTCGAATGCGAAATCATCTGTGTTGTTTTAAAACAAATATTATATTTCTATCAATTTTACCTTTTCCTATCTTTTCTCTCTGTGATACAGATGCCGATCCGAACATCGCCTGTGCTGAGCCAAAGAAAAGCCAGCCTATACCCCATGTCAATCAACTAGAACCCTTCGACAACGCTTCTCAGAAGACGTAGCAGCCGATTTCACTAAGGCGACTGAGCACTGCTTACATTCATAAAAAAAAATATAAACTGAATTGACGTGATAAGAGCGTCAATGCACATCCTCCATGGAACTAGCGCAGTAGCATGTTTACAGTACCACGCCACGTGTAAAAAGATCCTACGTTGAATGACACCACTCAGAAATCAATTTCAAGCGACCCATCCCCACAACTGCTTCACGAAAAAATGAGCAGGGCGATTGTTTATTGCACTTCTGTGATTAGAGGTTATAACGTAAGTGAACTTAAAGCACGCAGAATATAACTTTTTACGGCGTAAGCTCTTATGCGATCACAACAACGGCAGTTTTTGGCGCCGTAGTTGTCCGCCGCTGCCACCGCTGGTGTCCGTAACCACTATGGCGCTAATTTTAGAAAAGAATATCCAGGACCGAGGAGGATTCGATCGAACCCACGTCCCTCTGCGTGGCAGTCGAGCATTCTACCAC
This sequence comes from Hyalomma asiaticum, assembly GCA_013339685.2. Lineage (NCBI taxonomy): Eukaryota > Metazoa > Arthropoda > Arachnida > Ixodida > Ixodidae > Hyalomma > Hyalomma asiaticum. The sequence continues at coordinate 27,000,626 of CM023487.1, forward strand.
TGAGCTGCGCCTGTGCTTGAAAAACCACCGCTAAAAGACCTAAACAGGTATAAAGCCTGCCGAGGAATCGCATTAACAAATGTAATGTTACGTGGCAAAATAGTAATACGCCACTACGCGTCGCGGAAAGTGGATTGCATAAAGAGTTCGAGGAATCATTTGAAAGAACACAGGGCTGCATGCATTGTAGCTCTGCACCCATTAAAGAGGCATCATCAAACGTCATCATTATGAAAAGATCTTCAACTTTTCCATCATCATTATTACAAAGCGCTGCCTCTTCAAGCAGTTCTGTCGTATCGTGTCATGTGTCACGCGACAGGCGACGTGGCAGCCCCGACAGCAACCTGACTTGGCTCCTCGATATACCTGATAGTCCGATTATTTGGGCAGATCCCGAAGCGCTTACAATGGACCTCTAAGAAGGTCGCTCCTCCAGCTTACGCTGTCACTGTCCTGCGATTCCGCGCAGGCCTGGCTCATTTTTTCAACAGTCAGTGACCATCCGGTTCAAGTGCTTCCACGGCGCGGCTCCTCAAGCTAAATGTGCGGGAACTGTAAGACAATTCGCTCTCTAGAGTTCTCTCAAAAGACACACACAGTGCACCACTTGCATTTTGCATTAAGGAATATCGTAACTGTCACTTGTAGTTTGTATTTGAAGGCATCACTCGTGTTTCTGCAGCTAAGGTTTTGTGGTTGCCCCTCTGTAAAACTCCAATCCTTCATCATGAAATTACAGCTCAATAAGTTTGTACGTTAAGGTATAATAAACAGTTTCAGATTCTCACAGAAAAATGAACTATAGGTCGATTCAAGAGCTATCTGTGCTCATGTAAGGTGCTGCAAGAACAAAAAAAGATGTATCTGTAAGACTGCGTCGGCCTTGGTTTGTCCCGCGCAGCTGTTTCAAGATTAACCTCACTTCCTGTTCCCGTTCTGACAAGCAATAACAAGAGCTGGTGTTTGAATCTTCAAACACTTGTACAATTGAATGTAACATTTCTTGAAAACATCTGCTTCTATAAAATCCGTACGGGCCAAGAGCACAATGGGCCTCAAACAGGGCCCATTGTTCACTCGCGCACCAATCCTGTTGAGAGGAGAATATTCTTCCCTATCTGTACGCGGTGTCCTTGCGCGACTGAATTTTATTTTGAGCAAATATGTAAAAAGGTAAGAGTTGTATCTGACAAGAACAGTTTCCCGAAAGCTAGAAATATAGTTTCCTATTACTTTAGCTAAAGAGCAGGTTGTTGGCAAGGCGCGTTCTGTTGAATAACTGCGTAGTACACGCCGGCTTACGAAGCCCCAACACGTGCGTTGCCTTTTCGCTTTTGTTGTGCGGGTAGTCCCCAAGTACACGGTAGCCAATGGAGCACATGCTTGTTTGTACTCCTTACCTTTCCTCTATCCCTCTCTCTCTCTCTATTTTATTAAGTCAATAGATCACACTGTGACAGAGACGAGGGAAGCAAGAGTTAGCCTTAGTGTACGCAATTTCACTTAGGATTGCGTACCAACATGCCAGGATGATCATTCAGACATCTCCTGCTCATAATATGTGCAACAAGCTGACAAGGATATCACGTCAGCAAAGTATAAGTAATGACCGCCCAGTCAAACAGCAGTCAAGAAGTACCCGACTTGCCTAAAAAGATGGCTACATATTGCACGAAATATTCAGCGCTCCTTTCGGACGTGTACGGGACAGTTAAGAAGCACACAGGATGGGCGCTAAAAAAAGTCCAAAAGCGCTGAATATTTCATGCAACACGTTTGACAAAATAGCCCCGTAACGTGTTTTGTTAAACAACGCTATCTGGACCAAGAAAATGCGCCTGCGCACGATATGATATTCCGGGGCTGGAAGCAGCCGAATTGCCTGCAATCTGTATTTCCCAGTGTAAGGCATGGACACGCCACAGATGGTGACGCTTTCGCTGAACTTCGTACGTGCCTGGTAAACCAATATGGCTTCTGAGCACGCCGTCAACGCGGACATAAATTCGTGCAACACACCATGAACGACGCGAAACACAACCGCAGCGGAGCGTTAAATCCACACATCGTCTATGTAAGCGTCTAGTCGAAGCGACAAGCAAGCGCCGACGGGTGATCCGGCACAGAATAAAGAAACGTCCGGTGTCACTACGATATGAACACAAGGCAAACGCAGGAGAATGCGATAGGGTTTAGGCAATTCGTACGTGTACAACTCTCAGAATTCTGGGTTCAAGTTAATTTGTTCATTTGAGCTTACCGTGCAATACTTCGACACGTGGCGTCCAGTTTACGACGCCGCATGACTGGACTTTGCAGCAAGAAGTCGAGAGAAGGGGCAAAACATGAGGTGGCCGCTGCACTTTCGAACGGGAATCACTGCCTACGAAGGCTGCCGGCAGTGTTCCTACGCGAACGAAAGGACCGCGTTGCCCTCGCCGCAAAAGTTCCGAATAAAAAATTAGGGCGTTTGAAATTTTGATACTGCGGTACAGAGGTATAGTAGGAGCCTTTCATAAACGGCAGCGTATACTGGTACTGACAAACGATGAATCAAAGTAAACGAAACCGCATGTTCCACCCCACAATAACGTTCCCTTGCGTGGTATATTTAAAACCGCTGAATGGATACTGTATGCATTTAGGATAGTCGCTCGGCGGCAGAGGGAAACAGTAACTCTCTTGGTATGGAGTGAAGCAGTCCTTCACTCTTTTGACCCGGAAAGAGTGAAAGGTCCATGCACTCTTAGAGAGGGTAGAATGGGACCTGTAGGAGCAGCGAAGGAATTTTGTACTTGCTGCAGGAGTCCCTGTCTTTAGAGTGTAAACAGAACTTCTAAACAAGAACGGAAACAGTTACTGCTACGTGATTGATTTACGAAGCTACTACTGTATTAATTAATATTCAAAGGTGTCCTTGATATTCAAAGGGCTCCACCCATATCAGTTCGTGAAGCTAATATTAAAGTGTATTAGGCGTGCATATGCTGCAAGTTATTTATGTTGTTTCTTTTTGGACATGAAATTAAATGAAGAGGAACCGCTATGATATAGTGAAGCGAAATTTTCTCCTGTGAGCAAGACAGCATCAATCAGCGCATGAGTAAGTGTCAAAAAGCAGGTTTAGGCTCATGCAGGACTACTTGAGGAGGTGCTGCGTCGAACTAAGAAAGAAATATTCGGTGTAAAGGATGAACGAATCGTTTGGTAGAACCTATAGCTGTTATGGCATGTACAGCTCAACCTTACGAATGACGATTGACGATAGAACGTGCTCCCTTATCGTCTGTCTAGAAGCGAAAAAAATTTAGGCTTGCTGTTCCTCTGCTAGTTTTCGCACTACATGGCAGCACGGTAAGCCTTGAGCTACTTCTTCAGTTTCTCGGATATAATAACGTTTGCTGGAGCAGGAACAAAAAATTTCAGCTTCGAACCTTAATCAAGATAACTGCGCATGCGAAGCAGTGCAAGCGGCAGCTGCAGACGAAGAGAACGGCAGCAGAAGCGATAAGAGGCAGAGCGCCGTCACTTGGCGCTACGAGTGAAGCCAGCTCAATAAAGATATAGTATGTCGAAAAGGAATGAGCACAGCAGGACTCACTGTGTGCAGCGGAGACAAAAGTGAATCTTTGGTGACAGTTTCTTTCGCAGCTTACAGAAATACGTTGAAGCTTTAAACGTTGCTAAACTATATCGTGACGTGCGAGGTTTCTTTTCTCACAAGGTTTTCAAGAATACAAAGGACGGGATCCGTAGATGAAAAGACAGAGGCAAGCAGCCTCTGAGTTAACACTTATGGGCTTCAGACACATGCGCTACTGACGCATGTTTTTGGTGAGATATTCTTTCTTTAAATCCTTCTTATTGAGGTCACTTTCGAAAGGCGTGGAATTCCTTAAAGCAATTTCATGCATTTGACGACAGCCATCGTAGTTGCACTTATCACATTCGGATCTCGGCTTTCCCTCACATCCTTCAGTGATGCAGCGCTGCTTCTCAAGTTTTTCGACAAGCCAGTGACGAACATAGTTTTACTTCATATCTTGCATCGGCCTTCGGTTGCCGTACTACAAATTTGTAGTCGTCGTCTTTCATACAAAGGAAAATTTCATCGATACCTTCGAGTGGCACAAAGTGAGACTAATGGATACTCATTGTTTCGAAAAATGTACGTCAAGGATAAGCACAAACCGCACTACTTCAAGGCTATCCGCCCCCCCCCACCCCCCTTCTGACGCACACACACTGACCACCACATGCAAGAACCGACGCCCACACAACCCCTATATTCTCCAGTGAAGACACACATTCTTGTAAATCTGGTGACTCAAATATGCAAGCGCGGAGTATGTTAAATGTTCACGTATTCGATATGGAGGTAAGATGATTGTTCTGAAGTCTCACCTCACCAGCAACAGCGGTTCCGAAATAAGTGAGCAAAATAAACGCGATGATTCCGCCAAGCGTCGACCTGATCGTTTATACTTATTGTCCTGTGGCAGTGAGGTGGCAAATACGAGTGAGTAGGAACTAATGTTTAGATCAGAGGGCATGTCTACCGAGTTGCTTGCACCTCTGTTTTAAATAAGAACCGCCCCTCCACGGTGGTCTAGCGGCTATGGTACTCGGCTGCTGATCCGAGGGTCGCGGGATCGAATCCCGGCTGCGGCGACTGCATTTCGATGGAGGCGAAATGTTGAGGCCCGTGTGCTGTGCGATGTCAGTGCACGTTAATGAACCCCAGGTGGTCGACATTTCCGGAGCCCTCCACTACGGCGTCTCTTATAATCAGAGCTGGTTTTGGGACGTTAAACCCCACACAACAACAACAATTAAATAAGAACCATTTCAGGTTTGTGTTTCTGCAGCCCATGTCGGGAGCACGGCTCAGCGTCCGGGGCGGTAAAGGGACGGAAAGTATGCCAAAGTTGCTATGGCACAACATGACTGCATGACGAAAGTAAATGACAGGTCATAACATTAGAAACATGAGGTGCGTGTCATGAGCGGCGTGGTTCACATGCCAGAGTCTTGGTGCTCTTGCGGCCGTTTCGTCAACTTCATATGTACCAAAATCGCTATAGCGAGACAACAATGCAGACCCATTTTTCGTTCCTGATACGTGCTTCACATTTCCTTGATTCCCCCTGCACGTGGGATCAGCCATTTTTTTCTTTCTTTTTCTTAAACATAGGGACTTTAGGCCTCAAGACAGATTACTGTGAACGTAGAATGCCACGCTCCAGAGCAGGTTTCTACCTCCCGCCAAAATTGGTTTTGAAGATACATCCACAGATGGCGTAACTGCCTCGGTCGCAGACAAGCAGTATCCACAAAACGGGGAACGGCAGCGCCAGCTTGAAGGAACATTTATTTTGATGATTTATTTTCGGGGTTTGACGTCCCAAAACCAGCTCTGATTATGAGAGACGCCGTAGTGGAGGTCTCCGGAAATTTCGACCACCTGGGGTTCTTTAACGTGCACTGACATCGCACAGCACACGGGCCTCAACATTTCGCCTCCATCGAAATGCAGCCGCTGCGGCCGGGATTCGATCCCGCGACCTTCGGATCTGCAGCCGAGTGCCATAACCACTAGACCACCGTGGCGGGGCCATTTATTTTTTTTTTCAAACGAGGTATTTATCCTAGCTGTTTACAGAAAGTGTAAATAATTTAACAAACGCCATGTGTAGCGCCCAGCCACATCTTCGTTCAAAACACTCCTCCTGGAAGAATTTGAGTCTGTTCTTATGGGAGCGCGCTGTTGCACCACGATCAGTATCGTAGTTGATGGGGGAGTTTAATGGCGGCTTTTATTGGGATGCATGGAAGCATATACACTTCCATTGAAATATGTAACTCTGCCATGTGTACTAAATGAGGCAACATGCATCACCAACACGTCAAATATCCTTGTCGATCCCAACCCTTTGTTACGTTGATGTGCATGATGAGAATGATGATGCGCGTTTTTTTAGTGTAGCTGACCACTTGCCTATTTTTGTTGATAACAGAGCAGAGCCTCTCAATGCCAACCCCACTCCCCCCCCCCCCCCCCCATGGGAAAATTTAAATGCGTTGATTGCAAGTAATTACTGGACAAAATAAATCAAATCGATTTCTGCGCTATGTATGTTGCTCATAGGCCCTCTTAAAAATGCTTTGTCACGAAACACCTCCACAACAAAGAATGAATATACCAACTTACTTTTTCCTTGGATTACATGCAATGTTGAAATCGGCACAGCAGGTTATGTCGGCAGCTCAATGAGCCCCACTCTCTATTTCAGCTTAACATTAGGTTTTAGAAGGCACATCCACACACGCTTTGCGCAAAATACGATTATATGGAGCGCATAGAACTCTCACTGGCAGTATATTATGCGGTAGAGTAGGCGTAAACTTTCAGGATACGAGGCCTTCACACCCATCTGGTAACTGCTCACTAGGCGGTGACAAAATTCGGACTGGAAAGAGCAAAAAAATATGTGCGTGTGAATGTGCACAAGGATGTACCTTCTAAATCTAGCACGGACCGCTTCGCAGCATAAAATTTTCAGGCAGCGTCCAGTTTCTATTATGCCAGATCTACCATATATCTGCGTAAAATTATCCGTGCACGTAATCTTTCTTATTTGTTTTATCTGCACTCGTCGTTCTTCAAGGTACCTATTTTTATCTTAAAAAGCGCTGTTGACCAAGGGCCGTCGACCAATTTATAAACATCCTTTTGATAAACGTGCGTTTTCGAGGCACGCCTTCGAAGCGTTTTCTAGTGCTTCTGTCAGGAAACCTGACCTTGACATTACGTTGCCTCAGCCATTCCAAGCTGCGTGCCTCCAGTAGTACTAGCATTACCCTATACACCTTACAACAACTGTACGTACTATGTAACTTAATTAACATAAACACATGACTAAGCTAATTGAACTAATTACCCTGCAGCCTAGTATCTCCTGCAGCACATGAAGTCGATAGTTTGACGAAGCATCGTCTGGTCGGGAATAAGCATGAACAAACAAAAACAAAGAGCGCCGACCAAAACGAAAAACCTAAAAGCTTAAAAAGCTAAAAAGTTTAAAATGACGTTTCGGCTACCATACGGTAGCCTTGTTCACAGTAAAAATTCACAGATTTTTGCTGTGAACAAGGCTACCGTATGCTAGCCGAAACGTCATTTTAAACTTTTTAACTTTTTAAGCTTTTAGGTTTTTCATTTTGGTCGGCGCTCTTTGTTTTTGTTTGTTCATCCTGCAGCACATGTTTAAAATAATTAACATACTTAACATAGCCAGATATATAAGTTCACTAAGCCAACCAGTCTAATTACCATGTGCACCCGGCATCACATTGCAACAACTGCACGTGCTAGATAACCTAATTATTTAAGAACTAAACAAGCTAATTAACCCAATTAACCTAGCATCGCCTTGTAACATGTGCATACCATTTAACATGAGCACATAATTAAGCTTACTGAGCTAATTAACCTGATTACCGTGTACCCTAGCATCGCCGTGCGTCATCTGCACGAATTAATTAACCTAATTAACTACCAAAGGCACAACAGCCCGGCATACTAGCACGTCACGCTGCGGACGTTCATTTCGAGCTGAACAATCCTGTGCCCGCTCAAGCATAAGGGGCGTACGCGCGTCCAGTTCGCAACAATACGCAACAAAGGAGCGTGTAATTGTACCAAGATTGTCCGAAGTTCCAAACTCTGGACTCGAAAAAAGAGCCAGGCCTGCGCGGCATAGCAGGACAGTGACAGCGTAAGCTGGAGGAACGACCTTCTTAGAAGTCATTGTAAACGCTTGGGGAAACTAGTGCAAGTACAGGTGGTAGGTATCCCCTGCGCCATAACACTGCGGTTTGGGCTTCTCTCTGTGCAGCTGTCTGTTGTGCCCGACGTTGCCTTGCTGCAGCCACGCGCGTAGCTCTGCGATTCACTTCTTCGACAGCGGTCCGCACCTTGCGAGGAGACGCCGTCAGGTATATCGAAGAGCCAAGTCAGGTTGCTATCGAGGCTGCACACGTCGCCTGTCGTGTGACGCCTGGCACGATATGACAAAACTGCTAAACGAGGCATTGCTTCGTAATAATGATGACGGGCCGCCGCCGCCGCCGCCTGTTACGGACACCGACGGCGGCGGCGGACAACTACGGCGCCAAAAACGGCCGTTGTTGTGATGTCATAGAAGCTTACGCTGTAAAACAGAACAGTCGGACATTCCACCGTCGCGGCGACCGATGCTGCACCATTTGGGCGGGCTGTGAATGCTGAAAACGTCACTTGTCGCCAACCGACCTGTTGCAAAGCACGGCGGCTGGATCAAGGACTTTCGCTACGTATGAAAAAATAGAGGAGCCTTAGGGAAATCAGGCACGCAGCGCCACCTTGTGGGCAAGCATATGAACACTTTCTTGGCTCAAAGTTTCACGGTGGGAAATTAAGGCAAGCAGCCTCAAAAACAAGCGCCGAATCTAAATAATTATAACGATACATCATCAATGACTTGTGCTGATCAGTACGAGAGGCGAAGCTAAGACTTATTTGATTATTTATTTCTTACCGTCGCTGCTGCGAGCAAGTGCTTAAAGCGATTTCTACCTGAAGCGGGTGCGCTGGTTGCCGCGACGTTAATCCGAAGTGACTCGGCGACCGGTGACCTTTTCTATAAAACAGCGACGCGACAAGCGACGGCCACTGATGGCCGTCGACGAAAACAAAACGAATCACCTGTTGAAGCCGTTTCTTGTGCTTGCTTCACAGCGGCGTGAACGTGGCTGGGTCTGTAACGGACGCATATGAACGTTTCGTATTGTTCGACATTCGTGATGCCAGTGGTCGCCACGATGTTGCATCCTGCGAAAGCCTGTGCTTCCAGCGCTGTCAACGTTCACATACTTGCGCAACCATTTTAATAGGTGTCAAATCTATTATGGATACGTAAACTTTAGTTCCGTCAACTGTACTGAAAAAATAGCAACGAACCTTAGGTTCGCTACTGACAGATCTCAGCTATCTGCCTTTCACAGATGTGCTTTGATATTCTTTACGTGCAAAAGAGTGGCAGCTTTCGAAAGTAATGCACCATTCTGTTTGCACGGCAATAGTAACGTCTCACTCTGTCGTAAGTATCCTCATATGTAATGCTATAGATGATTGGCAGCACCGCCGCACCTGCGCTCATTGTATAAATTCTATCCATCTGAAGCCGACGGGGCGGAAGCAGCGATATGAAGGCATTCTTGTAGAAAAGCTTCAGTGTTTAAATGGCGGCGAGGCACGCATACGTAGAGTTATTTTTGCCTACCCTGTATCGTAAATGAAGACAGGGTAAGTCGCGATGTGTGATACTAGAGGAGCTTAAAGCTTTTTTGGAAGCACATAACCGTGTGTTGTTTCGGCGCCGCGCCAGATGTCATATTGAACGCTCCCGGTGCCACGAAAGCTGTCAGAACACTGGCATTCCTCGCAGAGCAACGCATTTAAGGTGCCTAAGGTGTACCAGTAAGCCAATATACAACCACTATATTTTCGTCCCAGCCTTAACTGCTTCTGGACATTGACTACGCAAGAAGATGGCAAGAAAAAGCTACCGCCACTCAGAGCGAGAACCTTCTCGGAAGCGGAAGAGGCAGGTAGGCAGTGTACGCAGCCCGCGGTCCAAGAATGGCCGAAGTGGACACCACGTGCCACGCTCTTCAAAGAGCGAGACGAGCCTATCCTCGCGCAACCGTGGATCTGACGGTTCTCGACGCAAGCGTCTTGACTGCAGCCCTAACACCTCGTCGCAGTCAACGGAGAGAGCGCACTCAAGGGCTCATGAAGGGAGACGCTCTAAAGGTGAGGCACGCTGCGAGTCCAGTTCAACTTCTTCCGAAAGCGAATGTGCCGGGGAAAGTGAACGGTCAAACACCCGCCATTGCGGTTTAGAGAAGCAGCCGGAAACGGAAGAAGAAAAAGAGGAGTACGGCCGCAAGGTTCGGGAGTGGATAATGCGCGAGAAGATGACCTCCTACGAGGCCAGACTGAAGCTTTGGGTGAGGAGGGAACGATTCATGGTGAAGGAGCGGAAGCGGAAGCGAATGCAGGAAAAGCTGAAAGAGATCGAGGCCGCGAAGATGACACGACTGTTGAGCGCCCTCATGGAACATTACAACGATAAGAGGGACGACGGCAAGTATTATTCCGGTGGAGCGTTGTGGACTAAGATGCGGTACCGGGAGAAGGAGCTGGCGTTTGACATCAGGGACAGAGCGCGAGAACGCAGAGAGCTCAAGGAACTGCGCCTAAAAGAAACGGAGAAGGACGCCTCGTGCGATATTGCCGAAGAGAAGTTGGCGGCCTCGACGGAGCTACCAGGGGATCTCAAGAGCTCGGTTCGTACAATTGTTTTGAGTGATGAGGACGAGCACGTTGAGCCGAGGTTGGATACATCGGAGTGTACGGGGACCCTGTCGTCCCCAGTGACATCGCAATCGGTTCAAAGTGGTGTTACAGATAAGGTTACAATCACAAGAGCGCCCTCGCGTAGTCCGTACCAGTCACTGTTGACCGGGCATGTCTCGCCAACGTTGCAAGCATCTACTTCCACCCATAATCTGTCGCATCCACTGGATTTGCGAGCGGAAGAACGAAGTGTTCTTACGGATGCGGTGACAATGAGAAAAACTCCTTCGTATCATCCACTACCGACAACGTTGTCGCAGCATGTTGCGCCAGTGCTGGAAGCAACTGAGTACAGCGAGACTCTGTTACCCCCAGTGATTTTGCAGCCGGGTCAAAGTAGTGTTAGGGATGAGGTACAAGTGACCATAACGTCCAGTTACAATTTACGGCCACCATTGTTGCCTGCGTGCTTTGCTCACTCATCCTGTCCTCAAGTACCTGCGAGTTCAAATAGCACCGGTGCAATTCGAGACATTGAGACCAATCTTCCACAAACTGGCTCGGCGTTCCTTCCAATGCCTGGCCCGTGGTCCGAAGGCGGTTACGCAGATTGGTCTGTGAAGAGTTCCGGCTTTGGGCGCCAAGTTCCATGGCAAGTGTGACCTTCCCTCACATAAATCTATAAGCTTGCAGTTGTAGTGACGGTGCTTGTGTAACGCGGATTTCGCTTCTAACGTGTGATAAGCACTCTGGTGGTAATACATAGGTTCTGATACCATTCGGTATGCATTTGTGCAACCTTTACTTCATCACGTATGATTACTTCAACGAACGACGCTTATGATAGCTCATCAACACACGTATAGTGAATTTGCTTCGACAAAACAGACGTCTATGCTTTGGAGTGACGTGAGTACCAACGTTAGGCCGTACCATGGGCTACCATTCAGACGCCACGGTGCTGCCAACGTTCCTGTTTAGCCCACATTAACCATACTCAAGAGTTGGTTCCCATGCGCTTAGCGCAAGGACCTTGATCCAACTCGTCACACCTGAGTGAACGCCAAACAAGCTGTCATAGGCAATTTACTCGCTGACTGCTTCGCATCACGTCGATTCCCATAACGCGTAGGATCTGCAGGACTTTTTATCTTTGTAAAAGAAGTTCGTATATTCAATTTTGGCTTACTTAATACGTGCCTCGCTTTGAAGTAGATTCAAAGGTGGTACCGACAACTTCCTTTTGCCTTTCAGTCCCAGCTGCATGCAAACACTTGAGTAGACGCCTGAAAAGAAAAACAGAAGAGAAAGTCCTGTGAAATAAAGGTCGACTAAGTGTTCCTCACATGCGCACACTGATGAATAAAATGGTAGCCTAAGTTCCGCTCTTCTATTTGTCGTTGCTTGATGCAACGCATCGTTGCACGAACACATAGTGAGTGGCTGTGAAACCGCGCTTTCAGTTATTGTGTTTCTACGCACATATCGCTTCCGTGAAGTGGACAGACGGCTTCATTACGGTTATATACAGGGTGTTTTTTTTTTTAGTTGCAACACATTTTGAAAATTAGAAAAACATAAATCGCGGGAATGTCTTGTGTACCATTCGAGTATATGGATTGGCGGCCTCTAGATACAGAACAATTTACGCACTTGTATGCATAATTAGAGAAATTACGCTAATTAACTTTATAATTATCAGTAATTGGTGGCTACAGCAAATGAGTACTCTGGAGGCCGTCCTCGACACTACCTATCCCAATGATCAAATTTTGAATAGCGGAGTGCATGTCGGAACTACGCGAACAATTAGTTCACCGTGGCAGGCTCCTTGATACCGAAACTGGACGGAAAAAGACCGTCTGTGACGTCGATGTCGCCGCCCCCACGACTTTCGCCACTCTCCTGCGGCGCCCGACGCCGCAGGTAACAAGGAGATAACTCAAGCTGCTTGCGCGGCCGAAGCGGCCGGATAGGCGGTGAACAAGGGCGAGTGGCGACGCTAAGATGCATGAACTGCTCACGTAGGACTATTTTCTGAATCTACGGGTGCTTATACATGCTTCGCTATAAAGTGTAGAGATATATTTTAGCAATAAATAGAGCAGGTCACGACATTCAAGGACTCCAAATGACTTTGAACTGCTGTAGATGTCAATTTTTTTTTTTTTATAAGCTTGGCGCTTGCATTCGCTGTCGAAAAATCGATCGCGGAAGATGCATCAATCCGGCTGCGGACTGCATTATATCAGAATCAAAAGGAACAAGTGCAGGCACGAAACTCTCAAACGGAGTAACGGTCGGAATGCCGAATTCGAAGCGGCGTTATTACTCAGCCACGCTATAAATACCAAGCAACCCCTGCACACCGTAAGAATTTTCTATGGCAAGGCGCGCTTGGCACACACCACACTTATCCTAATGGACGGTGTTTCGTTTCCCATCGTATCGAAACTGCCGCTGCAGCGAGCGCGCGTGCTTACGTATTGCCTTGTCTAGTGAGAATAAAGCTGTTGCTCCACCTCGCAACGTGCTTGACGTTCCAGAGAGCACGACATCGAGATCTTTCGAGAAACTCTCTTCTTTCATGTTTCATCCTCCGACGTAGGAGCCGCAGTGAGCGTTGTATGTGATCAGAAATAGGCGCGCGTTTTATACCCCTTTCATTTGCCTATACCTTATACAAGTCGTAGATAGCCGGCATGAAGTTGTTGTTGCGACATGGCGACATGGAGGGAGGGCACGTTTTTTCCGAGCTCGTACCGGTCATAGGTCGCTGAAGGTTGCCTTAAAACGCCCCTAGTGGCCATAGTATGGCCATTTTTATTAATTCTATAATGCCACTGAAATATTCCTCACTCTCCTGGAACGGTGTAATATATATATATATATATATATATATATATATATATATATATATATATATATATATATATATATATATATATATAAAGGAGCCCTGCAACGACATTTAAACATAGCCAGAAGAATGGCGTGGTTGCGGTGCTTTGGGTGCGGTGCTTGTGCAGTCGTTATCATTGGGGAAACAGAGGGCGCGGACGTATTTCTTTCCTTTCGCTGAAAAGAATAAAATCACTGATTCCAAATAAGAATACTGCTCGGCCAGCAACTAATTCAACGGGTCACAAGGCCAGCGCGCTAACAATTCATCCACTGTGTCGGTTTTTTTTTTTTTATTCCGAGCAAATATGATTCCCACTGGATGCGAATAAACTAATTACAGCACAGTTGCACACACATTTATTACACTGCATAACACGCTTGCTTTGAAGCGACGGCGTATGTGCGCGAAGTAGCAGACGCAGTGCACGACGCTCACCCGTAACACGTGCACGCGTCGTGCACGTGTTACGAAAGGACATGAGAGCATCGTGAAACTGTATAGATCGCTTTGAATTTCTATCAAAGAAGGAATGCATAAACTAAGCATCGAAAGAAGGGGAAGAGAAAGTATTAAGCAAAGTCTCCATGAATGACAGAAGGAAAGGAACGAAGGAGAAAGGTGAAAAGAAGAAGAAAGAAATGAACGAAAGAAAGATAAAAACTCAGGAGAAAAAAGCGCATCCACTCTTTCCCTTGACCTACTACAAACTGCCGTGCTAGACCCATTCTTGTTGTGCAACCCGCTGCTACATGATAGTAATTCTGCGAAGGCCACAATGTGCGATAAAGTGTAGAATAGGTTTAGCTCGAAATTGCCACAGCTGCATTTAGAGAGCGCGAAATGAAAAAAAAAAGGAGGGAAGAAAGAAGGAAAGGATAGAAAGAAAGAAAAAAGCACACACATGCCAAGCTTTACTTGCCCCATTTTTCCTTTAGATATACAGCTACTCAATGCTTTTCAACTGTAGTGCGTCGGTAAATGTGGGCAGACTGCTGGACGCACTCTGAAGAACACAAGTTGTGGTAAGCATTCCTTGTAAGGGCTTCAGAACATCAGGCAACTGTTGAATATCACGAAGGTAGGCCGTCACTTCTCATCTATGATTCGAAGTCGCAGAGCTAGGGCGCATATATGTCCTCGAACCCTGACAACTCATACATACCGTATATTCAGGCCAGTAAGCGGACACTTCTTATTTGAAATGCAAAGACAATAGGTCACAATAAAATCTTCCGTTTGCTATGCACAGGCGTCAGTCTACTACGGTTATTAGGCAATGAAGGTTTGGTTAGCAGTTGTAGTTTCATTTCTGTGCGGTGGGAAGTTCATTGACGCTATGTTTGTAGTTTCATATGCCAACGGCAGCAGCCTCTATAAAACTAATGGCCTCATGTTTGCCCCCCTTGCTGCTCTCTTGATTCTATCTAAAATGTTACGCCACGTGGAACCCATTACGATCAGTGTACAGCCGTCATGAAGGAAAGTGTGGCTTCTAAAGCTCGTGCTTTCCAGGCCATAGGTTTCTTTTGTTGTCGTAGGCGCAAGGCCACACAGGAAAGAAGCTGTTCTGAAGGCTCTACAACTCGCCTATATTACTTGAGGTGAACCACAACTAAGGCAAGTACATAAACGCTCCATCGGGCCCGCCTCTTCGCTGCTACCTGAAGCCTTGCAACGGAAGATTCCTGTTCGGAAATGGTGGGCGTGAGACATGTTTGAACCGCATCCTTCACAGCTGTAGGATTCAAGTTGGAGCTGCAGCCGGGTATTTACCGTGAAAGACGAGCACAATTTAATCGCGCTTCCGGTACTCTGTCCAGCCATTAAGGGGCGCCCAAGTTCCCATGATGGCCCTGTGTAATGGGTGCTTCTGCATGCCATTGCCATATTAGATACCGCCACCATAAGTGCGGCCCAGACTGCCTTTCCGGGTGTTTCGCTCATAGGCTTCGGAGGGAATTTGCATAGCGATGGCTTCTGCCGCGGGACATGTTTGCGCACAAACAAGACCAGAACGCGCTGGCGTTGACACAAATGACAAAATTGAAGTAAACGGTGATAGCGTCGTTCTGAACGGCCTCAAACAGAAATGAGGGTGCAAAGGAACGATGGTGCGGCCGGCACTAAGCTTTGATTTTTTTTTATCTCAGCTGAAGGACGGTTAACATAGTAGAATAATATCGCGAAGACAGCCTGCGTTAGGCTTAATGAAGATGAATAGCCCGAAAGTGCGAGGCAAAAAAATAAAAAAAAGGAAAAGCAGGAAAAGGAAATAAGGATTTTTCCCTCTATTGCCTAAGTTTATCTCTTTGTATCTTGCTGTTTTACGCTTTTCATGTTCCTTCAGCACGATAACGCCAACAGGCCCGAGTCGCTGCCATAATGCGTGCACCAGTACTACGTAATAAATGATCTAGCGGTGAGGTTTATAAGACAGCGAACGTGGTTTTCATTAGTTCTATTCGAGTGAACACAGTCTTTTAATTTGCAACCACACTGTAGGAGACATTACGATTCCCAATTCATGCGCTACAGCCCACCTGTCCTGGGTGGAGCACGCAAAAGTAACGTGCATATCCTCCAGCAGCTTCAAGCTCAAGCTTTCAGAGCATACCTTTTACCGCCGAAGTGTGCATTGCTGCAGCAGCGGCAGTCGTCGTCGCACGTGATCATGCAATCGCAATATACCTTCGTGTCGACGCCGTACGAGCGCACCTAAGGCATTTCACGCAAATTCCATTGCGCCACCTCGCCTCAGTTCCGCTTCTAGGCCAGACTCCGAGCTCATCGTTATTATTGCTGCTCATCGTGCAATCCTGCCATCGAGCTTCACCCTGCACTAACACCATCATTACTATCGTGGTGCATCCATCCCCTCGAAGCGCTCCTGACCGTTCCTGGAATCAAAAACAAAAACCACTTGTCACCTTTACCCTTGCGAAAAACCACCCTAACGTTCTTGCATGAGCAACACGGGGGACGACTTCACCTTTACAGGGATGGGTCAGTTTCCTCTGCGAGAGCAGCAGGAGCAGCGGTCCGTCAAGCGATGTCTGTCACCACGCGATTTAAGACGTCACATTTCGCAGCTGGGACGGCTGCAGAACTCGCCTCCATCCGTGCTGCGGTCGAGCTCGTCATCAAAGAACCTTCCCAGGCAAACATGGTCAATATTCACCGACTCCAAGGCAGCTATTCAGTGGCTTATGTCGCTATGTCGTCACGGACCCCACGAGCAATTATTCGCTGGCATAAGAATTCATCTCCATGCTGTCCAGAAAGGATACAGCATCGCTTATCAGTGGATACCGGGTCATTGTGGGATAAACGGCAATGACCTCTTCGATAAAGCAGACCGATCTGGCCTCGATGGGGTCCACTGCAGTGCAATACCATTCTCCTGGGCCGCCACACCTGCAAGGTAATCCCTGGCATTTTATCTTACAAGTGCACATTTGAGTTCGACAAAATTCACCAATGCTCATCTCCCAAGCTTGCATCCCGACCTTCAATTCCGACTTCAGTCGGGAACCTCTCGAGCTGAGGAGACACTTCCGTGCCGCCTGTGGTTTGTCGTGGCCTTCACGAACGCCTACTAATTTCGTATTGGAATGGCAATCGACCCTATATGTGAGAACTGTGGTTGCGGCCAAACAATATCTCATCTCCTATCTGAGTGTCCCCGTTTCAGCGGCCCCAGCAAAAAATTTACCGCTGGTCAAAACAGATTTGACAGGCGCCCTTTGTCCGAGGAACAAGTCTTGGGACACTGGCCGGAACCATCGTCAGCACGGAATGTGCTGAAAGGGTTGTTGCACCTTTTATGGACGAGGGGTCTAAGAGATACGGATAAAGCAGTGTCGCGTTGTCTGTTTTTTTTTTTAAATGTCACGTCTCCTTCCTAATGCAACTTTCTCCGCAACTGCTACAGGATCCCCCTAGAAGGGGCGTCCAACTGCAGTTTCTCAGGACCAAAATAAAGGTCTGTGCTTGCCTGCCTTTCTAATGTCTTGCATTCCCTTTCTGTCTGTCATCCGCCGGCGACGGGTTAAACGAGCTGGTAGCAACTAAACCGCGCACCAAGCTCTGATCGCTTTCATGAGAGGAGCACAGTGAGTTCGCGACTGCGGTGATCCACGGCTGCAAGGTCTAGTCTCTCTCTCTTTCGTAACTTCCATATCGGGGTTAGAACTTTATTACTTTTTCGCGATATGCATTACCTTAATTTATATGCGCTTTACAAACTCGGGGTGAGTTTAGGCCTATAAGAACCATACAGGAAATGCGCGGTGATGGAGAAAAGGTGTGCGGTTTCCTCGGGGCTTTTTCTGACTTTGACTTTGTCTAAAACACAGTATCGAAGCGGATAGCAGAGAAAGGTCCCTTGAAACTAGGAAGCACATAGGCCTGATTTGGCATCAGCGCGCTACACTAGAAGTGAAGTGACGGCTTAGCCGACTGCCGAAATTAGCGCCTTTTCCTGAGCGAACCACAATCATCACCATCATCTACGAAACAGCTGTCACCGTACAGGAGGGCGTGGCATCTGGTGGCAGCTGGCTAAAGACCAATCTAGATCCCTTGCCGAATCTTAGATGTCGCTAACGTGTAATTGGTGCAATCTGCGACGCTATTGTCGTATCTATTCCAATCTTTGGTACACAGGCAACGATGTTAACGCGCGGGGCTCTGCCAATATTTTAACTGTAATCATAAAGTAAACGATGTTATCTGGTACATAAAATTTCGTCGAAGTATTGAATAAGATTGCAGCGCTTGCGTTCATTAATACTCTACGACAAACCGACAGCATTCGTGACCGAATCTTGCCTCCCCCCATAGCAGTGAGAAACAGCTTTAAGGCGACACTTAACGCGAAGCCTTGTCGATTCCATAAACAACGTGCTTCAGTAATTCTTTCTGCAAATGACAAATGGTTTATTAATCGACGCTGGTCTAGAAACACTATTATTGCCAGGACAACGTGCTGATCCGGAGGTCGCGGCGTCGAATCCCGGCTGCGGCGGCTGCATTTCGATGGAGGCGAAATGTTGAGGCCCGTGTGCTGAGCGATGTCAGTGCATGTTAAAGAACGCCATGTGGTGGAAACTTCCGGAGACCTGCACTACGGCGTCTCATAATCAGAGCTGGTTTTGGGACGTTAAACCCTACAAAGTAAAGTTGCTAGGAGAATGTGTTAAAAAGAAAAAACAGCCATCGCTATATACTTCCTGGTAAACGTTGACAGAATAGACATGACGGGGTTGTGCGCTGTTGAGCTTTCTCACTAGTTCATGAAATGTTCCGTTCACTCTACCTACGCAGCTTGCGTGGTGGGCAGTAGTGTGTTGGTCACGTTCTGTTGAGTCAGCGTTTGTTGAGGGTGCGCTCGACGAGCGTGGGTTCTGGGATCCGTAGCTCAGCCTCGGGTGTTCCAGAGACAGGCAGTGAGTCCTTAAACTTAAAACGTGGATAGCGAAGTTGACAGGGCGCTTGAAAAATCACCCAAAATCTCAAACAAGGAAGGACAGTGACATTTCTTTTTATTTCAGTTCACGTAGGTGTTCAGACAGGATCACAACAAACAACAAAAATATTCATCTTGTTTCTCTCTTTTCTCGACACGCAGCACACACAGACATACGCTCCTTTTATTCTGCGACATTACATCCAAGAAAAGGAGAATAGATGGAAAGGTGACAACAACATGCTCAGTTGGGCTAGTGTTCTTCCAACGCTGTAAACGAATAGTACAGCAGATCAACACAGGGACACGATGTTGAACATTATGACATGAGCACGCATGAAAAGACAGCGCAGTTCGCTTATAATGTTAGTACAATCTTCGAAAAGTAATCGTTTTGTGAAAAGTTAGCTAGCCAGTTCGGTTACCACCTGCTATACACTTCACCACAGTGCCTGTCTTTTTCAAGCATTGTTGAGCACTCTAACCAAGTGTGTCTTTTCTACAGGCGAGGCGCTAGGTACACAAGTGCAACATGGGACTACAAAGAAACGCTCCTAATGTAATCAACGCGAACTCGAAACTTTGAACAATGTTCTCAATCTCAACTCTTTGGGAAAATGTACCCAAATTTTATTTGTCATCCATTTATTTCGACAGCGCACATGTTTTCAGTTCAGTGAAAAGCACAGCACTGGCTCTTGAGCGACAGTGATGTTTGGTGACGGAATTATTTTACAGATACATATGGTCGCTGCCGTGACGCCGCTTCATTTCGTCAAAGTCCTGGACCTCCTCGCACTGTAACGTAGGGTCACATGGCCTAAACCATAGTGCCTACGTAGGGTGACGTAGCTACAAAGTCACAGAGGTTACAAGGGTTTCCAAGGTGTAGATAGTCGCCCGGGTGTGTAGATTTCCAACAGTCCTGGCGAGAAAAAGAGTCATCGTATGCAGAATAGGTAGAATGTGACAAAAAGTGACCATATTGCTTAGCCTAAAGGCCGTAGTCTGAGCAAGTAAGATGATATATCAACTCCATACAAGATAGGACGGAGCTTTAGTGCTCTGTTGAGTGGCTATTAAATTTCCTTAGTATTGTTTTGGTAGTACAATATTATATATCTTTCTCCTTGACGCGTTACAAGCTTAGAATGGACATAATGCACGCTGTCAGGGTAGGTCGCGTCTAAAAGCTGCGACCAAAGTCATTGTCATTCCTTTAGCACTCAACCCTGTAATAGCTGGAGAAAATCTGCACAGTAGCGCTGCGAGCCTGCTCTGTACAGCTTTGTGCGGTAAGTCTAGGTCCTGATAGTACCCTGGGCCATGGTGTTAATTAAGGCTTAAGGACTTTCGTTCACCTAGAGCGGCCTGAGTGTCCACTGACTTCAACTTCCCATGCATCCTTGTCTCTTTGCCCGACTCTAGGTGCAGATAGAATTCTTCCCTCCTGCTTACATCATTCAAAGTTATAACGAGTGGGGCTTGGTCTGCTAATATATCCTGGACTTAAATACAAGCCCTCCAGTGTAAAAGGGATACAGCATCCTACAGCTGTTCCCGATCCACTCGAATGAAATGCCGAGTTAACATTAAGTAAAGCTTAAGTGCTGCATTCGCCTAGGTGTTGCAGCGTCGTTTATTTCGTATGACATTGCAGCTGTTACTTCCCGAGCTGGATATGGATTTTCGGAGTTTCAATGCTAAGCACAACTCTATTGGTTCAAGTCCTCACCACGCATATCACACTACCACGAACGTCCCTGCTTTAGAATCATCCCTTCTCTGGTTATCTGCACGTCTGTTTTTGCCTAAGTACTGGCACTGCCTCAAATTAGGATCCACAAATAATCAGGTTGACACGCATTTAAGTTTTCCTTCTCAAAACTCACCAGCAACTGAAAAAAAAATGTGGTGGAAATTGGGAAATGAAGTACATGGGGCACACACGCATTCACACTCACCTGTAACTCCGTTTTCATTAGGAGAACGTTAGAACGCTTTAACATTATTCATCGCGGGAGATGTTTGTGTGGTTTCTTATGTGTCAATGTATGTATGTAAGTATTTCCATCGGGAGGATAGAAGTGGAGAAACGCCGGAAGGTTGGACACTATGTACAACGGCTGGATACCCTGCACTGAAGAGTAGAGTCATGGGAATAGATGGCGATGGGGAGGGAGGGCCAGATGAGGTGCAAAAATATACAGAGATGAAGACGTCACAATCACGTGACGAAACACGATCTCTTAACAACACATAGTCGTGAGTCAGTGCGTCCCTTGTTAGCTTCTTCTTCTGGCGCCAGCTGTTTCTTGGTGAATTTGTTTGGTGCTGCACAAGCTGGCAGAAAAGTGCCTCCAATAAACGAAAATTTAAGTAACGAGGCACTACGCCACCTGTCGTAGCCTATGGAAACAAATGTATGCTCCATCTGAAAAGAACTAATCTGGTATCTTTCCCCGATAACTTTCGGTGCGGTCCGATTGCCCCTGATTTCGATGCGCAATCTTTTTCAGAGTCCTGGTGAACTCATTGCCGAACATGATTCTGCATACCGTCCGATTCGCAATCGCTGTCTACCGCTGAAAATAACAAAAGCACGATTAGACGCAGGTAGCACTAATGCGGAGCAGTCCTGGCGTGCCCCACTGTCACATTGAAGTTTCGCGCGACTCCTCGCAACTTGATTCACTACCGAACACGTTTGTTGCACCGTCCTCACATAACGTGACGCTAGTCATAATAGTGTCGCTACAGGAACGCTCCGCTTTCCCTCAGAAACGTTAATTAATTGGACGTCGCAGAGGATAACAAAGGGCTTGCCGCAACAACGTGCACGAGCCTGCAGCTCTCTGTGATATGGGTCAAGGCGGTCTTTCATGAGGGCGAGTCGATGCCCTCCGCGAAAGTAGTGTCTGAGGTATCGTCTGAATAAAGGCGACGTAGAAACGGAAATTTAATTACGCGAAAGGAGGCGGATCCACTGTGACAGACATCGAAGTGTGATGTAGATCCCATAACCCCGCGAACTTGGCTAATTGTGCGCAAGAAAAAAAGAAATGGACCACGGTAATACTTGGAGGAAACTCTTTCGCAATGGAAGTTCGCAATTAATATCATTCAACACTCGCACGCTTCTTAACGGATATGTACAGAGCGCTTACTGAATAGCAAAGAAAAAGCCCTCTTTCTTAGTTCACGCGAGGATTTGTTGGTGTCTGAGTCTTTCTCAGTGCCGTTGGTGGAAAGTAGTACATATGCACTTTTATGCACCACAGGTCCTCTGTTCCCTTGTGTTTCTTCTTTCAGTTTGTTTTATTTTGTTTATTTCTCTTGTGTTTGTTGGCGATTTTCCGCATCAGGTTGCTTCCTTCAAGGCTGTCCGCTGCGCTGTAACAGTGGCTATGGCAGCCGGGTGCTCACCCGAAGAATGCGAGTTCGGCCCCATCCGCGACATGGCAGTTTTCATTGAGAGAAAAATATTATTGACCCGTGTACTGTGTGTTTTCTTGAACGTTAAAAAACCTCAGGAAGTCAACACTCCCGGTCCCTTGCACTACGGTGTGCGTGGTAATGATATCATGGTTGTCGCGTGCAAAATCGGAGCAATTATCATTAATAATATCCCCTTGAATTCGTACACATGCGCATTGGAATGCATACACAAGTAGGTGTGCATGAAAGATATGACGAACGCGCGTTTTTTGTTTGTTTCTCGCGTTCAAGTTGCCAGCTACAAGCTCCTTCACTGCGCTGTTGCGCAGCTGTGCACTTTCGCGGAGCACGAAACAAGAATGATATAGACTCGGGCATTACAAGTAATAGATAGCATGATGTCTCAGCCCGCGGTCTTACAACCTTGTACTCCACGCACATTCAAGTGATGTGCTTTAACACGTTTGAGATAACAAGCAAAGATGCGACGGCTCTTCGATCATAAATGCCACCAAGGTTACACCGGCCACTATATATCCACCCGCATGTCCATGTACGGTGTTTTAGTGGGACGGCGACACTGAACATCATTTTCTAACAAGATGTTAACACTTTTTTCCTCTTTTAAAACACTTAACCAGTCTTGGCGATTCAGTCGAACAACGGCGAGACAGGAGAGTTGGCCGATTCGCACGTGCTACCCACTGGATTGTTGTGGTGGTGATTGGTCTTGCTGTGATTATTACCCTGATTATTGTGCTTGTTCTGCGTGTGATTGGCATCGTCAACCCTGGAGACCCGGAGGTCTTCGGGCGACGTCCACCATGGTCAGGCCAACGAGTTGAGGTGGTTGTCCCTGCTGCCCAGCAACTGTCTGACCGTTCCGCTGCTGCTTCCGCCCCCAGTCGTGCTGCTTCCGGTCGGCTGCGTCTGACAGCGGAGGCACAGCAGGTCCCGGAAGGCGCGCCGGAAGTCGTGGTGGAACGTCACGTAGATGACCGGGTTCAGCGCCGAGTTGGCGTAACCCAGCCACAGTGCGAAGCTGTGCGCCACCTCAGGAAGCGGCTTGCCTCCGAGGGGTCGAACCAGGGCGAGGGCGAAGAACGGGAGCCAGCAGGCCGTGAACGCTGTCAGGATGATTCCGAGAGTGATGGAAGCCTTGCGCTCCCTCAGGACGACCCTCAGGCTCCTGCTGCGAGGTCCGGGCCTCGCCCTATGTTCGGCTTCGATGACCTTCTTGGCGGCCCTGTGTATCCTCCAGTAAACGAACAGCATCACGGCCAACGGTATGTAGAAGGCCCCCAGCGTGGCGTACAGCTGGTAGGCCAGGTGCTGGCATACGAGGCAGGTGGGCGTGTCGGGTGTGCCGTGCTCGTTCCCCAACACCAGCAGTGGCGGCACGCTGATGAGCGCCGCTAGGAGCCATACGGCACCGATGCAGGCCCAGGCCCTTCGCGCCGTGCGCCGGACGCCGTAGGTCAAGGGACGCGTGATGGCCAGGTACCGGTCCACGGAGATCATGCACAGGTTTAGGATGGAAGCGGTGCACGAAGCCACGTCCACGGACACCCAGGCGTCGCACGCCGCTCGTCCCAGGTCCCAGCGGTGGCCTGAGAGCTCGAGGTACATAGCGGGAGGCATGACCAGCAGGGCAACGCAGAGGTCGGAGGCGGCCAGGGAGACCAGCAGGTGGTTAGACGGGTGCCTCAGGCGCCTCACAAGGCAGACGGAGAGGCAGACGAGAGCGTTGCCCACCGCCGTGGCGCCGATGAGCGCGCCCAGGCACAGAGACAACGCTAGCGAACTCAGCGTGGCAGAGGAAACGGGACACCGCCGGTGATGCCACTGCTGACTCGGCGATCGCTACTTTCCCTGGTCCGGGTAGCCTGCGTGTAAGCAAAATGAGAGGGCACAAAGTTACGACAGCTCTCTCGTGTGAGCCCGCGACTAGTTATGTCGTCTGTGCGCGAATGATTGGGTAAATATATCAAGTGCGTAGCCGAAGTTCCTGAAAAAGACGAGCATATGTGAGAAAGAGAGTGACCATTCGATTAACGCCGCGGTGGTCTAGCCATAGCCATAGCCACTAGACCGACGCGGTGGTCTAGTGGCTATGGAACTCGGCTACTGATTCGAAGGTCGCGGGATCAAAATCAGGCCGCGGCGGCTGCATTTCGATGGCGGTGAAATGTTGAGGCACATGTACTGCGCGATGGCAGTGCCCGTTTTAAAGAAACCCAGGTGGTCGAAACTTCCACAGCCCTCCACTACGACGTCTATCATAATTATATCGCGGGCATGAGACGTGAACCCCCAATAATCAATCAATGCGTTCACCAAGGAACCTGCGTCCATGACAGAGGGCTTTGCGTGGTCGGGTGCTTCGGGAAAGACGGCGCTGGCTCGAGATTATTATTGCCGCTATGCACGCTTACGTCTATTCCGGCGCCATGCCAGCTGGTATTAATTGATTGATTTGTGGGGTTTAACGTCTCAAAACCAGCTCTGATTATGAGAGACGCCGTAGTGGAGGTCTCCGGAAATTTCGAGCACCTGGGCTGCACTGACATCGCCCACCGCACGGGCCTCCACATTTTGCCTCCATCGAAGTGCAGGCCGCCGCGGACGGAATACGATCCCGCGACCTTTGGATCAGCAGCCGAGTGCCATAACCACTAGACCAACGTGGCGGGGCCAGATGGTATGCCTAACGAGCTCATTAATACTATTGTGTTAAAACAAAGAAACGACAAAGTTTGGTGAAGCGAAGGTAAAGCGCTTAGGAAAAGCGTCGCAATGTGTTCAGTCAAGATGCATGTAAAGAATGAATTGGAGGAATCGATGAGGGAGCTCAGCATATAAGAAAAAATAAAACTGCAGAGGAAGGAAAACAGAACAGCACACATGGAAACCACCTGGCTTGCAAGCGTGGTAAAGACGATTTCCTTCTTTTCTTTTTTTGCGCCCGAATATAACTGACACTTTGCTTCTACAGAAATGCGACTTGCGAGCAAGAATATGACATGATGATATGTCTTACTCCGGTCCATTTCGATGAGAAATTGAACTGACAGCGTCGCAGAATATTAGGATGGACCTACGTTTCCTTCATTTGGATGACAAATGGCCACATGCTCTCAGCGATTATTTGTCTTCATATGAAAGCGCAATGCTTGTCTTGTCTCGTCTCGTCTTTGCATCTGGCCTTCTCTCCTCGTTTTCTGTTCCCGCGCCCTTTCCCACGACGGATAAACTTATGTTACACCTTCATTCCTTCCTCAATGATGGACTCGGCAATGTCGCAGTAGTTGAATAAGCTTATGAACAAACTACGTAAAACTACTTATGAAAAACATTAGGCTACTGCGCGTGCATTCACACTATACACATTAAATTACGTTGCAGCTTCAAAGCTCGACCCGCGCCTGCTCTGCAGGCTGAAGTGTAAAGCGCAGTACAATGAACCGTTCTCTACGTCTCCATAACAGCACGCCATTGTAGATTCGCATGCTCTCTCGAATATTAGAATCGGGTTGTGCTTGCTGAGAACGATAAAATAAAATGACAGAATTCACCTCCTTGCCCAGCTAAGTCGTGAAGCTCCCATGCGATCAGAACCGGCGGTAACAGGTATATAGAAGGGTTCCAAAGGCAAACTTTGCGCAATTAGCTAGTAAGAAGTCGCTTTAAGCTATTATCAGTGCGGCAGCTTCGTGGCGCATTTTTTTTTATCATTGAAAGCCTGCTGCTGCAACAGTATCATTCTGTACAGAATTTACCTCCAGGCTCGCGTGATAGAAACACATTGTCGAGGTAGTATTCCTGTAGATTTCGAAAATATTTTTTTGCATGCTTTCCTACCTCGACATGTCATTTCTCGTTGCATCCCACCTCATTTGTCACTGTCATTACTCTGAAACTTTGCATATTACGCCGACCTTAGAGCAAACGCTATTGAGGTAACAACGCAATGCTGCATGACCAATTTCGCTGAACACGCCTATGGCTATTTGATTACTACTTCTGGCGCTCTTTGACCGCAATTGGCAATCTAAATGCGTATGATCATTACATGACCTACGTGTTCCCTGCATAAGGCGTGCTTGGTCAGCGTGTAGGTCTATTATTATTATTATTATTATTATTATTATTATTATTATTATTATTGATTTGTGGGGTTTAACGTCCCAAAACCAGCTCTGATTATGGGAGACGCCGTGGTGGAGGTCTCGGGAAGTTTTTACCACCTGGGGTTCTTTAACGTGCACTGACATCGCACAGAATACACGGGCCTCAACATTTCTCTTCCATCGAAATGCAGCCGCCGCGGCCGCGATTCGATCCCGCGACCTTCGGATCTGCAGCCGAGTGCCATAACCACTAGACCACCGTGGCGGATCATTATCTTATTATTATTATTTATTATTATTATTATTATTATTATTATTATTATTATTATTATTATTATTATTATAGAATATAATAAATAAAGACCATAGGAAACCATAGGAAACCTGCGGGTGAAATCTGCTCTGTAGACGCAGCTTGAAGAAAATGCCCAAGCTGTCCTATTGTAGTACAGACAGCAGCGGCAACTTTTGAGTAGCATGATACGTAAAAGAAAAGGGGGGGGGGGGGGGGGTATGGCAAAAAAAAAAAGAACGCAGGTAACGATAATCTAGTTCTCAAGCGCAATTTAGAAACTTGCAGTTCTATTGCACAGTCCACACTACCTGAAATCGGCACCAGCTTTCATGTATTCGTTAAGCAGTCTGGGAGCAACGCACGATACCTCTATTTTCTGATTCAGCTGCTTTCGCTTTCTTTACTTTCATTGTGTCGTTACGTCGAGTATTAAGCGATCTGACAGTTCACTGCAAATTGGAAAGTTCGCATGAAAAATAACACACGCGAAATCTGAGAGCTGACAGCTATGTTGAGCAAGGAACGGTTCCATTTTGCCTGATATACGCTCTTCGCGACCCAACTGCAGCCGGGAGCGGCGAAATATCAAGTTCCATCAATTCCACTGCTCTCCCGTTCGTTTGACTATCTTGTTAATGCCTACGCTTCTCTATTGCTTCCAAATCCCGCTATGGTGCCTGCATAATAATAATTTGTCGTATTACCCTGCTTTATTCTTGATGCGCGAATGACTCGTATATTTTTATTTTCTTTCCGCTTTTATTAACGTCACGCGGTGGCCGTAATGGAAAGCTTGAATTACCAACTCGGACGAATTGGACAACATCTCACTTGGGGCCCCCCGTCGATGTAGTAAGCTTTTTGTGTTCCGTAGTCTAGTGTTGGTTAAGACACAGTATTCCCCCTGAAGTTGGTTAGTGCTGTACCAGGACTAGCAGTAGCTGGCGCTCCTTTTATATGTGGGTTTACTCTTATCATCCCAAGCTAGCAGGGAATACGAAAACCATGAGAGGACAGAGCACAGTCAATCGCTTCATGGTTGTAAAAAACGGACGAAGGATATTATAGGAGGAAACAGCCCTTCAATGCTTTATAGGCAAGTCGTGAAACCTAACGTGGTCATGCTTACAGCATTGAACTTGGGCATTGCGTTAATAACGATCGACGAACTCCTATCTTGATTAGGTTGTCAGTAGGTACGGACGGCGCGCTCACAGAAGACGAAGGAAGACAAGACGACACGCAGCGCATGTGTGTCGTCTTGTCTTCCTTTGTCTTGTGTGAGCGCGCTGTACTTACCCATGATGAACCAACTAGCTCGAAATGTGGTTTTCGACGTCAGTAGGAAGCTTCCATAATCTATACAACCATTTCAAATGTGGCTGACTTCTTGAAATCTGGATGGTGTCGGAAACGCGGGTGTTGCACCTAAAGTGAAAAACGGTTTTTCTAGTAATGCTGTATTACCTTTTCGCATGACCAACAGCATCGCTCTTTTCGCATCGAAACACCGCTCCTGACTACGCTTCTGCATATGCGAAACGCGAGTTTTCGCTGCAGCTACCGCGTAATGCCCTGAAGTGAAGTGAACGATAGCATTACAGGTTGCTACTTCTACGTCATCAATATATATTTCAACACTTTCGAGCAGTTTCCAATGGCAAACTTCTCGTGTCGATGGGATGGCAGGACGTAAACGTGCTCTTTTGCCGCCGTCAAACCGACTTGAATACGACGTGATTCCAAATTGCGCGACTGTTCGAGATATGCGGCTGAATTATTGTCAGCTGGCGTTCTTTTTATTATTATTAAGTAGACGTGACTAACAACCAAGAAGAGTCTCCCACAGTTAGCCCTGAGGCAACGACTGCAAAGCATAGGTTTCATCTCGGTGCTCAGGTACGTTTACACTTGAAAGCACTGAAAAGTACAATCCAGCGCTAGCTCCCAGCTCGCAGCCCTTAGCTGCTCATTCATCCATTGAGGAATTCGCCGCCGGGTTTATGTCTTCTATTGCGCTTATAATTTATTTTACAACTACGTACGCGGCCTGAGGCTACGAGCTATACTGAGAGCACCGAGATGAGAGAGACATGCTGAGGGTCATATTTTCTTATATGACGGCATACTTTCTTCCTCTTGCCCGAAACGGAGACGCGATCCTCATTGATATGCTCCAGACTTTTCTTTTACGCTGTCGTTCTTTCGGTGAAGATTCTTCACGTTCGAAGCGACACCAAAGAAAGTAAACGAAACCAACTGCTGCAACACCCAAGAACTCAACATGAAAACGCCACAGGACAACATGAAACAATTACGGACAGTTCTTATTCGGCGCACATAGTTGCCCGCGCTTAGTTTCTAAATACTAACCGACTTGCCCTGCAGTCTCGTCTCACTGTAACGAAAGAAAGAAGTAATCTGGCCTCGTTCCACATGCAGAGTTCATACATCGGCACAATACCGTGGCTCCAGGCGGGTTCCTTCGACAGCGTGCACTGATCGTGCATGAAACCGCCTCGGCGGACTCGAACATAGAAAGCATCTGGAGCGTCTTTTGCTTCTTTTCAAGAGTCTTCAAGGAAGACTGACGAGGCAAACAATGTCTTGTACGCTTCGTTGCCGTCCCTGGTCGTTTTTTGATTCCGGAATCTACGTGAACGTTACTCTAGCTTTTTCTGTATAGTTTGTTTCCTGTTTCTTCGTTTCATTGTTCACTCGCTTTTGTTTCACTTCTTTTTTTTTTCCTTCGTTCTGTTTTTTCCCGAGCCAAGTTCCCCCCAGTCTGGCCCAACGGCCTCGAGTTCGATCAATCAAGGGCGGAAGAGTCTCTTCTGCGTTCGTGATGACGGCTTTGAGCGGATACATCCAGGCTTCCGACGATGACTTTTTTTCGGCCGACCAGAGCAGCTCAATCCATCCCCTGGCGTCGTTCCTTCCCTGCACGTCAAAGCTTGTCGCGAGCTCCGAGTAGTCTGCCGGAAGTAGCTCGTAATCTCCGTCATATCCGGCCCCTGCCAGCGGCCGCCTTCCTCGTGGGAGTCGGCTTGACAGAGATGGGAACCTCAGCAGTGCGTAAGCACCAAGACGCCGAAGACCAAGTCGCGGAAGGATAAGAGACAACAAGGTCGCTTTTAATCAACGCTTCGCGTAGTACCGACCGGTTGTTGTCGAGTGAGGGCGCGCCGGATTCTTGCTTTGCTTCCAGGGTTTCTGTACGTGTAACGCCGGCCGTGAGCTACGCAGGCCGTAAAAGTCAGGAATGGCGGCTAGATGCACGAGACGTCCGGCCTACAGAGCACGCAACTCAGGCAGATGGGTGAACGTAACGTAAATTTGTTCCTATTGATCGTGAGAGATGTAGTGTTTCATTTAGTGGGCCGCACGAAATGTTTTTCTTCTTAAATTACATATGGAAGTCAGGCGAAGATGTTGTTGCGACTCGTTGTATGTGTGTTTAGAGGCCTTAGATAAAGGCTAGTTTGGGCAGCTTTGCGTACCCAAACCCATAGTCGAAATGAACTCGATGGAAAGTTGTCTCTCAGGTAGGTTCTATAAGGATTACTCGAGCATATTATCTCGCTGCGCATGCTCTTCGAGATACTCGCGTGATAAAAGAACGTCTATGAGGGGTCGCTGACGCCCAACTGCTTTTAAACTGGAGTTTGGCTACTGTCTTTATGGAATAAGTTGTCGCAGTGTATTAGGAATGGGCCGACCGAGAAACCCAGGGGATGAAAACCGATAGACAAGACAAACACAGAGAAGTGGCGTTTGTCCTCTGCGTTCCTTGATGCGTCCAGTCCTAACACCGCTAACAGAACCATGTAATCCCCACGTTTCATATCAATTTCTATTACATGACTGCACTAAGCAACGTTTGGTGTCTCACACATCTCTTTCCGTGCACCCAAGTACACCTTCGACATCTCCTTTCCTGCGGTGGCGGAACCTGTTTGTGCCGGCGGTGTTCTAAGTGTGCACCGTCATTCTCTGCGGTTGTAGTGGGCGGCTGATGTTCCGTGACCTACTGGCACCTAAGTTACCGTCAATACAAACGAAATAAAAAAATGGTTGCCATTCCTCCCTCCGAACGTGAATGTCCACGTTCGGAAATCAAATACCACCGACGCTGACTGCGCAGTTTGCGCTTTACACGAGGGCTTTGAATGACATCATGCAGCCCTTTGGAAAGTAGCTGCAACGCAATTTTCACTGCGAACGCGTGCGAGCGTGTTCCCGTTGTTCACAGACGCCTTATCATCTATCATGCGGTTTTGATGCTTGTTTTGCGGTTTCGGGCTCTTTCTTTTCAGGCGCAGCTGTGGCACACGGTTTCTTAGTGTTCTTGGTCTAGTCACCTTTCAACCCACAGTGCTAGTTTCCATAACTAAAGCAAACTAACACATGATGCTTTACGAAAATCCATCATTTGCCCAGACTTTTCATTCGTGAATACTGAACGCTGTGCTCTATGCCTGATTGCAAAGAAAGATATGCCGTTTGCCTTCATTTGCTAACCTGGTGTTTTTGTGCTTACGTCACAAAATCTTCCGACTGTCGAGAGCTATTCATCTTCGCTGTGAAACAGACAAACGAAAAAGGGTTACAGCCAAGGAAGTCACTTGCAGGCGCATGCCCCGCTGACGGTTGCAAGGGGACAAAAGACTACGGGCGATAGACTTCATCTCAGAAGAACCCACTTCCATCGTCAGTTTCTCCTACATATAGAGCTTCGGAATTTGCACCTAATCTTTACAGCGACTTATTTAATGAAAGCTGCTTCTATCGGCTCAGTTATTCTTTCGACAAGCTCAAAACATTTTATAAACGGGCAAACGCTCCGTTCAACTGCTTGCAGTATACATAGGGTGCCCGAGGCTATGGTTGCCGTGCAGTGAAAGATATATTCATCGCGAAACTCAGAAATATACGCAAGACCACGAAAGCTTTAAAATTCGGCGGATCCCACTCATTGTAGGAACCAATGTCATGCGAAGCAATCGGCGAGGATTATGCCTATGCCGAACGTTTTGGCATTCAGCGAAGTGTTACAACTACCATCAGCGTCTTCTGCGTGCAAACTGAGCACAAGAGACATCACCACTGCTGATGCGGTTTACAATAAGTGAACCATTGCAAGAGCAGCCGTGGACGAGTGGCAGCGTGACGAACAGGAGAACGCAGATAGATAGATAGATAGATAGATAGATAGATAGATAGATAGATAGATAGATAGATAGATAGATAGATAGATAGATAGATAGATAGATAGATAGATAGATAGATAGATAGATAGATAGATAGATACGGTCAATGTTGCTCAAGTTAACCAAGAAATGATTCGCATTTAAAACGCTGCTTCTGGCGCCTATACCAAGTGTATACTTACCACGAAGAAGCTAAAGTGGCTTCGAAAAGTCGGGACTTAAATAAACATTGGATGACGCACACTTTTGATATTTGCTAGTTTTTTTGGTTTTGTACACAAGTTGAAATGGAGCCATTTTTTGCATACTTTTTTGGCCGCGTCACCATGATCACCAATGCTGTCACCGCTGCCACAATTATCAGCATCAGCAGTGTATGACCTGTTGCTCTGTTCACTGCAGGACGAACGCCTCTACCGATGATCTCCGCTTTACGCTGTTTCCGCGAGCTGATTCCGTCTGATTCCAGGGAACCTTTTAGTTTCACCGCGTCACCTAGCCTTCTGTCCGCCTCTGCTGCCTTTCCCTGTGGTTGAGATATTACGCGGAAATCCATGAAACGCTGAATACACCTCATCATGGACGCGGAGAACGGCAAAGCGGACGACAGGTGGGTTCCGTCAAGCTCCTGATGTCAAGGAACTGGAACTGGAGCTGCAGCTGGAGCTGGAGCTGGAGCTGGAACTCGAGGCTGATGTTAAGGACAAGACGGCAGTGCTACGTGGATGCAAAATGGCCTTCGCTAAACCTCGGTCCAAATATTTGGCTGTCCAGTTAATATTGAATCGGCCAATATGTCGGAGCCACTTTCAAAAATATGCTGTTAAGGGATCAAAGAAAAAAAAATAGACTCGCATCGATTACTAACTGAACCTCTGCGTCCGAACGAGGAGCCAGAGGCGCGCGCAGAGTAAAAAAGAAAAAAAAAGCTAAACCACCGAGCTTCGGGCAAGTCAATATTCGTATAAAAACTAAACAGGAATAAAACAAGAAGTATCGATAACCAGCTCATTACATGGCCGGCACTTCTGCTGAGGACAGATGAAACTCCGAAGAGGCATCGTACCCGTAATACGGGGATGAGTCCGCTAGTGCAGGCTTATCGGAAGTGCACCCTCTTCTGCACAGATTGGAGCGGAGCCCGTATCCCGTACGAAGGCTAGCAGAGTCAGCGGGCAAGCCGGCTTTCTCCTGCGAACGCCTGGAGTTCTAGCTGCAGTTCTGCCGTTTTTTATTGATTGGGTGGGCGTCGTACTTACAACGCCAGACATAATATACGTATGCAGGGATGCACACGCACCGCGTTCCCATACTAGCGGCTTAATGCAACTGCACACCGCGCAGAAAGGTCAGTGGTGGTTCTTGCGACGTTCACTGTCCTCGCCACTCTTTGGCCCGACAGCCCATAGCGAACCGGGGTCACCGTATACAAACTAGCTTTTTTCAAAATACTTGAGTTATTCGTTCTCTATCGGGGAATGGAATGAACTAGCGCACTGCGGTTCCATGTGCGGTGAGTTTTGTACAGCGATTGTCAGTTTTAAAGCGCTAGCGCCCGGCGACCTTTTCTTATTTTTCTTCTTTTTTTCTCAGCACCTTGGATTCACTCCCGTATGAGGATCCAGCTGTCCTTTCCCCTTCCTTAAAAGTGGGAATCATACACTTAGAGGCATTAGTTCCTTAAATGATGCATCTGACTGTATGATTCCCACTGGTAGTTAATAACGTAGGGAATCTGTGCGTTGTGCTAACATGAACTTCCTTTGCTGACGAAGTCATTTTATGCTGTTGCACATACAGAAGTAACCGTTTACTTTTAGATTCGACGTAATTTACAATTTGCGTATAGTTTTATATTGCCCCACCAGGATGGTTTAGTGGCTAGGGCACTCGGCTGTTGAGTCGAAGGTAGCCGGATCGAATCCCAGTCGCAGCGGCTGCGTTTCTATAGAGGCGAAATATTGAGGCCCTTGTACTGTGCGATATCAGTACACGTTAAAGAACCCGAGGTGGGCGAAATGTGCAGAACCCACCACTACGGCGTCTGTCATAATCGTGTACTTTCACACATAAAACCACAGATATTATATTTGGTCTCCTTTAGGATAATGGGCTGCTGGACTAGTTGGTATTGCGTTGTAATTAACCGCGGAGAAGAGCTATAACAACAAGGACACAGCGCTAAATCAACCGAGGTCTTCGCTGAAGAATGCAAGCAGATCTACGCGCTCAGGAATAGGCAATAAAATAGCTAAAACACTTCAAATATCACTTCACTGCAGCCTTGATAGTGCGCGTTCGTCTACTGTAGCTCAGTGGCAAGCAGTTTCTTAAGAGCTTTCGCGACACAACTGTTACCACATGACATTGCGAAAAACGACTCTTCGATTTCTTTTGCCATTGTGTATTGTTGCATATCCGCAGTTCTACACAACCGCAACATTTGCAATTTCGTGATGTAGTGTAACAGGACTGTCGGCCCAAAGGAGCTCTGTGGTCCAAAAATCTACGAATCAAGCAATAACCCGTACGCTTTACACAGCACTTCAGTGAATTGTTTCGTCCTTTTTTTTTTCTTTTTATGTGCCCGCTGTTTTCACTATGGTACGAGTTTCTACAAAACAACGAATTGCTGTACACCACATCTCCACCACGTTCGTGCAATTGTTTCATCGCAAACTCATGAATGCTCTGCTATATATCCTACAACCATCACGTCCACCAAATTGCTTCTGTTTCAACAGACAAAAAGCAGAAGTTAAACGCCTGTGGCCTGCCTGTGCTCCCGTAAGAAATCAGCATGAGGACATAGGCACCATACAAATCTTACAGACACCGCAGTCTATCAGAATGTCGCGATACATAGTGTTGCCATCGTGTAAAAAGTAAAATAAATAAAGAACGGGACATATCCACATGAAATGCAAACCATTAAATAATTCACTATATGTGCATATAGCTTAAAGCGAGAAACATGACTTCCAAACGAAACAGAGCAATGACAATGCACGCAGCAGGTACAGTTATTACACTCAAGGTGCATGCGCGAAATGAGAAAAGCTCTGAATAATTTTGTAGAAGCATATATGATTTCGTCATCAAAGACATGCTACTGTCTGCGCTGCCTTGTTCTACTTTTAAAGGCATCTCTGGAGCAATAAAAACTAATAAACGCAAGTGCGAGTTGGGGGTTCTTACGGCATTTCTTTCGCAGCTGAGCATGGCGAAATTACTGAATGCGTGGCAGGGGAGGAGGGGCATGGGAGACGAGCAGCAACCGTCGGCAACATACGTACACTTCTGTACGGCTGAAATGTGTGATGTTTCATGCTTGATAAGGTACCTTGTCATAGAACCAGACATTTTATTAAAGCTGTTCTCATGTCCCCCAGCTTGGTACACGCTATACGTCGTTACATCATTAATGCGGACAGCTCAACTTGCAGTTGAGGCCCGTGTAATGCGCGATCTCAGTGCACGTTTTAAAGAAATCCAGGTGGTCGAAATTTCCTGAGCTTTCCACTTCGGCATTTCTCGTAATGAGGTCGTGGTTTTGAGACGTCAAACGCCAAAAACCAAAGCACAACTTGAAGCACCATTTTACTTGTTCTTTCTAATCGTTGCACGGCCTGAGGCTGGGAGCAGGTGATGACAAATTCTTTGGCGTGCAACCAACTCAGTCGAAAAGTGAGGTGTTCCCGCCTGGTAACAGCAGATTTAACGTCAACATGACCACATGTTCTCACAGCACCAATTCCTTAGGCTGCCTCCTGCCTGCTGTCATTAAAGATGAGAAAGTATTGCAGCCTTAATGAAGATTTGTGCTGGAAGAACCATGCTGGATTTTTAATGACCCAGTCTGGCTGCATCGGAGGGCCAGAACGTGAATCCGCTCTTAGAGGATTGGTTCAGTAAATCATTGCTCGAAACTGGCCGTTGCTAGCCTTGAAAGAGAGAGTGAGAGAAAGTGACTAATATGTAACAAAACCGGCGAGTCTTCTTTATACGCAGCAATCCTTCGTGCAATCTGACGTTCTCGAGGCAGAACATGCAGCTTTGCTTCTGGGGTCTGTGCAGTTCTGGTGGCCGTGAAAGACATCCAACGAGACTCGGAAAGAAACACCATTACATTCGCCGATTCATTAATTGTCCCTATGCGTTTGATGCCTTTTCGTAAGCAAGGAAACGCCGTTTTACGCGAAGTTCACTCATTTGTGCGGAACAAGCCAGCGTGTCTCAATACGCTGGATGTTTGGGCATACGGCCGTTGTGGAGAACAGTTTGAGCTAACCTTGACATGCACGCCATGACAAGCCTGCAAGTCATCCCTACGTCGTTGTGCCATAAACCGGACGCATTTTCTGGGGCGTAAACTCTGGAACGCATTAATTTTCCGACAACGACATAATTAATAATGTGCAAGTCAGCGACTAACGTTGAAACAACTGGTCGTGCATGACAAACATATGATGATTGCAGTAAACAAACATATGTGAACTTACCGTAATCCGTGCGTGTGATAAGCACTTTTAAAGTTTGGGCGGAGGGTGAAACACCTGCCTGTGTTAAACCCAGCTACGGGCTGTTCGTATTACGCATTTCGCTAGAGTGACATAAATTAAGACATCTCGGGAAAATACATCCTCCGTTATAATCAATCATCCAGCTATGCTATGTATCAATAAATGGTCATTTAGGCGATCCACTTTATCGTTTGCGTATGCGAGTACAAGCCGGGGTATTGCGGTCATGAGGCCCGAGTGATTAAATTTAATGGTATATAGAGCAGAAAGATGCCACACGTAGCTAAATGAGTTGTTCAAAAAAGCTTGATGCTATTTTGGATTCAAGTGGACGCTCCGTGAAGACTTAGTCTCATGTTTCGCTCGCTAGTTTGCGGAACGGTTTCGGAATGCAGGGGCTCGTTTCTTTGGTAAACAAAATCTAACGAATCCTGCAGACAAAGTGGCCAAGGAAGGCACATGGAAAATAAGTTGTAGTTCTAGCGTAGCGTAAAAATTATGACATAAAAGGAAAGGAACTAAAGTGGACGAAAAAATCACCTTCCATCTGTAGGGACCGAACGTGCGAGCATAGGAAGGTCGTGCGTTCGGTCCCTACCTACGGTAGGTGTATTTTTCTCGTCCACTTCAATTCCTTTCCATTTATATCACAATTTCTACGCTACGCTAAACCTACAACTCATTTTCCATGTGCCTTCCTTGGCCTCTTTGTCTGCAGGATTCATTAGGCAGTGACCACAAGGTCCTTCAAAACCAATGACCGCATTATTTCCCTACGACTGCTTGGAGAGCGACGAAGGATGAGTATTATTACGATAAATAAACCGTTAATGTCAGTTCTGGTCGTGATTCTCGCCTAACGTCAACCGCAGATAGGGTCCTAGTCCAACATCTTCGCGTTTCGCACTTGTTTTTCTTTTTTTTTTCTTTTTTGTGAGGTGGAATGGAGTACGAATTTCTTTTTTACATCGTATAGTGCTGTCTTTTCTTTTTTTCACTGAAATTTTACCCGATTTGCTCGGTACTTACCTTCCCATATCTTAATGTGAACTGTGCGATGTCAGCGCACCTATTAAAGAACCACAGGAGCTTGAAATTTCCGGAGCTCCCCACTACGGCGGCTCTTATAATCACATCGTGGTTTAGGGACGTAAAACCCCACAAATAAATCAATTTTCCTACCTTAGCTTTATTCCGTACACATCGACGGCGTAAGTAGCATAGTACGCTTAGAATATATTCGTGCAGCGCTGAATTGGCAGGGCCTGCGTCACGGAGCATCTTTCTTATTGCGGTAGTTAATTACCATAATAACGGTAGTCACGGTGGTGGTACGAAAACTAGAGGTACCTTTTGCATGTACCACAAACCTTTCGCGCCATGGTTCTTCTATGAACTGCCGACTTCCTTCGCCAAATGACTTCACTTCCGTGTTGGTTTCTCGTTCTTGGAAACGCAATCATCACGAAGGAAACGGGACGTGCTTGGAGCGATGTCCTTTCTCTTTTTTTTTCCTCACGAGAGCGCTTTCTTTTTTTTTTCATTCTGTTTCTGTTGTGAAAGTGAGGTTGAAGTGGCCTTGCACCTAGACTGGGCTCTGGAAACGTTTCATTCCCAGACCAGTGCGACTTTGTTATTCTTCTCTGTTTTTCTTCAATACAATTCTTTCTATGTGGAAGGAAGCGCTGAGATGTTTCCCGCTGTAGAAATGTGTAATGAAAAATGATTTTTTTTAAGCGCACACTTCAAGAGAGTACACTACATGTCTTCGTGCAAACAACTCTACAATAACAAGAGAAGAAAAAAGAAAGTGCAGCATACTTTTTACGTCAGTTGTATGAAATGGCGCTTGAGCAAAGAGTGCCATAAAGACGATTAACAGCGCGAATTCGGCCGCATTGCTTCTTCGTGAAGTCACTGTACAATAGCCTTAAAAGAGGAAGCAGTTTCCAAATCATCTCACGTAATACGCCGAAAGGTAAATTTGGCTCTTCGTTTAAAAACCTTCCAAAATGATATTAGCCTTCCCTTAAGCATCTTCTTGGAAGCTAAAGGCACCGGCGCAACCAGACGACACAGGAAGAGAGACACGGACACATGAGCGCGGACTAACAACTGGCTTTATTGGAAAAAATGACGCGCTTTATATAAG
Source organism: Hyalomma asiaticum (assembly GCA_013339685.2). NCBI lineage: Eukaryota > Metazoa > Arthropoda > Arachnida > Ixodida > Ixodidae > Hyalomma > Hyalomma asiaticum. The sequence continues at coordinate 27,039,151 of CM023487.1, forward strand.
CTGGGACGTGCCCCAAACAAAAATGACGTGCCCCAAACAAGCTGGGAAAGTTGCGCCCACGTGTTTGCAACGCAAATAAACGTGGATGACAGAAGAACCATCAAACGCCGTTAGTAAAATGTTCCACTGGAGTGGCGTATTGCACCCCCATGTCATGTGGGATGTTCCACGTCGGCGAAACTGGTCGCTGCGTCAATGACCGATTGAGGGAACACGCTCTAAATTTAAACAAATTACATGACAAGTATGCTCATTTAGTTGCGCATGTCATTAAGTGCTCTGATCGTGTGGCGCGGTTGAAGGAGACGACGATCTTAGGCAAGAGCAGCGACAAAATTGCGCGTCTATGTCTGGAAGCCTACCATACCAGAAAACTTGGCAGCAAGTGCATAAGCACCCCGTCTCTCGCCCTTTTTGATGCGGAATTTAATCTTGATGCGGCTATAGGGGGGTTACATTGCTAAGCAATTCTTTTGATTGTGTTCCTGTGCTTTCCTGGCTGTTTTTTGCGCTTGCGTTGTTGGCATGTTTCCTTTCCCCCCCCCCCCCCTTTATTCTTCTGTTCCCCCTCCATTTCCCATGCTTCATTGAGCCGCTTATAAAGCACGTCATTTTTTAAAATAAAGCCAGTTGTTAGTCCGCGCTCGTGTGTCCGTGTCTCTCTTCCTGTGTCGTCTGGTTGCGCCGGTGCCTTTAGCTTTCAAGAAAATGTACCAACTCATCCAACAAGAGGTTTTGATTGAGCATCTTGAACGCCGCAAGCCCCTATAGCGTCTGGTGCGCTTTTGGCGGACTGTGGTAGGCCTTAGGTTAACCGTATCGTACCCACACGCCAAATGCGGGTACCCATATACCCGCTGCTTATATCTGCGTATAAAATGAACTGAGCAGCTGCCTCCATAAACTTAATTCAAATCAGGCGTTAAAAATCAAATGCTAGACTGCCCGATGCCGCCGTGCTCTGGGGGGTCAGGGCCCCTCAAGCTGTTCTAACAGCTTTTACCACTCCTACTCGTATCTTTCTCTTGTATCAGAAGAAAATTTCACTTTAGTTTCAATTCACATTTATTGAATAGCCCTAAATTCTATTTCCCTTTCCGATTCTCTTCTTTCCACACCTTTTTCACAGAACCCGAATCTTGGTGTTGTTATACGTTATTCATTTTTGCAATTACTTTTTTATTATTATTAATTTCTTAAAGACCCCCATACACAGGTGGATTGAAAATGCTTAGCGCTATATGCAGCACAATGTATGCAAGAGGCATCAACGACTAGTGCCTGACTGCATTTACATACTGGACTCTGTCGCCGATTGTCCGCTCGAGTTCAAGTCGTTCCTGAAAGCCGGGGATTACATTGCTCTTGCAGTATTTGTTGCGAGATTAGCTGGCGCAATGCTGAATAGAACGGCTGAAAGCTAAAATATTGTGTACAGGCCATAAATCAATAGTCGGTAGCGCTTCCTGCGGAAGATTACAAAAATCAGCGTTGGCCTACTTAGAAAGGTGTGCTTTATGATCCCATAAAGCAAATCTTTATGCGCACGGCCCTGACAAACACACAGCTTTTCTATCTATCTATCTATCTATCTATCTATCTATCTATCTATCTATCTATCTATCTATCTATCTATCTATCTATCTATCTATCTATCTATCTATCTATCTATCTATCTATCTATCTATCTATCTATCTATCTATGCACACATACGCAAGCACGTACGAGCGCGCAGCTTAATGTAATTGCGCAGTGCGAAAATGTAAAACATTAGTGTTTCTCGTATGCTCACGCCTCATGTGTGCTTCCAGAATACAGGCGCAAGAGAGCGTTGCATACTGGCTGCAGAAACTCTTAACAGCCAGCAGGTGCTAAACATACGCAGTATCTCCAGCAGTTCCTCTCGCTGACTTCCCGCATGCATAAAACCTCAAGTTTTATGCTTACGTAAAGTCAATGCATTTTTCAATGCATTCACTTTACGGACGCCTTTTATGTGCGCGCGTAAAGCCATCCTTTCGCTCACCACCGCAAATATAGTTTTACGAACGCTTGAATGGTTCTGAAGATGCTTTAAAATGGCTCTAAAAGGAAACATGAGGTTTATAAAGATTGAAACGGTTTGCGGAACAAACAATTCGCCATTTCTGGCGATAACGTGGCTGTTGTAAGCGAGAAGACAGCGAAACTGGAGAACTGCAACGGCGCCCCCTGCCTTACCATGGGCGTACCTTTTTGAAATGACCACAGCTCATCTATTTTGAGTGCTCAATTACTGCTCGAGGTTGTACATTAATAAATGAGATAAGCTTTGTCAATGAAAAAATCTGCAGTGAGCCAGAGTTTTGGCTACATTCTACGTCCCTGCACCGTAGTGACGGCAGATGAGACGGTGACGTCAAGTTTTCCTTTCAACGCGCGCGATTCAAACTGAGGGGCGTATGAGGTACTTTCGGCGGCATGCGATCAAATTAGGTGACAATAACTTGAAAACGTCGACTGTAATCACAAGAGAAACACAAAGAGAAACTGCTTTTGGCGTCCGGAACTGCATCATGCTTTTTCCTAGGCGTGACCACGGCATGAGTAAACGCTGACTTCCCGGGCCCCTAAAGCGCTTCGCACTTGAAATGTTGCTCACCCACCTGGAACTTACGTAGGAGCGGATTAAGCGTGGTTTGTCACCACGTTTGCTGCTCTGTAATGCAGTCCACTCAGCCATTCACCAAGTTATAGAGCGCACATATCCTCTATCGTCTAAACATTTCGCACACAGCCCTCTCGAACACTATGTTCCTACCAGGTATCACAAAAACTACCATAGAGAGTTGCAGAGTAAGGCGTTTTATGATCCAGCTCTGCACTTTCGTTCGCTGGACTGAACGGCTTAGTGCGGCAGTGCATTGTATGGCATTCTTCTGCGCTAAGGTACTGACATGGTCATGACAACTTCATGACCAATCCAAGTACTCTTTTGCTTTTTTATGTCATTCATAACCCGCGCCAGTACTTTAGCGGCTAAGTGCCGGCTCGCCAAGCTCGAGGTCGTGGTATCGAATCCCGGCAACGGCGGCTGCAAGGAACATCCGTGTACTTGAATATAGGTTCACGTTAAAGTATCCCAGGTGGTCAAATGTACTCCGGACACCTCCACCACGGTGCTTCGTGATCATATTTGGTTCTGGCCCGTAAAACCCCTTCAAGTATTCCTGTCTTTCATCCCTACTGCGCCCTTACCTAGTGGAGGTTACCCATCTGCGACCTTGAATTCTTTCCCGTCATAGTGACGCGGAGTAGATGCGCACTGTAATTTTCCTCTTCGTCCTCAGCTCTCTCTTTGCTTCTTGCACATCTGGTTTGTCTTCACTCTTCTTTACGGATTCATGCGAACCTTTCCCATACACTGTGTATAAGGCAGTAAGACAGCTACCGGTTATCTTCCCTACACTTTGTCCTCGTTTGCAACGCTTCCTGCGTAGCTTCCCTGGGTGCCCTGCCTGCCCTTCGCCATTCTCCCTTTCTCTCTGCTACGGCGTTACTGTGACACAAAACTGAGACTGACGGGGCTTGTTGGGACAGTCTACTGACAGTGACAGTGAGCGATGGGAACGCATGTGATGTCGCCTCGGCGTGCGACACGGAACCTCGGAAGCAGCCCTGTTTTGTTTTCGCGGAGGACACATTTTGTGCAAGGTCGTCGCGTTTGCTTAAAGCTCCCTCGGCGGCAGCCCGAACTGCGAGAGCCCTTGCTCTTGCTGGCATGTCCCGAAATCGTCCAACAACACTTAAATAAAGTTGGCACAAACTTTGGGTGAGATGAGTCAGATGCGTGCAGTGGTACACGTAAGGATAACTTACAGGAAACCTTTATCATCGAGTGACCATTAAGCGATGTGTTTGTGTGATGTTATATCGTGTCACACAGTAGAGACACAAGTGCACTTCATGCTAGCGGTAGCTTAGTAACTAACGGTGCACGCGCTAATGAGCTGAAGTGGACAGCGTCGGAGGTAAAGCCATTTATATAGACGTGCAGTGTGCAACTTCCCGCTGCATTTCTCGCGGTAAACTGGCAATGTTATATTGACGATTTCTTACATGAAACGTTCCCCTTTTTAGTTCAATCTGACAAGAGCGATTTCACACGGCGGTCAGGATGAACATTCAGAGCCGTTCCGGCTAACAGACTCTGTGTGTCAAACCGTTATAGTTCTCGGCTAGGCCAAGCAGCCTGTACCGATCACCGTTTGCGTAAATCACTCTCGGATTTCATTGCTCCTTCAATTTATGCTGAACGTAGCGGCAGCGGCGAACATTCACCCGGAGCGTTTTTATAACCGATATCTCAAGGGATAGCAGATTTCCTGAAGCAAAAGGTATATCCAGGACTCGAAGAACGAAACATCCTCAGCTTATTTTTGACTGCGTCCCTCCGGTAACGGCTCGTGCTACGTAGCGCACATTGAACGCGACAGCACACGAAACCGAATGTGAGATAAAGAACGATACGAATCTAAAACTATTATGGGACCGCATGTTTCAGAGAAAAAGAATTTATTTTAAGAGTCATTAGTTCTGCTTTCCTGTTCTGCGCCTCTCTATTAATGTTTCTCGCACGCCTTCAAGCGCCCAGCCACCTTTTTTCAAACACGAGTATAAAAGTTGCTCACTATTGTGATCTACAGTTGTACTCACTAGTGAGCCTGGTTCAGTTAGCATGCATCAACAATCATTTAATCAGCAGCAAGGCGACAAAACGACGCTAAGACGAACTGCAGCCTTTACTACTATTCGGGCTGACGAACGCGGTGGTCTCACCACAGGGCTATCAGCACACGCACTTTTGATGGCGTGCCATTAAGCGGGACAGGCAATCGATCCTGCAGACAACGTATGGGAGGATATGCGGGACGGCGTCACGGGAGGATATGAGGATGGCGTGCTACAGCCAAAACGCGCTATCGTAGAAATCTCGGCGTGAGTTTCAATACCCGGCGCGGTGGTGTAGTGGCTACGGCGTTTCACTGCTGTTCCCATGGTCGCGGGAGCGAAACCTCGCCGGCCGCGATTCGGACGGAGAGATATGCCAGAGGCGCGTGTTCTGTGCGATGTCAGTGCACGTTGAAGAACTCCAGGTGGTATAAATGTCTGAGGCCCTCCACTATACGGCGTCTCTCGTAATCGAAGCGTAGTTTTGGGAGCCTTAGCTGGCCGTTGCTATCAGAGCAGACCAAGGCATTTTAGGAGACTATTTAGTGGCAAGAACTGTCGAGGGCAGAGCTACAGTGGTCCCTGTAGCTTTCTGCCACACGTTCTCCTCTGAATCGTAGACGGTGGCGCACCATAATATTCGACCTTGGCCCTCATTGGTGACTTTTCTACGGTTCACTCTTCTAATAATTAATAATAGGATAGAAACAGGCATAGACGTAGGCAGCGTAGCGTTACGATTCGAGTGCCAAAACTAAGATCGTATTTCCCTGGCTGATTCTTCTGGTGAACTGTAACAATGCATGGAGTGCAGCCGAACCGTGCGTGTCCGAAGACGTCACAGTTTGCTTTTCCTGAGATAATATTGTCGGCGAATGGTGTTCTTTCCAACTAAGGCAACCACGTGTACTGCTGTGTGTTACGAATGTCACTGCCTGCGCGCCCCGCCTTCCCGAGCCCTTCCAGATAATTTCATTACAGGATCGCTCACATTCCATGGTAGTTTATTCTATAACAGCAGATAATTGTGCTCCTCGTATTTCTGTTTAACTATTGTCGCTGCAGCTAAATAGTAGTAGTTTTGTGGCAGAACCTTTATCTTTGCTATCGTGTTGGAACCCTCCCCACAGCGACCGTGGTTCGCAACGGTGGTACCGCCATCTAGGAACGATGGAGCGAAGCAGATTGTCGTGCTAATAAACGCCCGCAGTTAGTGCTTCGGTAGCCGCAGCGCGTCGATCGCAACGGAGATAAGCGGCCTGGCGTGGCGGCGTCCAGCCGGATTGATTGATTGATTGATTTGTGGGGATTAACGTCCCAAAACCAGCTCTGATTACAAGAGACGCCGTAGTGGAGGTCTCCGCAAATTTCGACCGCCGTGCGCTGACATCGCACAGCACACGGGCCTCAACATTTCGCCTCCATAGAAATTCAGCCGCCGCGGCCGGGATTCGATCCCGCGACCTTCGGATCTGCAGCCGAGTGCCATAACCACTAGACCGACGTGGCGGGGCGCGTCCAGCCGGAGCGTTGCTTGAGCAATGTAGTACAACCACGGCCGCAACGAAATTTTCTCTTGTTTGTGGTCAGATGTGTTTCGACGTGCTCTGCTTCGAGAACGCAAAGACGGTGGTCGACAAGCAAATGGCGCTCTTTTTTGCTGTAGCGGACTGTATCTTCACAAAGACTATCCCCCTACAACCCGTTCGGCTTCGATTGCAAGGCCCCACCGCTTGCGGACGCTCTTGGTTTATGAGAGGTTTGAGCAGGACTGTGGCTCCTCGAGTGCAGTGTTTCCGAAGACATGTGAGTCTTTCGAGAACTTTGGCTTGTGTACAACTGGCTAGCGTCCCTGTGTAGTGACGACATGCCGCTGGTGTCTACACGCAAAAGGTTCATATGTCCAGAGCACCCAATCGATCTCCCGCCCTTCGATTCGTGAGATAGCCGCTCATGCATTCCACAACTGCGCGAAGACAGATTTCGCTTTTGTGTTGTGCCGATTCCTATGACAGAGAGATCAGCCACATCTTTTTGTTTTGTCTTGTTTTTGTTTTTCCTTTTGATCTTTTGCCCGCCGTGGTAGCTTAGCGCCCAGGTGTTGGTTTAAATGTTCGAGGCCACGTGATGGGACCCCGGCCAGATGCGAAATGCACAGAACACCTGTGTGCTTAGATGTAGGTGCACGCTAAAAAGCCCTGCGTGTTCAAGATTACCCCGGAGACCTGCACTACAGGGTACGCCTCATCATCACAGCTGCTTCTGGCACGTTAAAACCCGTTAATTATTATTTTTTCGTCTTGCTTGCGCAGTTTAAGTGTCTTAAATAACGTTAGTGTATGTATTATTTGAAAATTGCAGTTCAAAACACAAGCATTGGTTACGGAATAACTTACTTTTCGGAAGAGTTGTCTGCGAAAACGCGGTTTAAAGTTTTCAGCTGCGAAATACCTAGCGTAAAGAAACAGTTATATCAGGCGTCCAATACACATTAACAGGGTGAGAAATTTACGCACGGTTTCCTTCCTTGTCGCTCTCCTTGCCTTGTGCACGTTCCACACATAGAACGGGTGTAACGTAGGCGTTGGTCCCTGGTTCGAACCCCGGACCGGGACAATTTTTTCGGCAACTATGAAGCTTTCTTTCCCGAGAAATCCGTATGGATTTCCTTGTAGCCTTGCGCTACAAAACCGGTGGATGCTAATTTTCCCTTTCATGAACGTTACCACACCTTGCGGGTTTCCGCAGAACTCATTTGCCTAGATCAGCGACGTGGCGCTACAGTTTTTACTGTAGCGCCGCGTCGCTTTTGTGACTAAAGGCCAAATCCCATATGCGCGAAAATGCACGCGACAGCGACGGGCGACGCGAAGCAGGCTACCGTCGCGCGAGCTGTAGTTTGCATAACCAAACTTCATTCACGCGAAAACTTCGGCGAGCGATATCCAGTGTTGCTGGCATGAAGGCGTCGATTTTGTAGCGAAATTGGTGCGTTGACCACGGCTTGAAAAGTAGGGTAGCATGTTTTACTACGCAAAGTACACAAAATGTTTTTTTATAGCCTTGTAATAATGTTTTTGCTGCGTACGTGCATGAATATCAAGCACATGGCGGCAACCGGCAGTGCGTCATTGATGTACATTCTGTTCCGGCTTTCTCCTATTGGCTAGATGAGCATGGCACTTCCGGGCGACGGGCGACCGATTCTACATTTCCAAAACCGAGTGTTCGCGCGATTTTGACTACGCGACAAGTCGCGCGAACGGCCCGTTTCGTCGCTCATCGCGTCGCCCGTCGCTTTCGCGTGCATTTTCGCGCGTATGAGGTTTGACCTTAAATGTCACTTTTGCTAAAACGCAAAGCGACATTTACGCGCCCGTCTCTTTAGTGTAACGATCGTCACCGCGATGTCTCGCGCGCGTCGCCAGAGTCACGCATATTTCCGAAACCTGGAGTTTCCTCTCTGATGTTGTACTAATTACAGGCACTCAAGTGGGCCGCACAGGCGCGGCGTAGCGCATAGCGAGGAAGAAACCGCGTTATCGATAATAGCGCGCGCACATTCGCACAATCGTACTTGACATTCCGCGCAGCGATGCTCTTAACTGCCTGTCGCCGATCCGCGCGTCTCTTTCGCAGAGGTTCGCTCGCGAAATTTCGCGCGACAGGCACGTCTGCCTCGAGCCTCGCATACATAGAACGACACGTCCAAACGAGGCGGCGTGCCTGCTTTGCGAGTGTCGATAATTTTGGGCATGTTGTTTCGCAGGGCATGCTTTCTTTTTCTTTTTTTTTGCGTCAATTCGATCGCAATGCGCACGCGCTCTGGAAATCAAGTTACGCGTTTGCGCACGTGGGCGGGTATAATACGAATGCCTCGTTATCTTTTCGCGGGGTTGTTCCACCGGACACATTTGATTAGATGTCGGGGGACGCATGTTCTGCTTCGTCTTGTGGGGTTTTCTTGAGCGGGCCCGGAGAAGAACGTAGCGACGCAGTCTAGAGAATTTGATTTGCGTCGGTGGTTTCTTAAGGAAAGAAACCGCGTGCATTGCTGAGGAAGACGGTCGGAACGAGAAAGAAATGTAATGCCGTGAGAATGAGGAACTGAATGGGAGAAAAGAAGATTCGTCGGCCGTCGGAGTACGGGCAGGTGCCAACGGGAAACGATGGCGCATTTTCGCCCGAAAGGTACAGTTTTAGCGTCCCATTGGATTTTTCGTGGAAATGAAAACGAACAAGGAAAATAAAAAGCGAGAGATAAAAGCCAGGTGTGTTAATCGAAAACTTGGAAGTGACGATTTTATTGATGGGTGCCTTATGTTGAGGTGGATTCACGAGAAGGCGAAAAAAAATTACACGCCGCCAATCGCTTTTTTACAGCGCAGTACGGTGTCGATAAACGCCGCTGTTGGTGACAATGAAATATTCTTTACTTTCCCTCGACGCATTTAGTTGCTCCTTGAGTTTATCAAACGAAGATTTTTTTTTTTTCGTTTATGGTGAACCTGTATGCGGCTAGGTTCTGGCGCGTCTGCTCCGCTGATAAAACCGCGCCTAGAACAATTTTATTTCGGTGGGCCGATCCTGCGGGCAACGCCGGGCGTAGAGAAATGGCTCATGCGCAAAATGAAGTGTAAATGAAGTGAACCAAGTGAGAAGTGAATGAAACGCGTATGAATTCTGTAAGCGGCGTTGATCATGTGCTATGTTAGTCATGTGGAAATTATGCGAATAAAATGGTAATCAAAGTGACTGAATTTATGTGCCCAAAGTGAACCAAAGGCACGATGCATTTAATTAAGCCGCACATGGCAAGGTTCTGACCGCAAGCGAGTTCCTCTATCTAGTAGCGTCGTGTCATAAAGCCAAGAGACTCCTAGTACGTCCTCTTAATTCACTGAGGCCGCAGCTTCGACATAGTTTCTTTGGAACTCGCCTACAGGCCCTTGCATGGAAGTGCTGTTGAACGAGTATTTTTTAGATGCGAAGCAGCCTATGGCAGGATGGGGGGTGGGGAGGGCTTTGTACGTCCCTCCTTCCCTCCCGCGGCGTCCCACACCGCCACTGCGCATGCGCGTGCCCTCCTCCTCTCCCTCCTCTCCGACCCTCCCCCTCTCTCTCCTCTAGGAATCCTCTACGGAGCGGCGCCCGTGTCCCACACCCCCACAGCGCATGCGCGTCCCCTCCCCCTCTCTCTCCTCTCCTACGCTCCCCCTTTCTCTCCTCTAGGAATCCTCTACTCTACGGAGCGGCGCGCACGACAAGTGGTGCGACAGCTGCACACTCCGCTGGGGGCGCCACGGGAGTTCCGCGGTATGAAAATGACGGAGCGCGCGCGCCTCATTCTCTCTCCTGTGTAGCGCCGCGACGAGCGCTCGGGCCATCAGGCAATAACCGCGTTCTCTCTCTTCTGTTATACATTCTTGTTCGTCCTCTCAATAAAATTACACCATCTCCCGCTCAAGCTAACCATCTCCCCGCTGCTCCGCATCCACACATGGTTCCCTCTAGAGGGAGATGGGGTAATTTTTAGAACACGAGTTTTTATTGTAAACACATATCATACTTATGGTGAAAACTTCCCGTCATTGTCACGCTTAATGTAGTTTTTAGCATCGCCATCAATGATCATTCAATGAACACCCATAGACCACCCCACCCGCCAATGTCGTAATTTTATACTACATGCGTATTGCGCTTCTATACAGCCATTGAATTTTAGACCCATTTAGAGCCAAGTTACATATTATCATGTTGACTCATCGGTCACCGCCAACATCACATCAGCTTCAATGGCGCTCTTTGGCCACACTTGTCCCTTGCGCCAGTAAAAGCCGCATATCATCATGATCGTCGTCTTCGTCATGTTCGAGTCACGCCGACCTACAAATCTTGCAACGGTGGGCCGATCACACCACCACATCTTAACCAGCCAATGTGGAAATGTTTGCATAGGCCCACCCGTTCAATTCGACATAGTCTGCGAAGAGGTTATAACTGTTTTCCCATCGTTCCGCGCGCACGTTGCACTTGGCTTGCTAAAAATAATGAACAGGGTAATTGAACTATTCGCGATAGTCGAGGCTTTCTAACCACAGTCGAGGTTTGCGAGGTCACAGGTACATTTACTGTATGGGCAAAATGTGGGCATAATATATATTTCTATCATTAGCAACTGTTCCGTTTTGCTCCACTTGTAACCGCTTTACTAATGTTCGAAGGCTGCGCATGTCGCTAAGCTTATTAGCGCTTTATACCAAACAAGCATCCCCAACTTTTACTGAACTGTCGTTTGGTTTCAAAAGAATGAAGGAACGAAGGACTGACACCTCATCATGCGTGTATTAGTCCAATCACCTTTCTTTCTTTCCTTTTCCTTTCTTTCTGTCTCTTTCTTTCTTACTAGCACGCCTGCTTGCTTGCTTGCTTGCTTGCTTGCTTGCTTGCTTGTTAGTAAGGACAGACAATATAATGCGAGCGCAACAAAGCATCGCGAACAGACAGCGCAATATCTCTGGATTTCTTGGTATTACAGGAGGGCTGATATTCCGAGGGCAAATACTGCAGTAATAAAAGATGGGGGCCGCTGTTAAGCGTTATAGTAAATGGACATGTCATGGTATACCGTTACAGCAGCTGTCCCACTTAAGGTCTGCAGCAGAACGGTGCTGCAGTCCCAGTGAAGCCATCGACACTGAGCCTTCCACTGGTGTTGCTGCCCGATATACACTGCGAAGAAAACCACGCCGGGCTGCAGTAATAAAGGGGATTTGCTTCAAGGCAGCCGCGACGAGCGAAAGCAGGTTCTTTCTCTTGGCCGAAGCAGGCTTCAGATTTGCGGACTCCTGCCCCGCACGCTAGTTAGGAGCTCCTTCTTATCCCTCTTCTATTGTTTTATCTATCTAGTCGCTTCTCGGTGGAGCAGTGCCATACCATGCTCGTCTATGTGCTGCAAGAAGTAGCGCCACATTTTTCTTTCTTCTGACAATAGCCACTTCCTCCTGTTCTTCGGTAAGAAAGCGGTTCATCTGTATAAGGGTTTACTCAGCAGGACCACGCCGTGGAAGCTATGCAAGTGCTGTGATTCTCAAAGTGTATATCTCCGCTGGAACACTTATTGGGATCGCAAAGCCTTCTATTAGAATAAACTGTCGGAGTCTAACAGTTTTATTTAGTGGAGCTGTTACCCGCGTGCCTCCAATACTTGCGACACCATAGCTCTTCGTCTCATGTGCCGGCCCTAGCTCACGCGGTTCCGTAAGTTGCTTCAAATCCTCTATCAGTACAAGCGTGTCAATTAGCTATATCATCGCGACCAGCATCTGCAGACCGCCGACGTTTCTGCGGACCTAGTAATTTTTGCATATATACTTGCAATATTGCATGAACTTTACGCCCATATCTCTTATGTTACTTTATTTCAAGCTACCATTGTGGTATGCTGTATCGCGATGGTGCTTGGCTGGTGATCCGAAAACATTCGGATTAAATGCCGGCCACGAAGGCAGCATTTCGATAGAGTTGAAATGCAACACGTCAGTGTATATCTGTGCGATGTCAGTGCACATTGAAGACACCCAGGCTGTCAAAATTTCAGACGACCTTCTACACAGCGTGTTTTACGATAATATTGTGATTTTGGCGGGTGGACGAAACAAAAAAAGTTGCAGCATATCCACGGAGTTAATGATGATGAGTGGGCGAAGCTCGGGATGTTCATCGTAGATCGTGCCGAGTTCCGGATTAATTTAGTTAACGCGCACGCTACGAATCCTCATGGTTCAACTATGCACAAGTGAAATCTCCCACCGGCATTTCATTGCAGGTCAAGATCCAGTGCCTATATATATACATATATATGGGTTGCCGGTGAACGCTTCTCCAACGCGAGCCATCGGTATTCCTCAATCAAGAAACTCGCTAGGAGACGCTGCCTGCGCCAACGTTGTCTCTCGCGGGTGAAGGCGCGTTCTTCTTCTTTGCGAGCTGGTAGAGCGTTCCTCTAAGAAAGAGCGTTTCCATAGCCAACGCGTGCCTTTCGCTCTCTCTCTGTCTCTCTCTCTCACAAGACAGCAGAGGTACGCGCCGGGAGAGAGAGAGAGAGGCACGCGCCGGGAGGCACGCGCCGAGAGCGAACGCGTGCCTCCCGGCACGCGGGTTACGCCTGACGACTGACGACTGACGACTGACTCCTGACGCCTGACGCGTGACAAGGTTAGACTAAGAGGAGCTTCGCCCCTAAAAATCAGGAATTACTGTATTCTGCTCTTTCTGCTGTCACGCTCTCTTCGTTACGCCGTGATTGTGAGCACTGTGATGTAGTCCACGGTGGCGTTCTGATGTCCCACCATAGCGTGCAGTACATCAAAGGACGTATGCACAAGGCTTACGTTCTGGAACGTTTTTTTTAAGCCTGAAAGCAAATGAAACTCCACGAGCATCACATAGCTCTTTCAAGTACAGTTGCACCGTAGCTTTTTCTCGAGCCTGGAAACGCTAATTACGAGCATCCATTCATTCAGAGGCCCGTACGCTTTCATGGTCGCTAAGCTTCAAGCTGCTCAATGGGCCATTGAACCGGCACAATGTACTTCTAGAACCTCCTGCTTCATACGAGTCAGAAGATTTCAAGCTCAGGAGCTTTAGCGTAAAAGAGCGCTGCGTATCTTCAGTCTGCCTTATACGGCACCGGTAAACAAATAAATAATAACTTCCCTCTAAAGTTTCCCTTCTTACGTAACTTAAGCCCGTAACTCAAGCTTGTGATGAAACGCGTAATAAGCTGCTGCAAATGAGCTGGAAATATTACAGAGGCCGGAACGACAACGCCAAGCAACCAAGCAAGCGAAGCCTCTATACAGGCTTACTCTGCCGCGCAAACAGTTTTGCTTTCCAAGTTTTGCATCGCGGGTTCGCCTCGCCTTGATTCCTGTAGGGAGTGTCACCGTTTTCCAAAATTAGTCTGGCATCTCTCGCTTCGTCCTTTCTTTTTTTTTTTTTTTTTGCAACCCACGTAAACGGGAGAAACCGCGTTAAGACTTCGGCCTCCTGAACGCAAAATCACAAAAGGAGAAACAGTAATGACGTAATTGTTTCTTCGCCGCTCAAGTTTCACCACCATGCCTTGATGGCCGTTATTAACCACTTGCGAAACGCGCCGAGTGCCTTTCATGGAACCTGGAGGGTGACGTCGGCAAAAAATATAGGAGGGGGTGATCGTGCGTGGGCGGGGGTTTTGCTATACAGCCACGCAAGGTGAAGCGAAAAGCTAACTTTGGAATTGTTGATTGATATTTTGGTTTCGCGAAAGGAAAGCCGTAATAGCATGTATTAAGATAAGAAGGTGGAAGGTGGGGCTAGCATCGTAACTGCAGGCGTCACGTTACAGCAATCATAAAGTGGTACGGTTCCCGCTCTCTTTTTACAGCCACGCAAACTTGGTCTTTCACATTAATTGTGAGAAAGAAAAAAGGATGACTTTTGTAAGAACAATAGCACGCGCTAGTGCATGAACGAGAACTCGTGCAAGCGCGTGAGCAAATCTTTCGCGCGGTAGAATTGTTATAAATTGTTGTATTCTTAAGGGCGGGCGATATTCAATAAAGCCTACGATTCACGTCAGCAACAGGACGGAACCGCGCACAATATAAATGAAGCGAGACGGTCACTAACTCTGAACGAAAGCTCATTTCAATCACAAAGTGTTGATGTATGAAGAAGTAAAGTTGAGCAGGCCGTATCGCGTGTCCACAGCCATGAACAGGTCATGTTACGATGCGCGAAAAAACGATAGAACAATGTTTTTACACGCAATTCTTTAGGCCTGCCCACTATGAGAGGTGACGCTAACGTACATAAATTTTTTATAATATATTACCTAAAACACTCTCATCAACTCACACGCATGCATGTCGACGCTCTTTTCCTATTTCTTTTGTATTTCTTTATATTTGTGCACACTACTATGAATACCGTTTCGCTGGATCGTTATCAAAGTGATCAAAATTTGAAGTTGCATAGAAGCTCCCGTAGTTACGGCCACAAACTCGTTTATATAGACATCCCTGCATAATTCGGAAAGCCGACGGCGCCATTCCTATCCCAAGGTGGCAATAGAAAGCGCGAAAAATTTACAGATAGGCATAAAGTGGCTCTGATAGTTTCAACGCCGCTAAGCTATGCTATGGCCACCAAAGGTCTGCTCGTGTAGCACCTCGTAATATTTAAAGGCGAAAGCCCGCCTCTTACTCGGTCGCGGGATCGAATCCCGGCCGCGGCGGCTGCATTTCACTGGAGGCGAAATGTTGAGACCCGTGTGCTGTGCGACGTCAGTGCACGTTAAAGAACCCCCCAAGTGGTCGAAATTTATGGAGCCCTCCACTACGGGATCTATCATAATCAGAGCTGGTTTTCGTACGTTAAACCACACAAATCAATCAGTCAATCAACCGCCGTCTCTCTCGGCGGCGTCAGGTGATGTTATCCGAAGAAAAAAAATAATTGTGATTCATTAAAGTAAAGGATGCTATTTCCTTCAGCACATGTATATAGGAGCACGGCTCAGCGTACGCGGGCGTGGGGGAGAGGGAAAGAATGAGAAGAATAGATGATGATAATTTCTGGTGTTCTAAGTCCCAAAATCACAATTTGGTTGTGAGAGGTGTCCTACTGGAGTGCTCTGGAAATTCGGACCAGCTGGGGTTGTTTGACATGCGCTGACGTAGCACTGTACACGGGCCTCCAGCATTTCGCCTCCATCGAAATGCAGCCACCGCGGCTTGGTCTCGCTGCCTTCGGGTCCACTACCGCAGAGAGTTCAGCTGTGGCGTTGGTGTAGTACATGGAATGCAGTTGAGTCTGGGAAAGAACGTTTGTCGGGCTGGACGGGGCGGGAACATCAGACAGCTGCTGCCACCTGAAGCCTTAACTAGATGCGTCGAACAGTGCAAATGTGACGCAATAGCACTCGTCGCTCCACGGATGACATGAGAGTTTAGGAATCACATCCATGCGTGCACGAAGTTAACGACATAATTGGCTGATAGCAGTTCTCGCTTCATGCTTGTTCGATGGTAAGGAGTAAAGAGTGACGTGACTCCCTCATGGCTTGCGACTATACAGTCTTGACAGTGCCCCCTTTGGCACATCACTTACGGTTCTCTGGCTCAAAGGTATACCCGATTACGTCGCGGTGACGAAATCGTAGCCAGAGCTTGGTTTGTGCCTAGTTGGAACGGAATTACGAAATTTGTCGCACGGCCTATTTCAAGCCGTCTATTCGGATTACTCGTATGACGGTACCGCACGACTGGTAAAAACATTAGTCATGATTTCATAACTGCTTGCCCGATTAGCTCATCATGTCAAGCGTGATCACTATGCTAATAAGGAGTTGAGTGCTCAGTACGGGCAAGAAGCGACAGCATTCCGTAAATATTAATAAGCGTAAAGCGTTACATTCCAATAACTCTCGCCAGAGAAAATTCCAAAGTCAGGTATAAGCCAACAAGGCACAGTGAGAGAAAACTGAAGGGTTTATATAGTCTAAAAATGAGTTCAGTGAAAGAGCGATAGCAAGAACGTCTTTAGCATTCGCTGAAAAATATAGCACAGTACTTTGTTTAGAGGTCGTCAATGAGTCTCCATACGATATAACAGAAGCAGGTATAACAGAGCGCTTGTGGTGTGCAGTTCTTTCTCTGTGTGTAAACGTCCTTTCCTGCGCTCGTGTTTTCCTAAAACAAAAACAGGCATTCTTCACTACCTAGTTTGATTTTCTTCTGTTCAACCACACGAACCAAATCGTAGAGTAAAAGTTCACATCTCTAATGTTTTATTGAAAGCACACAGTCAAAATAAAAATGGAAATTAAACGCATCGGCACTGCAGAATAGATTATGAGAAAAGATGCAAAGTATTTCGATGTCCTCCGCGTCAAACCCACCGCATAACTATGTGGTACGCAATAGCGGAAGGCTAGAGATAAATTCGTACACAGCGTGTGGCGCTGACGTGTGGCTCAGCGCGTAGCGTACTCCTTAACATAGGCACACGGGTGTCGTTATTGATTGGTTGGGTGGCATAGCAGACAGGCACTGCAAGCAGTGCACATCAGCTGGTACAGATCACTGAGGCTATTGTAAATAGACCAGAATTCACAAGTACGATAAAACACTGTATTATTTGGCACTAATTCCCCGCCACGGTGGTCTAGTGGCTATGGTACTGAGCTGCTGATCCGAAGGTCGCGGGATCGAATCCCGGCCGTGGCGGCTGCATTTCGATGGAGGCGGAATGTTGAGGCCCGTGTGCTGTGCGAGATCATTGCACGTTAAAGAACCCTAAGTGGTAAAAATTTCCGGAGCCCTCCACAACGGCGTCTCTCATGATCATAGCTAGTTTTGGGACGTAAAAATCCAGAAATCAATTATCTGGCACTAATGGAGCGAGAACAACTTTTGTAGGAGAGCTGTGTTTCGGCCAACTTTGTTGGCGCTGGAAATGTCACGTACTCGATAAACTTCACTCCCAAAAGGTTTTTGAGATAACGGACGTGACAAGCACGAACAAGCGATACCTTCAAAATGTTTTTTTAATAAATTTCATTGCAGAGCTCATATATACTAACGCATACAATGAATGAGAGAGAGCCAGAACCTGTGCAACACACCTGCTACTTCCCATGTCGCTGCCCCCGCTATCAAGTGCGTCACCCAGGAAATCCATCTTCTTCATTCTCAAGGAGGAGGAGGTGATGCTGATGGACGTATACTACCCTCGCGCTGCGTTTGAGCTACGTCAGCAATTTCACTTGCATCACCTCCTGTGTCTGGAAAGTTGTTCGCGCTTAATGGGAACAGGAGAATATTAAGTTTGACTTGATCGATTTCTTAAATATGTTGCAGTTTATAATCGCCTTCTGCGCCACAACAAACGGTTTTTTTTTTACGTCGGAAAGAGCCTCGGAAAGTCCCTGGTGTCGCCATTTTGATATCATCTCTTGACCATGTACATATACGGTTTTGTCTTTCCTTTATCGTGTATGTTTTGTGTTTCATTGCAAAATGCTGCTGTCACCTAGTTCCCTTTGTTAAGTTATTTAGAGGATACGTTACTGATACTTGCTACCCCAAGTTTCATTTTACAGATCTGTGCACCTCTATTACCAAACCTATTTGTGTTCGCTACAAGTCATGTTTCCTCTTGCTTTGTTTTCTTGAATTCAACTGACTCCTCTTAGTAATCGCACATTATTTCTTGCATGGTGATATGTAATTTCATTTTCTACTCTTTACTTTTTTGCAATTATTACAGTTTTCATTATGTACATTTGAATATGGGACCCGCAGTAGCCTTTGGCTATGGGACCATTCAGTTTGTGCGTACTTTGTACAAGATGTGTGCAATAAAGTGCATTCATTCATTCATTCATTCATTCATTCATTCATTCATTCATTCATTCATTCATTCATTCATTCATTTCAATCGCCCACGCCGCCTAAGAGGCCCTGACGCCACGACCTCGGCTGCGACACTACGGTGCAGATAGCTCCACTGGCGCTATATTTAGCAACAACTGTGGTACGTTTATGTGTTGTCAATATTTAATTCATTTTTCCCCTTATAACCTGCAAGAGTAATCCAGTACTCAGAATAGATGAGGTTAACGCCAACTCAAAAAGGTATCCACAGAGCCGGACACAGGGCTTCAGTACAATTTCTCAATTATGTTGTTTTCTCGCTTAACGGCTGTCGCCAGGAATGGCGAACTGGTCATCACGCAGGGATAATCCTTCAATCTTGCTCCACTCAGTATGTTTTTAGCGTCCCTGCAAGTTCACGCACTATATGGAGTACCAACTAGAACCAACGTACTGCACAGCATACAAGTTCGACAGAGAGAAGCGCAGCTTAGAACTTTGCACTTTGCAACTTTGCAACTTTGCAACTGAGCCCAAACTTATGGCACCTATGAGAGAGGAACTGTGATCAGCACCGACGACTAAAGAAAAAAAAACAGCTAAAAAAGAGCAGCACATGCGTTCGCGTCATTCTGATTCGATCCAACGGCTGACAAAGGTGCCGAAACGATGGAGTGCTTCCAAAATCTCCGAGTTTACTTTCGCAGCGAGGATCTTTTCCAAGAGATAACTGCCGCTCGCAGAGTGAGCTTTCACGCTTTGAGTGCGTTCAATGCTCCAACTTTGAAAGAAAATAATTACCGCAAAAAGATTTTCAAGCACTCTTGCCGGAACGTCATACCTTATAGCATCCTCTGCGGCTAACCTTCGTGCTTTTTATTGAAGAGCTCTCTCTCTCTCTCTCTCTCTTTAGTTCTCTTCGTGGCACATAGGCCCCACCACTGTGGTCTAGTGACTGTGGCACTCGGCTGCTGAAACGAAGGTCGCGGGATGGAATCCCGGCCGTGGCGACTACATGTCGATGGAGGCGAAATGTTGAGGCCCGCGTACAGTGCGATGTCAGTGCACGTCTTAAAGAACCCCAGGTGGTCGAAATTTCCTGAATCATCCACTACGGTGTGTCTCGTAATCATATCGTGGTTTTGAGACGTTACACCCCAGAAATCAATCAGTCAATCAATCGCAAGGAACAGTAAGGAAAAATGAGTTTTGT
Source organism: Hyalomma asiaticum (assembly GCA_013339685.2). Classification (NCBI taxonomy): domain Eukaryota; kingdom Metazoa; phylum Arthropoda; class Arachnida; order Ixodida; family Ixodidae; genus Hyalomma; species Hyalomma asiaticum. Next base: position 27,058,499 of record CM023487.1, read on the forward strand.
GAATTAGGCTCCTCTTATTTCATAAGGTGTACTTCGCTCTCGTTGTTCCTCGTGTCATAAAGTAGCCCGAGCTTCCGCCAGCTATTTGAAGACACGTTCTGCAGTTTGGGCACAATCTCTTCACGGGCGGGTTGTTGGTTTGCTTCCTTTTGAAATGCCATTGACGCTGACATGAAAACGGGGAATCGACTGCAGGTCATAGATGCTTCGATGGCGTCATCGCTAGCGGCTACGCTGGCGGGCTTTGACGACGGGCCGTTATCATAGCAGATGATGAGAGAATTCTGACCTCAACTGTCATTGCACCAAAAGTCGATCAAAGCTTTGATGGCCTTTTACTTGACAGTGGCCTATTGGAAAGACTACAATACTCGGTGACTTTCCAGTTCCTTTCTTTTTGTATTTTTGCTCACGTTTCTTCCTCTTTTTTTTCCTTTTTTCTTCCCCCTTCCTCCCATCTTTATTTCCCTTTTCTCTTCCACCAGTGCAAAGAAGCCAGCCGGATGATTAATTCTGGCTAACCTTCCTGCCTTTCTCTCATTTGCCTCTCTCTGTCATCGTTCGGCGTTGAACCGTCGTACAATACGAACATGAAAACCTGTCACTAACAGGTCACCCCCACGTGCGGTCCTTTACGCCCACAGCAAGAAAACCTGCGCTCGCTCTTCACATTGTTCTTACGGGTGTCGTTTCTGAAGCAGAAAAAAGCAAATAGCTTCCTGACCTTCGAGACAGCTCAAGGCAATCAGAGCATTTGGTGTTTCTCCTTAGCGAAACGGCACATTTTTTACGAGTGCGCAAGACGAAATTTAGTTTGCTTTAGGCGTTCCTCAATGCGAAGCTCCTGCACGGCTACGTTCTCTGACCAAAAGTGCGTCCTTCTGTTGAGCTGCGCGTCGAGAGCGAATTCCACAGCATGCATGTATAGGCTGGTCTCATCACCAGAACTTCGTGGGTGATCCATATCCACATAGTGTAGTCGTACTGAATTTCTTTCCTCTCTGCACTTCTCTTGTTTTGCCACATACGTGATATAATCGAATATGGAGGAAGAGGTGCAAAATGAACGATTATCGCGGTGGGCTGCTTTTTTCGCAGCCTCAAACCTTGAAGATCAGCGAAAGTCTGCGAACTGGACACGGAAAGTCGCCATCACCAACAGTTTTCTGAACTAAGAGAGCTGACCAGTTTGGTGGTGGAAGAAAAGAATTTTCGCGGTAAACACCACTCTTTCTTCATTGCGTCAATGCTCAAACGAATATAGAGTAATGCGTGTGGATGGGAAGTAACTACGGTGCACCGTCCTGAGCTTCCGCGGCATTTGAGATGCATATCAAGGATTAAATACGTTATTCAGTGACGACGTTGCGAAAGACATATTCGAGACGCCGCCAATTTTCTTGAAAGCTGACGGCGAGAATAAGATTAACGGAACTACGGAGGGAACTTCCGCCCTGCATCAGAGAGCACTTCCGGGACGGAAATGTTGCGTATTCGCGTCACGCTTAAATTCGAGAGGCGGCGAAGGCAACGCTCATAATCACTTAGACGACGTACCAAGAGCATAAATACATTCACAAGAGATGGTCTTAATTAAGATAAATTAGAATATTTTTTTACGTTGCCGCCGCGGCGCTTTTAAAACCAATAACTGGCCCCTAAATGAGGAAAACAACTTAAAGTTTGCGGTTTCTGCTATAGTTATCGCTTACGTACTTTTGTAGTACTTCGTGTAGCGGTGTCCAACATACTGCACCTTAAAGACTGTTCATCATCTGCTCTCCTTAAGGAGTGGCTTTCCCAGGCATTAGCAGTCAAATTTCCTTATTTTTTTCCATTTCCCAAGAAACAAGTCTCGCACTTGAATGTATAAGTAATCAAGGCGGAGAGCTGAGCACATTTAATTAAAAGACTGCAAGAATACGTGGTCGGCGCAATGCTCGACGTAAAATTCACTTTTATGTTCGCTTAGATGAGAAAGGAAAGATAGAGAGCAAAGAGAAAAAAGGAAAGACATACGAATCAATTAGACAGCTTCCTTGACGTGGTTTCACTCTTGCTTCCACCGGCCTTACTGAATTAAATCTCAGTTTCTAATGAGCAGATGCAATTAGTTAAAGCTCCTAGATATCTTCTAGGCGAGCCAATGTCATAACATGGTTAACACCACAAGCACACACTGAATCAGAAATGACATGAGCGGCGCTATCTCCATTCTTTCAACATTTTATATTGTTATGATTTCACTGTGGCCTGACGGGGGATCACCTAGAATAAATGAGGCCCCGCCATGGTGGTCTAGTGGTTATGGCACTCGGCTGCTGATCTGAAGGTCGCGGGATCGAATCCCGGCCGCGGCGGCTGCATTTCGATGGAGGCGAAATGTTGAGGCCCGTGTGCTGTGCGATGTCAGTGCACGTTAAAGAACCCCAGGTGGTCTAAATTTCCGGAGATCTCCACTACGGCGTCTCTCATAATCAGAACTGGTTTTGGGACGTTAAACCCCACAAATCAAATCATCAGTCAGAATAAATGAGACAATAAAATACAACTTATGGGCGAACAAATAAAAATAAATTACGTGCATTCATGCGGATTTCTTAAGCAATGATACACTTTGAGAAAATCGGCACTGATGGTTGTTCCTTTTGCTGCACTTTGTCGTATTGTGCACTGAATTATTTCAGATTGAACACACTGAGCATGACGTCACGGTTACTTCGGGTGTAAAGCTTTTATGCAGGCGACGCGTGGGCATTGGTTTACTGCTACGTTTTTATCACCCTTCCCTCCACCTCTACAACCACTCTCCCGGCTGGCTATCATCTCTTTACGCTAGTAATACGTTTTGCCATTTCCGATAGACGCTTCCTCAATTCAACTATAGGTCCATCAGAGTGTACGGTCGTCAGAAGTTCCTGCTGCTAGTCGTTGTCACAACAAATTAAACGTCATTCCAGAAAAACTTTGACTAAACTTCCTTCCTATCCTATGCCATGAACGTAGGGTTCACCTCTGGGATCCTTGTGCTCTGGTGGCGGTCAAAGTTCATCGCCATCCTTATTCCGTATTTCTATCGCTGGAGCCCCGCCGTGGTGGTCTAGTCGTTATTGCACTCGGCTGCTTATCCGAAGGTCCCTGGAGCGAATCCCGACCGCGGCGTCTGACTTTCGATGGAGGCGAAATGTTAAGGCCAGTGTGCTTTGGGATTTCCTCGCACGTTAAAGAACCTCACATTGCCGAAATTACCGAAGCTCTGCATTACGCCGTCTTTCGTGATCATTTCGTGTTTTTCTCGGACGTAAGACCCCGTAAATCAACCAAGCAATCAATCATCTCTTGCTGGGCTGGTGTCTTAAGTTCTTCCTTTAGAGTATTCGTGTCGACTGCGCCAATGTATAGTCTACGCCCTCTTCTCAGACCATTAGCGATGTGTATTTGCGACGCATTAGGTACCTGTTGCACATATGTGCAAACGAGTTACATTAAGAGTGCCCTACAACATTTTCTGAACACAGCACGAAAGCACAGCCGATCTATCATGGAGGCTTCTGTGAACATTTAAGCCGAACAATATTGAACTACGTGCAGCAAGGAATTCGCAGCTTGGTTCCCAAAATGCCTGCTCTTCTTTCAACAAAACGCATCACAATTAGCAAGGACTACGGTATATTTAGGATAACTACCAATGGCCGATTCTCGTGAACCCATTCTGGAATGCGTTCAAGGAAAAAGAGAAGAGAAACATGTTGGAGGTGATGACGCATTATCGCGTACTTCATGCCGTCCACCTCTTTTTTTTTCTTTTTTCATCCTTATCTGAGTAGCTTCCAGCAAGCTCGTTGCCACGAAAGGAGAGTGAACGCGCTCGCGCAGTATAACCCCCCCCCCCCCCCCCTCTCCCGGCCTTCCGTTCAAACTTGGCGCTTCAACTCCGCTAATACCTAATGGAGTTTGGCAAATTTTTCTGGCAGGCGGTTCGTTAGACAATAAGCTTCTTAACTAACGCCAATCAAGAATTACCTCGACAAGTGCCGCAGAAACCCTTGAATGAAAATGCAGTCCGAAAGGTGCGGCAATTGGATCCGTTCTGCTGGATTACCTCATTGTTAACATGTGGTTTCCTGCCTTCTTTTTTTTCCTGTCTTCCCTAACTTAACTGACTAGTTTCAGTTCTGAAGTGGGTGACTGTCATCGTGTACTCATTTGCTGCTTCCTAATAGTTGTGGGTATTGCGAAGTTAGCAGAGAGACGTTTGCTCACAATTAATCTGGAGTCAGTCATTATACTCCCGGGGCTACGCAGCCTTGGGAGCGTGCTGATGAATACGTTTTGTACTTGCACGAAAGGAAAGAAAGCACACACTACGCACTGGCGGCAACCACACGCCTACTTCAGCTTTGAATCATGTCAAACTCATCACCGTGATTTCGACCCGCCGCGGTAGCCTAGCGGCTAGCGTGTTAGCTTCGCGAAGCTCGATGACGCAAGTTCGAATCCCTGCCAGAGCAGCCGCATATAGATTGGGGCGAAATGCAGAAAACACCCGTCTACTTAAATTTTGGTACACGTTAAGCGACTCCGGGTGGTCAAAATTTCTCCGGAGCCCTCCACTACGGACGTGCCTCATAACTGGTTCTGGCACGTGAAAGCCCATCGATTATTATTGTTATCACTGTAGTTTTAGAAACAATAATTCAAAATATCAACGGGAAAATCAAACACAAGAATAAGCCGTACGAGTTTGAAGATGAGCACACATCGAGCACTCAGAACCGTCTCACGTGATAACGGAAGCGTCTTGGTACCAAGGCCACGCAAAAAGAAATATTACCATGCAGCAGAACTTTCCTGCCCCGAAGGCAGTATTTATTAATTCGAACACGCATTTCTGCTCGTCTGCAGTGGGAGAGAGAGATGTTTTTCTTTTCTCGTTCGCTATTCTTGTGTTGAGACCCGACCGGCGGTGTCTAGAACACAGCCTATTTGTGAAGCCGCTTTCGCATAACTCCAATTCCTCGACAAAGTTCTCAACAAGAAAGATCTTGCGCGCATATGAACAATAAATACTTCTTTTTCATAATTCACTGGTGTTCGTAATTAATTCGAATGACGTATTTGACTTGCAAATTTCAGTGCGCTGCAGCATTGTTTACAAATCATTCTGTATTTAACTAATGTCTATGTGGAGCTTGACTATGCTAGAAAAAAAAAACATTAATACACTATGTTTATTCTTTTATCTGTACTTATCAGTATTCCTGGGTGCGTCTTCTTCTGCTAAAGTATCATCGAAATATCCCACTACGTCAAAGACAAGTGTATCTGAGCATCTGTATTTCTTTCTTTCAAGCACATGCACGTCGATGCCTGAATTGAGGAATACTTTTCTTGCTATCTCGGCCCAGCTCTGATGCGAAGTGAGTCTCACATTCTGTAGAAGTTCCGAAAAATAAGCGTACTTTTTTATTTCTGCATGTGAGTGAGTGCCTGCACTGTGTGCACAGGCTGTGTTTCTGTATACGCCGGATTTGCACTGACGGTTCTATTTTCCCCGAAATATCAGCTGGCGCAGTGACAATCCCAAGGAAATTGATTCAGTTTTCCTTAGAAACGATGCTTCCAATCTGGTTCCCAGACCAGGAGGCCTTCTTCGTCACGCGCGAAGCTTTCACCCCCCTACCAAAAAAAAAAAAAAAAGAACCGGTTGGATTTGCTTCGCAGCTTCGCGTCGCGAATATGTGAATAAAAGTACTTTCCTTTCCTGACCCTCCCTATACAACTTCAATCCTTGCGCAGAAGTGATAATTCCTGGCAATATGTTCTATAAGGAAGGACGGAATGCAATAAGGGTATAGTCCTAAGTGCACGCACTCTGTGAAGCTTTTGATGACGCGATCCCTTCAGCACATAGAGGCTACGTTACCACAATGCGGCATTACACTAACGCCCAGGCAAGCGAAACAAGAAATAATGATATAATGAAAAACGCGAGCTCCACCCACTTATTTGCAAAGTCAGCCAGTAGTTACAATGAGTAAAGCAAACTAGAAGAGAAGCTCAGGGGAAGATGGATGCTTGAATCGATGAAGAGATCGCAATATACGATTTAGAACAGGGAATGTCGCAGAAGCCAACGTTTCCACAAGCGGACTTGTCTTCGTCGTTGCCGCCCTGACGAAGACAAGTCCGCTTGTCGAAACGTTGGCTCCTGCAACATTCCCTGTTCTAAATCGTATATTGCGATTTGTTCATCGGATGAGTAAAGCAGTATTTCACTAAATTATACCAGCCTGCGTGCGTTATTAGCCATGTAATGGAGTCTACAGCAATGTGCTTGGAAAAGGTGAACATGAAAAATGTTGCAGCTCTCGCTAGACACGCGTTCGGGTCAGAACACTCGTTTCTGTAAATCCTAGATGTGTGATGGAAAAGAGCACGCGTTGCTCAGCATCCTTATGCCTTCTGAAATGTGCGTCGATTATGGGTCGTTCGAGTTGCCGAAATGTTATAACAGAAACTAAGGAGTGGAATGAGAGGACTGAGTCATTAACTATATTTCTGCAGCATTTTTTTTTGTTTGTTTCCGGAGTGGTTAGCAGAGAGTAAAAAAAATGGAATACGGGAACGGAGTCATTCACTATACTTCCACATTTCTCTCTCTGTTTTTCTTAGTTCTGATATTTTTCGCACAGGTTGCACACCGTGTGTCTTATGTCAAGTAGCCTTTGAGCGAAGATTGTTGTCGTTTTTCTGCTTAAGACAGTGATCTTATAATAAGCAACGTCGAAACAATTGTTCGAAGCACTTTTGGTGGCTTCTTCCTGCACATAAAATATTGGCAGATCCCACGTGCAGTGGGAATCAAGGAAATGCGAAACACGCATCAGGAACGTAAAATGGATTTGCATTGTTGTCTCGCTATACAGAGTTTGGTACATATGTAGTTAACGGAACGGCCGCACGAGCACCATGACTGTGGCATGTAAACCATGCCGCTCATGACAGGCATGTCATGATTTTGACGTTATGACCTGTCATTTACGTTCGTCATGCAGTCGTGTTGTGCCATAAAAATCTTGGTATACATCCCATTAACGAAACGCCTGGCATGCAAATCATGCCGCTCATGACATGCATGTCACGATTTTCATGTTATGACCTGTCATTTATGATCCTCATGCAGTCATATTGTGGCATACCAATTTTTGTATACATCCCATTAACGAAACGGCTAGGAGAGCACCAAGACCGTGGCATGAAAATCATGCCGCTCATGATTTTCATGCTATGACCTCCCATTTATGTTCGTCATGCAGTCATGTTGTGCCATACCAATTTTCGCAAACATCCCATTAGCGAAACGGACAAAAGAGCACCAAGACCGTGGCATGTAAATCATGCCGCTCATGACACGCGTATCACGATTTGCATGTTGTGACCTCCCGTTTATGCTCGTCAGGCAGTCATGTTGTGGCATACCAATTTTCGTAAAAATCCCATAAGCGAAACGGCCAGGAAAGCAGAAAACCGTAGGCGGCTAGATAGATAGATAGATAGATAGATAGATAGATAGATAGATAGATAGATAGATAGATAGATAGATAGATAGATAGATAGATAGATAGATAGATAGATAGATAGATAGATAGATAGATAGATAGATAGATACGCTCAAAGTCGCAGAAGTTCGCTAAGAAATGCTTCGCATTTAAAATCGAAGCAGCCCATATCGCAGCTATCGCAGCAGTTCTGCAGCCGTGGAACCGTGCCATGGAGTCTCACGCATGTCCGTTTTAGCGGGTGAACAGTTGTCTTAAGCACATATACGATAACCAGGTAAAAATAACAACATAAAAAGTAACCACATAAAATAACCGATAACCACATAAAAAAATACCCTGTAATCTTTTTCTTTTTTTTTTCACATACTTAGGATGCTTCAATTTACGTCGCGATGCTGAGCCCTGCTTACTAACCCAGGCTTATCATAAAGCACGTTTTTCGCGCTCTTTGGCCGTAGTAACCCTTGCGCCAGAAAAATCTACCACTAACTAACAAATTACGTCGCGAGCTTTCGGCTCTTCAAGCATTTCGAACGCCATTAGTAAAATCACAAAATTTACTTTTCCATGTATATTGTTGCATTGCCCGCAGTCCTAGACCTTGTGTTCCTAGGGGGTAGAAACTGCCTTTTGCAGCGTCCGCGCTGTATGTCTTCATCTTTCGGAATGCTTATATTTAACCCCCTCCCTTTGCGGTGGTCTAGTGGCTATGGACCTCGGCTGCTAGATCGAAGGTCGCGGGAACGAATACCGGCCGTGGCGGCTGAGTGCTTGATGCTCGTCTAATGTGAGACGTCAGTGCGCGTTAAAGAACCCTAGGTGGTCAAAATTTCCGGGTCCCTCCACTATGGCATCTCTCATCATCATATCGTGGTTTTCTGGCGTAAAACTCCACAAATGATTAATGCACACTGTTTACTTCTCATTCGATAAGATGCCACTTTCTACACTTCGGACCTGTTCTTGTGACTATATGAAGAGAAAAAAAAATAGATATACACAGCGTAGGTTAAACCGGCTTCTCTCGCTTCGTTTCTGGTCTTTTCATTTTCACGCGGAAGTTTGACCTCGGCGCAAGCAACTCGCAGGCCGGCGTCTTCGCACACTCCGCCGTCGCTGGACCCCGGAAGGACGAAAACGAAGCAAAATTAATCTAACGCAACGCACTTCCGAGGTGAGACCGGCAAAAGAGAAATCGGCAACGCCGAGCTTTTGAGGAGAGACGTGAAACTGTGCAAGGTATACCAAGAAGAAAAGCGTGACAATGGCGGGCCTTATTGCGAAAACGTCGTCGTCGTCACTGGGACGCGAGCAAGAAAGCTTTCTTTTTATTTCTTTCTTCTTGTGCCATCTTCCTAGTTCTGGGACGGAGTAAGAGGAGGAGAGGCGAACGTGCAGTGGAGGAGGCCTTGTGGAAGAGGGTTTCACTATAAAAACGTTGCCCGTGCACCAGGCTGAGCAGTCACAACGCATCTAGTCCGCTTCTATCCAACGAAGCCACACGCACACACCACTTTGAAAACCGCCAAACAACAGTGCCGCCCGCTTCAAGGCAACCAAAGAAACAAACATGAATGCCAAGGTATGTGTGCCTTTATTGGTTACGTGGACGTTCGCGATATGCGATATATCTGTAGCTCGTGTTCGTCGGTTGCAAGACCTGGAATCTTTCTCTCACAAGCGAGGTCATACTTTTCGCCCATCTAAGCGCGATCTAAGAGGTCCTTTCTGCTTGTTAGAAATCAATATTTCAAAAGTGTTTTTAGAACCAGTAGAAACGGTATTGTGTACTTTGATGTGGGTGAGCAGTAGGCCGTCTCAGATGCAAACGGGATGTTAGTTGTACGCTCAGTTTCTGCGCAATATCACAAAAGTGCGACGGAACAGACGTACACATGAGGACGAGTGATTTATGAAATGCGTGTAACGCCTTGTAAGCTTGAGTAGGGAAATGCATTTACTAGTCTCTGATTGGTACACCACAATTTCAATACGTTCCAGTGCCTATGGCGCTTAATATTAAACTGCCATGTCTATACTGTGCAGTGTGAAAGGCTGAGTCAAGAATCCAAGCGAATGGCTATTACTTCCTGAAAGCCCTGCACAAATAGAACTCGCCGTTCCAGGACTATATAGCTTAAGGAATATACATGCGTGGTTATGATGGCTATGACCCTTAAACGTGCCATGTATCCGAAGTGAGACAGCGAAAATGTGGAGGTCAGGTAAGAAAGTACCAGTGCACACAGGATTTAAATTAACCGCTGCAAGAATACGCATATCTGACTAGAAAGGAATCGTGTCCAGTCGACTTGCTTACGTTAATGGGGGCCTTTTGAGAGGTCTTATTTTCATTGCGTGGACGGGCTTGCCGCCTTGCATTCGCTTTCTATATATTCACGTCGGAGTCGCTGGGCAAGAGTTCTCGTCATAATCATCTGCAGTTCCTTGACTACTCCCCTACAATATGCTTTCTCATTCTTCAGGTCCTCATCGTTTTCGTCTTCATTGTCGCCTCCAACGTGGACGCTCAAATACAGTTCATAAACAGGCGCCCCACTTCTGCTGTAGCAGCCGGTGGAGGCCCAGGAGCCGCCTCGTCCGAGCCCGTCTACGTACGTATGAATTAGCTGCCCCTTTTCAGTTATAAATTGCAGGCCTCCAGGTTTCTCAACAGATGTGTTGCAGCGGCATCTATGCACTATCAGTTGCGGGCCTCTTGTAGAAAAGCGAAGTTATATGCTACACACCAGAGGTTAGATTTTGAAACGCTAATAGAAGAACCGTGTACTGCCCGTAATAGCGTGTTTTCTTTTCGGTGCCCAATACGTTGATAATGTCAGTACGGTTTAGAATTTGCACAGGATGAGGTTACCTGCCATTGAATGTGTTCTCCCAAGAGATTTTCTATGTAAAAACTATATTATTAGACAGGTTTTAAGCATGGAGTTTACTATACTTCTCACAGAACAAGAGCGCGGATGTAATAGAGCAGGAAATGCGAAGTGTCTTCCCTCTGAGGAAGTAACCACGGTAAATATATAAAGAGCTATGCTCTTCAGCGTTAAATCAGTGTAGTTTAAGCTGACAAATTAGGCTTCCTTACCTTGGTCCACTAAAAAGCCATTACAATATCTGCAGTCAACTCTCTCAAACTCGCGTTTCAGACATTCGGATACATACATCGACATGGTTAAAATTTAAATTTATATAGTTTAGCCGTAGTTTCTGTTACTGCAAGAGCAGCCTCAGCCCTCTCTAACGATCATAGCTAACTGCGTACAAGGTAAGGACGCTGCCCTTTCAAATACACGAGACAGAAACCCGTTCAAATCGCAGACATTCTTACACTGTAGTAGGACTCACGAGGCCAGCTTCTATTAAGAGGTACGATGGAGCAGCACTATCTTTGTGCAACCACCTTCTACCGTACTTTGACTTTCGCGAGACTAGCGTTGCACTCATCTAGCGTCTACGGTCTGCACCGGTACGCCACCGTGCAAAATGTGCTTAGACAGTTTGGTCGAAACGTCCTGACTCGTTCAGACTAAGGCATCTGGAGCTTACCTCGTGAAGTCACAATAGAACAGGGCAAACTACGGGGACAGTGAAATACACAGGACGCACTGCCTGTTAGCGCTGTTCAGCCGTAATGTTGATAAACCAACTAGGCCACTCAAGAACCTCGTGAGATCTTAAGAGATATCGTTAGATCTATCGCATAATTGATAGCCTCGCCGACTGTGATCATCCGGGAATAGTACCCCTGTGGTTGCCCTTAGCGCACGCACTATCATCACGTTTCTTTCCTTTACCGCAGCCGCCGCAGCCGTACAGTTTCGGCTATGACAACGTGGACGAGTACGGCACGCAGTCCTTCCACAAGGAGGAGAGCGACGCAAACAACGTCAAGACCGGGTCGTACGGCTACCGGGACGCCAATGGCACCTTCCGCAAGGTCACCTATGTGGCCGACGCCGATGGCTTCCGAGCCACCGTCGACATGAACGAGCCGGGAACGGTCACTGGCCACACCGCCGACGCCGTCTTCAGCTCTAAGCAGGCTCAACAACTTGGGGTGGCCAAATCGGCGTCAGCTCCGGCAGCAGCCTACGCTGAACCGGGTCAGGCTCCGTGGTCGCGAGGACAGCCCACGCGTGTGATTTTTACGAATTAATGAGTGTCAAAACGACGTCCTTCTGTATGGTTTTAAAGTAAACTTGAGTTGTACAAAGACGCGTGCTTGTTCTAAGATGTTTTGTTTCAAGGTGTACTGACACTTATCCTGGCAATTTTCATGCTGCTGCTCTGAATGAAATTACTCGCTTCGGAGAATGCTAGCAAGTATGCTGCGGTACCTCGGAAGTCATTGAATATATTAGGGGCGACGCTCCTCTTAGTCTAACCTTGTCACGCGTCAGTCGTCAGGCGTAACCCGCGTGCCGGGAGGCACGCGCTCGCCCTCGGCGCGTGCTTCCCAGCGCGTGCCTCTCTCTCTCTCTCTCCCGGCGCGTGCCTCTGCTGTCTTGTGAGAGAGAGAGAGAGAGCGAAAGGCGCTCGCTGGCTATGGAAACGCTCTTTCTTAGAGGAACGCTACCAGCTCGCAAAGAAGGAGAACGCGCCCTCACCCGCGAGAGACAACGTTGGAGCAGGCAGCGTCTCCTAGCGAGTTTCTTGATTGAAAAATACCGACTGCTCGCGTTGGAGAAGCGTTCACCGGCAACCCATATATATATATATATATATATATATATATATATATATATATATATATATATATATGCACTGGATCTTGACTTGCAATGAAGTGCCGGTGGGAGATTTCACTTGTGCATAGTTGAACCATGAGGATTCGTAGCGTGCACGTTAACTAAATCAATCCGGAACTCGGCACGATCTACGATGAACCTCCCGAGCTTCGCCCACTCATCATCATTCACTCCGTGGATATGCTGTAATTTTCTTAATACCACTACCTTGAAAACCTTCTTCTGATTTCGATAGTAAAAGGGAACTTTGACCGTCTTGTACGAATAATTTGACCTTGGCCTAAGCGTTGACAGCAGCTTGTGGCGTATTAGTGGTAGTTCTGTCGGTTCCTATGAGTTCTGCCACGTAAACAACCATGACTCAAAGGAACCTTGCAACACTTCTTTAACATTCTAAGAAAACTCCGCCGATCGATCATGGAGGCTCCTGTCTACATGACCGCCAAATTTTACTGCACCACTGGCAGCAGGGGACTTGCAATATGGTTTCAAAATACATATAAGTCGTACCCGCTCTTCTTTCGTCGAAACACGTCGTATGAGGGGTCGGAATACGACATGTGTGGGAGAACCACCACTGGCCGATTCCCCAGCTACAGTTAGCGCGGATGCCGCATGGGGGCGCTACATCCTTGCAGTGACTCAGTGGTTCTGGCAACAAGCTCGTCGTCACTGCAAACGCGCGGATACGCTCTATCAGGTTTATTCGACTAACTCCTTCTTCCCACGGCTCGCAACCCAACGGGCTCAACCGTGCCTCCCGATGCTGCGGGCACGCACACCTCACACCCCCTTCTCCCACCATGGAGGAATGTCGTCCCTGCCGCCGTCTTCCGACACTACTCCTCGGGGGTGCCACATACTCTCCCCCGTACGCGTGGCTGTCCGCAGCTGCCACCTCGGCCAGGAGACGCCACCTACTTCCCTCCCTATGGAGGGATGTCCTAACACCTCCAAAGAAAAGGGGAGCGAAAATATTCAAGGTAATGACGCACGTTGGCATGTCTCCTTCTCTCTTTTTCACATTGCTTAGCGGAGCTTCAAGCCTGCTTGACAAGACGAAAGGAGAGTGAACGCGCTTGGGCGGTGAAATTCCTTCCAACTTGGCACTGTAACGTAATACCTAATGATTTTTTTTAAAAAATCCGGCAGGCGACTCGTGCGGCAACGAGGTTCCTAAGTGATGTCGCTCGAGAATGACTTGTAAAATTGTTGCAGCGATGTATTCACCCGTCCTGACGTTCTTTATCGCTGTGGGGCTTTCTTGCAGATGCTTGCGGAAGAAAAATGCGGCAAGCTTTGCAAGTTTGAAGAAACAGTGGTGCTTAGCGGTCTTCCTTAGCGATGGTTTTATTTAGGCTTACCTTTGATTAGCTAGGCTTAACTTTTACCTCATGGCACGTCTTAGCTTTTCTAGGTTTAACTCGACTTTCGTGACTTCTCTAGGCTGTGCTATCATGGTTTCTCCAGGCTTTACTTGACCCTCATGTTTTCTCTAGGCTTAGCTTGAGTCTCACGGCTTCGCTAGGCATCACTTTACTCTCAAGACTTGACTTGGCTATCCTACGCTTGCCTTGACTCTCAAGGCATATCGTGCCCAACCTCCTAGGCACATATTGGCTGCCGTGCCGCAGCCACTATCGTACGTGAGTCATCCTATGTTCATATAGGGTAAACGTGCACCAACCATCCGTTCTTCTAGGCCATTCAACTTTGGTAACCGCGGCAGTCCCGGCGGCTACACGTATTCATTGGTCGTACGTACTAAACTGCGGAATCTTCCCAGTCATTAAATTGTGCTTACACGTCTTGTACATCAACTACGTCTCTCTCCATGGCAGTGAACGCGCTAATGCGGTAGCCGAGAGCTCACAAACCGGGCGCCATCGGAAGAGCTGTCCAATCCAGACGACGCACCAACAGAACCATTCAACTACGCCGACACTCTAGAACATTACAGACAGAAACGACGTTATTTCCCCACACCACGCCATTCCCTTACCCGGGAGGAAGCTGTCGCGTGGCGGCAACTACAGACTAATTCCTTCCCATGTCTCTTCACCCTACACCTCTTTCATCCCACACAATATCCCTCATACTGTCCCTACTGTGGAGCGCAGCCCACAGTATATCACGGCACGTGGGAATGCCCATGTCCACAGGGATGTTCCCCTGTCCCATCACCATCACATTCCTCCTGGGAGACTGCGCTGACCAGCTCATCGCCGCAGGACCAGCGTCGGCTGATCCAGCGGGCACATGGAGTGGCGCGAGCCAATGGTGCCCTGAACTAAGGGCTTCACCCTACGAGGAAGATCCCTCATTTCGTTTAAATAAATCTTTACTCTCTCTCTCTCTCTCTCTCTCTCTCTCTCAACTACGTTAGCTTGAGCGTGGAATGCGTCTCGCAACGAGGCACAGGGCGCAACGAGGCGCTTCTCGTTGTCTGTTGATAGTTGAACGACGAGCAATCGTACATTTTACAACTATGGCCAAATTCTACCTCTATCTCAGGGAACTGACGGGGTAAAGGGCAACTCCGGCGGTTTTTTTTTCACCATGTTCTGATACCGATGCTTTCGAAAGGTATCGATAGCCCTATAGCAGCCAGGGTGGTTCAATTTTGTCAGAAACGTACCAATAATCTTAAATAACCGACCGAAAGGCGTGCTCAAACTGAAACCGAAACCGGTAGACGCTTCGTTCTGCGTATGCGATGACGTCACAGCCTCCCTGCCATCAAAAATATGGAGCTGGTGTCAGAAAATTGACAATGGTGAGGCATGCTACGATGTATTGAGTTATGTCAGCTTTTCTGAACTTGACAGCGACGATTTGAGCGCTGAAATATCGCCGTTTTGCTTGCGAAGGCCCGCAGGATCGGGTAGACGGCGTCGAAGGTCATGACGTCAAAAACACAGGGTGGCCCTCCCGGGAATCCGCAAAGAAATTTTAAAATTCATTTCTAGAAAAACTAAATGACATGCGACCACGTGGTTCGGCATATATCATTGCAGTAACGAGAGGAATACATATTCCAAATTTCATTAAGAACAGTGGAAACTGAAAAATCGCTGGAGTTGGCCTCTAAACGCCCGTCGCTTTCACTTACGGCCTTCCTTTGCTGTCGTTGAAAGCTTTCCAGCACCAACAGGCGCGAGTCTGATTTTCTTTATTGTTGTGTAGCAAAGCGATGTGCCGCCACTTTTCTGGCACCTGATGATGATGATGACGACGACGATCCTTCGTATACGGCGCATACCCAAATCGGGGGATTGGGGAAGACATGATATGCTTCATTTTAGTTCGCATTGTGCGAATACCGCAACATGATGAATAGAAAAGAATAATAAGTTAATTTCCGGCTCCAAATTATGTTCTTGTTATCCTCCTTCCTCTTCCCCTTTTCTGCGGAGTTGCGTGGAATATACTCTCCCAAGAACATGTGGCGGTCGCGCGCCCAGCAAGCCTGTCTACGAAGCACGTGTCTTACCTCAAGTTTAAGCAGGCCAGCCGATAAAAGATACTAAAACTTAATTGAAAAAAAATTACGCGTTTCCTGGCCCCGTCGTGTGAAGCACTTCAACACTGAATGCCAAAGAAATGAGAAACCTCCCTTTTCTACTGTCCCCAAAATCGCGAGTGCTCCTTTCATTTTAAAAAGAAAGTTCCGGAATCAACATTTCACGATGATAAAAATAAGCTGTCCAAAATATGTGAGCAGGCGTCAAATACATTCGTTTCGCAACAGTTACATTAAGTGGAGCCATCTTAAAAGATCTTCCACACAGCCTGCGAAACACGTGTTGATCGAATAAATTATTGCAGCGTTCGGCAGCGTTCCACTCTCTATTAATCTGCTTTATTATTTTGTCAAGCCTGCGCGCTCTTAAAGACGAAGGATATATAGGGCTATTCGTAATATACCAAGATTCCCAAACCGATGGGCGTGCCCAAGGTTGCCCCGTGGGCTTGGAGTTTCTGCAATCAACGGTTTTTCGTACTCAACGCGCAGCTTTTAAAGTGGCTGTATAGAAATTGCGATTTCTACAGCATAATTAAAAACCGATGACACTGGTTAGAAAGAAATAATAAACCGGTTCATGCTGAGCCTTCTTTCACAACTCAGTCCTCTAAATTTAGCACGGTAATAAGTTTCGAAAGGATTCGGAAGCGAATGGATAATGAAGTCAGGTTTATTGCTTTTTTGTTTGTGTGTGTATGTGTGTTGCTTGATTTTCGGCACTGGTATGTGTCAATGCCACATCGAATTTATCGTTTTACACTGCTTAGCATTTCGTCCCCGGGGGATCTTTAAGATGTTTGCGATGCGCGATAAATGCGGCACTTTAGCTTCTTTCGGAATGTATCTTGAGGAGAAATTAAGTAGCTATCGAACGGACGCCGTTTCAGTCTCTGATGCCACATTTAGCTTGCGCTGGAGCAACTTCACGTGCACCGCCTCTCTTTTGGACGTTTTAACAGCGGAGCTGTTTTAGGGGCCCGTCATGTCCACCGTTGCCCATGTCCCGGATGTCCGCTGTCATGCAGAAGGGAAAAGCGGATCCGCTCTTTCCCTTGGCCCACTACCCAGATTGCTACGCGATTGGGATTATGTGAAGGACAAGAAGGATAGATAGATAGATAGATAGATAGATAGATAGATAGATAGATAGATAGATAGATAGATAGATAGATAGATAGATAGATAGATAGATAGATAGATAGATAGATAGATAGATAGATAGATAGAAAGTCGATTCACACCTGCCCATGATGCACTTATGTCCTCGACCCAATACCCACATCGTTGCCCTACACTGGTACATATGGTAGTGATAACGGTTCTACGTGATAGTGATAGTGAACTTGACACCCTTTGCCCCCGGCTCCTATATTTACATAGATTTTACTGGCCTGGAACTGGCTTTGCTTTTTTTTTTTCTGGCTTACGTAGCGTGTAGTAAACCTGCCTTTCTTCAAGTGTTATCTGGGGCGAACTAGTGATCAACTGACCTTCAAATTGAAGATGTTAGGAGTACGGACACTCACTGCAAATTCGTCCACATTGACAATTTCTTTCAAAAAGATCCCGCGTGGGAAGTACGTACCATTGTGCGCCAGGGACATAACTGAGAATAGCGATATTTTTATACTGGCACTATGCTCTTGCTTGGTGCGCAGTTGATTGCTCCGACGCGTTTTCCCTGAGACATAACAAGCCACCGACGCTCCGGGAGAGTTGAGCGATTTCACGCTAGTTTGTGTAGCACACTTCGTTTTACAGAAATATCACGTTTCTGGCCGCGGAAACTCCCGTGTTGTGCTTGTTTTACTCACTCAACGTCGTCACAATTTTCATTGAACCTGATCACTGTCGCATATCTTCAATATCGCTTAAATTTTAAGAAATATCGAATACTCGATCGATCACTTGATGATGTCTAAACTGGCGCTATAGTGAGGTGCCATAAATATAGATTTCTTTTTTTTTTTGTTCTCTCGAAGGGAAAAAAATGGAGCCATGGTTCTGTGTCCTTAAGCGCCTTTCTGCAATCTTCGTGTGCCAAGAAATAATAATAATTAAAATAAAGAACAGCGCCGAACATCGAAGGACATAAGGAGTCACTCAAACTTTCAATAATTAAAGTGATAGTGAAAAGCAAACATCGTCATCCGGCCGTGTGCAGCACGAAAACACAAAGCAGTGCGGATCTCCTTTCTGCCTTATTGGGTCAAACGGGTCAGGTGGCAATTTTTGTTCCCCCTACACGACCCGTACTCCATCCCACGGGCTTCCGCCAAACCGTCTTTCTTTTTATATTACAGAATGACTATATGACCTCTACGCTTATCAACTTGTCCTCCCCCCCCCCCCCCCCTTTTTTTTTTGAAAAGATTATCTTTCGACTTGCGGTGAGTTTCTACCTGAGGCCCGTACCACAGCAGGTGGCAGTCATCTTTCAGCGGTCTCGTTTCTCACCATCGATATTCTTTGCTGCGAGCTCTGCCATATGAGGAGGCTTGGGGAAAATAGAACATGACATTTGTGATACAGGGGAAAGCTAGGATGATCTTTTCCCGAAAAACAAGGGATTAGGCGGGGATCGAAGCTCGGTTTCCGCTTGATCCGCCCACGCGTTCTTCTCTCCACCCCTCTCCTCTACCCCTCTCGTCCCCCTTCTCGAATGCCCTTTTCTGCCTGCGCCACCTGTTCGCCAACTGGGCGGCGTCAGAAACTCGGCGTGACAAGGCCACGTCGGCGACAAGGCCGCCTCGTAATGTGTGTTTCGACAAGGTAAACGAAAGGCGTTCATGTCGTGGTACGTGCGAAAGGGAAGTGTCAGAGAAATGGGGTGTCGGGCCAGATATATATGTTTCATTATCACGTTTGTGGGCTTCTATACGTTGGCTTGTTGCTGTTCACTCAGAATTGATTATGCTGATCGAGTGAGCATCGGCGTACGGGCAAACACGGACACGAACGCGGAACCACACACACGCACCACACGCACGCACGCACGCACACCCACACCACACACACAGAGAGCGCGAAATTTCAACACTGCAGTTATCGTGGGATCAATAGTACATGTAACCGTGTGTCGATTCCTGTGTCCCTCGCTTTGACCCGTAAGATGCGTTATACCATACAATAACAGGTTGTACGTTAGAAGCTAAGAGTAATGGGCTACTATGACTGCTTGCATTTTACTGTAGACTCCAACGCTCGATCTTGGCGAAGAAAAAGGACGCCTCCGTCACGCAGTAAAGTTTATATCTCTCTCTCCAACGCTCCAGTTACTTCCTGTAAGGGAAAATAATGAAATTACTTTTATTCAGCAATCGATTACAAAATTTGCCGAACGTGTCATTTAAGAGAAACACTTCAAATTGATTGAATAAGATCGACGGAATGGATACCAGGACAGGGAAAACGCAACATAGGCAGGCAGAGAAGGTTAGGCGGAGCGATGAAATTAAGAAGTTTGCGGGCATAAAGTGGAACCAGCTCGCTCAGGATAGGGCAAATTGGAAATCGTTGGGAGTGCTTCGTCCTACAGTCAACCTAGATGATGATGATGATGATGACGGTGATGATCGGCTGTCACAGGTTCCGGGGTTCGAACCCCTAACTCCCGGCTTCAACTACCCAAGTGCTGGGGTTTTGCCCTTACGTCTCTTGAGCGTTAACTAAGGTATCCTGTACGAATTGCCAGTCCTTTTCACTGCGCTTAAGTTCGCGTTAGCAGACTGGGCCACCGCGTGTTCCATTTAACACTTCTTTCGTTTCACTTCTCCGAGGCCTGAGAAAAACAGCTCAACGACGCCCGCCAAATGCGTAACTCACGGCGCCTTCAACGGTTGGGCGCGCTCGCTCTGAACTGTCTCTACACGCAACTCCTGTTCAACGGTTTCTTTTTCTTTCTTTTCTTTTTTCCTCGTCGAACGTGACAAATCTCGATACAGGGCGCCAAGACGCATCCGGTCGGGCAGTTTCCCTCACGCTTATGCTGGCACATCCGACGCGGATCAATGGGCCGCAATAAACAGCGACGCAACGGGTGCTGCAAGCGTTTCAAAATTTCGGGGCTGCACGCTTACTGTTCCGACGAGCGGACGGGGATCAACCCGTTCCACGGGGCAACCCCACAGCGCCTGCATGCAGCAGGAATCGATTTATTACGTCTCGCATTGCGCGCATCCCCACATTGCGCCGTGCCCCCCCTCCCTCCTCTCAGGAGGCGGTCTAGCTTTGTTGTGCGGTGTGTACGCGCTCCATGTTGGACGAGATTCACCGGTAATTACAGGCCGCGGCTTGCGTCGGGGTCGCGAAGTTTAAATTGGGACGAGCCCGGACGCGCCGGATGCCGTGTGTCTGGGAGATAGCTTTCCGACCCGAGGACTTGTGCGTCTATTGTGCCTGGGGTATTCTTTTTGTTTGTTTTCTGGCGTGTGTACGAGACATGTGCCGTAACAGGTTGACGTTGCTTTGCCGCGTCGTCGTAGTAATCTCGCAGTGTCAGGTGGCGGCATATTTTGAAAATGCTATTGCTGGCATCTCGTGTTTACTGCCGACGCCTTTTTATACCACCACAGACGAACAAGAACGATGTTCTCTTCTTTAATTATGCGAAACTGGTGTTGTTTGTTTGTTTGTTTGTTTGTTTGTTTGTTTGTTTGTTTGTTTGTTTGTTTACAACATACTGCGGTCGAAAGACCAAGCAGGGGAACCAAGCATGAAAAGTAAACGCGGGTTTCAAATGGAGTTTATTAGTAGAAAAGCAGCTTAAGAGCGAATTTTTTTAATAGTATTTGTAGCGACGCAAAGCAGCATATGCGAATTTTGATTTAAAGCTACATTCTATCATAAGTATACGTTCCTTGTTTTGTTTCTTTTTAATAAGTTCCTGCATTTCGCGTGAAGCTTACTGTAGTGACGTCGCCAGCAGCCTCCTGTCGAGGCGCGTTGTCCAAAACCCAATTTCCTTGATCGAAGGAAAAACGTAAAATCTGAGAAATTCCCTTCCAGAAGGCCTTACCAGGCCATCTACGGGAAATGCTTTGCAAAGGTCGCACCTTGCAACTTCTACATAGCCCCCCTCCCTGATCAATCAGTCCTTGTATCATATGCAATATGTTATATAGTTTAGGTAATCTCACCACAGATAATTTGCTCTTAATCTTCTTTCAAAGGGACATGTGGTGGTGGAGGACACCCACTCTCTTTTCATGTTATTAATAAGGACTCTTTAACTGTGCCGACTTCTCGCCATGTGAGACTTACCTCTGCCAGAACAGATACTCAAGCGACCTTGTAAGGTTCCTGAAGGAACGTGCAAACGCAATAGAGAGAGACAGAGAATTTTACAATACAACAAAAACTGACAGGAAGAGCTCTGCTCATGTCTAGTCCATCTTTTCTTGAGTGCTTTGCTTATCGTCCCCGTTTGTTTATGTAATAATAATAATAATAATAATAATAATAATAATAATAATAATAATAATAATAATAATAATTGCCTTTTTGCACTGCTAAGGAGACGTACTTCTGGGAGTAGGCGCGTGTAAGTTTAACGGTGGTTTCAACTCCTGCGAATTCGCCAAAGTTGAAATGTCGATTTAGCCGGGACGTCAGCAAATCTTTCTACCAGTAACACACGTCCCTTTAAGACAAATACTCCTAAACTTGCAGGAGTGCCTATAGTAGCTGCACACGTGTGCACTGCTGACGGAAGGAAACACGACATGAAAACGTTGAAGTGTACCGCCTCGTGTACATATGAATCTGAACAATAAATATAATGCCGATGTATTGATTGATTTCTGGGGTTTTACGTCCCAAAACCAGCTGTGATTATGAGAGACACCGTAGTGGAGGGCTGCGGAAATTTTAACCACCTGAGGTTCTTTAACCTGCACTGACGTCACAGAGCACACGGGCCCCAACATTTCGCCTCCATGGAAATGCAGCCGCCGCGGCCGGAATTCGATCCCGCTACCCTCGGATCAAGCAGCCGAATACCATAGCCACTATCCTTGATGGAAGTGCGCTTTGGACGCGGACAGAGAAGTCTTCTTCTCTGTCCGCGTCCAAAGCGCATTTCCACCAAGGATAATGCAAAACCAACTAGCCCAAGTGAGTGCCTTGACGAGCCATAGCCACTAAACCACCGTGCCCCCCCCCCCCCCCTCCCCGATGCCAATGTAAGTGTTCAGGGCTAGAAGCAGACCGTCATGACAGACTGGACTCGCTTGAAGTTCAACGCTAAATTGGCGCATTTCATTCCATATGCATTATACACGTCTAGTGACTATATGTGGCCGACATTTGTGGAGTACATCGGGTAGGAAACATCAGGGGCCTTGTATTTTGTTCTTGTGCCATTCTTTTTTTTTTTTGTGCAAGTCAGAGATGGCTATATTGCAGGACTGGCACCATTTCGAACGTCAAAACAGGAAAGCGCGGAAATGAATAAGAGCGGACAGTGCAAGATCGAAAACGAGCAGCATTTTGAGAGAACCAGAAGGTTTCACATGCGGACTTCGTGGTACAAAGATTATGCTCAGTGCTGTAGCACATAACACACACACCTGAATTGGGCGCCCTGTGTTGTGCATTCGTGTGCCTTTCTTGTGTCCCTGTTAATCTGCCCAAACGCCACCAAAATAGAAATCACAAAAAAAACATTTTGACAAGGTCTCTATCGTTCCTGCTCATTATTTGATTGCTCATGTTAGTCGAAAAACTCGCTCATTTGCATTGTGCATAATTTTCGGCAGAGCTGCGAGAGTGTAATTCAGAAAACCGGGTTCGTAAGGACGGGCTTCGTTTTCGTTTGGTTTTGTTTTCGCTGAGGGCGACAACAGCTGTTTCGTTTAGATGAACAAGCGTTTGCGGTGCTTCTGGCATGTAGCAATTTTTTACGCTGTTGATCTCGCAGTGTGAAGAGCAGGACTGCTTAGCATATTTCAGTCTTTCGCTATGGTCACCCGCCGAGAAGTAGACACACTAGGGTTTGCAAAATGAGCGAATGGCGTGACACTGCCGTAGCCGTCGAAGAATGCGGCGCCAGGCAGAAATTTTCACGGCGTCTGTTCTCACCAACCACGTCTATTTATCATTGTTCGAATTGTTAACAACGTCTGTGAGCGTTTCTCGTGTGTTTTCAACGCTTATGTACCGCATTATAGTTGTTTAAAAGAATTATGCTTATGATTAAAAAATTTCAAGGCAACTTAACGTTCCCGTAAATGTCCTGAACGACACTCTACCATAGCGTCTTGTGAAGTTTTTGGTTAACAGAGTTGGCATATTCGTCAGCATCAGTTAGACCAGCTCACACGCACGTTTCCAATACGTGTAGGAACGGCGTGTGTGTTTTTAACACGACAGTGTTTTATGCCGGTGTCCACCGAGAAATCAGTGACGTACTTCCGTAACAGAAGTGGATCTCTGAAAAAATGAATATATATTAACAATAAAACAGTTCCACGCACTGTCGAAACCATATTCAGCCGAGATTGGACGAGAGGAGCTCGAAGCTCTATCGATACGCCACCGGAATAATACGTCCACATAACGATACGAGCCATGGCCAGATATGGCCAATTCCTGATATCGCCATATATGGCATTTTTGTAGGGGTCGGCTTATAGTGAGTCCCACAGGAAAAAACGTTGTTGTTGTTATGTGGGGTTTAACGTGCCACAACCAGCTCTGATTATGAGAGACGCCGTTGGGGGGCTCCGGAAATTTTGACCACCTGGGGTTCTTTAACGTGCACTGACATCGCACAGCAAACGGGCCTCAACATTTCTTGCCTCCATTGAAATGCAGCCGCCGCAGCCGGGATTCGATCCCGCGACCCTTGGATCAGCAGCCGAGTACCGTAGCCACTAGACCACCGTGGCGGGGCCACAGGAAAAATGCAAGTGCTCGATGAACTCACACAAGGGAGTAACGATGGCGGTCTGTGAGAAGCCGACGAGGAGCGCTGACGTGTAAAATGAGGCCTCGTATCAAGAATACACCGACCTCCGTAGCTGAACTTATTGGGAAAGATCTTGTAATGACATAACGGGTCGAATAGCACCTATCAACGGCAATCCATCAATCAGCGCCCGCGATTGGTGGAATCGACTAGGCAAGTCGAAGTGAACCAGGAAAAAGCGGCTCGGCCGATATCTCAATAATAAGGCTGAAAGAGGTCGGAAGGGTGTCCGCCTGCCTTTTTTCCACCTTTGGTAGGACTCGTCATCAATATGCGTGGTTATAAATTAATAATTCGTTTGGTCATTACGTGCCAAACTCACCATAATATTACGAGGACTGCCTTAGCGGATGGCTTCAGAAATTTCGATCACCTAGGTTTCTTTAACGCATACTAATAACACATGTCGCACGGCCTCTTAACACTTCAGCTTCCATGGAAAATGCGGCCACCACGACTGGGATCGAACCCGTGTATTTCGGTTTCGCATATGCCTTTTTCATTTCGCCCACTATACACATCCAAACTTCTACATCAACATATAATAAAGAGCGATGCTTGATGTTGTAACATATCGCTGTTTCTTTTTTCATCCGCGATTTCACAACAGCCAGGACTTCCCGGCCTTTTTATGTCAGTATAAATGCAGCTGTTAGCGTTTTGTTTGTTCCTCTTCCGTTCCGTTTTGCCAGGCTGACAGCTTCACTCCCCTACGGATTCCGCTATTGCTCACTGAGCGTGCGACCATCCTCACACTGCCGTCTCAAACTTGTCTTTCCTCTAAACTCCCAACGGTGACACAAGAGTCTGCGGAATGAAATGCGAGAGGATGCGAACGCTCTTACCATCCTTCAAGCGCGTGGGTGCAAAAGGAGCCGAAGAAGTCATAATAACGGTAACTAAAAGTGACGAGACGGTATGAGCGAGAAGAGGCGATAAATAAGCCCTTGATGAGGATTGATCGCCGCCCCAGCAGGCGTCACGGAGCACCTTGCCCGTAAATCTAACGCCCTTCCAGCGGAGGCACTGTGGATAGACTATTGTGGCGCGGCCTGAGTTTCGTTGGATTTTTGTCTTCACGATTTGCTTTGTACTGTTTCTTTCTTATCGCCTACTTCGCGTTTTGGTTTCTACAGCCACGTTGAGAAGATGTGTGCTCTCAGTTCGTCTTGAAAAGGCAAGAAGGCGAGCGGTGGAACGGTTGTGGCAGCCTGAGCACTTCGGAGACCTTTTGTGGCTTAGGTATAGAGCGACGCCGTCTTCAAAGGGAACGTAACAAATCGAGCATGTTGAGAAATAGCGCAACCCCCACCGGTTCTTTCCTTCCTTCTCTATGTTTTTTTCTTCTTTTCATTGAAGTTTCTGCTTCTTCCGTGCAGGCCTCTTTATTTACTCGTCAAGCTCCTTTTTTTTTTTTTGCGTGCGTGGCTGTAGAATACGGAAAATGGCTCCAGCGAAGAAAGCAGCGCCTGAAATTGCGGACTATGATTGTCTGTTCCGCGACTCCAGTAATGGAAAGGTGAGACGGGAACGCATTTCGCTTCACCCTGCTCTGGGAGCTCCAACCTAAACAGTGCTTCGTTCGATCTTACCTCTATCATTTTATTATTGTCTTTTTCTTTCTCTGAATCGTCTTGTCACGGATATTGTGGAAGAGCATGTCCCACCACCACCACCACCATACTCTTCTTTTCACTTCCATTTCTTCATCGACGCCGTAATAGTTGATCTTCGTTTTTACGCCTATTTTAGCGTTAGCGCCTCCGGCGCTCGCAAGAAGAATCTGAATGGACGATCGCGCCAGCAATCGTGGGGTGGTCACGAAAGTTGAAGTGCGGGGTCGAGACTTCTGCCAATTGTGAAAAGAAAGTAAAGAAAGACAACAGCTGACTACGCATCTGCAGTGTGCGACACCTATGAACATGAAGTAGCGTGGCGAAGGTGTCTATAAGAGTGCGCGTACGTTCTGGCTCGATTCGCACGGCATCTCTTCGATCTCTTCCAGGCGTTGAAGGCAGTGTAGGTCGAAAGGAAAGAAGGCACCCTGGAGTCTGAGTTGCCCGAGTAAAGAAAAACGTCTAGACGACGCCTGTGCGACGTGAATCGCTACCTCGCTTTGACGAGGGAAAGGTTACAAAAGAGCGCGTAAACGTTTTCTTTAAGGATGGTAGCTGTTGTGCTTGTCGCTTTACCCTGTGGAACCGACGCGAAATTATCATCATTGGTTACCCATGCTGACATTCTTGCGAAAAGGAAAACGTCAACTAATAAGAAGACGACGAAGAAGAAAAGAAAAAAAAAAGAAAAAAAAGGAAAACACTTCACCTGTTTTGATAGTGCAAATGCACAAACGCTCTACATAGTATTTTTTTTTCTTTTCTCCGTTTTCCTTTTCTCTCCATTATTATTAATTTATTATTCTTTTTTATTCATCATGTTGCGGTATTCGCACAATATGCCAACTAAAAGTTAAGCACATCAGGTCTTGGCCAAACCCCCAAAGTGGGTATGCGCCATATTTGAAGTCTCATCATCATCATCATCAACAGCGAAGCAAACTAGGGAGTGGATGACGAAAAACAACAAGAGCAAGCAGAAAAGGCAGGCTATGGAAGAAGAGGAAGAGGGGCGCGGGGAGGGGGGCAGCAATACAATATAGTAAGCCTGTAATAGAGAAGAATCATAGAGCACGCTGCAAAACTATAGCTAACGCAGACACTGTACTGCACCACCTGCGCTGGCCTGGGAGTTTTTGTTTGGAGAGCAATGTAGCCTGCGTCCTTTTCGACTTCGGCGCCGTCATCACGAAGTTGACTCTTTTTTCCGTTGTTGTCAGAACTGAAAAGCGACTTAAGATGGTCGTTGTCTCCTTGGCTGTTTAGCCGCCAACGGTAATTTGCCGGATTGGAACACAAACAACCGGACGACTTTTCGGCTTAACCGTCATGCCTTTCTGTTTTCCCCTTTTCCTTCTTTCCTTGAAACATAAGCGTAAAAACGCCACGTTACACTTTTGGTGCTGGTGTGCACCATGAATCGGCGTTTTCTGCACAGTTTGCTTTTGACAAATGATCACAGCGACTGTGTAGAGCTAGTATGTCTGATAATAAACCACAGGGAAGGGGTCAAGGGCTCGTTTACTTGTTAGAAACAACTTCGTAAACCAAAAAACAATGAAGCCTAGGAACGCTCAGAGGAAGTTATTGCAGTTCTTAATTGGTAGTATTGTAATTGTGGAGTAAGTAGGAAGGCATTGAAGTGGACGAAAAAGACAAACCTGCCTTCGGTGGGAACCGAACCCAGGACCTTCGGATAACGCGCCCGATGCTCTGCCGTTGAGCCGTTATTTCATAGCTTGGGCCTCTTTGCGGCAGACTTGGTGCCTTTAGGTAGCATGCGAGGGTTCATTGGGTAGCAGCCATCTCGTCATAATATCACGTTCTAGTGACACTTGCTGGCAAAAAACAGTGTTCCACACTCGTCGACATGGCTACTAGTGCCGCTGCCTAACACTCCGGGGATTATATGTACATTAAATACCCAATAAAGTGGGCGGAGGGACGACCGTCTTCGTAGCTCAGCGGTAGAGCATCGGACGCGTTATCCGAAGGTCGTTGGTTCGGTTCCCACGGAAGGCGGGTTTGTCTTTTGGTCCGCTCCAATTCCTTCCTACTTACTCCATGATTACAATGCTACAATTAAGAACTATGATAACTTCCCCTGCGCTTTCCTAGGCTTCATTGTTTGTTGGTTCATTACCTCGATAATAGACCAGGTAGCACGCGTCGGCATTGACTCAGCCGGTTCGATTTGACGCAACGAACTGGTCGCACTGAACATTTTCCCAATGTTCTTCTTTCTCCTCCATTTCTTTGCTCGCGATATATGGAAAAGCCGTGAAGAGCTCTCACTGTGTTCCTCGCACCTAAAATTCGGCTTAAAGGCTATCGTCTGGATGCGAGTCTCGACGTTACCATAGTTGTAACGGCAATTTGGCTGTCTTATTGTGCAGTATTACCTACAATGCTCAGTTGTTTTTGTTGTGGTGGTGTTGTGGTGGACTGGCCAGACGCATGGCATAGTTCTTCTCTGGACGGCAGCCACTTCGCTTGCGCATAGTGGATATTTTATTTTATAAGATCACCAAACAGGATAGCCCGCTTTCCCGTAGAGGTTCTAAGGTTACAAGAAAGCAAAGTGGAGCCAGCTAGTGAGGACATGCAGATGGGGCTCTTATATTCCTCGCATTTCTCTCGCCCCAAAAATTGACAGCCACGAACCACCTAGACCAAGAGCCTATTATAGTGGAATGAAGCAGTTATATTTCGAAACAGTGCGGAACACGGTTGTATTTGGACTGGCCCGGCCTGTACGTGATACAGCAAAGCCTTGAGACTGCTGCAGGGTGCTGCATCACTCTAATGACGTGACCGTAATTTGGGGACAGCTTCGTTCACCAAGGAGCTGTATCGGATCATGCCCGGAAAGGCTTTTATTTACTTGTTTGTTTGTTTTTTGTTTGTTTGTTTTTCAGCAATCGCAGACACTGCCCCCAGGGAGGGTAACAAGAGCTGCGGCGTTGAGCGAGGAAACAACACTGCGAATGGATGATGACCGCAGAGTGAGTAACTATGCGGCGAAACTCTTTGATGAATCGGCTGTCTGCAGTGCACCCGCAAGCTCTCGGGCATATATGGGGCACGTGGAACGCCATCCTTTTGCCGCATTATAGCCGCCGCTGCTAACGATGGTGTTAGTGGTTAGCGGCACGTCTGCGGCGGCGATCCTTGCCCGGCTCTTAACAGACACACACACAGGAGCGTGCAGCCATTACACTAACTTTGATGTCTGTGGCCGCCAATGTTGGCTCAAGATGAAAATGCACGCCGTGCCTGAGGAACCGTTGTCTGGAGAGCTTGGAGCGAAGGTTACTGAGGTGAAAGCGAGACAACGCGATGGACACAAAGGGAAGATAACCAGATAACCTTTGTTGCGGTAGAAATTAGAATGGATGTGCGATGTAGGAGAGAGAGATATTAATGAAGGAGAAAACCAGGGAGGTCAAACAAGCACGCACCCGGCAGGCTGCCCTACATACCTGAGGAAGCGGTCAGAGGAATAATAGCTAAGATAAAAGAAAGAAGAGCAGTAAAACAAGGGGACCGTTAGTGATAACAGCTCAGGGTGATAGACAAGCACGGGTGAATCGTTCACAATTGTTCGTGGAGTCCCATCGACATCAGGAAGCGTGGAGAAATGACGATATGATGAAGATAAGAACCGTTTGTAAGTTGCCCCGTGGGCCCGCCGCGGTGTTCTAGTGATTATGGCACTCGGCTGCTGATCCGAAGGTCGCGGGATCGAATCCCGGCCGCGGCGGCTGTATTTCGATGGAGGCGAAATGTTGAGGCCTGTGTGCTGCGCGATATCAGTGCACGTTAAAAAACCCCAGGTGGTCGAAATTTCCGGAGCCCTCCACTACGGCGTCTCTCAGAATCAGAGGTGATTTTGGGACGTTAAACCCCACAAAACAACAAAACAAGCTGCCCCATGGACATATTCAGAGCAGAAGGTATGTACGTCGCACAAAGGAATGAGACGCGCACAAGCGACGCCACAAAATGGCGAACGACTGGGCTTCTCTTACACAAGGCAGTAGCGACACAACAGAGAGGGAGCTCGCGCTGACATCAGTGACGGCTGATGGCCCGGAATTCTGCGTTTCCGTATACGGCCGGCCACCGAAGGACGTATATCCTCACGTGTCCAATGACTGAGGCGAATGTAATACGTACAACAGGCCTGGCTTTCCTCAGCTAGCCAAGCTGAAAGCGATATCCCCGCGATCGATCGTCGCGGAATGCAGTCCCAGCTTGTGCGGCGTGGATGAGATCGGTGCAAACCTTGTATATCGAAACGCGGTCTATAGAACAGTGTCTGCCGCAGTGGTCCTAGTTGTTATGGTATACTTGACTGCGGACCCAAATGTCTCGTGTTCAAACACGACCGAGGCGGTCGCATTTCTCGATGGAAGCGAAAATGCTTGAGGCCGGTGTATCTCATCAGCGGCGCATGTTAGACCGCCGAAGGCGGTCAAAATTTCCGGGGCCCTCCACGGCGGCTTTCCTCTCCTTTCTACCCTTTCACTTCTCTTTGTCCTACCCCTGCGGGCTGAGGCTTTATTTTCTCATGCCTCACAATAACAAATGTCCTAACCGCACGCATTCTGAGCCAAGCTCCCGACACGGGCTGCAGAAAACATCTTTCCTTTGGCCGAAGCAAACTAACTTATTAAAACAGAAATTGAGCAGTCGCATGGCTGCACCTGCGAAAGTCACGTGGCTAACCAGTTATTATTCCGATGACAGAGCTTTCTGTTTACGTACGATGTTACTTCGCGAGCTGCTTGTTGATTGATTGATTTGTGAGGTTTAACGTCCCAAAAGTAGTTTTGATTATGGGAGACGCCGTAGTGGAGGGCTCCAGGAAATTTCGACCACCTGGGGTTCTTTAACGTGCACTGACATCGCACAGTACACTTGCCTCAACATTTCGCCTCCATCGAAATGCAGCCGCAGCGGCCGGGATTCGATCCCGCGGCCTTCGGATCAGCAGCCGAGTGCCATAACCACTAGACCACCGTGGCGGGGCGCAAGCTGCTTGCAATGACTACTCTTTCTCCATTTATTTTTTTTTTTCTTTTTTCTCTGCCCCTGCCGTCTTTGTATACGCACGTCTGACGTAAACTGTGCCTCTGATAGTTCCTAATACTGCATATACACTTTGTGTGAATAATATCCAAGTGATTCTGATTACCGCAGTGGAGATTAGCAGAGCTTCCTCTCTATGCGCAAGCATTCCACGGCGTTGCAGAAGGATAACCACCGTGCTAGGGTGTTGCGCCATGAACCAAATGCGCAGGATGGTTGCCTTACACGGAATTCGTTTGGATAGTGGGGCTCAGTCATCTCGCTCCGAAAATAGACTCTACCTTGAAGCACGGGGAATGTCTGCGGAAGTGTGTTTATCGAGCCTCTTCCGTGTCTGAGAGTTCTGGCACAACCTAATCACCTGAAATGATGCCTGCCGCCTCGGGAACGCTACGCCAGCATACGCAGATGTTCTGCCACTTGTGTAGATTGGATCCATGCGATGCTGAGAAGCCAATTAGAGAAATGTCACGAACGCCTACGTAAGACAGGGAATCTTCGAACGAGAGAGCTCCATCGTGGACCCTCAGAGTACAGCCACTCATCAAGAGGCATTGCGGGAGTTAAATAAAGCTATGCAGTGCAACACACGCATCACGCATCTGAATGTTAGTCTCGTACGTGTGTACCGTTTGGAGAAGCTTTGGCCCTATTGTGGCACCCTTGCTATATTCTATAGGCCAGGAAGTAAAGAACCAGTGATGTGGGGTGGTTTTTTTTTTCTTTTTATTTGGGGGGAGGGGGGTTATGATAAGAAAACAAACTCTCCTTAGACTACAGTGTGAAAGCCGCTGGGCCGGCGTAGTTGCCATAGCGCATTATGCAATGTCATCGCAGGTATGGCTCAAGCGTAGCCATCAAAGCGGCCCCGAAAACAGTACCGTTCAACTCCCCCTGCTCTATGCGGAATTGTGAAATAAAGCAGCGAGTGGCACGCTGTTTTCTTGATTCAACAGCCATATCACCTGCCTGCAATGACACAATATCTTTATTTGTGTCACACTTGTCTTACCACCCTCCCCAAAGTATGGCGCATTGCTGGAGCAATAAAGAGGGCGAGTGCCCTAGACAGAGAAATGAAAAGTGGATAAATGCTGTATAGAGGAATTCCAAGAGGTGGGACCAGGAATTTGTCTTTGAGGGGAACGGTGTGTGTGTGTGTGTGTGTGTGTGTGTGTGTGTGTGTGTGTGTGTGTGTGTGTGTGTGTGTGTGTGTGTGTGTGTGTGTGTGTGTGTGTGTGTGTGTGTGTGTGTGTGTGTGTGTGTGTGTGTGTGTGTGTGTGTGTGTGTGTGCGCGCGCGCGCGCGCGCGCTTTGTTGCCGCGCTTCACAAAATCACCTGCGGGAGAAATTGCAAAGGACTCCCGTTATCACTTGTGCTGTACAAAATTATTCGCGTAGCTGACGGACCATGTGAACTTCACTTTACCGCTGTTAACCTCAGCGCCACTCAGCGGGGTGTTCCGGCTCAAATTATCAGAACCAAGTCTACTCGAGCAGGACGTGTAACGCGCTCGCGGTATTATCGATGCTGTCATATAGCGACAAGGTCGACCCTGCCGTAACGTCGGCGGATAACCTGACGGGTCGTGAGATAAGCCAATTTATATTTCGCGCTGCACTGAAGAGGAACGAAAGTGGCTGCAGCTTTGGAAAGCTGTCGGTTCGAGCTGAGCACACGCATTAATCGTTAACGATTAATTCAGATAAGGTCTCGTTATGGTCGAGCGTAGCTTGACTTGTCAATTTATCTAACGCACTCGATAAGCGAGTATAGCACCAGCTTATCGCTGCCAACCTCGCCACGTACGATCGTCGTTCCTATGAGCAGCGAAATACCCTGAAAGGTTTCGCGCACGTCAAAAGCGGGCACAAAAAATATGCGCATATTATCCCGTTATTCCATCGCCACGAGGCTCTTATGGAATTAGGCAGAGATGGTAGTACAATTTTCGTTAAGAGGTAGAGTGCGGTGAATTTTTTTTATAGCGCTTTCCATTGGGCGAGCAGGAGCACTTCTAACTGCGCTCAAAGTGCTCTCGCGAATTGCGGCGCCTTCCAGTGGTCGGGCAGGAGCGGGGGCGTTGTGTTTCATTGGTCGAGGAGGAGCACTTTTTCCGCGCCGAGGGCAGCCGAGAGCAGTTCTTGGTGCTCCGCCGCCAGCGGCGGAGTAAATAGAGCGCGGAGGAAGTCACATCACCTTTCTCACGTCACTTATGGTTTTATGCCCGGCGAGCGCGGGAAAAGTTTGGTCACATGACGCCTGACATCACGCGCGCCCTCTATTTGCTCTGCTTTCGGAGCAGCGTGATTGTTCCATTCGGGAGACGAGAGCACACGTCCCGCTGCCCCCGTGCGCTGCTCTGGCTGCTCGTCGCCCTTGTTCCTGCTCGCCCAATGGAAAACGCTATTATTTGCTTTCCTGGGTGCATGCAACAAAGTACCCTACTGCTATGTCTTTCTTCGGGACTTGGTTTCGCGCAAATGTGTTTGGCAATGCCAGAAAGGGTTGCTGAGCTTCTTTATAAGCAACAAACCGCACTGCAGCTTGTGGCAAAGCAGACGATGAAGGTTTCTGTGCACTTGATTGTTTGTGCACTGTACGCACTTCCCTCATATCCTCGTTCGCCATAGGGATGGTAAAATTGATGAACGATTAATCGATTAAATGATTAAATGCACACCGTTAATCGATTAATCGTCATCGATTTCCCCTTTCAATTAATCGAATTAATCAATTAAAGCTGTTCGATTAATCGATTACACCCCCCCCTAACACCAACAGCGCCCCTTGGCCGGAGCGCATGACTGCGAGGCGCGTGACGCGGAGACGCCGAGACGCAGATGTCGAGAGCAAATTTCAACGCAAGGAGCCCGGAGCCGCAGATGGCCATACCCCAGAGAGATAGAAATGAACTCAACCCGATCTCCATCGCCTACACCGTTTCATTTAACCCCCAGATTGTACTTGCTTCTTGTGTAAGCGCCACATTGTAATATGCCCTGCTTATTTCTTGACTGGTTGAGTTCTTATTGTCGTTGTATTTTACTTCTTAACGAACTAAAGATTATTTGTCACCAACGAAAGAAAGAGAGATAATGTACTGGAAGGTAGAGAGAGTCGCCTGATCTAGTACGCCCCGGCCTTCTACTCTACTTTGGAGACAGGGGAAAAGAGTGATGAAGCATGATGATGGGGATAAGAAGGAGTGATCCGTATACACATAGTAAGACATGACTGCTTGCTCAAAGGGAACAAGGACGCTAGTAATCGCTTGATACCATTACGCTTGATACCAACGAGCCCAACTGTCCGCCTTAACGCATATGTACCCTTTGATAACTGTAATGCTAGCTTCCCTGCAATGCAGTTAGCCCAACTTATGGCAGTTATTCACTTCTGCAAAACAGCGTGCTATGATGCGGAAAATGTCGACTGAGCTCTCTTGACATAAACACTCATAATAGTCAAACCCCAGCACGTGTAACTGGGACATCGCCTCCTCTTGAAACGTGACAGGGGCCGCCATTAGTTGGGTGAATATGTTGTGCAGAGAAACGCACTCGAGGATTATGAAAAAGGTCTAATAGTCGCATAATGGAAAGAAACAACTTTAGCTGCATTTAAGTCTAATAGTCGCTTTTCATAATCCGCAACTTTGCACATTGGCATACCAACGTCTAGCGTCCAATCGATTTCCTTTGAAAAAATCACCTTGTAGCATTTAATAATTCTGTATGGTCGCCTATTTCGGGTGAAATACAGCTTTCATCTATTGCTTGTACACCCACGTCAGAGAGCCTGAAGGCCGCCGTCTACTGCTGTGGCACGAGTGGAGGACAGCCGCGAAATACTACGTGTTCTAATCTGTTACATTAGACAGCGCTCGCACTTCAAGCTGTACGAGCGATTGAAAAGGTGCGCGTAGCGCCGAATTAAGTCGGCGACCAGGTGAAACCTGTGCAGTATACTGGCACAGCTGCCGTTTACTCTAGCCGGGAGGAAGAACTCGTGTCACTCTATTTTCAGCAGATGCCTGCACTGATGGCCTGTTTCAGACCAGTGTGTTGCTGTGCAATCTCGCATGAGTGACCTCAAGCAAGAGATCATGTCAGTTCGTGTTTATAGTATTATCGAGAGCTTCCACAATATCTAACGGACAAACCGAGAAATGTTGCCGTCCCTACAAGAGCCAGCTTTCCTTTCCTCCTCGTGTATTTTTTACACCTTTCTCGGGATTTCCTCACTCTCGGCCACACTGCATATTTCCGGTGCGACTTTCCAACCAGTGTGGTCGACGAAAGCGCCTTCGATTTCGGTTAGTTCTAGTAGGCAGATTTCGAGGATATACGACCGGCTGCCGAATCGTCCGTCGACCATGGACACCCACGGAATTTTCGATCCTTGACATCATTCAAAGATGATGGCATCCCTGTGTTCAGTGGGCGAATGTGCGAATTTTTACGCAGCCACTAATGCGCACATGTGAGCTCTAGCGCGTCGGATAAATACTTGTGCCGATATCAGACACAAGCAACGCCTCTCAAACAACAAGGCATCATTTGTCAAGCACTTATAAAAAATATCGATTAATCGATTAAAACTCAACAGCGAAAGCAATTAATCGATGAGAGGCTAAATCGACGAACGATAACGGTTAATCGATTAAAAAATTTAATCGACCATCCCTAGCCCGCCAGTCACCCTTTCCCCTCGCTCACTGTAGGGTCGTTAACGGGGTTCAGCCTACATAAGTGTTCTGCCTTTTCTTGAGACATTTAATCTGTATATTGACGATTAAACATTGAACGTTGATTATTTTGCGGGATGGATGCAGAAATCCCCGGTGGGAGGAAGTAAATAGAGGCCATAAGCTTGATGAGGTCTCGACCCTCTGGTCTCTACTACATCCTGCATCGGTTGATAACGCACATTACACATTTTATCAAGCACATATGGTTTCCTTGCCTATCATACGCATATTTAATCATATATATACATTCGAAATAATCGACGCGTCCAATACAACAGTTACAACTCCGTCACGGTGGTTCACATACTTCTGCATTCCGTGCTGCCATTGCTGGTAACAGTTGTGGAACAAGGTTTTTGGAAGGCCCTTCCGGAGATTCTCCGTTATTGCCTGAACCTCTTCAAATGGGATAAAATGGGTTCTCTTCAGGGAAGATTTAACTGTAGGAAACGAAAAAAAGTCGCACGGAGGCAAATCAAGTGAACAAGGAGGATACCCCATCACAGTAATGTTTTTGCTGGTCAGAAAGTGCATGGCAGGTAGGGCAATGTGAGTGGGTGCATTTTCTTGGTGCAATAGCAATGCATCACTCCACAACTGTGGCCTTTTATTTCCAAATTTTTTCACGCAGCCTTTTTAGTACCTAAATCTAGTATTGTCGATTTACAAAAAGTCAGCTAAATCTGCCACTGCACGAACACCTAATCTTCGGTCACCACGAAACCCCGAATCACATCACGAACTTTGGCCGTGTTTTGGTCTCTAATCGGAGGCCTCCGGCTCCCAGCACCTTCATCATCTTCCACACTGTCCCTACCCCCTGAAAACCACCTATGCCATTCAAACACATATGCGTGAGAAAAAGTTTCATCTACATAAGCCTCGATAAACTTTCGAAATGTTTCCGTGGCTGATTTCTTTAAGTTTCACAAAAAACTCGATATTGATTCTGCTCGTTTTTTTTAACATTACACATTTTTTCCGGCGTAATGCAGTTCCACGTGTTCACTGAATGACGTAGTACTCCACTCCAAACAGGTGTGATCGGTCAAGTCGAAACTGGCCGCCTGGATGGAAGAAGTGTGTGGCATCATGTCCCGAGAACCGTTGCTTCAAACTGCACCAATTTTTTAAGCTACAGACTTAGTCCCGTTATTTTTGTGTCGCGTCTTGTACATGCCCCTCGTGTGTCGCGATGCATTCCTCCTTATCCTCAGATAAACTTCTTACTTTCTCTATGAAGCCCCTACTTCTCGAAGTAAACCAGACCACCTGGACGTTGACGGCATCATTCACACGCCCACACCTGAAGTAGCGAACCGTGCTTACCGCGCGGTCGACGAGTTTTACACGATCTTTTGCGCCATTTTTTCTTCTTTCCCGCTGCAGTGCTGCAACTAATATATCTCGCCACTGCCCACCGCGGTACGCTGTCAGAACTCGTCGGCGTCAATCGTGGACGTCACGCTCCCTGCTTCCGACGCATTCCGTAGCTGTCCTGCGCCAGAGATCGATATCGATCACAACACGCTGGACGTATGGCACTCCGAGGCAGCCCATATACGGGGAAATAAACACAACGATGGGACGGTGAGATCTCGGCCTGTCTCCCCGCCCAGATACCTTCTGAGTGCCACGTCTTTTGGCACACTTCGCGCAAGCTTTTGCCTCATACATGGTGCAGCCCCTATTTGATGTTCTAATGCTACCGCTTGTCGACGTGCGTTCGCTTTATCGTGGCACGCGGTGAACATGCATAGTAGATTTACATTGACAGGTGTGGAATATGCGGTTATCCATCCGGCAGTCTATTTACGTAAGAGGTACGTCAAGTTGCCTTCATATGTGGGCAGTGGCAGACACTGCTGGCGAGTTATCTTGTGTGGAACGTAAGTAAAGCAAAATGTATGACTGTGTAGGAAAGAGAATTACTGTCTCAAACGCTGAAGGAATCGATCTTACGCGAAGCAGTCAGTGAGGAGTTGCCCAAGCTGTATTGTTTGCCCTCGACGCAGTCAGTGGTACTATGAGGTCCCTGAGGTACTATGTGGTACTATGAGGTCCCCTGTGGGCGTCAAAGTGTAGTCGACATGCTTGATTAGACCACGTTTCCTTACATTCCGTTTATTTTGCACTCAATCGCACAAAGCTTTACAGAGGGCAATGAGGCACATAAAATTTTTAAAAAAATGATTAACAAGATTTCTCACCACGTTTTAGCATGAAGCGGATTGGTATCTTTGGGCAGATTGAGTTGTGTGCATAACACGGACTTACCAGGCACGCCAACTGCACTGCAACTCCTAAAGACTCATTGAATTCTGCTGTTTTACGACCCAAGACAACGATATCATTACGAGACATGCCGTAGTAGAGGGCTCAGGAAATTTCGACCACCTGTTTGTGCGGTGTCGTAATCACTGACACCGCACAGCATGTGGGCCTCAACATTTCGTCTCCATCGAAATTGCTGCCGCGGCTGCTGCTGGGATTTCTTCCAGCGACCTTCGGATCATCTGCTAGGTCTCGTAGCCACTAGACCCCCGTAGTGGGGCAACACCTAAACAGCCGCTCACGGTACCGGGTAACGCAGGCACTCCTATTACAGTGGTGTCAGTTTCATGGAATATAACTGTACGCTGGGGTGTGCTGACGTGCACGTAAAGCCAGCATTCGTTGGCGTATCTCTGCTTCGTCGAGCAGAGCTAGAGTGAAGCACGCTCAGCCATAGTAGCACATAGGCAGTGCTATTACATTGTTATCAGATAGAATACCCAAAATTACAACGCGGTTGTCGTTACACATGCACCACCGTCGCATGGGATGTGGTACAAGCACCACCACAATTGCTGATGCGTCACTTTCATTTTCAATATGCAGCTCTGGATCAGTTGCTCTCGTTACAGTAAGAGCGTTTGCCATTTTACTTCTACTTTTGGGGTCCTTCTTCTTCTCTCATTCAGAAAGGGGCAAGAGCTAAAACATTTGTGGCGCGACATGACCACGTCGCGATTTCGTCGTGAGGTAAGCCGTCGCTTTTGTGGACCCAGCCGCTGGGCGAGCTGACAAAAATACACTAGTGCTTCGGAGGAGGGTGACAAACGAAGGCCATTAGCTACCTGAATACAACGCACTGCACTTCATTTATAGCGTGAATGATTTCACAATGCCGCAGACTAGCAGCTAGTAAAATTTTAAACGAGCAGTGTCAGGAACCCTTTACTGTGTGCAAACAATGCAATTCATTGACGTATGCAATAACCATTAGTTTGGCCAGTTTCATGGTGCTCCTCATGACATAAACTTCAAACTTTTTTTCATGCAGACGAATGTTAGAGGGCACAAAATGCTACAGGCGAGCAACATCAGTCGACGTCGAGGCAGCTTCAGACTACAGACTATAGTGTAGAAGTACGTCATGGCAGCTTCAGACTATAGTGTATAGGTTTACCTTTAACCGAAACATGTATTGCCGCCCTGGGTGTTGTGTAGCTTGAGACAAGCCCACAGAGTATTGCGGGTCAATGCGAGGAGCCATCCTGTTTCTCCCAGAGGATTCTGCTATCGCACCGCTGGTCGTGTCGTAACTTTTAGCGGCCATTTCTTTGCTCTCCGGACAGGGCAATGCCTCAGAAAACCAGCCTAAGTGCACCTCGGGGACACGCCGTCTGTCGGGATTCGCCAGTGGACGCGAGACTCGCTAGCCCCATACTCATGTTGTTTACCGGTATAGTGAACGTTTCGTATCCTTCTCAGACGCACACCATATTGTCTTTTGGTTTCTGGCCGCTGGGTTCAATCGTCTGGATCCTGGACACAGTAAGCGAACCTCGCTCTTGCCGAGCGCTGCGACGCGGTGTCCTGTACAAATACGTTACGAAAGTTTGCCCACCTGTTCTGTCTTATCCGCGAAAACACATTGGTGCGGGGGGTGTACGTTGCTGTCTGTGCTTTCCCGCCAGGCAAAAAGTGCTCGAGAATGTTTTCGAGTCCTTCGGAATGTTTGTCATCACTTTGCGGCCGGTGTATGAGACGTTGCCGCAGCTTTCGTCCTGAAATGAAATTGCGGGACGCGAGAGAAAACAAGGGGTTTTTCTTTTGCCAGATTCGTAGATGCGGCAGGTTTGTCGCGTCGGTATGTCGGTTGTGATCTTTGACTGCGGGCCTGGAGGACACGGGCTCAAACCCAGTCGCACTCCCTTTTCTCGCCTTCACGTACGCTGAGCATTGCTCCCTACGGGGATTCCGGAAAATAGGGTCCTTTCCTTAACAGCATCACACTTATATGAGACAAGTCGCATGCATTCAGAGGTAACGCTCGCATCTATGAAAATCTGGACTTGTGTTTACCTTAATCTTTATAGCGATGCCCCGCCACGGTGGTCTAGGGGTTATGGCACTCGGCTGCCGCTCCGAAGGTCGCGGAAGCGAATCCTGACCCTGGCGGCAGAATTTCGCTGGGTGGCGAAATGTTGAGGCCCATGTTCTTCGCGTTGTCAGTGCACATAAAGAAAGGACAAGTGGTCGAAACTTCCCGAGCCCTCTACTACGATGTCTTTCACAATCATGTGGCAGTTTCGGGACGTGAAAACCCCAGCAACCAACCAATTTTCATAGAATAGCTGAAAACGACTAGCTGCGAATAGCGCGTGCCATCAGGCGGCTATAGGGCTCAGCGTTGTGTCTTGCGTAGCTCCCGTAATGATTTTATCTCTGGGGAACATTACTCGAGGCGCCTATTAAGTCGTACGAATGCGATGAAGACGAAACCTATCTGGCTTCCATCTTTGTCTTTCTCCACGCGCGCTCGCCATCAATTTCTCATTAGGCGGTGCGACAGATGTTGCAGCAAGCAGCACGACCGATTTCGTCAAAACGGCAGCCGCGATCACCGCAGGCGACCATCTGCAAACCTAATTAATTAGGCATTACCGCTATGCGGGAACCGGAATCTGTTCTCGTTCGTTCTTCCAAATTCGTCAAGCTAGAGCTATGCGACAATTAAATCATTCGCGGGCTTAAGTATATTCCTCCTTGCCGTTCGGGGACACCGTCATGTCGTTTCTAATGAATGCTCGGTTTATTGATGAAGATGATGGAGGCGTCTATGGCAGCCCCTGTAATCACTTCCCATTTACAGTTAGGAGACTAGCGGTCGTCTGTGCAATAATAACGGCTTGTAATGGTCTACTCGAGCTACTGTTAGAGCACACGTATGATTTGGTTGTCTATCCACATAAGCACGAATTCTCATTTTACCTGATGATCACCTGTCTAACGTGATTCATGTAGTTTGCCGCAGGCCGTTTAGAAGTGTAAATATCACCTAAGCTAAATCGAAGTCTAACAACATAACGCGTAGCCACTGTTGCATGTTTGTTGATCGAAAGCAGGAAAGATGTGGGCTCCCTGCAGCTTTTATACATGTACCACATAATGACATCATAATAAACCGAGCTTTACTCACTTACAATACTTTATGTGAGTATATGCACACACCCATGCAAGTCACATCTATACACTTGCACACGTAGACAATGGCGAAAACCGTAGAAGTACACGGAAGTACGTAGAAGAGCTACTGAACTCAACATCCTCCACAAGGCCTGATCGGTCTATAAGAATTTAAAGAATATTCTAAGCAATACATTTATAACTTAATGCCCCGCCACGGTGGTCTGGTGGCTATGGTACTCGGCTGCTGATCCGAGGGTCGCGGGATCGAATCCCGGCTGCGGCGGCTGCATTTCGATGGAGGCGAAATGTTGAGGCCCGTGTATACTGTGCGATGTCACTGCACGTTAAAGAACCCCAAGTGGTCGAAATTTACGGAGCCCTCCACTACGGCGTCTCTCATAATCAGAGCTGGTTTTGGGACGTTAAACCACACAAAACAACATTTATAACATAATAAAAAGTAAAACAGAATAAATTCCGAGTAATTTGCGAGCGTTATCGCTTTCCACTTTAGCAAGAAACAAAACATTTTCCCTGCTTCTGGGAGTCTGCGTCACATGGGTGACATTTTTCGGTAATGTTATGAACACCACAACCTATGCTTATGACACGGCGTGACAACGCTTCATGTGGGCTCTTCTCATCACGTCACTGGATTTTCATGATTACCGTGTGCGTACGTAGCCATCGTAAAGTGGTCGCCTAGACAGTAAATATGATAAGCCACTGAATTCGTCGCGTACTTTGAGATGATGTTGTCCGGCAAACTATAAGTCATACTATAATGCGTCCTGGAAACACGGCATGCAGGCGAAGCCACCCACTTAAGTATACGGTGCACCTCTAAAAGCGTCGCGTTGTGCGCGTTAGCGGTTTTCGGCCGCTCTTGCTTCCCAAAGGCACTCCTGCGTCAGTAATTAACGCAGCGGTTTGTGTGCGAGTGTCGTTATATCAGATCACGATAAGTGCTCTTAAGTTGCCTTCGTCGCTCCGTGCAAACGAGCGATCGATAGCCCTGTGGTGGCTACACCACGACATAGCAGTGCTATCTATGTCTGAGAGCTTCGTAAGCACGTGACTCATCCATTATGCAAACGCGTCGTACCTGCGTTGCACGCCCACAAGAGCCTAAGTGCATTTACCCTGAGAACGTGGCGCTGTAGTTTTGGTTAGATTGAGTAAACTGAGTGCCCGTTACTCTCGCACATGCATGTGTGGGGCAGTAATTGATATCCACCGTTACGGAGAAACTAACGAATTACGCGTTGGTTGCCATTAAAATGACGTAAGCACGCACTGTTCTCTTTTTTTTTTTTTGCAATATCCAGTTATACTTCAAAAGGGTGGACTGTTGGGCAAGTTGGTGTTCAGACTTCACGTTCCGCTTTGTTGTTTGTGGTCCTTCTCTACCGTGTGTGTTTCCTTTGCGCTAAACTACGATGAACGTGAAATCCAGTTATACCTTCTCGACACAGTCGTAAGGTGAGGCGCTTTCGTTGTATAGTACATTGGAAGCCAACCGTGCGGGAAGGAAAACTTACAGAGGAGCTCGCTATCTGAGATCCTAGCTGTGCAACAGAGTGCGCTGGAAGTCACGTGCTCTCGAAAGTGCTCCTGGGATTCCTCTGTCCGCCGTCATCTCATGCGGCTCGTCTGAGCGGGCCCCGCAATTGCCGCTTGCACGTGGTGCCCTTGCGGAGTACCTTTACGAAAGGCAGGTCGTCTGTTCG
This sequence comes from Hyalomma asiaticum, assembly GCA_013339685.2. NCBI lineage: Eukaryota > Metazoa > Arthropoda > Arachnida > Ixodida > Ixodidae > Hyalomma > Hyalomma asiaticum. Next base: position 27,100,978 of record CM023487.1, read on the forward strand.
CATTGCTCTCGCGGTTTTAGGAGAGCGTGCGCAATCCAAATGAACGGTGACCAAACTGGTCCGCTTACCTAGATTCAAACTGTTAAACGTAACAACCTCTCCCAAGTTATTTCCTTCCTCCAAGCAGGGCGACTGCTGTAGCGGTGTTCGTCACGATGGCACAGCCCGCGGTGTTAGCCTTACACAAACCGAGGATATTCTTCAGGTACTGCACTTCGTGGGTACCGGTGTCATGCGAAGCAGTCAGCGATGAAATCGCCCACGACGAAGTGTTTGACACCGAGCCAAGTCATAGGCGTGGGTAGAAGGTGTTCGTGCAAAGAGCGTAAGGGGATGCATGCTCATCATGAGCTCACCAGGAACGCCAACAGCATCATGGCGACTGAATGGTAGCTCATGGTACGACGTAAGGTCGGCAGTTATGTCAGAGCACAGCACAAATCTTTCCTTTGTGGAGGTACCATGGACGCTACACTGCGCTGATGTGCGTATCATTAGCTTTTTGTTGTTGTTGTTGTTGTTGTTGTTGTTGTTGTTGTTGTTGTTGTTGTTGTTGTTGTTGTTGTTGTTGTTGTTGTTGTTGTTGTTGTTGTTGTTGTTGTTGTTGTTGAAGTGTTCGGACGAAATCGAGCGATGTTGGACAAAGGCGTGCCGAGTGATAGTAAAACATATCAATCGAGTGTTACATTGCTATGATAGCGCGTAAAACACATTAGAAGCTCGATCACTTTATACAAGCACCATGATCACAATTCCCGGTGTGATAGGTTTACGCGCTGTTTATACAGAGTGGGAGGAACCGCCGCAGCCTAGCCCTGGTTCGATGCCCCCCTACTGCTTGGTAGGTGGTTTGTGGTTCTGTGCGCCTGTTATGTTTATAGTTCAACCCAAGCTACGACAAACGGTGCGCCTTTCTTATTTTTAAGTGTGTTCTAATGATATGTTACATGTCTATTTTAGTTGGTCCTTGATTGCGAAAGACTTATAAAATTCAAACACCTTTGGCGCATACCCACATACCGCAGGCGGAGCACTACAGGGAGGAGCAGTGTCGTTAATCCTGATGTACATGACGAGTGTACCATGTTAGTGGCGTAAAGATCAGCCATCCATGTTCGTTGCACATTTGTACCCCACCGTACAAATATCACGGTCTATGAGGCGAATGAAACGACCATTAGAGCACTGACATGTAGGCGTGTGCATAGATAGATAGATAGATAGATAGATAGATAGATAGATAGATAGATAGATAGATAGATAGATAGATAGATAGATAGATAGATAGATAGATAGATAGATAGATATGGTCAAATTTACTCAAGTTAACCAAGGAATGCTTCACATTTAATGCTCTTCGCCCAAATGTTTTTTGGCATGTTACACATGACAAAACCGCGTAGGAGTACTAGAACATTAATGTGCAGCGCAGAAGGGGGCGCGTTATCGCGAAGTGGAAAGAAATCCTTTAGTTGGGGCCTTACGATTAAGCGAGTTCTAGCAACGTCTTTCAAGGCAGCCCCGGAAGTTGTGAGGTTTCAAGGCGTCTCCAGATGCAGATAACAAGGTCCCAAGTGTTCGTCAACACTGCCAGTGGGACGCGAGCGCACGAGAAAATAACGTTTCGGTCTTCCCCGAGTGAGCAGTGAAAAGGACGCCCGTAGTAAATCGCGACAGGCCCTAAAAGAACTTGAGTGCCTGCGAAAACGTGCCGGGACTATGTGGGCAAAAACCACAGTGTGAACGCGGTCAAGTAGCACAGATGCTACGAGAGACCTTGAACAGCAAGAGCAAAAACAAGCGTGCGTGTAAGGCGTACAGGTCACGCATTTCGAGAACTTGGCGCGGCACTTGCAGAGTAGTAAAATTGAGTTTATGGCGCAGTGCTTGGCAGTGTAATGTAGTGTTGTTTCCGCGCAGAATGCGGAGGAGTAAGTGAAGCAACTCAGGGAAGAAATAATTCCACGTGTCAAAGCTATGTTGTAGAGTTGACCCTGACGATCAAATCAGAAATGGCAATGTACCATGGCAAGGCGAAACATGATTACAGAGATGCGTAATTTCGCATTCCGAAGTCATATCTGATTATATACATTGCGCTTTGCTGTCCATTTCTTATGGATCGAAGGCTCTCTATTCAGTTAAACCCAATTCGATCCGATTCTCTCTTTATCTACCACGATAAAACAAGAGGCATATTGTGGATGGGCACCTGGGCCAAAAAGTAAAATAAAACAACTTGACAATGCCCACCAGGCAATCCACATAGCAACGTGTGATAGCTACACAAGCAAGTGTTTACAAAAGGGTGCATACTTAAAAATATTCGTTATCGTACACTTGGTACAAAAATCAATTAGCTCATAGCATTACCCTTCTAAGGAACATAAGATGAGCTCATTTTTATAAAACAAAGAGCACCATTTTAACGACAGGTAACTCCATGACTACCGATACGTAATATTCAAATGTGTTCACGGAAATAAATGATAATGTATCAATACAAAAACTAGCAACAGTTGTTGTTGTTTTGTGAAGTTTAACCTCCCAAAACCAGCTCTGATTATGAGAGACGCTGTAGTGGAGGTCTCCGGAAATTTCGACCACATGGGGTTCTTTAACGTGCACTGATATGGCACAGCACACGGGCCTCAACATTTCGGCTCCATCGAAACGCAGCCGCCGCGGAAACTAACAATAGCTTAAAATGCACCTAACATTCTGACAGTAAATAAGATAAACCCACAAACATAACACGTAAGACAAAAAAGCAAAGTAACTTGTGTACAACGCAATATATTCTGAACGAACCACATGTTTATAGATAATTGAAAGATAGAGAAAAGTTGTTCGGAGTGCAGGGAGCTCAACCAGAGAAATATTTTCGGTTTGCTACCCTGCACTCGGGAAACGGTAAGGGAAGACAGAAACGTAAGAAAGAAAATTAGACTAGCACTCCAGAAATATTTCCCATAGTATTCAACATAGGTTTGTTCAACATAGGTCTGTGTAAGTGCTTATACTTATTTGGAATGTGTTCCTATGGGTAAGGATTCAATGCACGTTGCACCAACGGATTTCCTGGGGCAGTAGCCCAAGAATGCTTCGCATTCATAAAGCCCAGTCGTAAGTTCATCGCGGCGCTTCTCTTCCTTGTGTGATTCCTTCCATTGTGCGCTCGGAGACGTCGCAAACTGCTAGCAGGAGCATATACGCTGGCGCCAGTGTTTTTTTAAAGACGATAGTCTTTCTTGGGATACTTCAACGCAGAAATTTTGGTCTGTGTGTGTGTGTGTGTGTGTGTGTGTCCTGCTGCGAAAGGTGAACCCCTTCCTCAACGACCACCCAGCTTGAACTGGTGGCTACCTTCATACTTCTGAACACAGTCGGCCAAAAAGCAAATATTACGCATATCTGAGGCGCAACATCAATACGTATGTATTGGACGGTGTGTTCCTTTAGTAGAAAATACATAGATGCGTAATTCTAAAGACCCTAGTGCTTGTTAGGATGCGCAAAAGCGGACGTTTCCTGTACTAGGCAAGCTTCTTGCGTTTCCCGAAACCATGGCCAGATGGCGGCACCCAGGTGTAGCTGTGGACACTACCCAAGGAGGATTAAAAAAAATTTTTCTTTTTAATCCTCCTTGACACTACCCTACAGGAGGCCATGGGTTTCAGGAGTAACAGGGGAAAGCTGAACATGCCGGCGATAGAGATAAGTAAAAGGCGCTTAGAGCATTGGTGGCGCAAAAGTATGGAGCAAACAAAAGCGCAAGGTAGTTCGGGTAAGATTGTTACATCACAGCAGAACGATAATAGATAAAATAAATAGACGAGGAAAAAAATTAGTTGTGAAAATATGTGTGATTCGGGAAAAGAAATGGTTGTAAACGAAAAAGAAATAAAGCTAGAGCTTGGTGGCCCGGCCACCGCCCCGTTATAAAGGGGACGCTCCTAATATCCATCCATCCATCCATCGTGCCGAACCGGTAGATCCAGGCAGCGGAACGGTCGCCCGCCACTCCGGCCGGTCCCTTTCTCTCCTCGCGTCTCTTCGTTTTCCCTCTCGCTTGCGCAACTCCTCGGGGAAATAGAAACACGCGAACCGGGACTCATGTAGTACGGCCGGTAGAAGGCTATCGTCTTTCGACGACATTTGCAGCGAAGCACGGAGATACGCGGCCAATTTTTTTTATAACGAAGCCACAGAGAACAAACAAAAAGAGAATTTGAGAGAGGATTCACCGGGAAAAGATATGCTGTGAGAGAGTGCGTCATGACACCGCGAAGATCTTGTCCTCCACACAGCCGCTAGGTGGCGCGATTAGGAGAAAAACTGAATTAGGAGAAAAACTGAAGAACTGATTAGGAACTGGGCTATGAATTTCCGTTTTTGCTACAGTATGATCGATTTGATTGAAGTAAATTTAAAAGGCATGAGTAAAATTTAAAGAGAGGGAAAAAAAAGTTATACGAGCCTGGTGGCGCACAAGTCACCGCCCCGTTACAAAGGGGACGCTCATAGCATCCATCCATCCATCCATCCTGACGCAGAACATCATAGTTTGAAATGTTTCTTTTCTATCAAGCTATAGATGTTTACTTATGCAATCGGTTGAATAGCTGGGGTTGTAGGTCCTTGTGGCTTTTCTTTTTTAATGCATGACATTATACAAAGCATTCCACAGCCGCCAGCCATTGACATTTCCGTGCGGTTCACGGGTATTTCGGTAGCGTGAAACCTTTTGAGAACGTGAAAGCCTCTTGGACACGTGAAAACTTTGGTCTCTAGTGAGGAAGAAGCCTCATTTGCTTCGAGTCGCTATCGTCCTTGCGTCTTGAACGAAAGATAATAAATATCTATTTGCTTATGGGGTGTGGTTATGGGGTTCGGCTACAACCCAAACAAACGCGGGTTCGATTCCGGCCGCGCCTGTCACATTTGCGGTGCAGGCGAAAATGAAAGAGGCCTGTGTACTGTGCGTTGTCAGTGCAGGTTAAAGAACTCCAGGTGGTCCACGTTTCCGGAACCCTCCCCTACGGCTTTTCTCTAGTTTATACCTCTTTCAGTCCCTTTCCCTTACCCCGACGGACGCTTAGCCATGCTCCCGACATGGGCTGCAGAAATATGGCACCCTTTCCTTAACCGAATCACAATCATCATCATCATCTTCTTTAATATAATGGCTCCACAAGAATTTCAACGACAGACAGCAGAACCGCCATAGTAGGATAGGACTTTCAAAAGTTGGGGACAAGGCAAACGGACTGCGTCGGTCGGTGTTTTTCCGCCAGCAAGTCGCAGAACAGAAAAGATCAACCTGATGCAACCCTTTCTGAAAGTGGCGCTGTAGGCCGTTTTTGAGTCAGTTAATTCAGGAATTAGGCTTTCTATGGTGCAGTGTAACTAACGACCGGAAACACATAATTGCATTCAGCTACAATTTTACTTCTTCAGCTGTCCCATTATTTTGCTCAAATGAAAATTTTGAAGTGCGAACTATCTGGAGCTTTGCGGAGCAAGACCGGCTGGCGGTTTCGTGGGTGTGTGAGGGGCCTCGCAGCAGACTTCAGTTCAGAGGAAACCGAAACCGGAAGTTGAGGGTTTCTCTTCCGTATACCCTACTTTTGTTCTGTAAACGCTGTCTGTGTGCCAGAGTGAATTTCGCCCGATAGGGCCGCTGGGTCCTGTGGGAGTGACCTCGTCTGTCCTTTCTCTGCGAGGAATCGCCAGGGGAGGCGCCTGTTTAATAACGCGGCTTTCACTCTTTAATCCTTTGCATTCTTTTTCAGTGCTTTCAGATTCTTGAGATAGAAGTAATACGCTTCGAGTGAAATCGGTTAAGTACGCTTTTTGCACGCTGATTGGTCAAATTCGTGATGGAATTATTCAGTCCCTACCATAAAATTTTCCTTGAGCATGGTTGGTGCTTTGATTTTATAAGCTTAGCTTATGCAAGCAAGAATATGATACGAGTGATATTCAGCTGCTTTAAAGCTACTTGGTGCCAAGAGTGCGAAACGAAGGCATGAAGTGACCTTCCTTGGGTGTTTGAAGACGTGTTCTACGAACTATGCGTTCCTGGGCTGAAGTTCCAGCGATCAACCCCTCCTTCTGAAGCATGCTACCGGGTGTTTGAGTATTTGTATGCTAAATGCAACGGCTATCTACATGTATACACGGTTGCATCTGTTAGTATGGACACAAATAGCTGCTCTGCGGCATATTGGAGTCCATCTGTTTGTTGTGCATGGTCTGGACGTTTGGACAATGTAGTCTCTTCAACGGTTCCAGAGAGTGCTGCTATTGCTGCTGCACTACGCAAACTGAAGAAAGGACCCACAAAACAAGCCGTCATTCTCTCAGACTCCAAGTCGAAAACTCAACAACTCTCTCATGGAACTGACCCTCCCCATTTTTTAATTATTTTCTTCAATAAAGATGTTTTAATCATCCTCGAAACTAAATCTGCCGACAATCATTGGCATCACTGAAAAAAGCGGCCCAAAAAGGAATTGGGATAACTTTCAAATTGATACCTTCGCATGTTGGTATCAACGGCAACGAAGGAGCAGGTGCCCTGGCCAATGCAGCGCTTTCAAGACAACCGGCGATAAGAGCTCTCGTTAATCAGATATTAGCAAAACAATCAATTCGTGATCATTTCCGTTCTTTGTGGAAGTCACCACAGCAGCCTTTTGTGACAGAAAGACTTAGCCGCAGCGAATCAAATCTGCTATACCGAGTCAGAGCGGGGTCAGCATGCACTCCCGCATGGTCTTTTAAAGTTAGGGGCGCCGCTTCGCCATTGTGCACGGAGCGCAATGAATCGGGAAACACTGACCACTACATCTGGTCCTGCAAGCGCTTTTGCACCGAGAGAAAAGCACTCATGGACAACATGCAAAAAAAAAGAGGGTTTCTACATGGGAGCACTGAACAAATTATATATCCGGAAGGTACTCGGTCAGATCGCAAGAAGGTGTCAGCTCTGCTTGTAGCGTTTCTTCAAGAGACAGGGTTGAGTGACACGTGGTGACTAATGCGACATGGACAGAGACGCTCGGGCGGAGCAACTGTCGGCCAGGTCTGCCAGGCTAACACCGCCTGTAGCCACAACATCACTATCATAATCTATCTTTCTTGTAATAATTGAACGCAGAGATTTTAGGGGCGAAGCTCCTTAAGGCGTGGGTCGTTCGTCCCTTGTAGTCGTAACCACCTCGTTCTAGGATTGCGCTCGATAGCTCGCGCGCCGGGAGGCTCGCGCTCGCCCTTGGCGCGTTCCTCCCGGCGCGCGAGCTCTCTCACTCTTCCATCTGCTGTCTTGTGTGAGAGAGACAGAAAGAGAGAGAGAGAGAGCGAAAGACTGTCCGTTTCTAACGATGATGATGGGTTTGTGCTAGGCCTCTCCGCCTTATACTCTTTCAGCAGTCATGTGATGGCGTCGGCAAACGCGGTGCGCGTTCCGGCCTGTGTAAGGGGCTGCGTAAGACGCTGTGGCCTCTCCCCCCTTACTAGAGTGTACTGCATGTTTCTAACGCGTTTGTGCTAGCGTCCCCTTAAACGCGAGGTCCCAGCGTTCGAATAGAGTGTTTCTCACGTCTTTACATGATGATCGACTGGGCGAATTACACGGAAGATTAACGGTTTACCGGTGATTCACTCCGGAGCTTCGCCCACTCATCATCATTCACCCCGTGGATATGTTTGTCTGTCTTTCAGTTTGTCAGTCTGTCACACGATTCAGCCACCCGGCCAAAGTTTAAGCACTTGCCTAACGCCCAGCCATCTTGAACTGGAGGCTGCGTTCATAGTTGAGAACATTGTCGATCAAAAAGCAAAAATTACGCATATTTGAGGAGCAACATCAATACGTAAGTATTAGGTGTGGTGTTCCTTTACTAGAACATACATAGATACGTAATTCTAAAGAAACTAGTGTTTAAAGACGCTAGTATTTCTCAGGTTGCGCTAAAAATGCGACCTTATTTATTTATTTATTTATTTATTTATTTATTTATTTATTTATTTACACGTACTGCTGTCTCGATAGACGAGACATAGCAGGAGTGGGTACATGAGTTCTAAATCAAACAAATATCATACAATCATGCAAAGAAGAAAAAGAGGGCACATGAGTTAGTTAAAACATGCACAATGCTTTATAAAAACATCACGAGATATAGTTAGGCAATTCTTTCATAAACTGTTCATTTGGCTTTTCCCGCAGGAAACCATCTAGGCTGTTCCAAATGTCGACAACACTTGGGAAAAAAAGAATAACGCAATTCACAAATGGCTGAAAAGGAACAATATTAAGGGGGTGGGATCCGCGCGTGGCACGCCGAGTAGTAAGACTCCAAGAAATCGGCGCTTGAATGTGACTGTGCCGACTCGCCTCTGCCGACGATTTGGTGCTGCCACCTGGCAGTTGCCCGAGGATTCTGCACAAGCTCATGTTTCCCGACGGCGCTGCCAGATGGCGTCCATATCTCACGCAGCGTATAGTACAGCCGGCAGAAGACTATCGTCTTTCGACGACGTTAACAGCGAAGCACGCAAATACGCGGCCAGTTTTTTTTTTGTATACTTCTTTGTATATTCGTGCGATGTTGTAAAATGCCTGTTGTACACGTTCTATGTCTATGTGACTGAAGCCTTTTGTCCTACTCGAAACCGAATGTCTTGTATGAAAACGTACTGTTGCAAAGTGATTCGTGTCAAACACCTCTGATTTAATCAGTTTTTTAAAAACGCATGCAGATTGCGTGCAGTGGGATATTGTCTGTCTGTGAAAAATATATCCGTTGATTGTGTACTGCTATCGACATGGTCGTGTAACGGTCACGTGTACAATAAAACATGCCTATGTGACACACAGTGAAAAGCGTTCGGATACGTAGCCAAACTATGCCACAGATATATTCGTTACTCTTCATAATTTGGACGCGTTACCTAAATGATAAGCATAAAACACACGAAAAATCTATAAAAGAGGCCTCTAAGAGCAAATTCAAAATATGGAAGTGATGTAATTAGCATTATTTCTTAAATGCAAGGAGTTCTCTCTGTTGGGACAATATGCCGTCCTAAAAGTATGTTTCAGTCAATGATGGTTTATGCGCATGTTGTTCTTTTTCTTCCCGGAAACATATTTTCCTTGCCAGCTCACACCATAAAGCGTGCTTCAAAAGTGAACCTGCCAAGTTGCTAAAACACATGTTAACGAAATGCTTAAGTTACCAGGCACAGATATTCGGAACTCTTTTGTTTTAGAACCTATATAAGACTTAAGGTTTGTGCGCTCATTAAATAGGTGAATTAACACTACGTAACGTCTCAATATTCTTCAGAATGATCCTAAACATGAGGTGCAGGCTGCACTTTCTCATTGGACAAAAAAAAAGGCCTGCTTAGTTATTCGTCTAGAAATCCCCGTACTACAATCATACGCGTTTTTAAAATGTAACGTAGGCAGTACTATGCGTGCCTACTTGTCTGTGCTTACCTACGCCTACGTATGCTTCTCCTTTTTCACCTAGTTCTAGCCTCTCCCATGAGGAAGGCCATCCATCCGTATGTCACGCAAGGCAAATCGCGAACAATGCACCATTGAAATGTAAAGCGTATAGGTTGTGGTAAATTTCGAAGTACGAGATTGAATGCGGAAATATCCACTCAGGTGTGCGTTTGGGCTCTACCCTACATGAAGCCTTGGGTTTTTGGGGAGAACAATGGAAAGCTGAACATAGCCGCGATCGAAATAAGTAAGAGACGGTTAGAATACTGGTGGCAGAAATTTAGACAGAACGGACAAAAATAATTATAGGGAAAAATAAGGACTTTCTGCCAAAGGGGCAGAGAACTGCGCTATGAATTTACGTTTTTGCTATAGTATATGATCGATTTAATTGAAGTAGATTTAAAAGGCATGAGGCCAACTTAAAGAGAGATGGAAAAAAAAGAAAAGTTCTTAAGTTTTTTTTTACGGGCCTGGTGGCGCACATGTCACCGCCCCGTTACAAAGGGGACGCTCATAGCATCCATCCATCCATCCATCCATTCGAGTGCCTTACCTATTGCAAAGAGCGCCCTTGCTGGCAGTACACTAGATTTGGTTAACGAAAGGGCTCTATTTTCTGCAGCTCTTCTTAGGGAGCACGGCTCAGCGTCGGTGGGGCAAAGGCAAGGAAAGAGCGGGAAAGTCCGTAGTGGAAGATACTTAAAATTTTGAACATCTGGGTTTCCTGAACGAGCAGTGATAGCGCAAAGTACACGGACCTTTAGCATTTTCGCATCCGTCGAAAGTGCTGCCGCAGTGGCCGGGATCAACACCGCGTTTCGTTTCTTTTCCTTTTTAAAACGAAAGTGTTTTTTATGCCGGGATCCACCAACAAATCAGTGACGTACTTCCTGTAACGGAAGTGTATCTTTGAAAAAATAAACTCGCATTCGCTCTGAAAAAGTTCCACCTAGGCGGACTCGAACCCACGTTCAACCGGGATTCGACGAAAGGAGCTGGATGCTCTACCGATAAATACACCACCGCAAAATCGCTCACACAAGGAACAGAGAGACCTTTTTTTTTATTATTTTGGGGAGGGGGGACGGGTAGGAGGGGGGGTATGCTAGCACTCGAGCGCGATAACAGCTCTCCCACGCCGCAGGCGCCTCACTTTTCTAAACCTTATTCTGAGCGCAACCACACGACACATCCACACACACACCCACACACCCAGGCATCAACCACGCACAAACCTTTCGCAAACCTTTCGGAGCAACACCACGCGGCTTCACGTGGTAACGAGCTTCTGTTTTAATTACCATAGATACCGAAGCAGGTGTGTTAGAGCAAAGTTTTTCTTAGTGAACCCTTTGTCGTCAGCGTTCTTATTAGTTGCCCGCAGTATACGCATTGGTTCGATGGCTCAGCCGGCAGGTCATGTGACCTGGCCTTGAACAATCAGGTGCGGGTGAGCGAGCGTGTTTCAAGTCTAGTTCCGGATCCGCATGGGATATCGGATGAAAGCCTTAGACCTTCTTTCGAAGGACGAAGCGAAAAACGGAAGCTTTCTTTATTTTTTTTCCTCCTTTCATTCGCAATGTGTCGACGTTCTTCCAACGTAAATACCTCAGCGAATACCGTAAATACCTCGCCCAGCTACTTCTTGGCATGTTCGTAATCGCCTCACTCTACGTTCATGGCGCCACATACCCTCACAAAGCGCCCCGCCACGGTGGTCTAGTGGCTAGGGTACTGGGCTGCTGATGCCAAGGTCGCGGGATCGAGTCCCGGCTGCGGCGGGTGCATTTCGATGGAGGCGAAACGTTGAGGACCATGTGCTCTGCGATGTCGTGGCACGTTAAAGAACACCAGGTGGTCAAAATTTCCGGAGCCCTCCACTACGGCGTCTCTCATAATCATAACGTGGTTTTGGGACCGTAAATGAATCATTATCCTCACAAAGGGAAGTTCGCGTCCGAATTTTCCTCCTTCGGCGCGGAATTATGTGGAAACTGCACCACTTGCGCATTACGCAAAGTGAATGATCTCTCGGTCCCATCCCGTCCACCGTTGACGGCCTTTGTCATTAACTGGTGTTTCTTCTTATATATTGGTTTCAGTAACCACGTTGAAAGCGTAAGTGACTAATGGTGGCACAAAATAATTAACTCGTGTCCTTTCTGTGCACGTTCACCTATGCCCGTGAGAATAGCAAAATTGCAATTATAAGTTGTCCCGACCACCGAAGAAGAGTACAATATAGTTAATTTCCGGGAATCCCAAGTGCACTCGCTCGTTTTTCTTTTGTCTATAACGAGTTCTGAATGGCGAACGCAGCTGTATAATTGTCTCGCGGGTTCATTGTAAGCCGGCAACAAAAATTTCAAAAGCTCATTAGCATGCTCACGAACGACAGTCACGATACCGAATTCTGGCCGCACAAGTTAACAAACGCCGCTGCGCCTAATGGCCACGCGTACTAGGTAAAGAAAAAAAAATTAAATATGCAGGTTATTCACCTGAAGGAAATCAGGACAATGTTGCTGATTCGAACGTTAGAAAATTATCCCCACTCCTTCCGTAATTCGTAATTACAATTTACATACCAGACTTTACAATAGACAGCACATCGGAAGAAGAGCCAAAAAAGAACTTTAATTTAGAGAGTAACGCGAGTGACGACAGGCGATGGGTGGTCCAGAAAAATTACCGGCGGATAGTAACCACAGCAGGCTATATTTCTAACCCACAACGTAGTTACCTCTGGCATTGTTATTAACATTAAAGAAAAATGAACCGTTTACCGCTAGCGCTTTTTCAACAGCAGCTACCTGCTGGCCGTACTCAGTTTGTTTTTCCATTACGTAACTTGCAGGTAATTTAGCTTACCTGTTTGCACGTGCTCGAAACGAATTAATAGATGTTGCTTTATCAGACACTTGCACCTTCGGGCCACGCAGCCATTGCTAAAAAAAATTAAAATGCTGAAGAAGTTCACGTAGACGTATTCTGAATGCCTGAGTATGAGATTTTTTGCGATGTATTCAGAGTAAGGTTGATTGCTGCAAAGTTTAAGGTACATCAGCGGGTGCGTAAATTAGGGAAGGTGCGAAAAACCTGTAAACTAGCGGTACCTGCACAAATTGGTAACTGCTGCGTATACTACGCCTGTTTCAGAAGCTTGTGTACATGTGGCAATGCTAGCGGGTGGTACAGGCACCAGAGCCTGAAGACGACAGCCTGCGGGAAGCCGTTCCCCATAACTGGGACGCATGACAGCTGCCAGAAATGCAGCGACACAAGTTTTTATCGCTTCCTATTATTTCATTGCGCAACCTACCACCTTTCATTAAGTCGCCGCGCTGCAGTATTGCGCATTCGAAAAGCGAATGTTCGTGAAGAAGATTCGGAGTGCTTAACGTAACTTATACTTACTTCCACCTTCACTCCCACCTTCATTCTGTCCGCCCGTCAGGAGTGTTTCAGGCGGATCCTGATTATGTATTGAAGACAAAAAGAAATTGAGTGTCCACCGTGATTTCCGCCACACTATTCCACGTGCATCATGGACTATCGGTGGTCCATATTTTTCCTCGCTGAAATGTAGGGATCACAATACATAGAAACGGTCGTAGTTCCAACTTCGCCGCGTGCGCTACAGCTATACGAGCAAGAATAGGTAATTTTAGTGTGTCCGATATATAGTCCAGTAGAGCGGTTTAGTACAGCATATGTTGCTCCCTGCTAAACGCTGATATTTAGCGGGGTCAGACAGCGCGTGCGCAGCACGCTATTTCAGCTTTACGTTTAGCGCTTGCTCATTATTTTTTCGAATTTATCGGAGACGCAATACGCTCGCTATGTTTGTTTAGTGTGCAGAACATGGCGGCCACCTTTAAGTTACGGCTGCCCGATTCGCATCTATCGTGTCGTCTTCCAACCTTTGTGGGACTAGATGAGTAACAATAAATAGTGCTGCTCGTTTTTGGCTTCGGGTATTCTTGCTTCGGTAATGGACCTCAGACGGTGAGAGCGTTGTTTTTGATGTCGATTCTTGGTTTCGCATGCTGCATATGCATAGCAAAAGCATCACTTGGAAGCGTTCGTCTGACAGCGCTGAGCAGCAGATTTTAGAGTATATCTCTGATGCCCTTGTCATAAGTGCCTCATTTAATGTCACGGTGCATGGGTGTCCTACAGCACTGGCGACCCCATCATCGTCGCATGTGATCGCGAAGATTGTTAGTGCTGTGTCGGCAGACCCGAAAAACATCGCTTCGTTTCAAAATGCCGCCATCGAGTCTCCTTTCTGACCCGTACTGCCTGTCATTTCGAAGTTGCGATGACATAGGAGCGCTTAATTTATACTTTGGAAGCCAGAGAAGCTACGCAGGCAGTCCATGTCGTCGAGGCTATGCCGTATATACGAGAAATTTCGCCGACATTTCCGCTTTGAGAAGGCGGATTTTTCACTTGTCATCAGTGCCCCGGAGCTTCTGCAACATTTCTCCAGTGCCCAGGGGGTGCGCATCTGTGCATGTGCCTGCGAAGGCTGGCTTATCCAAGTCGCCTTTGTGACTGAAGGAATACTTCGCCAAACAATACTGTCATTTCAAGCATTATACATACAGTAATGCACCACACTACTCGTCTCGGCTTTATTTAATTGGTTGTAGCTGAAACAGCCGATGTACAAAAGGAAAAAAAGCCCCGGTGGCAGTGCCGCCATCTCGACGAGACCGTAGTGGAGGATCTCAGGAAATTTCGACACCTGGGGTCTTTAACGTGCAATGACATTCGCACAGTTCACGGGCCTACAAACACTGTACAGGCTTTTTTCCAAGGCTTGGTATGGATGCAAACGCTTAGTTTTGGTTTTGAACCGCTCAGTTTGCTGCTTTCACTACTTGCACATAGATGGCGCAGCGAAGTTTTGCGCTTTCAGGCGGATCCGTGTGTGTCCCCAATCCTAAAACGACGTCAAATAGCGCCCCTCAAAAATCTAGCGTACGTAACCCGCTAACGCTAACGCAAGCATTTTCGCAATACTATCTCACCAGTATACGCAAAGGATAGCGGATGGCGGATAGCGTCGCTTATCGCCGTCAAGTGGCGCCTGCTATGGGCGAACAAACAGAACAAGCGAACCCGCGTAATCTATGTCCTCCGAGATTGCGGCATCCACTCGCTAGGCCTACAGCCTGGGTATTTTGAGTGTAGCTCTCGGAAACGACGTAGAATTGCCTCAGATACTTTACTGTCGAAGCTTCGTGATACAAACCTAAGGCAAACACAACCGTCAGCTAGTAGTAGCTTGAGGGCCGTAGAGCACGCAACACCCACGTGAAACATTCGAAGAGGACGGCACATACATTGTGTACTCGGCCATGCTTGCGCATGCGCCGTTTACACCTGGTATCCCGCTCTACTCAAAGTGCTTTGCGCATAGCCGCTTACCGAACACGCTAAACTTCCCTAATCTTTTTTCCACGTCGAGAAGGCTTCTCTAGCGTACGTCACACTCCGCGACCGCAACGTCCTCTAGAGCAGTTAGTTGGTCAAGCGATCTCTTACTCCCCCGAAGACACGATCCACCGTTGCATATATACGACTCCTCAGCGGCAAAGTTGTCCGAGCCTTTGCGCTTGGACGGGTCGCTATAAGGGCTCGCGCCTACCTTGTGGTAGTCTAGACCTCGCTCAGGTGGGCTTACGCGGTGCGTGAGCTCGCAAGGAGCGCGCAGGGAGCGGCGGTAGGCAAATTAATGGCACGTGCTGCTCGAGCGCGTGCGTTCAGCACACAGCACGGCTCACCGTCATTGAGCGTGATGCTTCCCTGCTTCACGGATCGCTGAGCGGCCCAGACTGCTTGTTTCCACTCCTGCGGGGCTTAACTAACGAGGTCCGACAAAGAGGCAGCCAGGCAGGGAAGCGCCTACCTGCGCACGCAAAGAAACAGAGGGAAACGCGCATCAGCAAAGGCTTGGCCTGCGAGTCGAGAGCATGTAGCATACACATTCGGCTCATTTTTTGCAAGTGAAAGTTGTAGTTGCGACATCCACCGAGTGGCCTCTGTTGGCGACAGGCACGGTTGTCGTGGGCAACGTGTAGCATTTAGTCCTAACTTCGTTTTTTTTTTTTTCATCCTGCTGCCGCACGGTTGAAAGAGGCGTATTTCTCTATCAGTGACAGAAGTTGAGCCTTTTCTGCATACCCCTCCGCGAGGCGAATCTTGTACCATCACTATAGTGACATTCTTTTCTGTTAATTGTGAATTAACGTTTACTTTTATTTTATTAACGGTGAATTTTGTCAATTTATAATGATCAGTAAGGATTGATTTGTGGGGTTTAACGTCCCAAAACCAGCTCTGGTTATGAGAGACGCCGTAGTAGAGGACTCCGGAAATTTCCACCACCTGGGGTTCCTTAACGTGCACTGACATCGCACACCACGCGGGCCTCAACATTTCGCCTCCATCGAAATGCAGTCGCAGTGGCCGGGATTCGATCCCGCGACCTTCGGATCTGCAGCCGAGTACCATAACCACTAGACCACCGTGGCGGGGCAAAAATTATCAGTAATGTTAATTATATTACTTATCCTCACTGATAATTAGTATTCGATCATTGATTAATTTTCCTAATCTGTAAGTAAATGTCTTGACACGGGCTGATTTCGTGAGTAGCGTAGCGGCCGAGATCCGCTTATTCTAAAGTTACCTGCATTACCAAGCCGAGAAGCACCATGGGACCTGCCGCTTAAAACCCACGGTATCGATAGCGCGCTGTGGAACCGGATGCCGCCTTCTCTTCCATCCTTCATAAAGAAGCAGGCGCAAGTCTTATTTCCTGAACTATTCGGCTATGCTTTCCGTGAGATCACCATTGGTCACCCGTTACGTATATACATGTAGAGAG
The DNA here is from genome assembly GCA_013339685.2 of Hyalomma asiaticum. NCBI lineage: Eukaryota > Metazoa > Arthropoda > Arachnida > Ixodida > Ixodidae > Hyalomma > Hyalomma asiaticum. The sequence goes on from CM023487.1 coordinate 27,117,408, forward strand.
GTTTCGGCCCACTCTACCGGGCACTAAGCAAGGACTTCAAATTGTCGTCGCAGAGTTGTCGAGTGCAGCTGCCCTGAGGTGAGCATCTAGGGCTCGCAGTATGCGGCGCAACACACAAAAAAGGACCAAAAAAAACAAAAAAAGAACGAGCAACATTAAAATGTTGCTGCGTCCGGCCCCTTCCTCACCCCCCCCCCCCACCCCGCACACACACACAATGAAAGATTCCGCGTGGCCGTTGCCATAATTTCATATGCTTCCGTATGCTTGACATAGAGATATGTGGCAAATATGCGGCAAACATATTTATTACGTGCGGGCTTCGTACGGAATATATAGAATATATGCAGGTAATACGGAAGGGAGTCTTTCCAGCGTTTTCCGTAAGACATCTGTAACTCAACCGTTTGCAACAGCTGAGTGCAAATATGCACTCTTGAAGAGCCGTGAAGATGCACTTCTACCTCGACCGAAAGCACCCGTGCGGATTACATAATTTTGCGAATGCGGATGTTATAACACATCCATAAATGGATAGAGCAGCTGACCACTGGCGCATCATTAGCTCGACATACCAATGGGAAGACGAGCAGCGAATGACTAAGACCACTCGCGAAGGAAAAGCTTCGTGAATTTAGGCTCCTGAATTTATTTACGCCCGAGCGTGAAGGCTTGCTCACTAAAATTCATCGTGACTAGCAGCGTAGGGGAAATTATCGAGCCGAAAATGTCGCTTTAGCCACACTTTTTCATAATATGGACCTGTTTTTTATGAAAGCAACGCTACCGTAACGAAGGCAGGTCGCTCTGTGATAGTACTGCCTCCAGGGGCATCCCTTGTTTCAAAATATCTCACCAATTCAAGCTTCAATCTTGCTCTGAGATTCTTCCACTTGGAGCTGTGTGCGTCTACTCTTCACGACATCGCTGTTCTTGGTGCTGCTTTCGCAAACTTGGAACACCACTGAACACTTCTCCCATTGGGTGGCAATATCCATGTTTCGTATCGTGCCTGCGTTTCTTGGAGCATGTACCTTACGTACTATGAGGCAATTCGGTCTCCCTGGCCCCTATTACGATGATATTGTTACGAGGATAAAGAGGCATAACGGATCCACCACTATTGGTCCAACTGACAGCCCTAGCAGGATTCGTTCTTTCTCTTCTTCGTCCGGCGTCCGAGTCACCACACACACCACACACACACACACACACACCGCGTCAGCAGAAGCCATTCCAACGTGTCTCGTTGGTGCAGCAGCTCATAAGCTGTTGGTACTATTAGTGCCAGATGAACAAGCCTGATACCGTTATCACAGATATATCTGCCGCGTGGAGACATTCTGGTTTAGTATTTGTAAACCCCGGATCCTTCGTGTGCCTTTACGGCAGACTCGCAGCGATGGAACGAGCGAAAACTGCTGTTTCTGAAACGCTCACTCAAAAGAACACCTGTGGGATATTGGAACCCCCATGACATGCCTCTTTATGTAACAGTTCAATCTGCATTGCGGTAACGCACGCACCAGTGGCTTTTTTTTTTCTTTCATTTAAGCTCTGGGAACACCTCTCTGCTCGAGCATAATGTACCATTCTCGGAGACCAGTTCCATTGTTAATACGGTGACTCCGTAGGCGTCGATGCTTGCTCGATTCCTGTCCATGCACTACAGGGTGGAATCTCATTACAGAAAGAATAAATCACGACTTCGACGCGGGAGGCCGCACTGAAGATTCTGTCTTTTATTGTCGCGATTGCCGAACGCTGTACGACGCTAACGGGCACGTAATCGTCCCTTGTTCCCGGAGCACAGCGCAAACAATCTTTCAGCGCGTAGGAGGTGGCTCTTTGTTGACGCTGGCGAAAGAATTCCCGTGTCACGCCCCAGGGGGATATCAGCACCTGTTTGCATTACGGCATACGACAGAGACGACAAACAACTGGCACATTTGTCCCGAGGGGACCACCTGTCCTGCCCATACAAAAGGTGCATCGAAGTAAGACATACACAAGTGTTTGTAAACAAGCGCCCTGCCTGTTGTAGTCTATTTTGTTAGGCAGAAACTGTCGCAAGGACATTGAATATATACTAAAACAGTGGAGTAGAAGCTGTGTCGTAGGAGGAAATTAACGCACGCACAATAAAAGATACTGCAGCTCTCGCGTTATTGCTTCAAGTTTGGTCTCTGCACTCCATTGCATTTTGCTGAACTCATCGATTCATCGTAATATTAGGCACTGAAAAAAAAAGAGATTCGGCTTGTATTACGCATTTGTAACGCTTCAAGGCGGAAGCCTGCTGCATATTTCATAACGCAGGATGTTATACATTTTCGTCTTTCTGCAACATACACCTTGGCGCAAACGTTTCGAAGTGCTAACGAGCCTCATTGAGGACCACGCACGTGTCGCAATTAATTCGGCGTTATCAAAGAAATATGCGAGAACTTATGCCTTTTACCCAAATGGGCAGCGTGGCTTTCGCTCCGTGTCAAGTCACGCACGGAGTACACTTGCATATCCATGGTATGTGCGAGTACCCGCCACACGAGTTCCATGCAGTCACAACTCCAAGAGAGTATGCGCCGCTACGTGATCGGGTACAGATATTTCCATACATTTCCGTAGATGTGCCTTGGCATTTTGAACAGCTAAGCTGTTTAGGATCGAGGTAAATCAGTACGGGGCATTAACACATAACGGGGGAGCTGTCACGCGGAACGGAAAAGCTCTTGCCCGTGTCCCACTACCCACACAGCTCATGGCTAATGGTAACATAAAGCTCATGGTAATGTTAACAGTAAAGTGATTGTAAAGAGGAGCAGAAACTGAATGGTGGTGAAACATAAGGGCAATGTTGTTAATTATAAAGTGATAGTAACCAGGAGCAGAAAGGTAATATCCTTCAAACACAATGCTAACGGTAATGTTAACGGCAAAGTGATCGTAAAGAGGAGCAGAAAGGTGATAGTAATCACACACAAAGCTAATCATAATGTCGACGATAGAGCGCTTGTTCTCTCCGCTTGCAACCCGTAACAACACAAAATTTTTCCCTTTATGAGGAATGCGTAAGGGTCGTATTCTTAATGCCACGCGGTATTTATCTCGTACACCGTGCCTAAACTGTACGCTAAAACTTTAGCTGTAAATCAGGCGAATGCACACAGTGCGGCGAAGTCGGCGCCGCGCTCTTGGAAGGTCGACGTTAAACCTTATAGTCGATGTCTTCGCTTAAGAATTTTTGCGCTTCTTTATGTCGTGCACGTTTGGTGTACTGCTTATTTTTCTTTCTTTCGGTGAACTTGTACGCGTATACGCTGCATTTAGGTCGACTGCACGTTTCCCGCTGTACATTTGCATAGGCGCGTCGCCGTGATACCTACTCGCACTCGAACCGCTTCTCTGAAAGTATACCTGCGAAGTGAGTTTGTAGTTTGCGAGAGATGGTGACGCATGGTAACGGTGTTTCTCTGAAGATCGAGCTCGCAGGATAAACATGGCTTAGCCGGCACTGTTTCTTCGAAACGCCCGGAGTAGCGAACCTCTCAGCGAACGGGAGATGGAGGAACCGGGTGCGTGCTCGATGGCGCGCGATGTTTTTCTCGCTTTTCGGTGTCGGGGACGAGAACTCGCCAGATGGCGCGCACCTTAAGACCGTATACTCGGAAAGCGGGTTGATCGCGGGAAAATTTTTGTTGAGCTGCGGGGAGATAGAAAACTTAGCCCTACGGAGCTGCGTATTTCACCGGATTGATGCGTGTTTAAGGAGAACTCCGGCGGTTCTTTCATAGTATTCTGATATCGCTGTTTTGCAATGGCACTGATTGTCCTGTAGAAGCCGGGCTGGTTAAGTTTTCTCCGAAACTCACCAACAGTTTTAAATAACGGAATGAACGATGTGTTCAAACCGAAACCGAAAGAGGTAGATGCTTCTTGCAGCGCATGCGGTGACGTCACAAGTGCCCCCGTCTCATCTTAAATATGGAGGTGGTGCCGGAAACACGAAATCGGCGATGTCATCCGACGATATATTGAGTTATGCCAGCTTTTCTCTACTTGACAGCCATGATTTGAGCGATGAAGTATCACCGCATTTTGGTTCACAGCCCGCTATCTCGGGTAGGCAGCGTTGGAGGTGATGACGTCAAAAACACAGGGTGGCCTGCATGGGAGTCCGCTTAAATGTTTCAAAAATTCGTTTTCAAGAAAGCTGAATGACATGAAACTGCGTGGCTTGGCGTATGTTATTACAGTGACGATGAGAACATACTGAAAATTTCACTAAGATCCGTGGACACCGAAAAATCGCCGGAGTTGCCCCTTAGCGGCCTCAATTTCTAGCGAGATTCGTTATGTCGCAGGGCATATGCTAAATGCATCGACCAGGGCGACGTATTTCCCCCGGGGCATTTGCTTGAACAGATCTATAATTCGATGCTGGCGATTTCCGGATTGAATATACGTACTATGAGTAGGACTCTTATTCGCAGTTACATTCAGCTTGGTTTGATGTTATTAGCTAATTAGGCCCCTTGATGGCGAAGTCCAATATTAGTGCTTGTTACGAAGAACCCGGAAACAAACCATATGACCATTACGACTGAACAAACGGGAACTCCGGAGAAGTTACTCAAAGCGCAGACGCTAGCCTGATGTAGAGTGTTCGCGGGATTGAAATGGGACATGTAAACACTGAGTTAAATAAACTAAAATGTGCAATTGCTCACTGTAACCGCGGCATGTATCTGCGAATCTGAACTGTGAGCGTAGTGTTCTTTCTCGTGCAAGTATACGAACCAATATTAAACTGGTGCTACACGAATTGTAGATTGTAGAAGCAGGAGTATCTGCATTACTTAGCCCTAACTTTCCCCATTTCAGTCCGTGAGTACTGTACATAATTTGGTCGAAGAATGGGTGGTAATGAGACATGCATACAGAATATTGAATGCACGCGCGCAGTTATTTAATAAATATCGGTCTGATGCGCGACTTTCGCACATGCCTATTCCCTTGTGTCGCTGCGAGTAGCGCTTCAACATATAAATGATTTTCATGATATCCACATTCCGTAACCCAGAGCAAATCACTTCTGGCACATAGTTCGCGATATTAGGTAGCGTACGCCTCTATGGAAGAACTCCATATGAAGTGTTTGTCAGGTTTTGTATACTGAACATGCCATACAGCTCGGCTTTGGTGCATTCTCGCCTTGCTTAGAATCAAGAAATGTCCTCGAACTCCCGGGGTAATTTCATTTCGATGCTACTTGCTGTTGTGACCAAGACTTGCGGTTTAATATACCCAAATAACTGCAGTCTCTGCACTTGAGGAGCGATGTTCTTTCCCGCAGGGCTGTCCAAAACAAAAAGGAAAAGAAAAGAAAAATAAAACAGAGAGAAAAAGCTGAGGAGCTCTTTATTTGCCATTCTTCGGCCCGCTATGCCCTTTGAAGCCTACATATAATGCATCAATTTACGCAATATTTACGGCGTGGGGCTTCAAGGCCTTCTTTTTCGTTTACTTTTTTATACATTTAATGCCTTCAGAATTTTCCGAGCGATGAGTTTTCAAAACAAGGCGGGTTGTAAAGGCAGGCTGCACGAAAATATACAGTACAAGCTGTCCGCACTTATAGAAGCGATAGTTTGCTGGAAATGATCGATTGATGAAGTAGCGGCAAAAGTCTAACAATAATAAAAAACACACTATTAATGCATAGCAAATCTACGCAATAATCCGCTCGTCATACCCACAATGCATAGAGTTTCCCGTAATATTTACTAGACGGGAACTCCAGCGCCGTGATCGTTCACCATGTGAATGATGGATGGTGTATGGATTTGTCTAGTCGTCGTGCTGGCCGGCTTGGTGTTCGACGGTCTTTGTTTGTTACTGTTTTCTCGCATTTGCCTTGGAAGAATTCCGACGTACTCATTGCGAGCGGATTAAAATTGGCGACATAGCAAGTTTTAGTTGCCGGACTGACACGCGTGAGATTGCTGCTGAACTACCTTCGAAATGTTGGCTTTCCTAAGGCGCATCACTGGTACAACGCGGGCATCAATACCACTCTCGCTTTTGTATTCTTTTGTTTGTAAGGCATATATATGTGTTGCCTTGTTTATCTGGATTTTTTGAATGCTTGGCGATGGGTCTTAGCTGTAGCACTGAATGTGTACCCACCCCACCTTTAATGTGTAAGAGTTGTTCGCAAATTATACTGAGCATATATATATATATATATATATATATATATATATATATATATATATATATATATATATATATATATATTGTGGGCAATCATTAGGCACTCCTACTCCATGTGTACATGCTCATCATCCGTAGCCTCAAGGGTTAATAAAACGGCGTTATTGCCACTGCTTCACAAGATACACACACACACACACACACACACACACACACACACACACACACACACACACACACACACACACACACACATATATATATATATATATATATATATATATATATATATATATATATATATTGTGAATGCAAGATTAACAGTGCGACTGTTCTTGTGGCCCGTGCGTTAATCCTGTGGAACAAAGCTCGCTAGAATCATAGTACGTAAACCATTTATTCCCGCACTAATATAATCGAAAAATCGGCAAACCAAGAAGGTTATGTAAGAAAATTTTTTGGACTGCCGACCCCTGCAGAACCTTTTCGCTAATCGTGAAGTCGGTGTTTGCGCACCCTTGAGCCCTAAAAGGTTGCCAAACTGGCCAGACACCAAATCACAGGTCTAGCGTTCTTGATCTGCCAATGCAGATTCCATTCCTGACTATAGTTGGAATGTAAAAGCGCGCGTTCTTTGGATTAATGTGCTCTTGTGCTTTTTTGTACTGCGAAGGCTTGGTGGTTTTGGATTAATCTTTGTGCTTTTTTGTACTGCGAATCAACGGTGCATAAGACGTTCTATGCCCGAAATTCTTCTACGCTTGGAATTATACTCATCAAAACTTCACCGGTCGTAACAGACGGTACACGATAACCGGCGCTGAAGTTTCAAAGGACGGTTAGTCGACGTTCCCAGCCTAGAGTTCTTTGCAACTCTTCTACATAACTACGTAACCATCGAACGCCCATTTCCTACGCACCTGTGCCTCAATGCAGTGGGGTTGCTTCTCTCCTTTTTTTTTTTTCTGGAATCATTTCCAGTTCGCAAAGCACACGCTCAATCTACGAGCGCCTCCCGCTGCCAGTGAAACATGCATATCCCATGCAGACCGGCATCGTACGTAGTGTTTCCTTCTTTCGATACATCTAGCCTTTCCTCGCCTCTACCACAGGCGGCCTACAACAAACGACCCGCGTGGTTTTAGCCACATTGGTTGGCCCGGACGCCGAGAGGCACTTTGCGTGTTTCACGATATAGAGAAGCGTTCAATGGAGATTCAGCCGCGGCGCGCCTGAAACTAATGGCAGCTTTGCGCAGCCGTCTTTTCATCTATTTTTACACTTTTTTTTTCTTTAAAGGTGCCCGGTTAGGATGGGGAAAAAAGTGGGCACACGCTAAATTGGAACCGCCCGCGGAGTTTATTGAACCGCGGTGTTGAACGTGCCTCTCGCATGGGCAACGGCCCATAATGCACTACCGAGTGCGACTGAACACCCCGCGAGATTGTCGGTAAGTTCAGTGTGTGGAAGTACTTGGGATTAACGAAGGTGTGGGGACGACCATTTAGGCTTAAAAAGGGTCGTCACAGAAGGTATGGTTGTAGGCTGTTCTGCCGCTTTTGTGAGTAAGTGCGAACAGAGAAAAGGCTTTTTTTTTTCAGAGCTAACCTGCACCTTCCATGAACCAGAGGTGCTCTCTAAGCGCAGATTTAAAAATGGAAGGGGGGGGGGGGGGGGGGGGGGGGAGGAGAGCCATGCTTCAGAGAAAAATCTAGCTCCGTCTGGTACTATGTCCAAGTATAAAAAGGGCACTGCTTCAGGCATAACAAGGCTTAAGGCGCACGAAAGTATGAGGAAAAACATGGACGTGACATGTCCTTGCATGCGCTATAAGCCTCATTGCGTCTTTACAACGTGCCCAAAATACTGCGTTATTGATGCTGGACCGATGATAAATTTTAGCTTATGTACGGTAAAAGACGCCGGACACATTCTCGCAAGTCTCAGTGAAGCTATCATTCAGGCTCATGAAATTATTTACGGAAAATATCCTGTAGGTCCCACACACTGTGGGAATCGCTGTCGTGCGAAGCGTTTGTCTATGACGAATTGTTTGGCGTTCAGCGAAGAGTTGCGAGTAGGATCGATGTCCTTGTGCAAAACGCATGAGTACTTTGTCACTTCGCCACCCTTGCCACTGAATGATTCGCGCTCGAACTCTTCGTGCTCGCACGTTATTTCTATTACATTTGCTGAAGTCTTTCGGTTCTGCGCAGTGTATAACGTTCCTCCAACTGCTCTTTTTCTTAAGTTTTAACACGAATGTGTTTTATGCCGGGGTCCTCCAAGAAATCTGTGGCGCACTTCCGTAACGGAAGTAGATCTCTGAAAAACAAAACATGCACCTGAGATTGAAAAACTACCGCCCGCTGGGACTCGTACCCACAACGAGCCAGGGTGTCGCGGTAGGAGCTGGAAGCACTACCGACCTCGCCACCGCGATACGATTATGAGGAACGCCGTAGTAGAGGGCTCCGGAAATTTCGACCATCTGGGGTTCTTTAACGTGCGTGCGCTAAAAACGTAGCACATCGGCCTTTAGCATTTCGGCTCCATCGAAACACGGCCACCCTGGCAGGGATTCGATCCCGCTACCTCCGGGCAAATAGTCGAGTGTCACAGCCACATCAGCGCGGCGGGTCCTCGAAGTTGTTTGGTACGTGGTAATGGCGCTAGACGACACATTAATCTAGCGCTTGCACATCACGTGACAAAGGCTTACTTTCAATGAGTGTCTCCGTTCAATTCTTTATTACTAGGGTTCAAGATTGCCACCAAAATCCCTGCCTAGCTTTAAGCAAGGAGGGTGGCCCACATTTTATAAAGAAATTATTCGTCGAGGTTGTGGACAACCCTAAGGTATGCTTTTTTTACGAATAGATCGCAGAAGTGCGCTGAGGAATACACGCAGCGAATTTCGTTAAGATTCAGTGACCTCGCAAAATCGCCGGAGTTGACTTTTAAATCGGCCGCCCCTCCTTTTGTCCACCTGGTGGTTGTGCACCGCACGCTCGCAATGGCAGTGGTGACCTGTCACCGTGGTTGCGTGTTTCTTTTTATCGGATGGTTCACCAATGCGACGTGTCACAGTGTAGAACTTTATCTTGTGCGAAGGTTCTCTACATTTCCTGGTGCCCGTTTACCGGAGCCACTGACGGCCGCAGGAGGTCTGGTAAGAACGTCTTGCGGCGGCTTCTCAAGCTACAATACATTTCACGTTGTTTTTGAGACGCGTTGGTGTTCCTCATTATGAAAGTACGGAGATTTAGGTATTACATTGCTACCTGACTACGTGCGCAATCAAATACGCAAAATAACTAGGTCGCGGTATTGTTATCCTTGCGTGGTTTATTTTTTGTTTGGATCGGCATCAACCAAGTGGAGCTTCACTGATAACATATCTGCAGCTCATAACACAGTAAAATGGGCTGGACAGGGGTTGAGGTGGGGGATGTGAGGGCAAATTTGGGTTCGAAGAGAGACTGTAGCAGCATGAAAGACATTAGATGGACAGGGACAGTACTAAGGCATTTGTTCCCGTAAAATGTTGAGCCGTATCGGAAAATGTTGAGTCACATCGAGATGTGCCTATCACCAATGGGAAATTGTGTACGTAAAACCCTTGCCGTTAGAGGTTGTCAGAACGCTTGCGGCGTGGACTATTGCGTAGCGCATATCGATTCGGCGCGAGGAGTCACACGTTCGATTCGCACTCGGTCCAAAGGATTTTGTTCTTTGCATCTACCTCGAATTTTAGCTCAACGACAGTGGTGATTTTCCACTCACTACCAACGACGCCGGCGCCGGCACCGGGATTTCTGTGAAACGCGCTCTGTAACCCTACCGCCTTAAATAAATACATTTCATGGCATTTCGAAAGGAAACGCCTTGCTGTTTGAAACCAGGTCGCATGGCCTTAGAACGCGTAGTTATAAAGCGATATACTGAAACAACGAAGATAAATGTACTTGCTGTGGAAAGGCTACAGAAACGACGGAACACGATTTAGAGGTTTTATGATTCCGAGTTGTTTTCGGGGAGTTCAGTGATGCCAGCGATATCCATGGCTCGCTCGTATGAGCAATAAGTGATTTTATTGTTGTAAATCCTGACGTAGCTGAAGAGCATGTCACGTTCAAGTAGTGGCAGCTATATATTCGTATCCTCCTATGCTAATTTTGTTCTATACCAAGCGAAGTGACAGAGGCGCGAACTTTCGATCTTTTCATTGGAATTTTTAGCGTTCTGCGGACTACGTCAGGCTTTACTTTGCTGTAAACGCGCGCATACTTCCCCGCAAGAACTATAATCTCCCTATGCGCTATAACGCCAAGAGAAAAAAACAATGAGTGCAGGAGTGACATCAAAAGCACCACTACGTCAACTAAAAGCATCTAGAAAGTATAAAACAGAGTTTTTACACGTGCCTCTCACTTCCTGCCTATTAATTTAGGTTCGCTCTGCTATCAACCCATGATCCAAAAACAACAAGCCTGTCAGCAGCCTTACTGTGCAAACATTTACTTTCAGAAACTGCGGGTAAACATTTGTCTTCGTCGCGTGTCCTAGGCAGCGCGGGTAGGACAGCGCGTCTGTTAGTGGCACCTATTTAGCGTGACACAGACAACGTCCTTCTTACACGCCCGCAGTTGCGAACTTTCAGCTACATCCTTTGAAGTGGCAAGCCCTTCAGTAACCAAGTCTCTCGCGGTCCCGCACTTTATAAGAACAACAACATGCGTTAGCAGCATTGCATTACCACTATGGTCTGTCACTCGCGTACTTCAGGGCTGTGCTAGGTTGTTCTGCCCCTCAGTGGAACAACTTGAGTGGTACTTATTGAGATGTTGCACATACTGAGAAGGACGCGCTCCTTTTTCGCATATGACATTTGGCTCTTGTTTCGTCACATCTTTAATGGCTTGGAACAGTCCCCCACTTCGGGTTAGGGAGCCGTCATCGTGAGGTGATTTCAAGTAGACATGGGCAGAATTTCTTCAAGGGAACCTAAACATGCCGACATGTATGATCAGTTCACTTATTCTAATTCCTTTTGCAGTTCGTGGTTGCAGACCTGCTCACTTTTTTGTTTGTGTTTTATATCTTAAACGTTCCTTGTTTTGATCTCTCCTGTAGTGTTCGTAGTAGTAGTCTTGTCGCACTTAGAGTAATTTCATGTTTCTTTATTTGCAGTCTCTACTAGTTTTCCTTTGTATGCCTTTTTTTATTTTGTGCAATCCCTGCAATTTACTAGCAGATATGTTTGTTAATGTATATATTCTGACAGGCAGCTTCCGTTCAGACAAGTGCTCTGATACCTGCTTTTGTTTACTTTTGTAAATAGGCCTCTTTTATACGAGAATAAAAATAAAGATGGCTGAGATCCAGACAAGAAGAGAACTTTAGGGGAACATGGAGGCTTGTACAGATGCAAAGGTAATTGAACAGAAAATGTCGCCAAAGCGAGGGTTTCGACAAACGGTCTTGACTTGGTGAGGACTTTAAACATCGAAAGCAGTGACAAAGACAAGACCATTTGTCGAGGCCTTGAATCTAGCAAAACTGGCTCTTCAATTACATTTTCATCATTTGGCGCACAAGTGATGTTAGAATCCATGATAACATGTGCGAAAGCGTTGGAACGTGCTACATAAAAGCAGCAACACAAAGAAAGCAGCGAAGAAGTCGCGACCATTTGAAGCAACTATGCTCAGCGCGCAATAAAGCTTGTTGTCATGGAAATGAGCCGCATTTTGAACTAAACAACTATGCAAATTTTCTCGGCCTGGTGGAACAGTGGTTTCAGGCGGAGCTTATATTTTTTTTATTGTTTTTAACCCCTATAGCAGCCATAAAATAGATACTTGAGCATGACGAACAAGAAAATATAAGAAGATTCCAACTCAGCCTTCATAGTCAGTGCTTCTAGAGAATCTATTCACAGTGCCGCTATTGCTTTTGTGCCACGGACAAACGACACGTTGCGAAAGTGAACTCGTGCCATAAAAAAAGAATATATACGGAGATCATAATAGAAACAAATGTATTCAGCGGAGACAAGTACAGAGTTCTTAATAGCTGCTTTCGACACACACCTGCTGTCAATATTGCAATAGTAGTGAAGAGAGACAACTCGAAACGTTGACTAATGGATTTATTAGGTAAACCAACAAGTGAAGCACGCACCTTCCAAGGCAGTGGCTCTAAAACATGAACGTCTCAGGGATACCTTCTGGACCGGTGGAACTGATTGAATGGAAGTGTGTGTGTGTGTGTGTGTGTGTGTGTGTGTGTGTGTGTGTGTGTGTGTGTGTGTGTGTGTGTGTGTGTGTGTGTGTGTGTGTGTGTGTGTGTGTGTGTGTGTGTGTGTGTGTGTGTGTGCGGGGGGGGGCAGGGTACAGGCTATAAGATGGCACAACGTAGGGCGGGAAATAGCTAGTAACTGAAACCAACCGAGGCAGTGTTGTGCGAATTACGCAACAGACAGGAAAATTAATGAACACAAAAGCGCAGGAACTTACGCCGAGTACATTTGCTCGACAGTGCCACAGCTGCAGTTATGAAGTGGTGTGGCATGGTGACAGCTTGTGGCCCCTTCCCGCTCCTAGTACGCTGCACTGCATAACATGGACGTACTGCGAAAAAGCTGGCTTTGCCATAGTACAGTAGTTCTATGCGGCGAAGCCACCCTTAATACAACGGGGCGTCAACAATAAAAGAGTGTCTTTTTTTTTTTTCTTGCATAGTTTTTGTGATTGCAGGTATCGTGGACCCCCCCGCCCCCCAAAGTGGCTTTGGGGACCCCTATTTCAGAACGGCCGTTCGAAGTGCTTTTATTGGATACATACACCACACTTAAAAACAACATCAGTGTTCTGGAATATGCAAGCAAAGCTGAATGCGTCTGCGAGGTTGGCGTATGTATCGTCATACGCAAAAAGTACTCTCTCCCAAAAGAAAAGAACCCCCGGCGCTTTCTGCGAATTGGAGAGAAAGAAAACTAATATATTACATGGAGAGAAGAAAAATATTATAATACATAGAGAAAGGAAAATAATATATAGCTTCCAGATAAAACAGCTCAAGACAGCTTTGTGTCAACGAGCGCGAATCTTATCTGGATCCAAGTTCATTCGTGAGTTTTCTCCGAAACAGTAAGTGTGGTGTCGTCGCTTTCAGCTTTGGCTTAGTTAAGCAGAACGAGTCATATTCAACAGACATCACTGATTTGTTCATTAACGATTGGTATGTTTGTTTCGTGGTTTGTTCGATATACGACTGTGGCACTCGGCTGCTGATCAGAAAGTCGCCGAATCGAATCCGATTCGCGACGGCTGCATTTCGATGGAGGCAAAATGTAGAGGCCCACCCGTGTGCTGTGCGATGTCAGTTCACCTTAAAGAACCCCGGTCGGTGGAAATTTCTAGAACCCTCTTGTCTATCATTATCATGTAGTGGCTTTGGGACGTAAGCACTCCGAAATTACTCTTATATGCCACTGTGAATCGACGACCTATCTAGATTTCACGTTCCAAACATATATGTATAATTTAAGCACGTCTGTGTAGCCTTTAACCGAGGGGACTGAATGAGTAACCGAAATATGTTCCGCATATCTCGCACTTTATCTAGGGCGCAACTTACCTTCAGGTAAGCAGAACGATTTTGCAAAAATATTCCGCTTAAAGCTAAGCTAGAAATTGTGTGCAACCAAAATAAGAGCGTATGTATTCAGCAGATTCTGCACGCGAAGCACTGCATGCTGTCAGGTACAAGCCGAAAATATGTCTGGGTCCGTGCCGCGGGCTGGGCTCTCAGGGCGCTGCAGTTGTCTTTTATTCAGCCTCGGACCGACAGGCCCATTTGATTAGGCGCGGCGTGCCGGCATTGTAGTCCGCTTTGGCCGCTGAATACTTGCTAGAACTCTGCTTCCATAAGAAATTAGAGAGCCGCGCCCTGTTCAAGGAATTGCTCTCGGCTGTAGTGGACGCCTAACAACATAATCTGTTGTCACATTCGTGGAGCTTCGAGAAGCATGAAGCTGACAACGCCTTACCTTGCGACATCGGTCTTCGTTTATTGATGTCGTACGCTCCTTTTGTTAGGTTCTTCACTTTTCTCGTGTGACGTGTTACCTGTCCAAAGACTGATTAGATGTGCTTCCCCGGAATTCTTGTACATAAGCATGTACGGACGTGAATCTCCTAGCAGTTCTTTTACTACATGAAAACGAAGGCGTGATCAGAGGTCTCTGTTCGGAACTGAATGCGTTCGCTCGTTTTGACGTCCCGAAGAGGGGGAGCGGTTCTCGGTTTACGCGCTTGTGATTGGGCACGGCTGAGCGCGGCGCTGGTTCCCAGGATTAGTCGCTCTGCCTGGCGGTGGAAGCAGCCACTCAGCAATCAGTGGACACTCCGGAAGTCGTGTGTCTTGGGAAGTCAGGTGGTATTTATTTTACTTTGATAGCTAGCGAAACCACGAGCCGTAGCGTCTACTCCGAAACAACAAGCCGTAGCACGCAGCGCTACGGCTGGAACTGGCTGGAACTGGCCACGAGTCGTAGCATCTACACCGAAGCCACGAGCCGTAGCATCTACTCCGAAGCCACAAGCCGTTGCACGCTGCGCTACGGCTGGAACTGGCTGGAACTGGCCACGAGTCGTAGCATCTACACCGAAGCCACAAGCCCTATCATCTAGTCCGAAGCCACAAGCCGTTGCACGCAGCGCTACGGCTGGAACTGGCTGGAACTGGCCACGAGTCGTAGCGTCTACACCGAAGCCACAAGCCCTATCATCTACTCCGAAGCCACAAGCCGTTGCACGCAGCGCTACGGCTGGAACTGGCTGAAACTGGCCACGAGTCGTAGCATCTACACCGAAGCCACAAGCCCTATCATCTACTCCGAAGCCACAAGCCGTTGCACGCAGCGCTACGGCTGGAACTGGCTGGAACTGGCCACGAGTCGTAGCATCTACACCGAAGCCACAAGCCCTATCATCTACTCCGAAGCCACAAGCCGTTGCACGCAGCGCTACGGCTGGAACTGGCTGAAACTGGCCACGAGTCGTAGCATCTACACCGAAGCCACAAGCCCTATCGTCTACTCCGAAGCCACAAGCCGTTGCACGCAGCGCTACGGCTGGAACTGGCTGAAACTGGCCACGAGTCGTAGCATCTACACCGAAGCCACAAGCCCTATCATTTACTCCGAAGCCACAAGCCGTTGCACGCAGCGCTACGGCTGGAACTGGCTGGAACTGGCCACGAGTCGTAGCATCTACACCGAAGCCACAAGCCCTATCATCTACTCCGAAGCCACAAGCCGTTGCACGCAGCGCTACGGCTGGAACTGGCTGGAACTGGCCACGAGTCGTAGCATCTACACCGAAGCCACAAGCCCTATCATCTACTCCGAAGCCACGAGCCGTAGCACGCAGGCTCCGGAGTAGGTGCCAGTTTCGGAGTAGATGGCTTTGGAGTAGATGCCAGCTGTCACACTGGCGGTAACGGGCAGGCAAGGGATACGATACACGTTCGCTTCACTGCCGCCCACGTACCTGAGCTGCTGTCCGCTCTGCGCCTTGGACTGGCCTAGCTACCTGCCGCGAGCACATGCTTCGCCCGGAGCGATGGTTGTTCGGCGTGATGGCCTTGCAGTCGTGCCCAAAACCCCCTCAAGAACATTTACGGAGACAAACGGGGAAATATATGGAGTGAGCATGAAGACAATTTCTACCTAAAGAGGCGTGACAATAGCCTGTCCCCAAGGGAGGAGAGCCGAGACAGATGACGAAGAATAGTGAGAAGGGAATGAAAAAGAGATGAAATAATGAAATGGCATGGCATGGAGTATTATAACAGCAGCCAGAAAGAAACCTGAGGTCTTCTACGATCTACGTGGTACAGCTGAGAGTGTTGGGAGCGTCTCAGCCCAACAGTAGTGTGGTGCAACTAGCTACAGGCAGATTCATTTAGTGGCTGAGGTCAGCAGTGCTTTCAATCTGCTTTAGCGTAGTATGACCATAAATAGCGTTAACGTTGCTGTCAGACCATATGTAGCGTAGAAGTTTTGATCTTCTGTTAGCGGTACTGTGTGCGGTCGTTCCTAGTTCGTACATGCTTCACCTAAATATTTTTGTGCACAGCGTAGGGCAACTTACATGGAGTAATTAGCGATTGTTAGTTGGTGTAACACGACGTAATTAGTCTGTACCAATTCTACCAAGGTGAATTTTGCAGCTGCTACCAACACCTAAATTCACCTATAAATCTGTTTTTTGGTTTGTGCCTAGTTAAACCTTTGAAATGCCGCTTGTAGAATGCGAAAGCTGAAATGAGGTGTTCTGCTGGTGTATCATGATGATTGGAACATTATGTATGCTGATGCATCACGCTCTGCGTGTGGTAACAACTAACGACGTGCTTTATTTGTTGCGTTCTCCATAGGGCCTGCCAATGTCATGTTGAAAATATTTTTCGAAGAGTAACATAATGAAGCTAAGTGGTCGTACCCGTACCTCAGGTGCTACCTTTACCTGCACGGGGCGAGGGACTCACTCAATCCATGCATGAATGTATTTCGCCTTCGCCCTCCATCATATGTACTGTGACAAAACGATAAATCAAAGGAGATGCGTAAATGGCAAATCACCAGCTTTACATTTGAAAAGGCGCGCTTTTTATGCAAATCAATGCAACGGGTGCTTCCAAACTCGCAAGGGGTCCATGCCCCGCGATGGTAGTCTAGGTGGCTATGGCACTCTGCTGCTGATCCGAAGGTCGCGGGATCGAATCCAGGCCGAGGCGGCTGCATTTCCATGGAGGCAAAACGTTGAATTCCGTGTTGTACTGTGCGATGTCAGTGCACGTTAAAGAACTCCAGGTGGTCGAAATTTCCGGAGCCCTCCACTGCGGCGTTTCTCATAACCGTGTCGAGGTTTCTGGGATGTAAAGCCCCAGAAATCATAAAATCATCGCAAAGGATCCGTGGAAGGGTGAGATGTAGCTCATTTCAATCTGTAACTACACAGAAAAAGTGCTTTTCTGGCTTCCACCTAACAGTCGTGATGAGTTCTTTTTTTTTTTCCTGTATGCGATACTCAGAAAATGAACGCAGCGTAGAATGCTTGCGCCGCTCTTCATCCAACTAAATCTAGAGCGACGCTTAGTTGATTGCTCAACTCGCTTGGTTCCAAAGCACAACAAAACTGCACGGCCATGACTGCGAACGTGACCAGCACAGAAGGATCTCTAACGAGCCAGCTCTTCATTCGGTCGTCGCAGTGTTGAACGACAGCCTAGCTTTCATTTTTATATTTTTCGTTTTCCGTTTCGCCGCGTGGTAACATTCTTTTTTGCTTTGCCGCAGTCATCTTCGCATTAAGCTGCAACGTTTCTGTCACTCGGGCGTGACTGCATGCTAATGCGCGTCGTTAGCTCTTTGTAAACACCTCGCGGTAACGATGCCAAGCTCCAAATACAATCGTAATGCTTAAGTGCCGTATTGAAGAAAAGCTACTAATAGGGCTCAACTAAGCTGTGCTGGCGTTTAGGACGCAATAGTGGGCTCAGCGAGTGCTTTAAGAGGGATGAAAGGGGGAGACTCTAGAGGGTCTCTTATTATCGTGGGTCGCTGTCGAGAGATCCGCTAATGAGGCTGGAATTCTGCCTCGGGGGTCGCAAATAATAGAAGACGGACTCAGCGGAACCGTTCTGAGTTCTTTTTGAAGGAATCTCCGTTTAACCGGCGCCTCGCAAAAGCTTTCTGATTCATTACCTCCGTTTAATATTATCGTAAGTGGTTTGTCCAGCAGGAGAATTAACTGCCAACGACCGTAAAGTCAGTAACCTTCTTTCGAAAGTCAATACACCTAGCTCCAACACTCCGTGAATGTTGCCTGAGTGCTGTAGATACAATATGTATCCATGCGCATGTATTCCTGGCAACTCTTAAACTTTCCGAGAGGACAGCTTGAAGATTATGCATACGCGCATGCACACACGCACACAGCGAGACATGCACAAAAACACACACACGTGCACACTCAAGCCAGGAGCATACAGGCAGTTTGGGCAAAGATAATGTGGTGTTAATATGGATTGAACACTAACAGATCGGATAGGGTGGTTATGTGCTAGGGCCAGTGACGTACTGGTAGCAGCGCCTACGAATGAATCAATGGGCAGGCGCAAGACGCCTTAGTCATGAGCTCGAGCGGACTTCAATTAGGGAAGTTACGCCTCGAGCGTTTTGCATGCTTCAGCCGCATTAGTACTGAGAAAAGAAATGCGAGTTGTTGACTCAAACGACCTTGTTTATCCAGACCCCCGAGGGCGCAAAAGAGAGCAGCCGAACGTTTCGCGACTTGAATAGCGGGCCACATCATCAGCATATTAATTATTGCTGTTAACGTTATTATTTTCTATGTAAGTCCCATGCGAGTCGTCGCCTAATTTAAATAAAGCAGAACACGTAATGCCGCACAATGTGCGTAGCACATAATGCATTTCATATCGGTGACAACATATCCGCAAGCATGTCACGAGCAATGCAGATGCCAATGAAAGCTTCATAGAATGGAAATGATGTAATCACTAATGAAATGCGGAGCCTAGAGGCGAAGTAGTGTGAATAATAATTGGTATGGCGAGTCGCTCCTTGCGTATTTCACTAGTGTCCGCAAGATGTCTCTATACAGGGAGCTGCTTCGTTCTTGAGCCTAAGGGGTCTCGATGGGCTTGTTCTCGAACGCTAGCGAAAGTGCAATGATGCGCTGCAGAGCCGGTATTCAGTAAAGAGCGTCTAATTTCGGGTGGTTCCTGTGATCCATTTAACATAATGGCTCCCTAACAGTTGCAATGTGTGAATGCAGAAAGGGTAAGGATATCAACCAAACCTTGTCCAGTTTCATTATCTTACACATGGAGAGTGGAATAAAGGGAGAGGAGGACAGGGAAGGGCTAAAAGGGGGAAAGGACTGCAACTAGATGACAATACACAGGCACGATGGCACAGTGTAACGTTGTTATCCAATAAATATAACTGCGCAACAGACAATTTCTTTGCTGCCAAAGACAAACAGCTCCTACGAACGACAGCAGGGTATAATTCCAGTTTTGTCCATGTACGTTTTCATTCTTTGCCCGTGCTTAACCCTATGGCGATACACTACAGGTAGTGCATGAATAATAACTTAAAGAAACCGACACCTTCGTGGGCCAGCGATATTGGATGCCCGGCAATGCGCACGTCCATCGCTGAATTTCTTAATGTAATTTACCTTAATCACAAAGAGCGTGTCCGAACTAGCTGGAAATTCGTCTGAAGATTTATCTGACGAAGATTTATCTGATTAAGATTTATCACAGCTATAGCAGACCACTGGGCATGGCGAAGCAATGTCCGCCAAACGGCTGATATTGATCGCAAAGTGCATGCGCAGCAGATAAGCTCGTCATACAGCAGACTGTATCAATTGAGACAGTCCTCTGTATATCGGAGTGCTATACGTACAGACCGAAGCACGTAATTCGAGGAACGTGCGCCGTCTCAATAATTACGACAACCGTCTCAGAGCCACCGTCACAACGCCGTCACAACCAACGTCAACGCCGTCAAGACCACCGTCAAAGACATCACATCATTAAACCACAGGCCATGCAATATTGATACAGCATGTGCCAAGTCTCACTGTGGTATAGGCATCAGCGTTTGTTCTTCGAGAGAGAGAAAAAGAGAAATAAAACGGTAGGCGGGGATGCAGAGGGCAACCGTTTCCCGATTGAGAATTGCAGGCAAGAGTTTACCACTGCATGCCGTGCTACAATGCGAAATTTGGTCATAACATTTCATTCTTTTCTCAAGCGCTCTCGTTCACCATGCCATCGGACAGCTTGTTTATTTGTGCAATTGATGTACAACAGAATGCAGATTTTATAGATTGCTTGTAAGCAGCAGATGCTTATTCTTCGCAAAATATTTCCCTTGCCTCGCACGAACGTGTACTTTTCAGCAGGCGAGCGAATTCTCGGCGCAAGTTAAAGCGTGCGCTTTCGTCAACGTGTTACTGATGTTGCCTTCAGTATTATAAGGTAGGGAAGCAAAAAGGAGAGAAAAATGAACAACACAATCGTTATAGCTCAGCGCGAGCTTCTATAGCTACGGTCAAGTTCGCTTTCACTGATTTTCCTAACTCCCTTGTGACGAAATGGTTCTTTCGGTCGTACGATTCACTATGTTGCTGAGAGCAACAAACACAAACACTTCTCGAAGATATTCTGCAACAAACAACGAGAAAATAAGGTATAATAACGACGAATGTGCCCTTACTTCATAGGTAGTAATTCCTTGGTGCTCTACTACGTTTCATTCTCGCCGAGCAAACTAACGTTATAAACGCTACCACAACTCGCTAAAACCGAGTCAGCACGGCTTCCAAAAAGAAAATTCACAACATAAAAGAGTGGAGCCTAGTTGAGTATTCTAATGCATGCATACTTGTGCGTCCGAAAGAAAGAAACAACGCCTTCATGTGCCGCTGCGGATGTCCCGGGGGTCCTCTTGGCTCGGCCACGGCGCCGCTAAGAGCCAATAAACAAACAGCGCGTACCATGCACCGTTTCAGTAATCTAGTTTCTCGTACCCGGAAGAGATGCAAAGCGTCGCTTCGCGAAAAGCGCTGTGTACCGATCCTTTGGCGAGTTGAATGCGTCTATGGAGTCCGCAAGTGCGTAGCACAAGACAAAATTTGTAGTGCGGTGATGAACCAAAATGGGGGAAACGGAATGGTCAAAGAGTGCGTAGTGGGCAAGGGAAGAGGAGGCGTTACACTGACAGGCAGGAAAGCAGTCCTGACAGTGGATCCGTGAATTGACAGGTGTAACTGATATTCCAGTTGACGTTTACACTATATCAGGGAACGAAAGAAGTGTAGCGGTTATTCCGGTACACCTCTTTACGAGGTGTAGCGTAATAGGCTTTAAGAGGTGTAGCGGTTATTCCGCTACACCTCAAATACGGCTGGGTCGGTCACGTGTCGCATTGGACGTATAGGAACAGGCCATATAATGCGACATCACCCTGGTAGCCTAGTACTACGGGGTTGCTAAGCTCGATGTCACGTGATCGTATCCTCACCACAGAAGCCGCATTTGGATGGGGGCTAAATGAAAAAAAAAGAAAAGAAAGAACACCCTTGCACATAAATTTGGGTGCATGTTAAAGAACCCCAGGTGGTCAAAATCACTCAGGAGGGCCCTCCACTACAGCGAGTGCTTCACAATCATGTCTTGATTGTGGCACAGAAAACAACACCAATCTTTATCAAATAATGCAACGGTCTAGACTCCGTCACCACCAACACCAGTCTATTTATCTTGCGCTCATCGCAGGACGAAGGCCTCTCCCAATGATTTCCCAATTCGCCCAGTCCTGGGCGTGTTTTTTGCTCTGTATACCGTCCAATCTCCATACTTCATAGTCCCATCTAACCCTTTACTTGTCTCTGCCGCGTTTTCCTTTCCTTGGTATCCATTCTATTGTTGTTGTTGTTTTGTGGGGTTTTACGTCGCAAAACCAGTTCTGATTATGAGAGACGCCGTAGTGGAGGGCTCCGGAAATTTCGACCACCTGGGGTTCTTTAAAGTGCATGGACATCGCACAGCACACGGGCCGCAACATTTCGCCTCCATCGAAATGCAGCCGCCGCGGCCGGGATTCGATCCCGCGACCCTCGGATCAGCAGCCGAGTACCTTAGCCACTAGACCACCGTGGCGGGGCTCCATTCTATTGTTCTCATTGTCCTTCGGTTGCCTGTCTCCCGCGTTCCGCGTCCTGTCCAGGTCCATTTCTTTTTGTATTCATTGACATAAGGATTGATACCGAGGGAGGATGATTACAGCCGACGAGAAAGAAAAGTTAGGTTGGGCGATGATGTGCAGACACTCCCGGCCATTATATAGAGTAAGTAAGCTCAGGCGGCACAGGGTAAGCTCGAGAACACTCGTTGGGGGCCTTCGTCCTGCAGTGTACTCAAACAAAGGCCTATCATGATGATGACCGTGATGATCACATCGAATAGCATTCACTAGCCGGTGAAGAAGCCGTAGTGCATTAATAGAGATTGGGAGCTTCTTCTTTTGACTTGGGATCCTGTTATTCTACCTAGCTTCCTAGGAGCGCTGTTTTGTGGGATATTTTCGCACGAATTACAGCCGAAAGCACCGAGCTGGTCAGTTTTGAGCTCTAGTCTGCGAAATTAATTGTATCAACCGTATACGCAATGCGAATTGTGGAACAACTTTCAGGACTATCTCCAATAAAATTTGTGTAAATACGTTAGTTATCTAGTGCATATTGTCTTATGCCGCGAAATTTGTTCCACGGGTATTTCCACGAAAATAGAGAGAACCAATTTTCGATTTTAAATGCTACTGCATCGTGGCGGAGTTACTGACCTTACTGTTTTTCTTTACAGCAAGCTTATTACACGTGCAATGAGTTGCTGGCATCCAAGTTATCTTACTCCATGAATTTCTCATTTGACCCGGACATGAACCAATTCGATTATTCAACGTTTTGCTCGGTTTGCATAGAGTTATTTTTTTAGGGTATTCCTGTTGGAGGAATAATAGGATCCGAACCCTTTTACACAGCACGATAACTGCGCATTAGTTGTTCCTACTCTAGCTGCAACTTGTGCTGTACGCGAGAGCAAGAAATAGTTCTCGAGAACCGCAGAAACGTATCGCTCCCTGGCGTAGTGCTGGTGCCGACATATACATATATACAAGCGTGGTCGGACGAACGGCGCCCGATGCGAGGCAAGTGCAAACAGCGGTGTGTGACTTTCTACGCGGATGCGTTCGTGCTCAACAACAGCTGCTGGGCTATTTGCCATTTACCAACAAACACAAGCATTGCAAGTCGCGCACGAACATTCAGTAAAGGGAAGCGGGGCCAAGCAGGATGTCTCTTACACCAACAGAACACGCCGCTGTAGGAGGAAACGCGAAAATGGTGATGGCCGTACTCATCGCGCCTTCGCAGTGCTGCATGTACAGGCTTTTCGCACTCGGCTAAGAGCCAACCTGCTTGCAGTGCAATATAAGACTGGCCAAATCAGCGCGCCGCGTTACCCGTGTTCACTGCATTGAACGACCTGAGACTGAGCTAAACTGTTCTCTTATTCTTTTCCGAACACCTGGAAAGATGTGAGGCAGACAACTACCGTCACAGGATCACATACGAGCCGCTCTGTTGGGATGCCCTTCTCAGTAGCAGAGCCTCAGTGTTTCTTTGTATACACCGCAAACCAATGTGCCGCTCACGAAATGTCATTCCATTGTTCTTATAGATACTTCAGGACGGCTCTGTGCAGAACAGACATGCTTACCTCTCCTTCTTTATACGGGATGAAGAGATACCGTTTCTGTGTTTCAGCAAGCTGGCCCACCACGCAGCCACGCTCTACGCCGCGTTGCATTTCTTCTAGCCTTCTGACATTTATGCGCTGTACTATGGAGAGTGCGAAAACAAGGTATTGCACTATGTGGAGTAGACGGGACAGGCATTAAGTAAGAAGAAAGAAAGAAAGACATAGAAAGGCAAAAGCGAAAGAGAAAGGCACTGGGAAAAGCTTGCATTTGTGCAGGGAATAGCAGCAACAGACTAACATAACGACAGTAGGAACAGGGTGACTATATAGTAAGATATCCTGTCCTCCTGAAAGATCGTGCTAGCTGCAAGAAAGCTCGCACTAGAACGCGGAGCGTGTTGTGGTCGTGCCGCGGTTTTGATGGCGTTTACCCGCTGCCTGTAAGCTTTTTGAGAGTATTGAAACTGACACGTTGGGGGTCGTGAGTCCATGCGTCGTTTCCTGGTTACACAAATCGGATTAGGAAACGCTTCGCAGCGGCAAACCATCACATATGCCAGTGACACATGTCCTCTTTTGTCTGCGTGGGACAGCTTTCACGCCTCAAGCGTTCTTCACTTAGGAACGAACGGAAAAGTGCTACATGCACGTGGGATTACCTCATATGAATCCTTCCCGAGTACTCTCTGATGCTTTTGTGGTACTGAAAAAGCATCAGAGTCTGTCATTCACGAGAGTTCCACCTGACAGCTTTGCAGATAAGGTGCCAATCCTTCGCAATTCGAGCGTACACTGCAAGTGTTGGCGTTGTTACTCGTCAGCGCTAGTATTTCATCTGCTAAATTGTGGCTTATTAGACAACCGCATGCATTTATGATTAAGTTCAGGGGCTTTACGACCCAAACGAGATATGATTATGACAGACGCCGTAGTGGAGGGCTCCGGAAATTTCGACCCCCCTGGGGTTCTTTTGCGAGCACTGACATCGCACAGTACACGAGCATCAACATTTCGCCTCCATCGAAATGAAGCAGCCGCAGCCGGAATTCGATCCGCGACCTTCGGTTCGGCAGCCGAGTGCCGCAGCCACTGCACAATCGTGGCGGGGCCAGACTATCACACGCATATCAACTAAATGTGCGCGGTACCGGACTACGGCCGACTAGGCCACCTGCACACTCACAAACACAAAAAAAGAAACAGCGAAGCTAATATGAATACGCTTCCTATAGGACTCGTTACCTCCTGCTTAAGAGACATTAAAGCGAAACTCAATGCCTTTCGTAGTCCAAATTGTGACGTGGCGATTCGAACTCGGAACCTTTGCCAGTCGAACATAATGTGCGTTGAGTGCGGCGTAGGCTGCCAAGGTTAGCATTAAATCATGCGAAGCGTACACTCTCATATCCGCGGCTTGTGTCTGCACACCCAACGCAAATATGAGTCGCACGTGTTTGCTTTTTTTTTTTTCGTTAATCGTTGCATAGCTGACCAGAATATCGTGGTATTGATGTCATGGTCTCTCATTTACGTTCTTTCACACATTCTTACTTTATCACGCCAAATTTTGGTACATACCAGGTGGACAAGACGTGAGTTTCTCATTTTTTATACCATAATTATATAACCGTATTTTTATGCCATAAATGCATGTCCTGCTAGCGCAGGTGTATTGCCTACAGCAAACAATACGTAGAGCAAACTTATTATTGAGGCGTCATTGGCTAGCTTTAATCACTTTATTTGACGATACTTTAATAAATAGCATGAAAGAAAAAAGAAGTGTACGGCCTAATGGTTATGACGCTCGCCTTCAGAGCTTGGGTACAGGGGTTCGAATCCCGCCTCTCCAGAAAAGATTTTGTTTTACGTAATTCTTTATGCTCAAAACTGCAAATGACACCGACCGCGACTGCTACCACAACGGATCAATCTCGACCCTAAACAGCTCAGCCGCCAAAAAGAAAGAAAGAAGAAAAGAACGAAAGAAAGAAATGTGTTCCGTTGCATCTGGGAAGAGCCGTCGCAACGGCCTCAAATCTCATCAACTTCAACGGTGCCTGACTAATTCAAAGCATGGCGGCAAGTTATTAAGTGCATGCATAGATCTAACTCTTCATTTATTTGTTGTCCAAGGTAGTCTTGTGGAGCGAGAACTCGTAATCGGTCGTCTTGGAAGAAGCACAATGGACAGCTTTCCCAAAGAAGGCCGCAAGGGCAACACACACACACACACACACACACACACACACACACACACACACACACACACGAGTCACATCGCTTCCGATGTAGCCGCGGGGGGTCGATCTACCTGTGAAGTCTTCAGGAATGCTGCGCATCCCCAACCACTTTTCCCCACTCCCTCAATCCTCCATACAAATCTCCACTCACCATACCTGGACATTGTAGACGCCCAAGGCCATTGTGTCGCCATGTACTTCTAGCTATAGCGCTCTCCCTCGGAGAATATCGGTCAGCCGCGCGGAACACAATGCGAGCGGTGGTCTGGCTCCGACAGGTCCCGAAGGTGGGCTGCAGGATGTGGATAATGGAATGACTTCGCTGTCTCTTCGTACCCTTGTTCCGAAAGACGTCGCCGCTTTGAGCGAGCTATTCTTCTCGGCAAGGCGGCCGCTTTCGATGAAAATCTCGGCCCTGGGGCCTTTGGTCTGCCCCGATGGCTTATCTTCCGTTCCGGTGTAAGAATTTTTCCAACGTACCGAGCGGCATCCGGTCCCCGCGGGAGTTTGGATGTGAGCTCTCCGCTTGGAGGAATTAGGTACTTTCATGCCACTCGGCGCACAATCGTAATGCCAGTCCGTATTAGTCAAACGATAGTTTTTCAACATTGAATCTACGCAACTTGTTCGATGAAAGTAAGCGTTGAGCGCGCCGTTTTCTGGAGTACAAAAGGCCGTAAATTGGGCTGCTTTCTTACGAAAGCCACAACGCAGGCGAAAGTTCTTGTTAGATTTTGAGACCGCTGGAAGAATTCCAAGCGCGCTCAACGTAGCGTTGTTAGCTCATGATGGGTAGTCTGGTGAACTCAAATATACTGGATGAATATTAGTCCACGGGTAGTTAGTTCATCGAACAACCACGGGCGACTGCTCTCTCTTTTAAAGTCCGCTAAGTTCGATGCAAGGGCAATAACCCAAAACAAATTTAGAACGCGCAGTCAGCTGTGCCTAGAGTACATAGCAGTGGCAGCAATGACAGAATACCGTCTTGCATGTCCACTATTTTAATTAGTTATTAGGAGCTCGCCATCAGCGTTCAGAGCTGCCCTGTAATCGTAATCAACGACTTGATTGAAAGTGGAGCTTAACGTTATTTCGGCGTACAAACTATCTAATTATATACCATATAATCTTTTTCTATGTATGTATGTATGTATGTATGTATGTATGTATGTATGTATGTATGTATGTATGTATGTATGTATGTATGTATGTATGTATGTATGTATGTATGTATGTATGTACGTACGTATGTATGTATGTATGTATTGTAGGACATTTGGCCCCACGTTGGGCGCCAAATGTGGGCTCAGGGCCGTGGCTTCTGAGCCTCTGGCCAGCTGAGGCTCCCAGAGATGGGCACACGAGCCATTGGAACAACGTAGTTTACTCGTTGCAAGCCCAGCGCCGACTCCCAGAACCGCTCCACGCGCTCCGCCCCAAGCCGGCGGTACGTGCCACGAGCTAGCGTATTTTATGATGATGATTGGCGGCGGAGGCAAGCAGCCTAATTCCCCACACTATGTATGTATGAGTCGGCGAAAGAGGGAAAGGATGGGACCGATTTGCTGAGGACAGAAGAGCAAGGAGGGAGGGGAGGAGGTGCAGGGGGGAGTCAGCCACCCTCTGTAAGTGTAGAAAAATTCCAGTAAGCGGAAATTGGAGCAAGCGAAAGGACAATTTGCCGTAGTCTACCACCGGGCCCAAGTCTCATGCGAATAATTATGAGATGCTGTCAGAGAAAGCCAAGTACTAGTTGTGTCTCAAGCATATCCTTCGTTGGATTCGCAGGCATCCTCCAGACGTGCGCTGATAGTTCCGCGAAGAAGGCGCGCCTCACAGATGCACCTTTCCCGCTGACTGTTTCCAAGTTGCGTTTGAGATGGATTCAAGGAGGCCGCGTAGGTGCGCCTTCGTGCGGGCTCCTTGAGTCATTATTTCTCCACTTCTACTTTCACATCCGCTTAGTTCATACAAACATTGCACATTTGATTACGTAACCTACTGACTCAGAGCTTTGTTGAAGGGGATCCTGAACGTTACAGTGGTAAAAGCTAGCCTTCTGCTGCAGGACCTTTGCTAGTTTGACTGTCTCCTCGGAGACGTCCGTGTCCCAATTGTAGCACTCTTGGAGGACGACCTCGCAAATGCAAGGACGGCCTCAAAAACATCGGACATGACACTCAAGACGCAGCGTATTTTTCCACATGCAAATGCATGGTTTACATCCGGTGGGCGATGCCGCCTTACCTATAGAAGGTATTTGTTTCTACGGCCTAAAAGCTGCCAATTTCTATGTGTACCTAGAAAATCGGCGACCGAGAGTGGTGAAAATGGCTGTACATAAGTGTTCCTGAATGTTTTCCTGAATGCTCCATTCACAACAGTATTGGAGGTAATCGAAGGCTTTCTTTTTTTTTTTTCGGAGAAATCCGCCCACACAAGCCATTCGAACGACTTCATTGAAAACAAAGAAACTATTTACAAGGCCTTGCTGGCGATGTGTCAGGTGCATACAGTTTGCTAGCATCGACGTATTTAGGAATTTCGATGGAGGCAAAGTGTTGAAGCCCGTGTACTCTGCGATGTCAGTGCACGTTGAAGAACCCAAGACGATCCAAATTTTCCGAGCTCTCCGTCTATCATAGTCATATAGGAATTTCAAGACGTTAAACACCAGAAATGGCCATCGACTTATTTAAGTTTGCTTGTTTCCCAAGGAGCGTTAGTGGCTGGAACTGCCTAACGAGAACGAGGGATCAGAGTGCGAATTAAAGCTTTCGCACTCGCCTTATTGTAGTTCTTTGTTTACTGTTTCTTTTTTGTATTTGTATTGACTACATTTCTTCGATTATAAATTCGTAGTGTTGAATAATAAATAAATAAATAAATAAATAAATAATAAATAAATAAATAAATAAATAAATAAATAAATAAATAAACGCATCTAGAATATCACCATGAGCTTCTGTGATCTCTCATTCGACCCAGTGGATGCGCCACTCACACATCGCGAGCTGGATCTGGTGCTAAGCAAATCAGGAAGACGTTGTGCTGTGGGTCCTGACTTGACCAGCAATAAGACGACGTGCAATCGGTCGGCCGAATGAAGACGCGCCTTGCTGCTCATACCCAATCACGTATGAAGCAGCAGGAGACATTCCACAATCGTGGAGGAAAGCGTGGATGGTGCCGTTGCCCAAGTTCACAAAGGTCCCAGCGCAATTTGCTGATATCGACCAGTATCGCTCACATTACGTCTGTCTGGCAAAGTTGGCGGGAAGTCTAATAGGTACCTTGGTATATCTTGAGCATTGACGTAGACTGACATCCCCTACAACTGGAATTCGGCCCACGGTTGAGTGCTTGGGAAAGTGCAATGCACTTACTAAGCCCCGTGGATCACCGCTAGATCGACGGCTTTTCGACACTCGCTCTCTCTGTACTGATGTTGCCAAACCGTGCGACTGTGTTCGTCTGACAGGCCGCATCAGCGATTTCTAGGCCATAGCGTCTCGGGAGATTTCCTGCGATTTGCCCATTCGTGTTTTTTCCCCCTCAATTCCCTTCGTTCCAATGCAGCGGAGCTCTTCTGGGTCTGTTCCCTTAAGGTTACGACACGTGACTTCAGTGTTTCCTTTGTTCCTTTCCACGTGATGATGGTAGTGACGGCTGTCCTCACCGACCCGTTTTTTTCGGTCGTCTGGGTCTCGCCCGCTCTTCGACTGGGCGACGACGTAATCTTTCACCGCATTTATTGTGTTCCGGCTCTGATTCGGTGCTTGTTTTCGCTTGTGACAAGCCCAGAGGCTCGGAGAAGCGCGTAGCTAGACGTATACACCGTTCTTCGTGTGGATTAGGCCTTGAGCTCCTGCTGTTCGCGTCTTGTTTACAACTGGACACGCACGTCAACAGCAGGCGCAACAGCGAGCCGGCGAAATGTCGCAGTCCGAGCTCGGATTGAGCGTATATATGACTGAAAGAATGGGCTTACGACCGTTGTGGCGACGTACCGCAAAGGCGCACAACTTGGGGATAGAACGGCCCTGATCCTCCATGACCTCTGTACTTTGGGTGGGATTATGTGACTTGGTGCGTGAAGACTATACAGCACTGTTTGTTTCTTTCGCCGGGCAACAAACCTGTGCTCATAACGCTAGATTCGCGTCGTTCGGTCTCAGCGCTGCGAAGAGTCGTCGTAAGGTTTAAGGCTACTTCTGTCATTGAAAACTATTCGAAACTGGCGACGCTCATATCCTGCGATGTCCCAGACGCATGGCGGCTAAATTCTAGCTGGGGGGTGCACGGGCGAGTTGAGTTCATAGAGGAAGTTTGCAGCTTTAGTGTTTCCCAACACCATCCCAACTGCCGAAGCAAAGTTTCTCCTCTACAGCCGCTTTTGTGCGGCGTATAGCGCTCGGAAAGCGACACATTACAAACGCGTTCCTACGCAACGTTGGCAGGAAATGATTCCACGCAACTTCCGCTGCCCTTTCCAGAGTTTTCGCTCTGAAGTTTGCAGGTTCCAAGCGCTGAACGGAAAGCACGCGATTGGGCAACAAAGCCCGCAATCATGGAAACGCCTTCAGCTAAAAAATATTCCCAGACGAAAATTTCAACCAGTCGTCACGGAGAACAAATCATTAGCAAAGCCAGCCTGCCACTGGCAGGGAGCACTCATGAAAGAAAAGTTTTGCGTATTCATAACCCTGAATCATGGGCCCGCATTCATTTAAAAAAACACTTTAGGATAAAATGTTCATAAGAGCACATTTCAGCCCATCCCGATGTTGGACATATTAGCGAAAGTCATCCGACCAATGGCAAAGAGGACTTACGAAAGACACGCTTCGTGTCATTCGCCTGAGGCATTTGCCTGTTGCGGGAAAGAGAGCGCTATCTGCTCCTTTTGCTAAAGAACAAACGCTTCAGATGAACTTCAGATGAACTCGCTGCGACTTTCCAATGTTTGCTTCGTGCCTATGGCGCGCCCCTCGTTCGACAGGCAACGAGCGATTCTAGAATGTCGTCACTCGCGGAAGGCACATGCATTAGGGCTGTAGCAGTATGGAGCAGCCAAGTTGCAGGTCCGAAATCACGGCATGGGGATCGCATGACACGAGCTCCCCACGCCATGCATTCTGAAAGAATGCGAACAAGGTTTGCTAGACACGAATAAAATTCGCATCACTTTGCACCGCCCGCCCGAACGAATCGTAAAAGGCTTGCATGCTCCACCAGCAGAAGAGTGCCCAGTACGTTGACGCTGAGACGAAACTATTGGCACGACACATCAAAACAGACAGAAAAATTGCGCACGACGCAATGCAAAGTTGGGAAACGGCAGCATGTGGTAAAAAGTTAGAGCGGTGAAGGAGGGATGGAGGGGGTAATGTTGTGCACATGCACCGCTGTTTCCCAAGCCCAGGCTCGCTACACGAACGGCTTGCTCCTACCTTAGCGTCCTTACTACTGGCTGCGGAAAGTAATGGTCCAAAGGTTTTGGTATTTACGGCGACTTACCGCTAAAAGACATCAATCATCCACACACAAAACGCCGTGGGATATGCCGTACAACAACAATAACAACCATCACAACAGCAAGTTTAAGCGAGTTCCACACTGTGAAAACCATGGGAACAGCGGCGCCGTGCTTTCTTCTTTAAGAATGAAGTGACTGGCAAGGGTGTCAGAATCTCTATCACAGTCGCGTATCACTCTCACTATCTATCGCTATCATTGTCACTGTCGGTAACATGTAGCAGTGAGCTGAGGGCAAGAGTGTGGAAGCCGGTCGAGGGCCCGAGTCGGTACACTTTTCCTTTCTCTGTAACCCTAGACAAGCAACGGACGATGATTTTTTTTCCGTCTTTCTTTCATTTTTTTTTTCTTTTTATACTGCATAATCACTATATCGCAGTAGAGGGCTGAGGTCAAGGGTTCGGTTGGTGGGTCCATATCAGGAGTGGGCAGGCCTTGCTCTCCTGTGTGACAGCGGACAAGGGAAGTACTACATGGCGAGCCCATGAACAGTTCCACTGTCAAAACATAACCCAGCAAACCGACGCGAAAGCATGAAACGCGCTGAGTTGCTGCAGCCATCATGGCGGCAGCCGTGCTTTCACGGGTTTTGCAAACTTCTCATTCCAAAAGGAGCGCTACCGTACCTCCTGGACCTTGCCAAGCGCCACGAATTCACGAGGGATGCCCAACCACCTCAGAGTGGACGCAACAGTGCATGCTCAGTGTCGTCCGAGTCCCGTTGACCACATCGGTTACGATGCTGCCGCCTCGCCACGGTGGTCTAGTGGTTATGGCACTCGGCTGCTGATCCGAAGGTCGCGAGACAGAATCCCGGCCGCGGCGGCTGCATTTCGATGGAGGCGAAATGTTGAGGCCCGTGTGCTGTGCGGTGTTAGTGCACGTTATAGAACACCAGGTGGTCGAAATTCATGGAGACCTCCACTATGGCGTATCTCATAATCAGAGCTGGTTTTGAGGCGTTAAACCTCGCAAATCAGTCAATCAACGATGCTGCCGGCGCGCGGCTAGTCACTACGAAAGAACGCTCGACAAAGTCAGCTTGCTGCTTATAATTATGAACGCAGCGACGTTCCACGTGATTTATGAAGGAGGTATGGGGGTTGAGTCAGGTCCGTGTGATCGCCCATATCTGGCGCGTCGCCATGAGGACGCCGTATAAGGGGAATGCGTGACGCCGCGTCCATTTTAAACAGGCAGCAGGTAAAGGTATTGCACTCATCGAAGCATACTATCCCTGGCCGGGAACCACCTGAAAACAACATCCTCTAAAGTGCGGTCAGATATTTTGTGAGAATACTTAGGCGCTACGGCGCGTCTTTGTAGACTTACTGTTATATTTCATAACATTCTAGAGCTCCTTTCGCGACTTTAATACTAACTGGCTGGTGTGTATATACCCTGTGAAGGAGATATCGCTTTCTGTATTTTCTGCCTTTAGAGTAGCGAGAGTGTCCGTTATACAGTGTAGTCACTTTGGACGTATGAGATTTATTGCTAGTTATCTGACGCAGCTATTCTGACCCGACGCATGCAACTCGACGTATGCAGAGGGGAAAAATCATGCAGGCAAAATTTGCCCTAGGAGAAGTAGCCACTAAATGTCCGAAACATTTACATTCAAACTCCAACGTACGAGCACAACTTGCCACCCGTTGGCGGCTGCACTTTGCGGGTTCCGAATGTGCGCCCGCTGCCTCTGTGTTTCTCTCGAGCTGACTGGCAGAATCACAAGGAACGTCGCTGAGCGACAGTTCTTCGCTCCTTCAAGGCGGTGCAAGAACCCGCGTAAACACCGCAATTACGCGTGTCTTCTCCCTAGACGCTGGGGCGGATCCGTTACTGCCTTTGACGACGCATCAAGCACCGCCTCTTCCAAGAACTGTCCTGGGATGGCAGGGAATGCTTGACGAGCAGGAATAATGTAAGCATGGGCTTGTACTTAGGAACGCATGCCATCTTTGCGCGCAAATTATTGAGGAACAAGCTTCGCGGAGACATGCCACGCAAACGTCTGGTTATATTGTGGTCTTTACGTGTTTCTTTCACGGGGAGGGGAAAGGGGGGAGGGCGTTCTTTTGCCACACTTTCCGTATTCATCGAGGTGCTTGACAGGCAGTTTGATCTTCCGTAGCGTTGCTGTACTCAACGCTAACGAATGCACCGTAAACGTCGGGGCTTCCTATTCTTCCTCCTGCTGGTGGGCGTCACTGTCTCAGCCTTTCCATTTTGCTGGACATAACGACATGAGCTGCTATAAAGGCAGTCGCTTCGTGTAACGCTTCTCTCAACTGTCATTGTTCCCACGCTCGTTGTCAACACCACGCGCGTTCTGAACGTCAATGCGAGCCGTTTTATTGTGGAGCCGCTTGACGAGCAGTGCAGGGTGATAACGATGAAAACGTTCCCCCGACATTTCTGACACATATTCGCGTTTGCTTTGCGAGTGCTGTAGTTTTTGTTTGCTTTTTTTTTTCAAGTTTCTCTAGTCGTGTACTAAAGACTACGGAGCCGTAAAATGCAACGTGAGAGCTTTTGTCTTTACGAACTCCCGTAGAGACAACTTCCGTGTCTCGGTACATTGACGTTCGGCAACAAGACATTGCATTGAGATTTCTCGTCCTTTGTTTACCTTATTCTTTTATCTCAATGCACTTTCGCCAGCCGAATATTTGAGCAAGGCTAGTGTTGTTCCAAAATGTGAGGCCCTGTATTCCATGCCAGTGATTCTCTGCCTGCGCGTTTATATTTGAAACTTTGAAACATTGAAAAGGTTTTATTTTCCAACGAAATTGTTGAGGGCCCTTCAGGCGAAAAACTGCACTACAGAGCTTGAATTTGCCTGAAGGCCTTCATACGGCACCAGTAACATTAAAAACAGCATGGATATACACTCGCAATACATGTAAAAATATAATACAGTAATACAGTAATACACTTGCAATATATGTAAAAATATAATACAGTAATTTGTGTGCGTGTGCTAAGCTGTGCACGTGTATATTCGTCTGCGCTTTTTATTCGCTATGGAGACAATTCCCTAGGACGTTTCGTTGAACTATGGTTCTAGGGTGAACCGCTTGAAGCGTATGTTTCGTTCATTTTAAGCCTAGCATACCCTTCACGTTGTTCACTTTGCTCTCCTGCCTCGCAGAACTCGCAGGATTCACTCTGCTCCAGTCTTGTGCCGCTGAAAAAAAATCAGCTTTATGGTGCTCCGAGTGCTTGAAATGCCACAGTATCCAAGCTACCGAGATATAAGACTTCACTGTTATATTCGCATAGAATACGTCTGTTGCACTTTCTATCGATAGAAGGGGCATTGAAATTGAACCCTTGTTGTCATCATGTGCTTTGCGGCTCCATCCGTTTCAAAAGTGCGTTCACGTGCGAATAAAAAATGTTGGAGAAGATGAATTGTGACACGAAATTTTTATGAAAAAAAAAACAATTTCATGCGAGGAAAGACGAAACGACTCGACCGATCTCGCAAACCCTTTATCCTAGATATTTTCGCGTGCGACTCCCAAGGATTAAGGAAGATTCTTATCTTTATTGCCTTTATTTTAGCCCACCTTAATGCGTACCGACTCGAAGAGGAGACGCTGTGGTCAGTATACACAAGGGAACTTTCCCACGACAGATATTTTTCATGTTTTCAAACGATAAGCCGTAGTCTACTTGGCCGCAGTACAAACGGACACCTGAAAGCCATATAGGTTTCTACAAAAGGAAAGTTTTCGCAGCTGTAAAGAAATGCCACTTTGGGGTTTCTCGTCGACTGCTAAGACGATTTTGATGGCGAAGGTCACCTTGTGCGTAGAGTATTAAGCAGTAGGTGCGAATTTTTATTCTATTTTATTTATTTTATTTCTTTTTTGCGGATGCACTTGTGATGCGACGCGCTTATGAGTTCATGTGAGCATGCCCGATTTTCTTTTTTACTTAAGCTCCCATTTATTTATGTCTCTCTTCCACGACAGTAGTAATAAAACGGCCCGGGAAATCTGTCACTTTATATGGACTTTCGCCACATGTGTTAGCGATACCCCCGTTTCGCTATTTGATGCTGAGATGCACTTATTTGACATGCATTTGTAATAACGAAGACGAACCTGCTTTCTTCCATCACTGCGCTGTGTTGCTCATGTGTTAATATGGTAAGACGCCCCTTTTCCGTTCCTAATCAAAACAGTTGGTAGTTGGCCTCTCTCTGTCTGTGTCCCTCCCTTGTTTGCTGTTTCGGGGCCCTGTAATCATTTGTTCTAATCAGCACAACTGCTGTTGCGTTAGGTTCAATTTACAATGCGTAAAGCGTTCGAAGAGTCGCCGTGGACCAGTGGTAGCGTGCTTGCACGGCACCTCGTAGTCTCCGGTTTTATTCCTACCCAAGCGTAAGGCGATATGGGCTGACGCTTGTCTGTGTCTACCCACTAGTTACGCCTTGACTGCAATCGCGAGTTATAACAACCTTTGTGTCGTTCTCTTGTTTAACACACGCGAAGCGTGTTCGCATGAAATTTTGGAGGTCTATTTCTGGTCGTTCTTTGATTAACGTAAGCTGCAAATGTTAACATTAAGTCACCTGTGGCGCGTATACTCTCACAACCCGGGCCGTGAACGTCGGGCATGAGCCACACGCGATCGCATCATCGTCAATCATGGTGTACGTGACGAGTATATCGTTTTAGTGACCTATGGATAACTCATTCATGTTTCTCATAAATTGCTACCCTATCACGCCAGTCTTAATAAGTACAACACGAACGAGACGACAAGGATAGCGTCGAGACGTATAGGCGGCTATAGATAGATATATCGATAGATGGATCTATCTATCGGTGCGGAGGGCGCAGCACAGTGGCAGCGCAAGCTACACTACGCTGCGTGCTCTCTCATTCTTCCCATTCAGTCTTATTCTATCCCTGCTTCTCCCTTCGCCGCTATCCCCGCCTCTTCGTTTTTTCCATTGTCCGCTTTCTTCTTCGTCTTTTTCGTTGTTGACGGCTTTGTCTTCTTCTTCTTCTTTCTTGTTCTTGTCCTGCTGTCTTCTTTCTTGTTCTTTATTTTTCTGCT
Organism: Hyalomma asiaticum; assembly: GCA_013339685.2. Taxonomy (NCBI): domain Eukaryota; kingdom Metazoa; phylum Arthropoda; class Arachnida; order Ixodida; family Ixodidae; genus Hyalomma; species Hyalomma asiaticum. Next base: position 27,153,863 of record CM023487.1, read on the forward strand.
TCTTCTGTCTTCCTTCTTATTTTTCTTTCTTATTCTGTTTCTTTTTCTTTCTTCTTCTTTCTTATTGTTCTTTCTTCTTCTTCTTCCTTTGCGTATTCCCCGGCTCCTTTTTAGTCTTCATTGATGTCGTCCTCTTTCTTGTCTTCGTTGATGAAAGCACAGCCACTGTCCCGCAACACATTTTCCAAAAGAGACGCCCTCCTACATTTCAGAGTCGTGGCTGAGAACACGAAGTGTCCCAACCATGTGGTCGGGGTGGATGTCATTGCCTCTCTCCCATACCATATCAGAGCTCTGCCTGAAAATGCAACATACCGAACGAAGTCGTAAGAGTCAGTGAGGCTTGTAGTCGCACCACTTTTTTTTGAACTGGCCTCAAAGCCACACAGGCGTGGAGGATTTTTTTTTCTTTTTTCTTTTTACATTGAAGCTGATAGCGGTAACGGGCACGGCCGAGCAGTGGCGGCGGCAGACACCATCGCCACCAATGGTGGTCTCTGTAACTACACCATAACGATTTAGGCTGTAAAACTTAAAGGATAGGAAACTGCCACTCAAAGCTTCTCCCGAACATTTCCGTATACATCCTTGCCTACTTTAGCCGCCATTTAACTTCCACACACACAGTATACATGCAATGACACTCATCACGAATGCAGATATAATGTGGTTTGAAAAAGGGTGGGCTCCTTCCCGTAAAGGACTCAAGTAAACGCGACGTAATGTGAACCCTTGCCAAACAAGTAAGCCCATATGTTGACCAGTTTTATAAGTAGTTTAGTCAAAGCAAAAAGAAAAAGAAAACCTGCTTTTATAACGCGCCTCGGAATGGTAGAAACTGCATAAAGCGAAAAAATAATGAAAAGAACATTTAAGCATGCAAATGACAAATAAGAAAAGGGGACAAAACAAAATTTTCTTATTCGAATGTCTGATCACTCGGCAATGGTCTACAGCGTTGAAAACACGGCCCCAGCGGTCGGGAAAACAGCTTCGACACGGGCACATAATCCTCGGAACCGGCGTATCGGTTCCATAGGACAAACCTAACATCAGTAGCGCAGCATCAACGTGAACTATATGCACGTGGCGAAGCGAAACAGCGGCGCAACGTGAAAAAATAATAAAAGAAGGAAAGAATAACAAAAGTCCACTTTCCTAAACCGCGCTGGCACTGCAGTTCCGCATCGATATTCGCGAAAATAAAAGGCATGAAGCTAGTAACACTCGCACAAAAGAAAATAATAATAACGAATATCCAAACGCGCTGACGGCAAGCCGGCATGTAACAGGTAATAATAAAAAGGCAGTTTTAACCGCACTTCACGTGAGGATAACGCACCGAAGTCTGAAAGTTCACAAACTAAATAAATATGTTCCCTCGAGGCACAAGTTCCGCGCGTTTCCGGCCAAAATTCGCGCGATCGGTGATCCTGTAATGGCGTACTCGTTGCCCCGTTTCGGTGGCTCCCTGGCATGCGCTGCCCGTCAGAAAGTCCTGCAAACTAGATTTCAACCGGCACTACACGAACAAAAAGAAAAAAAAAATGAGCGCGAGGACAGCTGCGGTAATGTGGCTGTGTCATCGTCATCGGGCACCCACGCTTTTAAGTGCGCAGTAATAGTTAGCTTATCGCCTCAGATCCATTTGCATCGCCGCCAGGGTGGTTTAAACGATCGGTTGATGCGGCAGCTGTCCTTGGTACTTAGAAACTCAGCGGTGCTTTATTTTGCGGGAACAGCTATTTTGGCGACATACCTGGCAATTAGTAACTCGGCTTCCACTCCCCTTAGGATGTCATCCCCATCGGCGCAACCATTCTTCCTATCGCGCACGCAATCCGATGGAAAAATTGAAATTTTTATATACATCCTGCTAAGGTATCTCATTCACTTACAAAAAAGTACTGGCTGATTTACTTTTTTATTTGAAGGATATTGTCATGGTTGTTGACACAATGCGTCGTGAATATCATTGCAGCACTTGAATGAATGAATGAATGAATGAATGAATGAATGAATGAATGAATGAATGAATGAATGAATGAATGCACTTTATTGCACACATCTTGTACAAGTACGCACAAAACTGAATGGTCCCACAGCCAAACGCTAGTGCGGGTCCCATATTGAAAAATACATAATGGAAACTGTAATAATTTCAAAAAAGTGAAGAGTAAAAAATGAAATTACATATCACCATGCAAGGAGTAATGTGTGATTATTAAGAGGAGTCAGTTGAATTCGAGAAAACAAAGCAAGAAGAAACATGAATTGTAGCGAACACAAATAGGTTTGGTAATAGAAGCGTACAGATCTCAAAAAATAAATTTGGGGTCGCAAGTATCACTAACGCATCCTCAAAATACCTTAACAAAGGGAACTAGGTGACTGCAGCATTTTGCAATGAAACACAAAAACACACACAATAAAAGAAAGACAAAACCGTATATGTACATGGTCAAAAGACGATATCAAAATGTACCAGTCAGCTCAGATCATGTACTTCCTCATGTTTGCGTCAATAATACTCCTGCCGAGCAGTTAGCTTTAAGAATCGCGACGAATCGATGAGACGAGACTAATTCATTTTAAGGCAATCCGTCATCCATCAAGTCGTATTTGCGTTCACAGACACTCGCTTTCTGCCGTCGTCTTTCACTGAGTTAAGTTATCCAACAATACAGCGTGTTTCGATAACGTCAACTCTTGCATGAACAGCATCCGGTGTGTTTATTATCCACCATGAATGGTTGCCTATATACTCCCGTCGACTAATGGACTTATGTATGCACTCGTGCGTGAACAATGAGAGGTCCGCAGTGTTTTCGAATAACAAGAAAATGTGGCTGATCCCTCTGTTAACTGAACCAGTATAACACGAAAGTGAAATGTGTCTTCGCATAAGGAGTTGAATCTTTATTGTTACATCGAGTTGAACTTGCCCATGCCATCTGTGTTTCGATGGTACGGCACTGTTTGACGTGGATGAACCCACGTTCACGCATCGCCTCCATAACGTCAAGGAGCGACCGCTTTTGGTAACTTAAGTAGTTCAAGTAATAACGGGACACAGTCGATCGTAAATTCCGCGCGACAAAAGTATCGATCATATTTACTTGCGCCACATTGACCCGTCAGCATCGTTACCGTGCTTGGGCGCCTGATGCAGCAGCGTTCTTGTTGCCATCACGCTCGAAGTGCATTCGGTGAGAGAACGCTACCCACGAAGAAAGGTGACCGGTGATGTACCACTGCGCAGTCGGCGTACATACGCCCGAAGCTTACGAATGCGACTATGTTCTTTCTTATCATGCTTTCCGATGCCCGTGCGGCTCCGCACGCGTGCATCGAGGTGGACCTTGGAACGCGCCTGGAATGGTGCCGCCATCCAACAGAGGCGAAGTAAAGCTGCAGCTATTCACTTTCCCTCTCCTTGATGGCGCACCGTTCCAGGCAATGTGCTGGATGCGCGTGAGCTGAGCCAGACGAGAGCGTCAAAGAACGAACGAAGCTGGACAGGAAGGTATATCAGGCGCGTTGTACAGCTCCGAGCATGTGCGGCGTTAGCGCGGTGGTACAGAACCAGTCATCTCTCGTCGTAGAGCGAGGGGCTGTAAGAGGGAGGGGCTGTAATTCCCAGAGCATAAAGAGAACTTTTCCTGAGTGTTTCTCTTTCTCGTTACATATTTGTTTTACGACGTCATATCCGTTGCGGTAGTGACGTGTGGGGTCGCGGTGGACCTCGGCATAAGACACTCTAGTGATAAAAAAATCACATGCCATTCAGAAATTCATCATCATCAGCATCCTGTCTACGCCCACTGCAGGGCAAAGGCCTCTCCCACCAATATCAAATTATCCCAGTCCTGCGCTAACTGTGACCGATCTGCCCCCGCAAACTTCTTAATCTCATCTGCCCACCTACCTATCTGCCACCACCTGCCATGCTTGCGTTCTCTAGGGATCCACTCTCTTACCGTCAATGTGTCGAAATATTAGTGACTCTCGTGTAATATATATATATATATATATATATATATATATATATATATATGTGTGTGTGTGTGTGTGTGTGGCGAGAGAGAAGAGGGGAGAGAGAGAGAGAGAGGGGGCAATAGCGCCCCTGCACCCAAACAATATCACTTTCTTCACTGCTTCGATAAAGCTGAACGGTTAGCTCTTTTCGTCACTGCAAAATCTACATAAAAATAACAGCGCGCATAGGACACCGAGAAAAGGGGGGTGTACAACCCGGAAAAAAACGAAATAAGAAAGGCTAGGGGGCGGGGTGTTCTGACACTGAAACACTCCGCGTGCGTACGCCCGAGGGCGGCGACGTTCAGGAATTCATTGTACGCAAAAAAGAAAACAAAAAGAGGTTAGGACGCGGGAGATGAACAGCACGTGATGATTTCATGCACCTGAATACAGCTGAAACACGAGCAGCTTCACAACACTTATAGCACTGAAGGACAAATCTCGGATCACCCGGCCACGGTGGTCTAGTGGCTATGGTACTCGCCTGCTGATGGGAAGGTCGCGGGATCGAATCCCGCTCGCGGCGGCTGCATTTCGATAGAGGCGAAATATGGAAGCCCATGTACTGATGCGATGTCAGTGCACGTTAAAGAACCCCAGGTGGTCGAAATTTCCGGAGCCCTCCACTACGGCGTCTCTCATAATCAGATCGCGGTTTTGGGACGTTAAACCTCAGAAATCAATCAAGTCTCAAGTCAATAATTAGGCCTTGTTTTTCCTTATTATAGGTGATTATAGGTGACCAAGTCAGGCACGATCAATGGATTTAGCCGAACAGCATTTTCCTTCGTCGTTGTGCAGTAGAAATCCCAACGATGCGCTTTAATGACGCCAGTCCTGCTACGGTGTCTTAGCCGGCACTCCACTGGGCCAATAAGGGCACAGATTTAATTTCCGGCCACGGCAGCCTCACTTCGACGAGGGCAACGAGCACACAAGAGAAAAGAAAAGGAAAATGTCCGCGCGTTGAGAGACACGGACACTCATTTGAGAACCGCGGTAAGTTAAGGTTAATAACGCATCCTCTACTTCAGCGTACCTCATTACGATATCGTGGTTCCGGCACGCGTGGAACTGGCGACATGGAGGTTGTTTTCATACTGACGGCTCTTCTGAGTCTGCAGTGTGAATGCAAGTTTGCAATGTGAATTACCCGAGGTATGCTTCCCTTAAATAAAGAAAAGGCTTGCAAAATACGGATACGAGGGAAGAAAAAACGTCGGCGTCTGCGTTGTCCACTCGTCTTCCCTTGTGTTCGTGTTTGGCACGCCTTTACGTGTCCATACTAGCTCGCTAAGCTTTCTTCCCTTTAAGTGTGTTTCCCGTCTTTTATTTATTCAGTTTCTGCAGTGCAAGGCATAGCCGTTTATAATTGTCTCGAAAATTTGTCTTCATTATATGCATAGCCTTGCACGAAAGACCCTTGAATGGTAGTGGAGAGCTCTCAAGTACTATGCTTCCTTCGTCTTGTCGCAGACTGCTGCGCGGGGACGCAGCTTCGAGCCTCAGAAAAGAAAACAGTTGACGGTGCTACTGCTCCTAGTTTCAAGAGTGAAACCCGATGGTTTTGCCACACTACATTGGCGTCGCAAACAATGTCTGCATTTATTTCCAGCTAGATTACTTTGCAGGACCAGCCCCGAGGTATTTGCTCGCTAATTTGAGCATTCTCCGAGCTTCCTTTGTTCCTCGCATCCACCGAAATGTCTCGCTTACGGTCAACGCCACGGACAAAGAATTTTCTGCGACATGTTCTCGTTAACCCTATTGCATTGAAAGGAGCCGGAGGACGAGGGAAAGAGGGGATCTAGGAGGCAATGGACAAAGCTCCTCCATGACGTGACACCGCTACGCTGTACGCCTCTCCGTGTGATAAAAATGGTCCTCGCAGCGAAGGCGTTGCTCCGTGACACCGCGTTCCCCAAGGCATCGCTCCTCCAGTGAAGGAGGCGCTTGGGTCGTCGACAATTGCCCTTGCAGCACCAGTGGAGCGCTGTAACCACTCCTACGGACACCCTGTATAGTGTGTGGTGCTGCCATCCATATTTTTTCGAGCCGTAACTTGGTTGTGCTAGGCGGAGCGTCGCAGAAGTACACTTGCGATATCCCAGCGCCTATTTTGGCAGTGTTAGCAAGGAATTCTTACAGACATTTCCGTGCAGCCATTTCTTTTCCTTTGTCCCGCGGCGCACTGTTTGACGCGGTGCAGATCCAAGATGACAGGACGATGTAAGTTATCTTTATAGTTAATGCTTTATAGTTATTTTTATCGCGAAAGCTTCGAAGTTGTGTGACAGTGGAGGTGCGGTAAGTTGAATGGCAAGTTGAGTGAGACAATCAGTGATTACCCTTACATGATTAGGCGAGTAGGCGATAGCTCAGTTTGAAAGCGATATATGGTTTTGGTTTTGCGCAGGCCGCTGTGCTTGAACAATCATAACGTAAACAATAAAAACCAAGGGCGTAAAAGCAAATGTAACGCTACAAAGTCTGCTGGTGATCTGGGATGCTAACGGCAACGTCCATGGTGCAACTGAAGAAATGATGGTATCATTGTACGCGATAGAAAAGTGAGTGTAGGCAGGTATCTAATCCTGTACTGCAATATAATAGCGGCTGTGATCTTAGGAGCCAAAACCACGAAATTCAAAATAAGGCACGCCGTAGTGCAGGGCTCCGGCAAGTTTTGACCGCCCCGGTTCTTTAACGCGCACTGAACAGGCGCAGTACACGGGCCTACGGCATTTTTCACGTTCATCGAAAATCTGACCACCGCTGTCGGTATCGAACCCGCGTTCATCCTGTCAGCAGTCAATCACCGTATCCACTGTACCGCCCCGGCGGAGGAAAGCTGGACTGCTGTGAGCTGCTGCAAAGAGCAGCACCTGCAGCAATAGTGATGGAGCCAGATATATATGGCAATTCTTGGGGATGCCCTGCAATGCCATGTCACGAATCGGGCAAAGATAGTCTTTAGGGGCATGTGCTATATATTTGCCTGATATGCCCAATTCTGGAGAGGAACATATATGGCATATTTTAAAGCTTATGACGAGTTCAAGGAGCCCTTAAGACATACTGAATTATAAGAAAGCTGTTTCATGTACGTCAAATAGTCGAAAGTTCTGTCATAGCCATCCGTATATATAGCCCCACCACGGTGGTCTAGTGGTTATGGCACTCGGCTGCAGATCCGAAGGTCGCGGGATAGAATTTCGACCGCGGCGGCTGCATTTTGATGGAGGCGAAATGTTGAGGCCCATGTGCTGTGCGATGTCAGTGCACGTTAAAGAACCCCAGGCGGTCGAATTTCCGGAGACCTCCACCACGGCGTCTCTCATAATCAGAGCTGGTTTTGGGACGTTAAACCCCACAAATCAATCATCATCATTCGTATGTATAGAAAGCTGAGCTATTAGCATGACACTCAGTTCCCTCTATCCTTGAAAACAAACACCAACGGCTTTTTTGCTGCAAAGCTGCGTCGTGGTGTTACTGCTGACACATAGCTACAAAATACAGCGCATAGCACGGACGTGAGGAGGCATATATGCGTCAGATAAGTTTACTCTACACACGACTGTGTTTTCATGTCTTGCTGCTTCTAGCACAGTTGGGAAACTATCAAGCAACCATGACTGCTTGTTCGTGGCGATGCCTGTAAAGTGGTATATAAAGGAGCTTCAGTACATGAGACTCTCTTTATCTCTTTGCCGGAAATTGGCCACAGTATGTAAACTATGTAATGAACGTGTACCAGTTCTTTATTCGATAAGGGCTGCCTTTTCATTTCCTGCTGCAATGCATCGGACGTACACTCGCGAGCAGCATGAGAAAATGATGCTGTGGAAACCGGCAGCGCAGCATCAGCGAACGACCGCGTTCCAGAAAGAAAGACCTCGATTGGCACAGCGAACATCTTCACGACAAGAGTTAAAGGTGTCGCGAAACGTTTTCAGGACATTCTGTACTAATGCGTATTCCGGATCCCGCCCCTCCAATCAACAATATGCATTGTTTCGTTGAACCGTGTGCGTTGATTTAGAGCGATAAAAAACGCGGGTTCGGTTTCACTGCGCGCGTTCCCCTCAACTCTGCAGTTGACATCAAGTTAGTAGCCACCAGACCTTCGAGATTCGCGCACCCTCGGAGGCCACGGGAAAACAAACCGTGCTGCAGCCTTGCTTCCGAATGGCGACACCGCACGGTTTCTAAGTATTTTCTTTCTTTCTAGCTTTCAAGTAAATCGATTCCTTTGGAGCAAAGGCGCGTTCACTACACCTCTGAACTTAATTATATCTTACTGCAACGTCACCGAATAGTACCATGCCGGCCGGTAGTGTCGCATAGTCGTTTCGGGAGCGCGAGAACGTTGTGGTTTCAAACGGGCGTTATTAAATGTGCACTGAATATTTCGCCGAAATATTTCGGAATCGTCTTGTCGAATGCATACTGACGCAGTGAAAATTACAACCGGTCATCTCCATATCCTTTTCACGACCCCTTTTACATGAGCCGTCTGGGACACCTAGAACCGTTCGACGAGTCCATAAACGACTAGACGCTTCATGCGAAAAACGACTAATCTCATACTTGTAACCAAACCACGTCCCCAAGGAGGACAAGGTCCACGCTTTTTCTGAGTCTTATCCCCCCCAAGACATGACATGTGTAACGGCAGCTAAATTTTCTGCTGCCAAACTTGGTTGGCATCCTCGCTATTGTTGGATAGCCCTTGAATATTTTCATCCACTTTGTGAAGCACGTCGACGTACTTCGCATCTACAGTTCTTGAAATTGCGGAGGAGTTAGAGTGTTCGAACATTTGCATAGAAATCCAATAGTGCCTTGCGATAGTACTTTTCTTCGAAAGAGACCGATATTAGGATGTTTAAAATATTATTCCGGGGACAAAAACGCTCGGGGATAAGAACAGCTGCTATCCCTGAAGGGAGAAAAAAAAAGAAATCGAATTCGAAGGTGTCTTACTTATGCAAATTGAATCAGTCTGCCCTAAACAGTAAGCTCAAATTAGATCGCCACTGAGAACGTACTAGTTTTGAGCTTAAAATGATGAGAACTTTATCCATTTGCTTACAATATCGCGAAACTCTTTCACAACGGAAAATTGGTAATGCCAAAATTTACCTCTGATTTTATCTCTAGCTTCGCACCACGACACTCGCAATATGAGAGCCTACTCGCTTTCATAAGAAGCTTAGCAAGATACGAATGTGCTAGAACTGGTAGTCATCTTGAACTACACTTACAGTGCAAGACGACCCATGTGTAGACGCAGGCACGGGGGCGCGGAAAACAAACCCATAGCCTGGAACTGTTTTCCAAAAAAGAAAGGGGGGGGGGGGGCGGGGGGCGTACACTTAATCAAGGTTTTGACTACTTCAGGAAGGCCCCGATATTCAGTGACTACCCCTGGTACAGACTGAAGCATGTAAATTATGTTAGTTTTAAATACAATTTATGATACTTCTACAGTTTGAGCTTTGAGACGTATCTTCGAAACTGTACTATAAGAAACCGTAATAAAAATATCTGTGGGGAGGGGAGGGTGGCTTCGATCGCCTAAGCCGACCCCCCTGCCCCGCCGTCCCTCTTTGGCTACGGGCCCGCAGGTAGTACTGTCGGCGAATTTGTGTATTCTTTTGTCCAGGCGTTTCCTGGATTTGTGAGGGATCGCTAAGGCCATCACCTAATACTACACTACAGTCACAACACCTTACAACTTGTTTTGTGCGCCTCTTCGCCCGTCTAAGTACGCGTCGCGCATGGACCTTGCGAAACAGATGCTCAATACACGCTGCCGCAGAGAAACCCAAGAACAGCGCAACTTACGCAATGCGCGCGTGAACACTTTCAGAGCATCGAATGACGCCGCGAGTTACACAACGCGCAAAACAGCCGCGGTACCGTACCAATCAGTCGCCTGCTGTGTGTGCTACCTGATTGCCATAGGGTGCCGAGTTCCAAGTGGCTTAAGCTTCTATTGCTGCAGCTCAGCTATATAGCTCAGCGCAGGTCACGAGTGTTCAGCGAGCGTTCTACGGTCCTATTGAGATGTCGCGAGCACCCGTTCGCATGACGTCATGGTGTGAGGTGCCGCGTTTTGAAATAACGGGATTCACTGACATACAATTGCCACGTATGCCTTGTAACGGACCATCGGCCCAGCCAAGCTGTATTTCCAACAGCTTTTCACCGGTGGAATCCGCCAGAACCTTTGTATTTCTGGAAACGAAAATATTGTATTGTATTGTATCGTATTGTATTGTATTGTATTGTATTTATTGTATTGTATTGCATTGCACTGCATTGCATTGCCTTGCATTGCATTGTATTGTATTGTATTGTATTGTATTGTATTGCTACACTGTACGAACATGGGCCCGCTTAGAGGCATGTGCAGAAGGTCGCAGGGCGATCCTCCACGCGATTTCGTTGTAAAATAAACAAAAATTGTCGACAGCGTCTAAATTTGTTCGGTGTACCAGCAATTTTCTTTCATCAGTACTGGCCGCGCGGGTGTTCACGACGCATACAGAGGACTTGCCCGGGGCAGGCCTATGGTGGCTATGGCACTCGGCTGGTGATCCGAAGGTCGCGGGATCGAATGCCGCGATCGCGACGGCTGTTTATGACGGAGGAGAAATGCTATAGAGGCCCGTGTACTGTGTTTTGTCAGCGCATGGCTAATAATCTCAGGTAGAGCCCTCCACTACGGCGTATCTCATAATCGTGTCGTGGCTTCCGGACGCAGTACTCTAGAGGTGATCAATTAAATCTCTCGGATTTTCAAGGAACAGGGCACGCAACTCCACCCCCCCCCCCCCTTCCACCCCATCATTTTGCTGATAGTGGAAGGGCTTCTCATTTTGTTCATGAAGTTCAAATCTAATATTACGATGCAGTATGAATGAAATCGGCTTGTGTTAAAGATATGTTACGCCCAAGTAGATTGTTCTATGTATTGCCATTGATCTATATGTTGCTTTCCTTTGTAAAAGGTGCCAAACCATTCCTTTCGGTTTATTTTTTCGTAGTATTCCTATTCATCCAGTGCATGGACTCAAGAAGGGGGCTTCAGTATTTTTAAGTAGGTAAAGAAAGTCTCAATAAAGAAGGAAAAAGGCGCTCTACAAACAATTGCAGCGTCCCCCGATACAGGCTACTCCCCACTGGTATAAAGCGAGTCTGCGTCCGAGCAGCCATCGACATCTTTCCTATGATTTCGAAAGTAATAACGCAGTTGAAGCATAAGTGAGTGAAGACGTCTAACCGGCCCGGCCCGTTCAGTTAGGTCGATGTGGTTTAGTTAAGAATTCAATGTATGAATGCGGTTGTTTACAATAATATAGGGCGTCAAACACTTCGCTAGACGAAACCGACAACACATGTGCGAATGGATGAAAGGCAATATTGGTTAAGCATATACTGAAGTTTGAGGCCAGGTGATCTGGGCTGTAGTGGCGCCACTGATACGGAGCTCCGTTAAATTGGCACAGGCATGCAGCTTCTTCTTTCTCTTCTTTTCCTTTACATTAAAGCTGATAGCGGTTACGGACACCGGCGGCGGCGGCGACGACGGACACCATCGCCAACAACTTGTAGTCTCTTTCTCTAGCTCCGTGCCGCATAGCCAAGGCTACGAGCCCATCGAGTGTAGAATTCTTCCGAAGCGAAACGAAATGCCATTTTTCGGACACGCACAGCCTGCTGCACCTTCCTTGCAGCGCCCGCCATTGGCAGATGAAAAGCCGCGAAAGGACACGTTTAACATATGTTCGCCCTCCGGGTGGCCGAAGAGGCCTGTAGCTTCCACAGTGCTGCACGGAACTTCTGAAACAAACTATATAGGTCATTGTAACGAACCCATAACACCTTAGGCTGTAATAAAAAAAGAAAAGTATGAGCCGAGCTCCAGTTATTAAGCGGATAAAATTAAATTTCGTACGTTCGTTCCAAAAATGAACTTCCTAAGGATAGCTCCTTACGAACCTAAGAAATAATCACGATTAAGCTCGCAGTATGTCTCTTTGATGCACAGAAAAGAAAGGAAAAAGGATACATCAGAAAACAAACGTATACGGAAATAGAAGTTGTTCCGACAGGAGGAAGCACGGCGGTGTTTCACCCTCTAATGGCCCACACAGCCAATGCCCTTTACTTTGCGGGTCGTCGTTTCTATTGGTGGTCCATCAGGAAGATGAGCGAAGCGCCACGGTATGATGGAAAAGCTGCGGCGGAGTTCTAATACAAGGTTTCCGCTCCGTCTTCGGAGAGATTACCGCTGTCAGCGTAATCCGTTGTTCGCTGTTCAACAACCCGGTACGCTTTTGCTTTCATTTCGTAGACGGCAGGCAGCCAGTTCAGCGCGAAATACCTTCGCGGTGGGAGCAGGAATAGAAAAGAAAAATACGTGCAGTTAAGTGAAAGGTATTGCTGCTGAAGTAAAAGAAGAGAGCCTAATGATTCGGACGTCGTTAGGGGGTCGATGGCGAACGTGCGTCTTGGTTGGAAACCCGGCAGCGCCAGACCTGGGTTCCATGGAAAAAGAGTTGGAGACGGGTACAAGAAACAAAAAATAAAGAAAGGAAGAAGCAACGACAAGTGAAAGCTCGGATGAGGAGTGGCTCAGAGGTCGAAAGTGGGAACGGTTGTGTTCACCGTAAAAAACGCGCACTCGCACCGGTGAAGTCTCGTAATTAATCAGTTTCGTGCTCTACCTTTATCTGTATATTGTGCATCGTTGCACGAACGCGTGCGACGAAGTGTGTGTGTGTGTGTTTGTGGGTGTGTGTGTTCGTTCGTTCGTTGCTACGTGAAGTATCTGTATGATCGTCTACGTGCGTGTTGTTTGAGCGTCCTTGCGTTGTGCGTTTATCTGTGTACCTATGCGCGTGTTATGTGCCCGTGTTTGTTTGATGTGTCAGCGTGTTTGTGTAAGTACGTGTTATGTATGCGCTCCATGTATGGTGCTTTTGTATGTGCGTTTATGTGCACTTTATGCGTGCGTGTGTAGTGTGTCTATATGTGTGTGTGGTCATGCATGTCTGTGTGAATATGTTTGCTGACGCGCGTGTGTGCATGTGTGTGTGTATGTGTGTGTGTGCGCGCGCACAAGTGATATGCGGAAGGGTGTTAATTACTCGTGCTTTTAGAAAGCTTAGCACGGCGACGCTGTTGCAGGCATTGATGACACGGGGAATAGCCGTGCGGAGGCATATAACGAACAAAATAATTAACACGCCCTAAATCCGGAGCTTATGCTCTACTAAATAAAGGTATTAATGAGGGCAGTCCGGGGCTCGTTGTTAGAAGTCGGTCCCGCCCCTGCTTGCTAATGCGTACGCTTCAGTCACAATGACAGCGCCGATTAATTACCGGAAAGCCGAGAATAATTCATTCGCTGTGATCTCGGTAATAGCAAAGTTAGCCAAAGAAATATATGCTAAGTATCGAGAATATACTTCCTTCAGGCACGACAGGACTAATTGAGAGCACCGGCACTCTCTTTTACACCGCCGAGATATCTACCACTGTGACCTCTGTTGTGCAACCGTTAAGGTAAAAAGGAAAATAAAACGAACTACCTGGTGTAATTTGAATTGTTTTTTAAAACCTTTGCATTAGTGTACAATCTAACCATTGGCTTCACGCTGGCTGACCAGTTAATGGCTGTCAAAGCACTTGAAACGTAGCGAAATACTGTGACCCTGCGCGTGTTCGGTAATAATCAAGGGGAAGAAATGAACGAAGTTCTTGCTCTCCAGCAAGCTGAACTATGTCGCTGTTAATATTCAGCAATGAAAGGAAAAGAGACAATTGATTAAGCGCGAACGCATAAGGTTATTCATTTCGCTTTGACTCCGATCACACAAACACACAAGACAAAAATATAAGATTGATTGATTGATCTTCTAGGGTTTAGCGTCCGATGATTACAATATGATTATGAGACACCGTAGTAGGAGGCTCCAGAAATTTCGGCCACCTAGAGTTCTTAAACGTGCTCGGAAAGCTTTCGGGGCGTCGTAACACAATGCTATAATATTTGCTCGGTAAGAGCGGAAGTAAACGATCTCGGGAAGCGTTGTGATTCAAACCCAATGCGTGCATTATGCGGTCGATATAAGAAAAAAGACCTTTGAGGCGTAAACCTAGAAATGTATGGGATGTATTGCATATAACTCGTGTTTTCGCTGGTACAAATTAAAGGAGTTTCTATAAAGAGAAAGGAAACGTACAGGACAGGTCACACATTCCACTACACGGCTTTGCAAGTGCGCAGGAAATCATCCGCCCACTTGAGCAGGACACTTCAATTCTTGTCCGTTCTCCGTTTGTAAGAGGATTCGAAGCAAAATGCGTCGTCATCACTGATCGATACTTTCGGTAGTTTATATGGCATAGAAATGCGAGGCGGACATTAAACATTCGGTGACCTTGGACTCTGTGAAAAAGGATGAGTAGTGATATTTTGGCGGTGGCATCAACCCCCGCCGCTGTAAAATTCTCTGTTGAAGTGACTTGATAAACGGACGCCATCTCGGTCACAACCTCCAGCCCTATACATGTTAATTCAAAGCGTTATACCTTGAATTACCATAGGGGGCACTCTTACATTGCTTCGATAAAAATGTCAGTCGCTTCAATCGCATTTAGGTTAACATCAAAGTGTCACCTTTAGCCAACTTAAATCGCATTTTATTCACTTTATTTCTTGTTTGGTTATTTTAATTCACCTTTGTTCTTTTCCTCTGGTTTTTTTTTCTTTTTTCTTTTTTTTCACGAGCCACCACCGCTCCACGCCTTTCGCTACCCCTGGGTGGGATCGGTCCGCTGCTGCAAAATTCCTGTTCCGCGAAACGTTCCGCGCCCGCACTCAGTCAGCCAGAGCCTATAGCCATAAAGAGCTTCGCTGTAAAAAAAATCATAAAGAAAGAAATAAAAGCAAACCAATAACAGAGAAGTGAGGTTGTGCGAGCTCCAATAGAGCGCGGCCGAAGCCACGAATGTAAACGACGGGCTGCTTCATTAGGTGTTATTCACGACCACCTGTACCGCGAGTGGCGTTAAAGGAGTACTGACACGATTTTGCGGCGGCGCAAAATATACATTTTTCGTTTCCTAGCCATGTATTGTTAACGCCCTCCGCACACGGAAGCCAGGAAACACGTACAAAATATTTTAATTTGGTTTTAAAGTTTTCGTCGCCCAGCACAGCAAGACAGCCCCATTGCAATGGACACTACGATGACGTATGAACACGGGCTCTTAAAAATCGCCGAAACCGCTGTCAGAGTCACTGGACGACCGTGAAATTGCCGTTGTTTGCGTGCCTCAGGTGTAATTGACCAAAGACGACAGAGTTGCAGCGACGCTATGAAGAATTTCTGTCCCTACGTGGCTCAGACGTCGTCCGACTATGTTGATACGTCACTAGCAAACCGCCCCCTCGAAATCGAAACCGAAAGTCAGCTTTAAAGGGAGCCGTATTAAAAATATATTCATTGCGTTGCGGGCCACCATGACACTGTTTTTGGGGTTCTCCACGCCAGTGCTTTCATTTACAGCAACAATACGAGAATGTCAAAAACTCGTGTCAGTACTCCTTTAACGTTCAATCTATAAGCGCCATGAAGCCATAATTCGAGCGGGTTTGCAGTACCTCATTGGCTTTCTATTGAACTTAAAGCGATGTCGTGTTCCAGCGTGATTTTCCGTTTCTTCGGACGGCGTTGAAGAGCGCGCTGATGTTACCTTCATTTTCCGGCTGATGGGATATTTTATGGGGTCCCGTAACGAACACCTATAAAATTTATAGATGCACTTAAGTTTTCTTTCGTGCGTTGAATGCGGAAGCAAGGCGTGTGTGCACGGCGGTTTTATTTCGAAGGCCTTGGCAATTCGACAACGTCAGCGTCGCTGTTAGGCCACCTACTGAAAGGGTGACTAATTTGAAATCGCATAGGTGTTGTGTGGCTTAGAAAAATTCTTGTTCGGGAATGCTACTGTCGCTGATTTCGCCATCTTGTGTTCAACATCAGAAGAGCAAATCGAGCTCAAAGTTTCATCTTCGAATTCCCCGCCGAAACCTTGAGGAGATGACGTCACAATCTTTATTATTCTTTTTCTTGTGTTTTCTCGCCAGATTGATTCAGTCGAATTCTGTGAAACACGTAACCCTATGTCTCTGTCTTCCATAGAACGCAACGCATATCTCTCTTTACCAGTAATTAAAAACGCAGGCCTTATTAGAACCCGTCTAAAATGGATGACGTCACGCTTGTTAGTACGAAACACCTCCCAACGGCGTTGCCATTTGTAATTTTCTTTTTCTTTTCAGCGTTTCCTAGCTTAGCAAGCACCTTCGCCGCGTGGGAGTACGTGGTTGTCCTTGGTAAAGTGAAATAAGGTAACTTGCTAATACCACAAAAGATCCTTTAGGGGCGAAGCACCACTGGGACCTAGCTTTGTCGTCAACTCCCGCTGTCCCGGTACATAGAACACCGTTGCTACAGCCGAAACATGTGTGCGTATGTGAATCCAGAAGTGAAGACAATACACGAATTATAACAAGAGGATTAAAATGCAACAACAATTAAGAGGAACGAGATAAATACAGTTGTATATATATTATGCACTTAATGTCACTCATTCCACATTCGCAGTGGCAACGCGCGGGTGACGTACGGTGACATACCAATACGACACCCGGTGCTTCGCCACTTGTGATTCAAATTAGCGGAGATACGGTGATTTTTTTTCCACTTAGTGTCACTGTAACGTACGAACATTAAACATTTACTATTATGCCATAATGTGGCGGAATTTCTCCTAATAAATTGGGCGGGTCATCGCAGGCGACACATCTTTCTCGTGCTCGTAACGGCGCGCCTGTATTTCGTAAATGCCAATATTGTCCATATACGTAACGGGACAGGGAGCTTGCCCTGCTCCTCGTCGACGAGGCTGCGCATACTCGCACACTGGTTGGGGAGCTTGCGGCTTCCGAGCTCGACGTCTCGTCCTTATAACGATGGCGAGGTGTCGTGCGGTTGACTGCTGCGCGCTTTTATTAGGGTTGCATAAGAAAAATCCGCAAGAGAGGGTGGCTGGCGCGAGCGCATCAGGTGTCACAAAAGAAAAGAAAGACTGCTTGCGCGTCCCCTGTTTACGGGCCAGCCGCACAGTAACGTCGCTGATGCTGAAACTGACACCTTGTTGTTGTTGTTGTTGTTGTTGTTGTTGTTGTTTTTCCGAGTGAACTGTTTCGTCGTTCGTTTCGAAGCATAGCCGAAAGTATGCGCCCTCACTTGTCGATATGAAGCCTGTTTAGTCGCAACCTATTGTCTTGCGAAACGGCTATGAGATAACAATGTTGGCGTGGTGGTTCTGAACGTATGCCCTGATCATACTCTGGAGCGTAGGTAGTGTATAGCGTCGATTTTTTTTTTCTTTCGCCGCAATAACGAAGAGGTTACGTCAAGAAGAACGGTTCTTGAATATAAAGATTCGTTCTGGATTACTGGAGAGAACTGCGGCGTGTCGATCGCTCAGCCACCTTGAAAAAAGATAGTACGTGCATCTGTCCAATCTCTTGTTACGGGGCGCGGAAGCACTCCTATGTCCTTTTGTTACTGCAAATTATAGGTTCAAAACATACGCAGTCGCTTTTCTTTGTTTTTTTTTCTTCTTTGAATGCATAAGGAAGATTAGATAGATAGATAGATAGATAGATAGATAGATAGATAGATAGATAGATAGATAGATAGATAGATAGATAGATAGATAGATAGATAGATAGATAGATAGATAGATAGATAGATAGATAGATAGATAGATAGATACGCTCAAATGACTCAAGTTGGCAAGAAATGCTTCACACTTAAAAGGTGTTCAGCCAGGTCCGGGGTTCGTTCTGGTCTGGGGTTCGGACCCGGGACCAACGCCTGTCCGGGGCAGTCGCTCTGCCAACTGAGCTAACCAGGAGGCTAGCGATTCACAGCGAAAGAGCGAATCCATCGACAACTCGATGTACATAGGTGCGAATATGGCAAATGACTTCAGGCTTCGGTCCAGTGTTCGAAATCGACCGGACCAAGACGAATTTTTCGGCAACTAAGGAGCTTTCATTTCTGAGAAATCCGCATGGATTTCCTTGTATCCTTGTGCTTCAATCGAGTGGATGCTTTTTTTTTTCATTTCATAAAACATAATTCTGTTGCGTAGAAACTCCGATAGAAACACCTTTTCCAGCGTCTTATAGAAAAATGCTCGTTTTAACGAATGTTGCATTAGAATGCGATGCGAATGATGCCCAATAAGACTACATTGTTCCACTCTTAAAAAGGCTAAAGCTTAAGCGTCTTCCAAGTCTCTCTCCTTTTTCTTTTTTTCTTTTGCGA
The DNA here is from genome assembly GCA_013339685.2 of Hyalomma asiaticum. Classification (NCBI taxonomy): domain Eukaryota; kingdom Metazoa; phylum Arthropoda; class Arachnida; order Ixodida; family Ixodidae; genus Hyalomma; species Hyalomma asiaticum. The sequence continues at coordinate 27,172,330 of CM023487.1, forward strand.
CATGTTCTCATATTATGAAACCCTCTTTGCGTTATTAGCCGCAGCGAGGATAGAGCGCAGATTCACCTATTAACTACATTTCCAGGGTTCTCATCACTGCCTGAAAATTCCATTACCGTGTGTGTGTACGGGCGCACTCAAGAGAAACCAAGATTTGTGTGGCTCTCGGTGCTTCGCTCCAGAATGCGCTTTAGTAAAGCACATTTTATCTGAGAAAAGAGAGTGTTTCTTCTACCCTGTACGTTACGCAATATGGCCCTATGTTACACCCCACCCCCCTTTCCCTTCTGTATAAGCATTTGTATTGCGACATCTGCGTGTCGCAATACATTTGATATCCGATAGCCACTTTGTTTCGAGGGTCCTTGCGGGGGAGAAATTTGGCCTTAGGCCACTGTCCAGTCCTCCATGCATTCCCAATTCCTCTGTTGTTTTCCGAAAAGTTGGAGGGCAACGTTTCGAAGCAGCTGATACGGCACGAAAGCTGCAAAACGCAGGAAAATTGGATTATTCGACTGAAAGGCTTTTGCAGGGCGCTGAGCGGTGGTGCTGGTGACCACGATGAGATTTTATTTATTTTTTTAAGCGCAAGCTTTCGAGATGGTGTTACACTCGCCATGTAGTACAAGCGTGGGCGTTTAAGAAAATGCACTGTGCTCAAATGCCTTTCGGCGTTGTTGGTTATTCTACACCCGTACTTTTCGTTGCACAGTATACGTTCCTCGAACCGCGTAATTGCGAGATAAAGTTGACTTTAGCGCGTTAGCGAGCTTCTGGTTCAGTCATCGAGGGTTTTTCTCAGTTTAGCAGCAACTACAGCGCCATGAAGTATAGTTCAACACGAAACGGAAAGAACGGGGCGCGCAAAATAAAACGCACAGGAACTGTACCCAGGGAGTGCAGTGGGAAATCAGTGTGCTCTGATCGTTACGAAGCAGGCACATTTGGCTTATGCTGCTGCTGCTGTAAACGACCGCCACAACCTTTGCCAACCGCCACGTTTGCGCGTTTAGTAGATAAGGAGCGATAGGAACTTGATACGTAAAATTTGGTTACCCGAAGGAATTCTGGCTTGTGGTGGAGGCGTTTGCAAAATAGTCTGACAAGAACAGCTGTAAGGGAGTCACGTTGAATAAACCAATTGGGAAACTGATGCAGATGGCGCGTCTCCAGTAACAGAAGGAAAGGTTCGTGCCCTATAGTGTGCAGAGGTGTTCGTGATACAAGATTTTGGGACAATGGACTACAAAGTCTTCAAGGTGAGTCGCTGTCAGGGCATTGATGCGATTTCTTCGACAAACAGGACTTGCTGATAGATTGTGGCAGTGCCCTGACAGGTGACAGTGATGGTGATACGTCCCTCAACTCCCTTCTCTTCTTTCCTTCTTTCATTCCCTTTTCCCCTTCCCCAGTACAGGGTAGCCAATCGGAGATCTAGTCTGGTTAGCCTCCCTGCCTTTCACTTCCCTTTCTCCATCTCCCTCGTAATATAAGCAATTCTCATTATTGTTTCTCACTCGTACGCTATAGCTAGCGCTGCTCGGTGAATCATCTCCGTTCTGGCACCTGCGAAGAGGGCAAATTCGACGCAGTTGGCGGTTTTATTTATCGTTTACATCGCATATAACAAGGTGCAATGTCTGTCAGTTAATATGGGCGAAACACGTCGGGCGAATGTTGCGTTCCACTTGAGTGTCTTTAATGGCGCTATATACCCACGCATTTCCTGAACTTTTCGTTGGATTGAGTAGACATAAGGGCGAATTCAATCTTTACCCGCCTATCTAAAGGGGTATGAGCCACACGGGATTTAATTCTTTCTTTCTTTCTTTCTTTCTTTCTTTCTTTCTTTCTTTCTTTCTTTCTTTCTTTTGTGAAGGAGCTTCATTCCTGTGAACGATTCCTGTGACAAAGGTATCAGTCACACTTTTTTTTTTCATTTCCTTCCCGTGCCAGGACTTTCTAAGATTAATTTTTCGGGCCACCAACTTTGAGATACTTGAATAAAAAAAGTGAAACTAAACACTTCATTCACTACTTGTGCGTGTTTGCTTTGCATAGACCATTTATGTGAATTATTCTAATTACATGTGAACACACGTATACCAACTCTTCCTATGTGAACGCCCGCACGGAACTCTGACCCATGCGCTGTCGAACTGTATATAGCGCCGACTCTATTAAGTGGTACTAGTGTGCATGTCTTGTGAAACTTTTCTTTCTTACTTTTCTTCCTTACTTTCTTGTTGAACTTTTGCTGGGATTGCTAAGCGAGAAGGAGTAGCCGGTGCCTTACTGAAGGCACCAACCTCTCCTATTCACCGCTCAAAAAACAAAAAAACAAAAAGCTTCATTCATTCATTCATTCATTCATTCACCCTTAAAGTGCTCTTTGATCTCTCGCAGATATGTCCTCTGAGGCCACGGGGTCAATCGAATGGTGCATAACGGTAGGATGCCCCCGCATAGCCGCTGTCCGCGCGCGTGTGCCCTGTCCTGAGGGAAATCAGCAGCACGTGTTAAGGAGTGGGCAGCCGGCTGGACAGTTGTCTTTCTGAGCGCTCTCTGGCAGAATCCTTGCGTTGCGTGTTTCTCCAAGGAGCAAAAAAGAAAAAAAAGCAAGAAAAACTGATGGCAATGTCACGTGATTGCGCTAGCCTCGGTAGGCCAACATGCTCTGACGTCGCCCCTCCCGCTATATACGCCTTTGCGTGATGGCTGTTGGTTGGGATTATTCCCACATGGTCGCGCGCACCCGTTGAGGTTGTTTGGTACGTGGTAACATTTAGCGGCACCTGCCGTTCACCGCTGGGCGCGACACACATACCGTGCCACTGTGTGTGTGTGTGTGTGCGTGCGTGTGTGTGTGTGTGTGTGTGTGTGTGTGTGTGTGTGTGTGGTGTGTGTGTGTGTGTGTGTGTGTGTGTGTGTGTGCGTGTGTTGTGTGTTGTGTGTGTGTGTGTGTGTGTGTACTGTTTCCTCTCTTCGCTCCCAATCCTTCATTCTCCCCATACCCTTCCCACGTGTAAGGTAGCAAGCCAGAGGGTTCCGAAAGTGGTTACCGCCTTTCTCTCTCTACTATTTCTTCTCTCCCCTTGTCATTCACGTGACAAAGGACTGTTTCCAATGATTTTAACCCTTAAGATGATAGGTTATGTCTAAGCTTCAATATTCGCGGCGGCTGAATTCCGATGGAGGCAGAATGGCCCCAGAACCGTGCGATGTCGCTACGCGCTAAAGGACCCCAGGTGGTCGAAATTTCCGGAGCCATCCGCCGCGGCGTCTCTCATAATCATATTGTAGTTTCGGGACATTGAACCCCGGAAATCAATTATTAAGCTTCAATATTGACACGTAACGGCCTCCCCGATAGCTTTTTTTTTTTCGTCGTGCAGAAATTTCTGAATTTCGAGTTTCCGAGACGTGGTGGTGCGGGAAGCGGAGGGAAACATTTTCTGGAGCATCACTGAGTGATTACGCAGTAACTGGATCGTTTATTATAATATGTATAAAGATACCGTCGTTCATGCCCTATTATTTCGTGAGACAATCGTACGCACGTTGCCATTGAAAGTATATGTTGGAACGTTTAAGCGCGTATGGTGCATTCCTTCCTGTTCATGTCAGCTTCACGCTTTCGACAAAGGTGTGGCTTTGTTAAAGCTAAAGCCTTAAGGGCAACTCCGGCGGTTTTTTTCACCATGTTATGATATCGATGTTTTCGCATGGTACTGATAGGCCTGTAGCAGCCAGGATGGTTCAGTTTGCTCAGCAACGCACCAATACTTTTAAATAACTGACCGAAAGGCGTGTTCAAACCGAAACCGAAACTGGTATACGCTTCATGCAGCGTATGCGATGACGTCACGGCCTCTCTGCCATCAGAAATATGGAGCTGGTACCGGAAAAATAATAGCGGCGAGGCCATCCGTTAATGTATTGAATTATGACAGCTTTTCTGAACTTGACAGCGACAGTTTGAGCTCTGAAGTATCGCCGTATTGCTTTTGAAGGCCCGCAGGCTCGGGTAGGCAGTGTTGAAGGTGATGACGCCAAAACACAGGATGGGCCGCAGAGGAATCCGCTAAAAAATGTTTCAAATTCATTTCCAGGAAAACTAAATGACTTGCACCCACCTGACTTGGTATAGATTATTACAGTACCGAGAAGAATATATATTGAAAGTTTTATTGAGGTCAGTGGACATTGAAAAATCGCCGGAGTTGCCCTTTAAAGACCTAATAGCACCAAAAATTGAAGCTCGCACCTCGTTCACTTGATATATGCAAAAATTCACAAGGCAAGGTGTGAATGTATGTTCAACACGGTAGACTATAGGCTATGACATCGACAACATGGCGTACTGGTAGTTTACCTCACAGTTAACGATAAATATCACCTCGTGTGGTGCATACCTGCCTTCCTCGACCACAAACATGCTGGCATACCGCTCATGTGTTAAATGTTCAGCTTCGTAGTCTGTGCCGAAGCACCTTCGCGTGATGGCAAATGAATTTGGAGATGAACCAACGCAAAACAAGTCAAACGCTATTGATGACAACGAGCAATGGCTTTTGCTTTAAGTCATCTTGCATGGCGGGACGGATAAGTGATATTAGATGCGAAGCAGCTTATCGTCGGGGCTGTCACTCTCTCCCTCCCTCCCTCCCTCCATCCATCCGCCGTGCGGCGTCCACACCCGCACTGCGCATGCGCATCCTCCTCCCCTCCTCTCCTCTCGTCATTCCTCCTCTCCTCTCCGGATTGCGCAACGAATGGCAACACCTGCCGCTCCGCGCGCGATAATGCGAATCAGCTTAGGTTAGAGGCGCGACGGTAGACCACCGCCCGTTCTCTCTCTTCTTGCATACATTCTCATTCGTCCTCTCAATAAAATTACACCATCTCCCGCTCAAGCTAACCACATCCCCGCTGCTTCGCATCCACACATGGTTCCCTTTAGCGGGAGGTGGTGTAATTTTTTTCTCTCTCTCGCGTCGGGCCAGTGTCAACGTCACACTAGGTGCTTATTACGTCGCAGAAAGCACGGGACACTCAAACGCAGGCGTGCGCCATTTCTTAGATGGTGTAGGCATCGTATAAGCGCTAGTAACTGCTTGTTTACGACGAACGAGGTGTGCTCCGGGACGGGATGGTATGGGATACACACAGATCGCCTGGAGCAGGGGCACTTAGCTCCGTATCTTTGATGCACCGCGCCGCGCAGGAGAGACGTCTCTTTGAAGGTCACGTCAATGACTTCCGTGAATGGTACTGAAACTATGCTGCGTATATGGCTGGAGCAAGTCGAACTGACCTGAGGCAAGGCTTATCGGTTTCCGAGTTGTTTACCTCACCGCAAGAAAAAGAAAGTGTTTTGCATATGCTTGCGTAGTGAATCCGTGCGTAAGAAGGTGAGTGATGGTTGCTTTTCTGTTTCGGATGCCTTCTTCGCGGTTTTCTTAAAGGGACCCGAAAGTGAAACAGTAAATCAATTTAGACTGATGTAACTATCCTTTAGAATTCTAGAGTAGTTTATCTCGCCATCATGGGTTGAATATTCTAACCTTTATATCTGCCTTTACCCCTGCCCCAATGCAGCGTAGCAAACCGAAAGTGCCATTCTAGTTAACCTCCTTGCTTTCCGCACACGTCTTATCTCTCTCTAGAGCAGAAAAGAATGTCGAAGTTTAAGTTTTTGAATTTGGCGCAAAACCTATGCACCTCCACGCAAGCATGACATCGCGTATTTCAAACTCATTTTTTCGTATTTTGGCCATATAGGCTCAATGAAAGTTATGAAACTCGCTACGTTAATTCTCTGGCGACCCATTTATTTTTACCACTTATTAATTATCTGGGGCCCAATTCACAAAACTTCTCTTTGATAAGTGCTCTTTGCAATTGGTTAGCGGGCTTCTAAAATGAGATATCCAGCATTAAGATTGGTTGAAGTTTTCTCTTACGAACATTTTTGTAGTAAGATGTTTTTGTGAATACGGGCCCAGGGTCTTAGTAGGAGCCTTCAAAATCTCTGACGTCACAGAGCGTTGGCGCGGGAACTTAAAAGGGGCGTCGCCACCTGCGTTATCTTTTTGCGCGCTTTCTCGTTTACCGAGGGCTCTCCCGCGGCAAGATTGGTGCTTGTGGTATTGTGAAACACTGGTTGGCTTATACGAGAAAAATTGTTTTGCCCTTTAGCGTCCCTTTAAAGGGGTCTACAACACTCCTCGAACATAGTTCGGAAACGCTGTCAATGAGTCGTGTAGGCTTCTGTGAACATGGGAGCCATATAATATTGCACTGCACGGGAATTTCCAGTTCGGTTTCAAACAAAGCTGGAAAGCGCCCGCTCATCTATCAACAAGTGACGGCTCTGCGGGCACCGACTACGTCGCTTCAGGCAGAAATGACATAGGCTTACTTCGTGATACCAGAAAGATCATAGGCTGTGCTTTATTCGATCTTTTTGAATTAAACAAACAGAGGAAATGCGCATGTTTCTATTAAGGAGTAACAAAAAAAGTCGAGACGCAGTCAGTGCCCACGGTGACGTCACTTGCTGAAAGAAGAGCGAGCGTTCTCCAGCAGTGTGTGAAACGAAACTGCGAATTCCCAGGTGCATGCAGGGCAGTATTTGGCCTACATGTTCACAGGAGCATTCAGGACTGTTCCGCAATGCTTTCCGAGAAATGTTAATAAGAAAGGTTACAGTCCCCTTTAATGTCGGACAAAGGGAATGCCATTTGTGTGTGTTCTAGTTGTTCTTGGACAGGCCAGCCAGGGCGTTAAATGTAGTGTTCAGAAACTGAAATTGGAGAATCTACCAGGAAATTCTGACCACGTGGCGTTCCTTAACGTGCACTGACAACGCACAATACACGGGCCTCTGGCATTTTCGACTCCACCGAAAATGCGACCGCCGCGGCCGGGATCGAACACGCGCTTTTTTTGGGTGGCAGCCGAGCACCGTAACCACTACACCACCGCGTCGGAAAAGAAACGGCGCGACATATAACGCACCGTCAGAACCACGGAACGCTGCACTTTCAGAGATGAGCTATGTTATATCCCTTGGAAGCTCTGCAGCAGCGTCTCTCGGAGTCGATGGGAAAAGGCAGTAGGGAAAGGGAGAGATGAAGAAGCAGAAGGGCACTGGCGAAATGAATCTCTGGGCGGACCGGAAACAGGAATCCGGAAAGGCAACCAGCATGTGGGAAACACTTATTCTCACGCTCAGTCTGGCAGGGCAAGCTGCTCGAAATGGGTATATCTCGCGGATTGTTACAGCTTGCCGTTTGTGTGGGGACTTCTACGCAGTACGGTGTAGAAGTGAGCCACATCGAGATTCTCGAACCAATCAATCGCTCAATCAACGATTCGAGCACCGCCACGGTGGTCTAGTGGTTATGGCACTCGGCTGCAGATCCGAAGGTCTCGGGATCGAATCCCGGCCGCGGCGGCTGCATTTCGGTAGAGGCGAAATGTTGAGGCCCGTGTGCTGTGCGATGTCAGTGCACGTTAAAAAACCCCAGGTGGTCGAAATTTCCAGAGACCTCCACTACGGCGTCTCTCATAATCAGAGCTGGTTTTGGGACGTTAAACCCCACAAGTCAATCAATCAATCAACGATTCGATCGATCGGTGAACCTTTAACGTACAGCGAAGTAAAGCAAAACATTTACCGGCACCAGACGTGATAATGAGCTCCTCTTTCTATGGCTTAACTCATTAACAGGATTAAAAAAACGGCAATGGTTGCAATCGCGCAACACACGGAGGCGAAAACAAGGCTGCACAATCGTTAACACATCACCTGTTCTCTTTCACAAGACGCAAAGCAGCCACCTCTTGGGTTTACGTGAGGCCGATGTGGCGCCGGCCTCCACAGTATAGTAGCGTTTCTTCAGGCGCGCACTGGGCAATGCGCTTGGCCAGCCACAGCAAAAGGAAGCCGGGGATGAACGGTAGCATGCTCACTTGGCACGTCGGGAGACCAGGTTTCACCACCACACGAGTGGCGAGAGATTCTTTCATAAACACCGAATCATCGTAAATTATTCGCGGGAACATCAGTAAGAAACCTGACGCGACTCCGAGCTCTTCATTTTTTACATTTTCTGTTTATTTTCTTTCTTTTTTTGCGCTATCGTATGCTAATGATGTTTCCACTCGGTGACGCGGTTTTCTCGCAGCGTACTTTGCCGAAGTATCGCTGAGTGCATCGCCAGCGTACGGCTTTCGCCTTAAAAGGCGTCTCATGCCTCTATCGAAAAATCTCATGTGATACATATGCCACATCTCCAATAATCTCGTCTGAATCATATGAGAACGCATATGCTTTATATGTGTTCATACGAGGCTATTGGATGTGTGGCATATGTGTCATATCAGATTTTAGATGCGCATCAGCTTATGGTCGGGGCTATGTCACTCCCTTCCTCCATCCATCCGCCGTGCGGCGTCCAAACCCGCACTGCGCATGCGCATCCTCCTCCCCCTCCTCTTCTTGTCTCATCTCCTCCCCTCTCAGCATTCCTCCTCTCCTCTCCGAACGGCGCGCATTGACTATGGAAACGCTCTTCAATGAACGCTTTACCAGCTCGCAAGGAGCAAAAACGCGCCCTCGCCCGCGAGAGACAACGCTGACGCAGGCAGCGTCTGCTAGCGTCAAACCGATGCAAACGCGGCGTGCACCCCCCGTGCTGCTTCGCATCGCCTCATGGTCCCCTTTAGCGGGAAATGGTGTAATTTTTTCGATAAGGATGCAGCAGTGCACCATCGGCTACACTCGTTTCAGAAGCGGAGCTGACCATACTAGATCGCAGTATTCGCTTTCGTTAGCCCGCGCACGATTTCGTGCGCCATGCAGACTGTGAGAAAGGTGACGTCAACGCGTGCACTAACGTCGATTGCGCACCGAGCTATAACCTATTGGTACAGGTGGCGAGACAGTATGCTCATTGCAAAGAAGTAGCTCTCCTTGTTAAGATCACGGCTAGTGACGAGGCGCTGGGTGATAGGCCGTCGCTCTATCGCAGTTTCTAAGGGCAGCATCTCTGGAGACGTCGTATTCCCCTGCCCCTTTTCTGTTCTTTTTGTCCATTTCGCTCGTAATACAAGCCCCATTTAGGGAGCTTATTCGTCGTGGAATGCGCAGCATCATCGTCTGCTGCCCAACGCCAGACACTACGATGCACTCCCTATCTTCCAACGCCAGTAATGTAGAAGGCCGCCTAAGTAGCACTATACGCCCTTTAAGCCTTTGTTATTGTTTTTTGTTCCATTGTTTTCTGCGCTATGCTTTCATAGGGCCAAGGGAGAAGAGGATCGCCTTAGAAATCACCTCTTACTCGGAGATCGTTGGCGAGAGGCGAAGTTTATGGCTGCCATAAGACGGGGGGGCCCAGATCATTTGCAGCGTTGTTCACGCTATATATGGCCGAATTATCCGCTGAGTTCGCCTCGGAAAGTGCGATAGCTCGCCGAAAAAAAAAAAACGCGGGCTTAGTGATCTCACCGTTGGATGGAGGCCAGGTATATCGCGGAATGCCTTAAAGCGTCCGGTGCTTGAGTGTTTTCGCTCATTGCCGCTCATTCCTTCTCCTCATTGAGCAAACGGACGAGAACTAAGCATTCTCCAACGTCTCAATAATAAAGAAAAACAAAAGAAAAGCGAAACGTACTTCAGCGGGATGAAGTACCATTTCTGGCTTTCGGCCTCTCCGTAACGGCGTCGGTGCTTGCTCGCTATGATGTGCATGCACTCACGGCTGTTGTAGCACGCGGAGAAGACAATTGTATGCGTTGAGATGAACACTGCGCGCAGTCTATTAAGGTAGCCTTCTCTTACCAGGCGCATTGCAGTGATGCTGGTACCTGTGCGGTGCTACTGTTACACACTGTCTCGTCTTACTTCACTCAGGATGTTGCGAAAGAAGCTACGATAATACGAATGCAGTAAGACCGCCATGTTCACGTACGGAACAATTTATGTGGAGAATATGTGCTTGCGAAATGCACTGCTAAAACAAAAAAGCACATTGCAATAAGGTAGGAAGCGTGAGGAAAGCAAAACCAAAAAAAAAAGCGCTCCATTTTCTCCTTGTTTTCTGGATATTCCCAATAGACACTCCAACTCCAGCAAAGTGTACCTTGGAAATAATAATAAGAGTTTCTGGGGTTTTACGTCCCGAAAGCAACATATGATAATGATCAACGCCGTAGTGGAGAGCTCCGGAAATTTCAACCACTTGGGGTTCTTTAAAGTGCACTGACATATCGCACACCACACGACATTCGAAGAATGATTTGGTATGCCCGCAGTTATTACTCTGGACAGGCCAGTCGGCTGTACGCCTCCAGGTATTTCCGGAGGGTGCGTTACAATGTCGAAAGGATGTTTTGAACTCCTCAGCTAAGGTAGGCTGTGGAATCCATCGTCTCGAAAATGTAAGGATTTTGCACAACTTTCACCTTGTATCCAGCGCAGCTAAATCGAGAGGGAGGGGAAGGGACAGTATTCGGCAGACTGGGCACAGTAACGTCCACATGCTGGCAAGGTAACGTTGGTTCAGCACCGACTCACCAACGTGGTTCTTATTTTATCCAAATGCTTCCATTATTGTGTTCAGTGCTAAGCTATGAAGAGAAGTGCGGGAAAATCGGTTCCCAATAATTGCGAGAACGGTTATTCAGAATTTGATAACCACTCGATATAAGATTCCATTCGATTCGACTCTAGACTCTAAGATTCGCATTCTGTTCGATCTCAATAATCGCCATTCGCATGCACGGTTGTTAAAAACGTCTTCTAGCTGTAACGTATGTTTCTTTTTATTCTGAACATAAAATTAAACAAATCCGCGGTGGTAAATATACGCCATATCTTGCTCGAAATGGGGTCACGCCACAACCTTTCGAATGCGGGACAGATGTGACATTTTCGCGCTGGCAAATGATTAAGACGAAAGCCTTATGTGGCTGATGCGGAGGTGACCACGCAAGCGTTGTTTATCCAGAATTTCGATTTTGTTTTTCGATTAGAAGGGGGAGGGGGGGGAGGGGGTAAGTGTTGTGTAAACCCCTCTTTGGCTATGACCTTGTCTAGAAACAGGCATGTGGCTGCGGATAGCATGAAAAATTGCGTGAAAATCTAAAGCCCGTAAGCACGCCATACCAACAGTCATGTGACCAAGAAACGACGTCGTGGCATGACGTCGTGGTGACGTCACCACGCGAGGTACAGCCGGTGGCGTCGCTGATGATATTGTAGCGTAAAGGAAGTTAATTCTCGTGTAATATTTCTTATCGCTGAACACTGAACCATTACACTCGCGGTATCGCATAGAATCTTTAAAACTGCTATATGTGGTGTTATTAACTTCACATCTGGCCTTGCTGATGGTAACTACATTGCGCTTATTAGGGAATGTTGCACCCGTAGCTCCCACAACTTGAACATCACACCTTCTTTTTTATTTGGCTTGTTTGTTTTGCGTGTATGTGTACTTTTTTTTGCTCGCACTAGCCAACTCAATTAGTCTTTTCTTTTCCTCTTGCAATAGAGCTCTGGAATTTTCTGCCCGGTAACGTTTGTTCATTACACTACAGAAGTTCACATTGCTGCAGTTAACCGCATCGCAAACATATAAAGCGCATTTCTTTTTTTCTGTTTGCGTGCCTGCACTGACTGTCTGCACTGTCTACATCTTTTTTTACTTCATGGTACTTTCTTATTTACATCTGTTTATCTTCTTCTTTATCTTTACTGCGTTTACTGTTCTGTAACTTCCCCGCTCTTACTACAACCCTACATTTGCGCGGCGGTATATGTAACTAAATAAATGAACTTGACTATGTGGACGGTGCTGATGTGTGAACATTTGTAATCTGTGAATTTCTCGTTTAATGGACAGTTGTACTGAAAAAGTGACTCTATGTGTGTGATGTAATGTGATGTGGGTGTCCGTGCCCGAGTGCTTGTATTCATTTACCTTTGATGAACAGTTCAAAACTCTGTGATGTAAGCCACCCTGTAAGAGAATAGGAGTAGCCGGCGCCCCACATGGGCACCAACCTGTCCTTCAATTACATTTATTTTAAAGAAATAAACAAGGGTTGATGCGTACTGGGCGAATTTACGGCTTTAGAAGAAACAAAAAATCCAGGCCAGTTACACAGCAGTGAAAACTTCACGAACTGAGAAGCGGTGATTTGCCCTTGTATCCCTTGTGTTTCGGTAATTTCAGTTTTCAATAATAGGTAATTTCCATGTTTTCTTACTAAATTCGATACCATCATTAGCCTGAACGTGCATCTTTTACTCCCTTGAATGTGAATTTTATTACCCTGAATTATCCTGAATGCGGATCTTTTTTATTACAATACTACGGCTTATTTTAAAGATTCTTACCTGCATCCATTTAGTACATTTTTCACCTGTGTATGCCTTACGTAGACTCGTGCTTTGGAATGCTTGGCGCCCAATGAGATACGAAAGCCCTTAACGTTTTCCGCACTTCCAAGAATTTCGCGGGTAGAAACCGAACTCAGACCCCTGAGGTGCCAAGCAAGCAGGCCACCATCCAGCCACGGCTACCCAAACGCATGCGCAGTGCGCGAGATGATTGCACGCAACACGTCGAAGCCGTGTGGCTTATACCATAGGTGGTTTCGCAATCCAACATGCAAGCCGTGTCACGTGTCTCCGCAAGCTTTCCTTTTATTCGCTTACGTATCGGACATTCCTTGGCTAAGCGCCAGAAGATGGTACAGGAAACTGTGCTCACTGAAAGTAGTGCGATCGATATCGCCGAATTTTTGTGCGTTTACCAATTCCTACCCGGTGAAAAAAAGCCTGTTTCGAAATCGCGGTTAGAAGAGCGAATAAAGCATAGACACACGCATGTTACGTAAGAAGCCACGCGAATTCTCATTGGTCGAAGCATTTCAAGCTTGGCGCGCTCATCTAACGTAAAAGCATGTCAAACGACCAAAACAGTTTGATAAAACGAGATACAGACCTACAAGGACAGAAACCTCCCCAAAAAAACGCTATCAGAAATGTGCACGATCCTTACGCAAGAGGAATCTTGCAGACCCGAAAACGAATTCAGGCAGGTTTGCGGTACCGTGAGCCCCCTTCCGTTGGAAGGCAGCGTTCGCTAATAACAGGTGCAGCGTTCATATTGGCTGAAATTTTCGCTTACGAGATGTTCAGGCACGAAACGATTTATTTATTTATTTATTTATTTATTTATTTTTGAGAATCTAGCGCCACGCCTGCTATTACAGGCTGTGCACTCTGCCCGGTAATAACACGCGAGGACACGTGAAAGTGAATGACGTGCGCGATGTTTGCGGGCTTCAACCGGAAAATGCCGGTGGAAGTTTTGTTCTTTCTTTTTCTTTTCTTTTCTCTTTTCGCCCCTTCGTCAGCGCTCGATATCATCCGCAGGGATGAAGCCCGCTTATTGCTTTTCCTGCGGTCGGAAATACCACACGCGCTGGATGCCTGTCGTTCAATTTTCGCGCTGATTCGATACAGCGCTGTGCATGGAGTTCTGCAACATGAAAGTAAAGAAAGAAAGAAAGAAAGAAAGAAAGAAAGAAAGAAGAAAGAAAGAAAGAAAGAAGAAAGAAAGAAAGAAAGAAAGAAAGGTGAGAAGCCTCAGGTTACCGGGCACACCACCGTGGCAATGTTGTTGAGGTTGTGCATGGCGCGCTTCGTTCATATTGGAAAAGTGCGGGATTCTGTGAAATGCCGAAATGAATGGTGCAGGTATAGCGGCACCACGCTGCACTCGGTCATATCGATGTTTCGGTTAAATTTTTGCTGCATTTCAGGCGGGACCTATTATTTCTTCGTTTGCCGGGCCCTGTTTTTCTCCCTCTTGTTGCACACACACACACACACACACACACACACACACACACACACACATACATACATACATACATACATACATACATACATACATACATACATACATACATACATACATACATACATACATACATACATACATACATACATACATACACTCGCATAAGTTTACGCATTATGAAGAGCTGAGCCTTTAAGCTGGTCGTTAGTTGTAATCATCGAACAGAAAATTATCATCATGAAATAAATGCGCGTGCGATTCTATTAAATACGCGGCCTTTGTGCATGCACTTCTTTCCTCACGCCTTCAGACTCTCGCCAACGCCTCCTCTATTTTTTCAAAACGATAGAGGAGGCGTTGCTCTCGCGCTCATTTCCTAAGCACACTAGTACATAAAGGCGCCCCGCCACGGTGGCCTAGTGGCTATGGTACCCGGCTGCTGATCCGAGGGTCGCGCGATCGAATCCCGGCCGCGGCGGCAGCATTTCGCTGGAGGCGAAGCGTTGACAATAAAGTTGAGAATAACGTTACTACAATAAAGTTTATTCCAGTAACGTTGGTCGAAATTCCTCCACTCCGTCATCTCTCGCAATCATATCGTGGTTTTGTGACTTAAGGCCCCAGAAATCAACTGTCAATTTTATACCATTGTGCAAATGCAGAGTACATATTTCCACGGCCCTCGTTGTATAATACATGCTTCTCCCACAATTACACACAAAGAGCTGTCATTGTGCCCAGAAAATTGCGTTCTCATCACTTTGAAAACGAGAAGCATGAGAACACAGCCAATGACAAAAGGTAAACGTGGCTCGATCCTCTGCTGAAAGTGGGTTTTGAAAGCGCCTTCTCTCGCAAAGCGCCGGAGTAGCAGACTACACAGGCGCCGCACTTTCTTGGTGAATGTCTGCTGCTATTACGTGATACAGGGATTTCACACAATGAATGTCCCTATCACTACATGACGCATACCGGCGAACAACGCCGTACCCATGCCTTGTTGTTTGATTGATTTATGAGGTTTTACGTCCCAAAACTACGATATGACTATGAGAGACGCCGTAGTGGGGGTCTCCGGAAATTTCGACCACCTGGGGTTCTTTAACGTGCACCGACATCGTACAGTACACGGTCTTCCACATTCCGCCTTCACCCCGCCAGTGCGGTCTAGTGGTCATGGCACTCGGCTGCTGATCCGAAGGTCACGGGATCGAATCCCGGCCGCGGAGGCTGCATTTTGGTGGGGGCGAAATGTTGAGGCCCGTGTGCCGTGCGATGTCAGTGCACGTTAAAGAACCCCAGGTGATCGAAATTTCCGGAGACCTCCACTACGGCGTCTCTCATAATCAGAGCTGGTTCTGGGACGTTAAACCCCGCAAATCAATCAATCTACATTTCGCCTTCGTCGAAATGCAGCCGCAGCGGCGGGGATGTAGCCATGCTTTTGCTAGAACGAAAGGCCAGCAGTATGCATACCTGCCACCTCTCTCGATTGTGACGGGTGAAGGCTGTGAATGTGCTCTTCAACTCTTCTGCGTCGTGTGCAGTGCCGTAGGGTATTTACTCTTGCCGTTATATATCCCCGGTAGCGCCAGGGAGCGCTTGAGGCCTCCCATAGAAACAAGAGGTTTTTTTTTTCTTCTTTTCGCAAACCAAGCTTTCTCAGAAAATTCAAAGAAGGAAAACACACGATACACAAGCTGTTCGCACAAAAGACGCCGAAATCGCCTGTCAAGAGCACGTCGCAGTGATCCGAAAGGGCATTCGTATACGTAACTTCCGAGAAACCCAGAAATCAATGCAAAGCAGGGCAGCGCATGCACAGGAAACGTCGACACGTGCAAGCGAGCATATAGATCATAGCGAATCCTGCGTCGAGGTGCTGCTGGAAGCAAACGCAACGGCGCCACGGACAGTTGGAACAGCAGGCGCCCAACCTCCGGGCGATATTTCTTTTCTCTCTCTCGCCGAATGAAACGAAAATCACCCCCTGCACGCACAGTTTGCCCGGCAGCTTTCGCTTCCCTGGCAGGCATTGATATCACCCCAGTGCCTATGGCAGCACGTGTGCGTGTGCGCTGACGTTATTTTTGAAACGGGAGGAACGAGCCGCAAGAGAGAAATGGGGCGAGGAGGCCGAATTGCTGTGAGTTGCTGTGCCAGCATTTCGGCCACCCGTTACCGTGCTATAGCTTCTGCATTGTTCTCGGCGCATTCCGTTTAACGCGCACGAGGTGTTGGCGTGGGAGTGACGTTTTCGAAGGGGTGCTGCACCGAGCCACAAAAAGGGGATGTTTGAGCGGCAACGGCTGAATTGACGCTTATTAGAATGGCCTGCCTTTACGAGTTGTCATAAGGGGTGTAAAAGTAATAGTAAGATTTGAGGAGGGTTTCGAGTCACCGAAGAGGACACTACAAACTGAACGCGTGATATTAGATATTCAATTGTACTTCTGATTGATTGCCAGCTCGTTTTTATTGAATTGTTCTTGCGCGTGATTTTTTTTCTCCCTTCGTCAGCAGTACCGATGCGTCAGCAGTACTGGCGCATGACTGTCCACTGAAATCAATGGTCATAGTTCTTACATTATGCGCGTCGGTTTCTCTCCTTTCCTTTTTTGTTAAGACCTTGTCGTGATACTTTGCGGCGCAAAGACACTGGTTTTGATGAAAAGAGGCCCTATCCGGTGGGAGAAATTTTCAAAGATACTGCGTGTTCTCTTGCCCTGTGATGGACGCCTGTTTGCTTTCTATAGTGTTCGCTGGCCACGTGGTAATGGAATCTTGTAGACGATAATGATACATTGTTGTGTCGGTTTCTCTTAACAGAGCTTAACGCTGCTGATATGAGCACACATTAAAGGGGTATACTGTGGCACTTTTTGAACAAAGTCACAAAACGCGGTGTTTGCATAGGTCGGTGGAACGAAATGGCTCCGCGAAGAGATGTCGCTGAAAACTCTCGCAGTGTTTTGTTCGACCATGCTATATAAAGCCTCTGAGGCCGATTTAATTCGATACGCAGAAATCAGTAACACTAGGCGACGTCAGTGCTTCCAAGTCTGACCCTACGTGCACTCCGAACAGCTTTTCTCGGGCAAGCTTATCTTAAATTCGATTGAGTTGCACGGAGAGCAACTAAGCTCGCGGGCGTAATAACTTCACCTGGGGCTCCGCGAAAGTGCTTTGTGTACATGGCGGGACCGTAATTGGACAGACTGCGAATAGAGTTTCAGGGGAATGAGCGCCATCACTTTAACTAGTGCTGAACACTTTACCTGAGGGCTGCGAAAGCGTCGTCCGGCTGGATATGCCTGCGTGACAATATCCTCCCTACTCGCAACTGTTTCCTTAATGGCTGCTCGCTGGGCTAGTCTGGTTCATTGCATGCAAGTACTTTGCATACACACTTTGAATACAAATACTTTTGAAGAAGGCATGGCAGACATATAAAAATGAACAGAGCGCTGATACTTATGATCTAAAACATATAGCGTAAAGCATATGATATAAAACATCATATAGACATCGGGTATTATCATATGGTATAGAACGTATGGTTACGTTATAGCAGGATAATTGAAAAAAGAACGAAGATAAAAGCAAAGATATTAAAACACATACCCTTCCCATGCCACTAAGTATTACGCGAGATAACATGTTGTACGTACATATGGCACAAAACAGATAGAGTTACCAGCGCTCTGATGACCGTGTCTGTGTCATCCCTTCTTCAAAAGTTGTTCGCGCTGTTGCAAGAATTCTATTTCCTTCCCATTTCTTTACGCCATAGTAGTAACCTGTCTATCGCTGAAATAACTGTTCTGTCAGTCAGCTTACCTATAGGACTGAGGAAAGAAAAAAAATAGCCCATCGTTCATCGCCGCCATGCGTGTCGAGTTCAATCTAGAATTGAAGACGCCCACTGAGGTCGTCACGACGTCGAAATGCGCGTGCATCGAACTCGCATTCACCCACGACGCATATATTGTGCGAGATGTGATGTGTCTCTGCCCCTGCTACTCGGATCACAAAACCATGGTAGTGTCTATGTAAACCGACCCAAGTACGCCGTCACCGGAACGGCAAGAGGGTGACGACACCGGGGACTGTCTAATGACACCACCTATAACGCCGCGGCGGTCGTACTACTTCGATATGCCCGAGACCTGCCTCGGGCATATCTGCATATACTGCCTGGACGACGAAGAAGAAGGGGACATGTGAAGTGTCGACACCTCTTTGATGGCATCAAATCATGCAAATAAACACAATCTGGCCTCCCACATTGCCTCATTCTTTATAACACAACTCGGCAGCACCAGTTTGCAGCACCCCTCCGCAACGATAATCTAGCAAAAGAATAATAAAATAAATAACCGCTTTCGCGTTCTCATCTCATAAGAATACGCTTGGGATTGTCGAAGTTTTTTCACGTGCATTTGGCGTTACGCACCAGGTCGTGTATCATGCTGCTACCACCGCAAAGCTGTCTTGAATAGAAGTTTCAACTTGTCATATCATATCCTTTGTTATTTCTAGTCTGCACCGTTCCACTTAAGTTACACTTGCAATTATTGTACGTTGACTCAAGTTTTGAATTTTCTCTCGGCGAAAGTACTGCATTGCTTAGAGATTAAGAAACCTTTTCGACAGGATGTAGAAACGCAGGCCACCAAACCTTGCGTGCAGTTCTGTATTTTGCGTTTACTTCTGGCCTCCTTACTGGAAACGTTACGTATATATTTCACCCCGTGTGAGTCGCAAAAAATTTCGACGACATTTAACGACTCTTCGCGGGAGATGTGTGCGATTTGCGCAATTCTGACGTTCGGAAAGGCATCGTAAAAATTTACAATTCTTGGCAGTCTCAAGAATTCTGTTAAGCTCGTAGTATCAGGCATGGGAAGTTGCCAGTGCATTGTCCTTACAACAGGAGCTTGTAAAGAAACACAAAATAAACACGACGTTAGCGTGTGCTTCAGGAGAACCCTGACCCTCCCCCCCGCCCCCCCCCCCCAAACAAAAACAGAACAAAAAGACGAGCAGTCGCTTGTGTATAACACAAACGCACACATACAGACGCGCGCACAATGTAAATGCACAATTTGTGGAGCAACCAGAGAAAATCGAGATTTAAAATGATACGATTGAGAAGATTTGCGAACTTGGCGATGATGTAAATTTGGACACTGTAAATCAGCGTAGCTGGGATAAAATTTCAAGGAGACGTCAATAAATACTTTCAGAACTACTGGACGTTTCCCCTTAAAGAATATGAGAGCATGCTTGAGATTTCACACAAGAACAAAGAACGACTACCCTGAGAGAGAGAGAGAGAGCTTCATCACTCGTCAGAAAGTATATTATTTGCTGAATACACTCGCAGACGCGGCGACAATCGAATTAGTAACCGCTCTATATTTGCTTAATTCACTAAAGAGCCGAGAGCGTTCCTTCTTTTTTCTTTCTTTTTCCACCTGAGTTACGCAAAATCAAAGGACGTGCTCTTTTTGGTCGCGTATGCTTGTTTACTTCGGCACCCCGTATTTGAGTGGCACTCTTGTTTTCTTCGCCCGTCTTTCGTTTCTGTTTGCATTTTCGGTTTCACTGCGATATTTATTCATTGTGCAAACATAACACAGCCGAGAAGCACACATAGTGAGTCACTAGAGAGACAGAAACAGCGACCGCCGGTATGGATGCAAGTTGAAACCACTAGAGACCGTTATCCGGCACGGGGATAGCAGTAAAAGGACGTTTTGTGCATGGGACATGGATTGAACAAGACATGTCTACTAGCGGGCCGACTGCTCTTTATTTTTCTCCTTTATGCACATTGTACCGTAGTACTGCTACGTACTGTATAGTTAGGAACTGTATGGTTAAGTGGGGCATTCTTTGTTGATGTTCTGTACGGAGAGTGTGCGTAGTAATTAAGGATGGACGAGTTTCCTCGCTCGCTCGCATACACTGAGTGACGCTTCGTGCTTTTTGGAAATAGAGAAAGGCCGGGGGAAAGGGGGGGGGGGGGGCTATAGAAGCATCCATGGAGGAAAGAGAGGAAATGCGGCAAGGTTAACCATGTGCAAATATTTACAATGCTACGCTACGCTGGCATTATGTTGGGGGGGGGGGGTCTCGAAAAATAAGAAGGAAAGCATTGAAACACTGGAGCAATGCAGGGGCAACAAAGTGAGGCGTTGACGTCCGTTTATACGTGTTCTTGTGCTTGCACGTGCCTCGAGCAGCAGTGAACGCGAATTAGATATGATCGGTGTTGAGCAACTCAGGTACACCGAAATGCGCCCGCGTTGGCGTCCACAGATTATGGACGTTCCCGAGAGCAGGCCTCCTGAGGACGGGACGGCGTATGTGTTCATTAGTGGAAGTGCCGACTTGCAAATGATGGCTGATTGTAGCGTTGCGCATAGTTCGGGCAACTGCTGTCGTCACGGCACTTACCGTTCAACTAAGTGTTGCGTTGTTCTTTCCCTCATCGGAACGGAACGGAGTATTTCACAATGCATGCTCCTCGCTTGTAGGGTACAAAAAACGTGTTGGCGTAGACAGCTGTGTTTTTGCTGCTACCGTGTATTTGAAAAATGAAAGCTGTAGCAAGATTGTAATCGTCATCGGCAGCAAGAGATATCGCCAGCAAGAGGGGAGAAGCTTGTGGGTGCATCACCGAAGCATTAGTCAAATGCTCAGTGTATGCGAAGATCAGCCGTGGGGCTCGCGGTCGCAGCTTCAGTTGCCCGCTGCAGCGGACGCATTTAAAAAGTGCCTGTGTGCTTAAGTTGGCCTGTCCGTGAAGAAGTGCTGGTCAACTTTGATCATCATCCGCACCCATTGTCTTTACTTCGGGGTCATGGTACTGCGCAGGTTCACGACATTGCGCGCCATTTCTTGTTTATTTTTTTTTCTTTGGTGGGGAGGTGTGAGGGAGGGGGCACACGTTTAGCGCAGGAGCATACAGCAGTATCTGCAGCTGTGAGGCTCGCGCTTTCTCCCAGCGGTACAATGTAGTTATGGGCCAGGACAAGGCGCCTCGACAGTGACCACACGTACACGTTCGCTAGGGAGCCACCGATTGGTCTTTGTCCTTTAATATACTTGTGTCATTCGTTATGTATCCCCACGATTCAGCGCTCGGGAAGTGCTCGAAGTCAAAGCCATTTGCTTGTTGATGAAACCGACGGCGGAATCGCTTGGTGTCCTATGGGTTCCTGTCTCCTATTACGCCGCAATGTATAAATGTTACGACAGGAAAAAGGAACGATGACAAGAGAAAGACGTACTTATGTATGTACAAGTCCATTACGTTCTGTCATCTCTTTACATCTCTGGGTGTCTATCCAAGGGGCCTATGACTAGTGAACTAGTGCCTCTTGTAAATGGTATTCGATCAAAGGAAAGGACAGTTTCCGCAGCCTCTATACGGGGAACGGCTGAGCGTCCCCGGTAGTGACGTTAATGGAATGAAACAGTGGAAACAAGAGGAATGCCACTGTGGCGCTATCTGAAAACATGGACCAACCGGGGTTTCCTAGACAAGCATTGATGTGAAACAGTACATGGGCCTCTAGATCATTTCGCCTCCATCGAAATGCGACCACCGCGTCTTCCGAGCCTGCAGTCATGCACTGTAACCGCTGCGGACGTGCCGTTTCGCGAACATGCCTATAGATACCGCTGCCGCAGTCACTCCAGGACGGCATGACCAGCTGGTCATGGCCTTTTCGTTGACCAGGATCACTGTTTCCAGTCTGGCGCCGCCGTTTGACGTGTTCGCGATTTTCTTTTGAAAGTGGCACTACCCTTGGCACTAGGCTCTAGATTGCTGCTGCAATACTTTATCGGCTTGTGAAGAAACACCCAGGCCTGAGGATACCTGCCACGAAATTACTGCTCGCTTTCTTTAGCTGCACCGTTTCGCAGTGTCTACATATTTGCAACCAGCTCAGATGTTTAGTTGTTCATGTATAAAAAACCGTCAACTGGCCCAGTTGATGGTATCCATGCTTGGGGTTAGCGCAACGTATCGAGACGAGCAGGGCCAGATACCAAGCGCATTGTGACTGCAACCTGTACGACAATTATTTTCACAATGTACGCGTCGTGTCACGCCTATAGTGATTGGCCAGGGCAGGCTTACAGTTGCACCTAATTTAAGTTCATATTGTCACATGGTAGTGACGACGAGGGAAGCGGAACACAGGGACACTTTAAATACCTATTGCTGAACAATAATAACGGTGAATTCAATGGCCGGTCTTTTTTAAACGCTGATCAACGGCAGAGCGCGTCGGCATTAATACATGCACCGTAGAATATTATAGTGCTATCGCTGATGCTCGCGTAGCGTCTGGAATGTACTCAACTGTACGCGTCGTTCATCCAACGTTAGTAGAGCAATAAAAAATATTCCCGAAGCTTCGCGTATGTCGAATTGCGTGACCTGCGTAGAGTAATGACACAACAGATATGCGTTAGCTGAAACCCAAAAACAAAAACAAAATAGATGGTGGGCGTATCTATGTTGACCGCCCCATCGTTACCGCACCCCCCACAACGTATTCTACATGCTTCCTTGTGGCGATCCCGCGCGGTGCTCTACCATTTCTACGCTATTAGTTCCCCTCGGGTACCACGACATCATAGAGCATCACCACGCTAGCAACGATGACATTAAGTTGAGAAATGCCGTCTGTTTCAGAGGTCCCAGAGTTCCGATGAACAGCTTTCGTACATAGCAGCCTTAAAGTTGGGATAGACGACGCCATTTTTAACGAAATTCGATGACTCCCTCTCCCGTGTTCATATACCGCGGGTATAGTATTTTATTAGTTATAAGAACTAGACATAGCGAGCTGGTTCCGGCCGTAAGAGGTGCGACGCTTATTCTTCGTATATCGCATATACCCACTTTATTTCCAATTTCACATGTTGGAATTTGAGTGGCTCTGATATTCCAATGTCGGCTAGCGGCATCACCGTACACACTACGAAGGCATGCATGCTGTACAGATATTCGGTATGTCGTATAGGCAGGTGAACATAAAACTCTGATTCCCTTTGTACATCACACGTCAATACTGGTATATCATGTGTCATCTTGTCGCCGGATTAACTTGCTCGAAAGATTTCGCGTAGGGGGAATAGACAGTACAACATCACTCTCGATAGGTTATTGGTGACCGCAGTCTTCGAGGGGTTAAAGATTTCATGCCTTCCATTGTGGTCAATACGGGTTAACTGAAGTATTACTTTGACGTAGCAATTTGCACTGATCATGACAAACGTCACCTTCGTGCTCCCAGAAAGACACCATTGCAATGACGATAAACAGCATATAGGCACTCACTTATAACCACGGCTGTTATTTCAGGCACCGAAACCACCTAATAAGACATACTTCACCTAAGCGATGAGCTGAGCATTATTATATCTTCCATTTCTTTAAACTATATATGATCAAATTATTCCCTGCCCACAAAAAGCGGAGGTTTATCATTTATAACGAAAAGCGCGGGCAATCTACTCGTCCAATTTGCTACTTCTTCTGTGATGCTATATGCGATACAGTTGCTTAGTGAAGGAAGGAAAGGCCTTATAAGACTGAATAGTTGAAGGTTCTCTGGAGAAATATTACTAAATCAGCTGTTTCGACTTTCGAAACCTTAATTACCGTGTGACTGTATCGAAACGATGCTTCAAGATCGCCTAGTCGTAGCAACGCAGATGTTGTGCCATTATCGTCCACGCTTTTCTCAGACGCACGCTTTGGAACGGCATGTATCAAGCAGATTATCGCCTTGGACACATACCGTATGCACAAAAATGTCTTTTTACTTTTGTGACCTTGTAATGAGCCCGACGAATGAAGGTAAGTGGTTAGTTTTGCGATGTCCCATAGCTTCCTCAAGGTGTCGTGAAGAGCTACTTTGCTCGCTTATGCTCCTGTGACCGTAGAACGTATTCTTGAGCCTGTTGCATTTGGCTTTGTCAATCAGCGGCAACTGCATCGTCCTAATTGTATTTCGCGTGGTCAATCAGTGACAGCTGTATCGTCCGAACCATGGGAAGGACACCGTTGCAATCTTACTGCTCCGCTGCATCGCGAACTAGAGCCTTTCCTTGCGCCTACCTAATTAGATCTGAGCCGAATGGCTCGCGACATTCCGGCTAGGAGTCGATGACGGCGAAAGAAAAGAAAAAGACAGATGAAGGAAAGCACAGCAAATGTTCGCTCCAGCATTAACCGAAACAACGTAACATAACATGGCACCGGTACTCACAGAAGGCGGCCTTCTCTGCTCGGCCGTCCAATCACAGAAGGTATTCCCAGCACCGACACTGTCACGGGAGCTCACCGAAGCATTTTGGTAGGGCTGTCACAACAAGTAATTGTTCGCCTGCTCTGCCGGGGGGGTCGGTCTCCGGGGCAAGAAAGCTGTGAGGGCGTGGAGTGCCAATGGCACCGCGAAGATGCTCTGCACTCCGATGAAAGCTCGGAGGAAAGGAAACGTCACGAGTTCTTCGCTCTTTCCGCAATGTCCCGACACGGGGAGGTGAAGTTCAGAGTTCTGTTGGGAAAGCAAGAGGAAAAAAACTTCAGGCGTGGTATGGCAACCCAGTCCAGAGGGTCTGCTTATTTACGGCGACGTCATTTCATCTGGCCCTTTTGAAGAGTCCGAGAAAACCACTGCGATTACGAAGCACAAATAAATCGGGTAATAAAGCGGAAACCGACGCAACCCTAATGAGAAGTGTCACAACACACTATATGCAGAGTTTCAACACAGCCAGTCCGACATCACTAACACATCGCGATTGAGACGCTCGTCAAAGCAGCCGGACTACACGTCCCGTACAAGGAGGCGTCGGCCGAGCGCACACTTCGCACATCGATGATTCGCGCACCACCTTTCCCTCCTCCTAGTCACTTGTTGAAGTGCCCGAACCACATCGGCTGATCAATACGCGGCCGCGGGCGGCGGCGTCGACGTAGCGCGCACACCGTGGCCGTGCGCATTCGGTATCGGCAGCAGGACGGCGCTACGGGGACCGGAGTGAGTCGATGGACAACTCGACACGCGGGGCCGCGAAACGCGAAGCCACGCGGCGGTGAGTGGCGCTGCGAGCGGCGAGTGCTCCTCCTCTTGTCCTCGTCTCTTCCCAATATCTGGGGAGCGCGGGAAAAAACTCGGGAGTGCTCGGCGCTGCCTCACTTCGGCGTATCCCGATCGGTCGCTCAAGGTCTTGAGAAAGCAAACGGAGGGATCAGAGAGGGAGTGGGTGCATGACTGTGGAAAGAGGATGCTCGACAACTTGGGAGAGCGCAGGGAGACAAACGGGACGCAGAGGAGAAGGAAAGCGTTGCTTCGAGGGCTCGCCGACGGGACGGCGTGTGCTTGATGCTTGTAGTGCTCGATCGTACCCGTCCTGTACTGAGCGCTATATACGAAGTACTCGAGGGAGTTCGGCGAAAGGACCCTTGGAAGCGGGCAGCAGTGATGGGTGGCCCTTTCGCGTAGGCGCGCGCTTTAAAAGCCGGGATTTCGGGCGCAGTTCACTTTCTACTACGGATCCTCCGAAGCTCTAAAGACAGGATGAGTGAAGCGCGTGTCGAAATCGATGAAAGCGATATGTGGTGAAAGGGACTGCCAAGTGAAAGTGAAAGCTATGAGCGCCTTGTGTTCTTGTCGGTTTTGTTTGCTTGTTTTTTTTTTGTTCTTTTTTTTGGGAGGGGGGTCTCTGACTTGTAACACGTCACGGTATCTACGTGGTGTGAATAAAAAAAGGAAAAGAGGGAATGGTTAGGGTATATGCGTATGTGAACTGATAACTAGGGATAAAGTTAAATATCAAATGCTGGGTGTCCTTTTGTGGTAAGAAAGCCAGACCTCCACATATCCTGGTGGCAGCCTTTTCGCTTGTTACAGCTAAGCCCGTGCCCCCGAGTTTCTCTGACTACTCTACGATTTTCTAGCAGCCTTTGGAGGGCGGCTTCTATAGAAAAATTACAGCATATCCACGGAGTGAATGATGATGAGTGGGCGAAGCTCGGGAAGTTCATCGTAGATCGTGCCGAGTTCCGGATTAATTTAGTTAACGCGCACGCTACGAATGCTCATGGTTCAACTATGCACAAGTGAAATCTCCCACCGGCACTTCATTGCAAGTCAAGATCCTGTGCATATATATATATATATATATATATGGGTTGCCGGTGAACGCTTCTCCAACGCGAGCAGGCGGTACTTCTCAGTCAAGAAACTCGCTAGGAGACGCTGCCTGCGCCAACGTTGTCTCTCGCGGGTGAGAGCGCGTTCTCCTTCTTTGCGAGCTGGTACGGCGTTGTGCGTTTCCATAGCCAACGCGTGCCTTTCGCTCTCTCTCTGTCTCTCCCTCTTCTCACAAGACAGCAGAGGCACGCGCCGGGAGGCACGCACCGGGAGAGAGAGAGACAAAGGCACGCGCCGGGAGGCACGCGGGTTACGACTGACGCCTGACGACTGACGCCTGACGCGTGACAAGGTTAGACTAAGAGGAGCTTCGCCCCTAAATGTCAATATTCGCTGAGTAAGAAATGGGAGTCTACCGGAGGTGCAACAGGTGAAACTGCTGCTCTTGGTGCTCTGTATATGATAACCACATGGACACACAGTTCGAATCCACATCGTATAAATAAATTTGGAAAATCGACTACTTTGCGACTTTCACAAGGTTTCAGTGCAACTAGGCATCGTGCAGGCCTAAAGGATAAGGTGAGGGTCGAGGTAAGGAAATGAGATTGTAAATACTGATAAGAAGGAGTAGGCAACAAATTGAATCGGAATGTTTACAGGCCTATATAAGTAACTGCGTAGTGTGAAAACAGGAACGTCAGAAGAGGAAAGACTTACTGAGGGGTACCCAGCACGCTAAGCAGCCACGATATATCCTCGTAATAACGCTTAATGGGACCACGTTTCAAAAAGGGGCACATAAGAGACTTATCACCATTACCACCACCATTAATTCGCCTATTTCTAGCAGCACGTCGCGTTGTGTTGCATTGCCAGAGCACCGCGAGATCGCAAGTAATGGATCGGCTGACCAGCTAGTTGTCAACTCGTCCATGGCTATCTCTGTAATGGACCTAAAGCCCTTTCTAAGGACACAAACCAGGCCTTAGAAGGCAGCGGTCGTGAAATAGGAAAACTCACAACAAAGTGCGTGTTATCAACCTGTATCTTGGATAGTGGCCACCCGTATCAAATACGCGCCATACAGAAGCAACACTTGCAGAATGAGAGTAGGACACACAGACACGCACACACACACACACACACACACCCGCATAGCTGCTGTCCAGTGGCGATCCATAGCTTTGCGATAAAAATGGTGAACCACTGACGGTGCTTTGTATGCTTTCAATGTGCACTGAACTGGACAGGGACGGGGAAAAGCATTTCCCTTTGACATTCAGCAGCATCTTCCATTGCATCCTTCGATATTCATAGATACCGAAATTTGTTGACGGGAGTCGACCATTACCAAAGCGCTGGAAGATACACTAGGTACGCCTAGACATATTTTACGAGGGCTTCTGACCACTGTTGCGGCCGACACGTCGGAGTAGAGGTTGTGCCGCCAGAAGCTCGCTGACGAAGTCGTCGCGACCAAAAAACCAGAAACGAGGCGATGGGCGCCTGGAAAGCCGGGGACGAGCCGTGCGCTGGCAATCACTTCAACGTTACCTCAGCAAGGGGTGACGAATGATTTTCACCCGGAGTCCTGCTGCCTTCACGCGGCCCGGCTGTGGTAAGGATTGCCAGTGCGAACTTCATAATCAAAAGGACGGTCCAACACCTTCTCCCCTTTCGAACCTTCGACATGGCATTGGAGGAGAAACCTCAGCTTAGTCCTCCCAAGAAGACGTCATAGGATGACGCGGACTATTCAATGAACTGGAGAACGCAGAGAGAGAGAGAGAGTATTCGGCAAGTAACTACTATGTTGTAAATAAAATGTGTAAGTATTTTCACTCCCAATGCTCCACTTAGTCTTCCCCCCTGTCCTGAGGGGCTCCTGTCTTGAAGGTGACACGAGTCCCACGATACCACCAGTCTTTGAATTGCTCATTCTAAGTTGCGGGACTTTCCATGTAAAATAGGAGTAGGATGAGCTTTCCTTTGGCCCAAAATCCCTACGTGAATGCACTACAAATATGAACTTTAACTGCCTCATTTAACTCAGGCGATTTGCCGGAGAAAGACGTTTATCCCCGAGTTCGAATTCCCGTTCGGTGAGAGCTGTGTTCCCAGACTAATTAAAGGAATACCTGTTTTTTCGTAGCTCCGTGTTACAATCGCCGGACCTATTTGCTTATTAAAGTTTTCCCTCCCTCTCTCTCTCTCTCTCTCTCTCTCTCTCCCTCTCTCTCTCGTGTTACAAAACTGGTGAAGCAAAACTTTTGTTTTTGTTACTTTCACTGACTCAATAAGTTTAGTGCGCCTGCGCAGTCTAAGCGAGTTCTCATGCACAGGCGACGCACACCAATGTAGAGAGCAGCGACCTGAATGCAACGGGATGCTCGCGGCCTGGATCGATAAGATGAGCTTCGTATGACAAATAGAGCATGCACCGGGGGCAGGTCCCTGGGGTCTAGGCAGGCAGGTCCCAGGGGTCTTGTATACGGTCATGTCCTTGATTTATCGTTGCCTTCGTATCGGGTGGGAAGGGTTGAGAAGATGCGACAAATGGAAGGCAGCCTAGGAGTCTGCGCAGGGATTGCGACACTTCAGGAGTTAGTGGTCTATTTAATTTGGTACTGCTGAATAGGCCCATTTTCTAGCTGCGAATATTTTCTTTACTTTGAAGATGAGACGGAAAAACGCCCTCTATGACAAGCCAGTTCTTTGCAGGGAGGGGTGGGATGGTGGGGAGGTTTTGTCGGTTACATTTGATCAGCAGGGGGTGAAGAGGGGTGCAGGCTAAAGTAGAGAGGAGGGAGGAAGGTCAGGGCCTGCTACTTCAGAATCAGAATAATTTCATTTCAGTATGTATAATCCAAGGCGTACAGATAAGCCACGAAACAGCTTGACAAAGGTCCACGGTCCCTTGAACTTGGCCTTAACAAGGCTAAACACACGAGAACATAAACCTAGAGAAGAAACGTTTTAGCAAGACAAATTTAACCACATAATTTCATAGATATTTTACAGGAAAGGATATTTTATCCTCAAGTGTAGCAAGGTTGAAAGAAGCGAAAATGTTTGAACACACAATTTAGCAAAACACACGGAATTTAGCAAATAGAAAATATAATGAGCACTCATAACAAGAGGAAGTTAGAGTTGCAATAATATCCCCACGTCCCTTTAACAATACATTTGCAATTCCAATTTGTGAATCTACTGAAAAAATTAAGAAAAGAAGCAATACCCAAAATGCATTTTTAGTAAGTATCGTAATGATCTGTTTGTCATAGTCCGAGTGCGCGACAGTTCCCATTCTTCAGTAAGGCCAGTAATGCGTAGATTTTTACTTTTTTTTTATAAACAAGAGAGATTACGTAAGAAGTTTTTCTTTTTTTCTAGCTACACTGAAGTCATAACTTCTAAAAAGCATGTTTTTATGTAAGAGTGGTAGCGGAGCCAAGTTCAACCGTTGAAAAAGTGACGCAGTGTGGCTGTATTTACCGGCGTTCATGATGGCACAAATTGTCCTTTGTTTATTATGTGGAGGCTGCTAATTTTGGCAATGGGTCGTACACCATGCCAAGTAACAATACTTTATATGGGATGGAAACAGACTATTATAAATCAAAGTTGAATGTATTTTGGCAAGTAGTATGTACATTTGCTCGGTACCCCACAAACCTGCGTAATCTTACCAGTCATTAATTCTGTGTGCTTATTACAAAACACCGCGACGCTTTACAGAGGCCACTCCTTCGATTAGCGGGTTTTCATAAATTAACGAAATTTGAACATCGATTCTACAACTTTTCGAACTAGACAAGATAGTCTTTGTTTTCGT
This sequence comes from Hyalomma asiaticum, assembly GCA_013339685.2. NCBI lineage: Eukaryota > Metazoa > Arthropoda > Arachnida > Ixodida > Ixodidae > Hyalomma > Hyalomma asiaticum. Next base: position 27,202,251 of record CM023487.1, read on the forward strand.
AGCCTTTAAAAGAATTACCAGCATTCTATGATGACAGTCGCCTTACTGCATGATTGGCATCAGTAATGGCATCACCAGCATTGCGGGCAGTGAAAAGTAGTGTAGTCTGATCTACGTATATTACGAATCTTGTGTAGTTGTAAATTCTGGCAGGAAAATAACAACTAAAGCTTCGAAAACAGAAGAAAACAAGGAGGACAAAAGAAAGACAAAACGAACAAAAACGTTCGCATGTGTCTGTGTTTTTTCGCTATATATTTTATCCCCATGCTACAACACTAGGTGTGTCTTTGCTCGTTTTAAGGGCATTCTCATATGTAAAATGTCAGTTTTACTTGATTCAATGATTTACATGAGCTGTATAAAATTCAGACACCTGTGGTGCATACCCGCACACCGTGGACAGAGCACTACAGGAATGAGCCACACGTGATTGGACTATGGTTAATCGTGACGTACAAGCCTCATGTTAGTGATGTAAAAATGAATGATTCATGTTCTTCATTCATTTATACCCGGCCATCCAAACATTGCGGTACACCAGGTGAACGAGACAGCCAGGAGAGCACCGAGACGTCTGTAGATAGATAGATAGATAGATAGATAGATAGATAGATAGATAGATAGATAGATAGATAGATAGATAGATAGATAGATAGATAGATAGATAGATAGATAGATAGATATATAGGATAGATAGATAGATAGATAGATAGATAGATACGGTCAAAGTTACTTCAGTTCGCCAAGAAAAGCTTCTCATTTAAAACTAAATGTTCCATTAAGTCTGAAATCTGCTGAAACAGCAGAGCTTTGGTTCTTCTGTGCTTTTCGTGGTTTCGCTGTCCTGACGAAGACAAGTCCACTTGTCGAAACGTTGGCTCCTGCGACATTCCCTGTTCTCTATCGTTTTTAGCGATCTGTTCATCAATTCGGGGTTTTCTGTTATTTTTCCACATCTTCACGGTATACAATCACAACTTTCTTTTTGTGTCTCTCTATTTCCTTTCGCACAGTCGCTGCCATGTAGTAGTGGTCTAAGAGCAACAATGGGCAGAGGGCGAGGCAACGCCCCGCGCGGAGCGTGATACAGATACGTCAAACCCGGTCCAGGAAGAACTCCGCTGTCAAAAGCGCAATGAAGACCGCGCGGAGCGAGCAAATATAACGAATATAATATGAACAGGCGAAGGACTACTGAGACATTCCGTTCCAAATTCCAATAGTTCCATATGTCTCCGTACAACGCCCACACATACTCCATATATTTTCCCTATATTTTCCGTATGTCTCCTTATTAATCTTACGGAAGTATATGGAATTATTGGAAGGCACATACGGAACGATTCCGTAGGGATACGTGCGTGGCAGTAAATCTTCCATAGTAAGTTTTCTTGTAATGTGCAGTCCGTAATACGTCTACGTGCAGTTTTTGGCCCTTTTCGTATATATATATATATATATATATATATATATATATATATATATATGTGTGTGTGTGTGTGTGTGTGTGTGTGTGTGTGTGTGTGTGTGTGTGTGTGTGTGTGTGTGTACTTTGGCGTTTCCGTATTGAATGGACGGCTTTAATCGCCTACTTTATGAACAAGAGCACACGAGAGAACCGAAATGCATATCTTGAATTTTGTTTTTGCCCAGATTTCAGAGTGCCCATAAAGGGCTCCATCTCTTATCGGAGGCAAAGCTTCGAATTAGGTCACTAGTTTGATCGTTCTTCCTGTAAGCACCTGAGGTAGGAAAAACTCAGGGGTTGAACTTTGGCCATAAAGAACTCGCACTTCCACAGCGGGTGCGTCCAGCGAAACAAAATGTTAAGCGAAGGCACGCTTGAATACCTCATAGAACTCGGGCCATGAACTGGAAATTCCGATATCGGAAATCGATTCCTAGCGCTCAGATGGTCATCACGCATAATGTGGCCCACTCTTCCCCATCCCTGCCCCTCTGCTCGTTCCACTTTTGTGAGGACGCAGTATAGTAGGGGGCAAGGGGGGGGCGGGAGGGGCTCAGAACCTTTTCTAAAGGCTGAAGTATAGTGGAGCCTGCAGAAACCATCAGGTTCTCTGCTGCAATGAACGACACTTGTCTGCAGGAAGTGCTCAGAGGGAAATCGCGGAGCTACATTCTAAGTGGGCGTGTGAGAGCTACACATTATTACGATTATTTCTTTTTCAAGTTCCATGCGGGCCAGCAGTTAAACGTAGGTTTACGGCCTGTCCTTCTTCCATAAGGGTTCATTCACTTTGTGGGGTCATTCATTCAGGCTTCGGGAATAACAGTGCGGCCACGAGTAATGTGTGTAACAGCGTAAGTACGACAAACTCGTTACCGCACGTCACCGACGACATACGTCCCGTGACATTCGGAGGAGCACTCGGCGAGGAGGTGACAGCTGCCGGCGGCCGGAGCGTTGCGCAGGAGAGAGCGAAACAAGCAGTGGAGTGGAGTGGAGTGGAAAAAACTTTATTTGTGTACTGCAGGACGCGCAGGACAAGCAGCCGCCGTGTTTTTTTTTATTTTATTTTAATCGAACGCGTGTGTAAGGTTTAGCGGCCGTAATTTGACGGGCGCCATGCACTACCACATGACATTGCGCTACGTGATTTTGCCAGAAAGAGGTCACGTGACATTGCGTTGCGTGATTTTGGGTGATAACGTGACATGTTCGCCGCCGAAATATCACGTGACTTTCAAGTGACCTGTTTCAGTATAAACTATCGGCCAGCTTCGCTGTGATCTGGCCTTGCGCGACCTAGCGGAAGCTGCGTACTTTTTAGATGCGAAGCAGCATATAGTCGGGGGGGGGGGGGGGGCTATGTCACTCACTCACTCCCTCCATCCATCCGCCGCGTGGCGTCCAAACCCGCACTGGGCATGCGCGTCCTCCTCCCCCTCCTCTCCTCTCGACATTCCTCCTCTCCTCTCCGAACGGCGCGCGTTGACTATGGAAACGCCCTTTCTTCGATGAACGCTTTACCAGAAAGCAAGGAACGAGAAGGCGCCCTCGCCCGTGAGAGACAACGCTGACGCAGGCAGCGTCTGCTAGCGTCAAACCGATGCAAACGCGGTGTGCACCTCCCGTGCTGCTTCGCATCGCCTCACGGTCCCCTTTAGCGGGAGCTGGTGTAATTTTTTAGATGCGAAGCAGCTCTTTGACTAGCCTGTGTAACGCTCTCCCTCCGTACGTCCGTACAACGCGCCGCAACGCGCTCCCCTCGCCGAAGGTGTTGGAGCGGTGCCAAGTAGGTCACGCCGCAGCTGCGCGTCGACGTCACGCTCCCCTCGCAGTGCGCGCTGACGTCACTCCCTCGCCTGCCGCGCGCTCGTCGCAGCGCCCGCAACACCTGCCGCTACCGCCGCTCGCTACACCGCCGACTCGTCGGTTCATGCGCAAAATTAACACCATCTTCCCAAGGGGAACCCTGATGGGATGCGAAGCACCCGCGTTAGCGCCGTTCAACCCGTGACGCCACCCGTGCGCAACGCTGCTGCTTCGCATCCCATCAGGGTTCCCTTTGGGAAGATGGTGTTAATTTTTCTTTTGTTTGCTTTGTTTTATTTCTTTGTGTTCGTGCTTTTTTCTGCTTCGCAATAGGCACTCTATTGTCTCAAAATCCACCACAGTCCATTCTTCTCATGCAGAATGCATGTAACGCCATAGCGACCTGCTTGTGCACGCCCATTGCATTCTTTGAATCTAAGGGCATCTCCATCTTCTTTCCCTTCCCTAAAAACAAGCTTGCATAAGCATGATATCAGATTTTCGAAGATGGCTTGCTTATTAGTGCTCGCAATCAGTAAAGCTTGCGCAAGGTTCGATTAACTTGGCTTAATAAGTATGCAATTACGTCAATATGCAAGTGATCGTTCTCGGCGTAGGTACTGTTGCAGCGTGATTGCGTTGGCATGCTCAAGGTAATTTAGGAAAACTCATTAATTCTAAGCAGTCTTCAGCTTACTTGACGGTTGTAATTTCTCATTTCTTTTGGTTTCGTGTGTGTGTGTGTGTGTGTGTGTGTGTGTGTGTGTGTGTGTGTGTGTGTGTGTGTGTGTGTGTGTGTGTGTGTGTGTGTGTGTGTGTGTGTGTGTGTGTGTGCGCGCGCGCGCATGGTACGGTGATGATTCTCAGAATACGCTGCGCGGACGACGAGGCGGTTGTACAGATACGTATTTTTGGAGGTTGCGTGTTGTATGACGAAAAGAAATACCGCAATCAACGTTCAGGCAGGTCCACAAGCAGATATACTGAAGGTCACGGCATTTAACGTGGAAACCTTCAAGTATGTGAAATCGAAAGCATGTATGTCCTCGATATCACGGCAGCCCACAAAATGTGGATCTCACGAAGCAGCTGCCTCCTAAAAGCAAAGCGAGGCTGATGAATGCCCTGGAGGAAGACGTTGAAACGACGAAAAGAAGTTCCTTTTGCTTGCCTTACACCAAAGATGACTTTGGTGCCGAATTCAGCAAGCTGTCGCTTTTCAAAGGCTGACCGCCATTGGCTATCCGGCTTCGCTAATCATATGTCCAGCATCGGGATTGGTTAAAAACTGTTATTCTTATGAGCAAGTTAGTGTAAGAAGTCTTTTTTATTATATCAAATAGGAAAACCTTTCTGGAAGTCCTCGGCCGTCTACGCATTCTTTGGCAATCGAACCCGGGACTTAGCTGTCAGAATTCGGAACTATGACAATCGAGCATCACGTGATCGTAGTTTGTCATACCCCGTGAAGGTTAAAACTGAACCTGATATGGCTCGCACGCACATATCCAAGGAGGATATGAGCCATTCTCTTAATTTTTTTAGTCGGTTTTCCTATGTGTTACTTATCTAAACTAGAAGAGAAGCTCAGGGGAAGATAGAGGCTTGAATCGATGAACAGATCGCAAAAGAAGATTTGGAACAGGGAATGTCGCAGGAGCCAACGTTTCGACCAAGTGGACTTGTCTTCGTCAGGGCGTGCTTAATGCCGCCTTGACGAAAACAAGTCCACGTGTCGAAACGTTGGCTCCTGCGACATTCCCTGTTCTTAATCGTATTATATGTTATTTGATTTCATTTCAATTTGTAGCTTTAAAGGAACTGTTTTCAGGAATTATTACATAAGGTGTGGGGTTATAGAAAAAAAAGCAGCAAACAATAGTTGGCGTTGTAGATAATGTGGTATGCGTTGTTGAAAAGTAGCTGATGAGGCGACAGCGCCGACGTCATGGGGCAGGCCGTTCCAGTCTGCAGCTGCTCTAAGAAAGGGTTTCACCACTTTTCGCAATTTATAACCGTCATCAATTTACTCATCGACTGGCATCAATTGCTATGGGGTTATAGTTCTGATAACGTTCAACGTCGTCTCACAGCGAGTCGCTTTAAAGGAATAGGAAGAGTCGGAGCAGGCCACTTACAAGGACGTCGGCAATGTTCAACTTGGCAGTAAAGAAATTGCAGTAATTAATTTACATTTTGCAGTAGTGAGCGATGTAATGAATTACACCGAGCGAGTAACTGCAAGAAAGTTACCCATTACTTCCTAATTACTCCTGATTACTTTGGCTATAAGGTATTCCGCTTGTCCTATGGCATTAGAAGATCAAAAATAGAAAACTAACGAAGACAAATTAATCTGAGCACCAGGCCCGCAACGGTTCAAAAACGCCGCGTAGCCACCGAACTCAAAGGCCTTAAACAACGTTGTTGGAGAGCCGCGACCCTCTAAACTGCAGAAAGAAAGGTCGACTAGAGCTCCCGCCTTGCAGTCTGTCGGAAAGCTCAGCAACAGGGTGCAGAGATTTCAAGCGCGTAACCGTGTCCCAGCAAGAGAGAGAACGTTTCTTTATAGACATCACCAGCATAGCTTCTGTGGCTCCAGGTCCGCCGCGCTACCCAATTATTATTTCTTGCACTCAAGATTGAGCAAGCTTGCGGACAGGTAAGGGAGACGCGTCAATAAAACAAAGGCAGGTTGTCGCTACGATGCTTTAGAAGTTAATTTAAATGGAAACGCGCTGTGTAGGTAAAGTACACATCACTTAGTGCATGGATCATGAATTTTTGAGAATAATTTCGAGGTAATTTCAGTACTTTCGACCAGTTGTAGTTTGTAATGCAATTTAATTACTTTTGCAGAAATACTGGAAAAGTAATTAGTAATGTAACTTAATTACATTCTAGAAGTGACTCTACAATGTCAGGTTATGAATAAGAAACGACGCATAAAGGAAGAGCACTAGGTCGATAAAAATGTAACATTGGAAAAACCGCAAAATGAGTTCCACCGAAACAAACAGTTAATGGGTAATGTGCTTGCAACTTGGTCCACGAACACTTCAATGGCCCTGGGCTGGCCTCACCATAGCGCGTTTTATAGGCACTCGCTGGCTCTTATAACAGTTCCGGGAGACGGGAAGAAGCTTTGGGTGCTCTCAAGCAATGGGGCATAGGCTTACGACGTCATAGATCTGCAGATGTAGTTGTACTCAACACCTGAACTCGTGCAAAACACCAAGAGCGAAGAGTTTACGAAAATTCGTCTAGTAGGGAAGAGAGAGAATTATATTCACGAGGAAATATCATCGCGTACGGAAGACACCGACGCAGGTATAGAATTGGCACACAATAGCTAACTTTGCCTGTATGTGATCTACTGTTGCGCGTTCGGGTTTAACCGCAAATATTCACCAAATCACCCCGCGATGACGTTTACAGTGAGATAGGCTAGTAGGCTACCGACCTGCACTAGTCATATCGAAATGACACTGTAAGGTGGTCAATAAGGTTTTGAGCGGCCTTTCATCTTCACAGACCAAAGTGCAGGCCAGGAGATCATATATGTGTGAGCATCACGGAAATAGTTTATACATTGGTGACAACGTGTCGTACTGACGTGACGTAATTAGAAGTTAACGTTATCATGCGGGAATAGAGAATTACTAGCTTCAGCATAGAAGCGACAATCAAATTAGTAATAATTGAACATGACCACGTACTGATGCTCAGCCACCTGAAACGCCCTGGCGTAAGCGCAGACAGAAAGAGGAAACAACTGAAAGGTTAATGAAAAGAATCTGAGGATTAAAGCGAAGCGAAATGCACCATTAATGAGACGTGGATAACATTAGGGCCACGATGTAAATGAGATGGTAGGAAGAACTCCGAAATGTGTAATGTCGTGCTGAAAAGGCATTCGCAAATGTCATTCCGTGCTTCAGATTAGAGACCTTGTCGGGATTGAAAGGTAATTTAATACACCCTCGAAGAGTATCGGGTGCCCATGGTGAAACCACAAATGAGGCAGTGGAGGTTGTCATTGGTTCGAATTCTTTGCCAGTCACTGTAGCGAAAATCAAGTTAGCTTTGAGGTACCGCGAGATCTGTCGCTCACGCATGAACGTTTAATGAGGGGTTTGTTAACGTTAGATGTATAGCGCCATCCAGTAAATGCAAGCATAAATAGACAACCAGAAGCCATAAAATTAGACGCCCCTTTCAATTAGAGAAAACGGTCTAACAGCGAACCACTTTTAGTTACAGCAAGTCTCACTCCATGCAAGTGAAAAGTTCGCAAACAGTCTTATATATTGCAAATCTTTCCTTTCAAGTTATGGTTTCGCTGTCGCTCATAACTGACACACACCTCCGTGTCAGCGCTGCGACGAAGAGCTCGTTCTTCAGTTACATTTGAGAATGTGTCTCTCCTGGTGTAGAGCTTAGTTAGCATAATCTGGTTAATTACTGTTCAAATTTTCCCTCCTGCCCATTCTACAGCGCATGTCTGTGTGAACAAAGCAATTCCGCAAAATAAAAAAGCGTTAATATGTTAATGCGTTAATATGTTAAAAAAGCGTTAATATGTTAAAAAGCGTTAATAAGCGTTAATTTGTTAATATTTTGGGCCAGTTTGATACTCAGACACCCCTTATGTCCCGTGACAGCAGCAGTCCCCAGCAACACCCACGCCTTGTGCCAGTTCGCAGGATCTCTGGCCTGCAGGCTTTTCCTGTGTATTTTAACGTCACGTAAATTTCTGTTCTCCGATAGTGCACGTCTCTTGACTTTGCGTTCATTCTGCAACTGCCACAGGCCACCGGTTATCTGCCGTAACCATCACGTGGTCTGCCGTAACCATTTGTCCATATGGTGATGTCAAAGACAATCTTGGCTACCCGCGTTCCTTATCTTCCTTTAAAGAGATGGTCTTTCTTGGGCTACCTAGGCGCGAAAAGCTGTCTGTCTGTCTGTCTGTCTGTCTGTCTGTCTGTCTGTCTGTCTGTCTGTCTGTCTGTCTGTCGCCCGATTCAACTGCCCTACCAAAAAACAACTGCATGAGCTACCGCACTGGTGGTGCAGGGTCATACGCATCAACTTTACATAGCGCAAGGAAACTTCAGGCCTCATTTAGGCAAGATAAGTGTACATAACCGTGATCCGCCGCTTTCGTGTAATTGCGAATGCACATTGGACTGGATTTTAAGTTAGTAAATGAAAAATCAACGTGTTGGAAACGGTGTCGAAGGGAAGCCAAAGTAATAAAATGTCCCAACACATGACGCGAATGCATGGCGAACGCGGGAAATAAGACTTGAATTCTGCAAAACCTCCACGGCATCCATTATGGGAAGAGTCAGAGGGAAGGGGAACGTCATGAGTGGTGGGAGGGTGTTAGATATCAGCGGATGCCGGAGACCATCGTCTTCTGAAGTCATTTGCAACAATTTCCTGTAATCTTCCATATTCGCTCTGTGTCAACACCTTTCATTTCATGGACCGCTACATGGTCTTCAACTTCTCACCTAGCTCTAATTGTTAACCTCCAAGAATCTGTTCTGTATGTTAATATATATGCATTTCCACAGACGTGATCTTCATCTCTACAAAGCCATGACCAATCATCGCCTCGTGTTCTGTTTCGTCGGCACCATCCTGCCTTTCCAGAACAAAGCGTCGGCTGAACGTGATATCTCAAAAGCAAAAACGAGAAAAGGAAAACTAATGCCATCTCCGCGCCTGTGAAATCTGAGTAAACGGTCGAGCGGGGGTAAAAGTGCCATGTTCACAATCATTATCACCATATCGCTATGACGTAGCATTGGGCTGAGGGCAAGGATGTGCGTAGTCTATAGTTCGACGACAAGTGCTGTTCCGCTTTTTTCTTCTACACAACCCGAGAATTACCTTTATTTATTATTCCTTTCTTTTTTTTCATATCTTTCTTCCTGTATATTGTCCTTCGCAAATTCCACTGCATCGTCAATTTCCACCATCTTGGCAGCCCTGATTGGCTCAGAGGGCAGCTACGGGCCACCTGATGGGCTCAAAACTGCCGCCATTACAGGACTTGACAAGATGGCGGAATATGACAGTGTCCAGGATAGCACACCTGCTTTTCGCTTCAGCGTGACAGTGGACATCGGAGAAGGCCGGCATGGTGGGCCCTGTAATAAAGCTCCGCTTTCATAATGATAGTACGTGTAAAGCAGTTGAAATATAAGGGACGCAAGCATCGTCCCATATATCAAAGCTTGGCTGCCCTGCTTGTATCTATATTTTTTGTCGCGTCTTATATATGCTCCTTGCGCTTCCTCTTGTACGTCTGGCTGTTTCGGTCTTCTGACTTTGCGTGAACCTTTACCCCGAACTACCCCCTTATGTTAAAGATAGTAAAGGGATGGTGATATAGGTTTTGGTAATGTCCACTATATATGCACGTGGACCGCTTGCTTCTTTCTGCAAGGGTCTTTTGCAGTCCTGGAAGTTTCTGGTCTATATAGCCCACTTCGTAGTTTATACGGAGTACAAATCACGGTTTCTAGTTTTCTGCCTATTGCTTCGAGCATTAGCTTAGAGCTATGCATCTTATCTGTCATGTTTTCGCCCTTACTCCTCTAGAGAACTCAGTCTTTCGTTACAACGGTTAGGCACCACTGCTCAATAGCATCTTGGTCTGTTTTGCTGTTTTTGTTTTTATTTCGTCACCATGCTGCCGCCACGTTCCACACGCACTGAGCGAAGGCACACACGGAATACTAACCACAGAAAATTTGTTGTTTTTTATCAGAGACTTGCAAACTTTCTAACGTTAGTACCATCGTTTGTCTTCCTCCTTGCTGTTTTCGGTCTTGTTTTTTTTTTGTCTTTCAGTGGAATGTTCTACTACAACTACTACTAGCAGCAGCGGCATCGCCGCTAGCAACCCCGTGCCGTGGGTTCGAGCACTCGACGAGCAGAGAATAAGGCCGCCGCGTTCGTGCGCTCACTCGTCTCAGCCATGCATTGCCGCGCTGCCGCGCGCGTCAGCCCACGGCCCGTCTCGAAGCGGGACAGCGCGAACCGCCGCACGCGGCGAAAGAGGAGAACATTAGGCGTCACTCTCCGTGCATGGTAATTTAATAAACACGTTAAACAAAACAAACAGGAACAAGGCCGAATCTAAAGTCTAATAAAATATAAACGAAGGTTAACAATAACGATTAACAATAGACAACACGCGAACAGAATAACACAAAGGACATTAGCAATGAACAACACGCGAACACACAAAAACCATGCAAGGGGGAGAGCCTAACCCCCGGCCAGCGCGCCTGCGACCGCACGCCCCTAGAAAAGGAAAACAGAAGGAAAAGAACATACAGAGATGGGTGTCGGTCGCAGGTCGCCGCCGTGGTCGCTGGGGCCCGCTAAGGCGCGCCATCCGACCGATGGCCTGGTCGGCCGGAGGGCCACAAAAGTACGTGCGCACCCTTCCAAGTCCCAGCGAGTTCTCTCAAGCATCTCCGAAACCAGAATGCGCAAACGTCAGAAATTCGCTGCCCAATGGCAGACTAGTTAGGACCACATGGGGCAAAGCGGGCAGCCCTCCGCAGTGGTGGGCCGCCGCTCCGTCCAACTGGGAGAGGGGGATGTAGAGGCATTTCGTGCAAAACATGGCGTCGCGCTGGACCCGGTCCCCACTATATATATATACATATATAAAGCTTCCCTAGAGTCCTAAACCTGCACTTTCCAACTTCCGCGATGACCCTCTGGAGCGTATTCGAGCACTTTTCGATGGCTACACTTGGCGAATAGTTCCACCTTTATCGGGGCGTATATTTGCCCTCAAATTTGTTTCTTTCGTGTTCGTCACTTTAATTCCTTCCTACGTTTCTCGGGAGAAACTAGGAGTTCACGACTGTTACGCTAGTCATATTTTTTTTTTTTTTGTGCCGTTCTTCTTTTTCCCTGCTATGGGTGTCGACAAGGCTACACTGCTTACCTACGTACCACAGAATGGACGCTCCTTAAGGCTGCTGCGGCTTGCCGTTTCTTTTCTTTGGCTTTTTCACCTATGTTCTGTATTTTCCTTCTTTCGCTGAGTGCACAGCGATTGGGTGAAACTCGTACCAGAGAAAGAAAGATTGCAATCTTTTTCTCCTGCCATGTTTCCAGTTCTTGCGTGAAGCGGTGTATTTTGTCCCGTTCGCCAGAGGGAAGCGGCGGCGTGCTCTGAGGCCATTTGCCGCAGAGCGCGAATGCATGAACCTACGGCTCTCACTGCAAACGCGAACCGCCTCGCCAAGCCATTCTGACGAACATCATCGCCGAACCTGCCGAGTTCAACTCCAGAGATGAGAACTACCGATAAAAAGTGCAAGGCCCGGAGAGTTCTGCAAAAAGAAAAAGAATAAAAGGAGGGTGGTAAAGGAAAAGAGAAAAGAACGGAGGAGGGCGTAACGAAGAAAAGAATAAAAATGAAGAGAAACACGACGCTCCGGAATCCACGCGAAACATGCCAACCGCTTGCGCTACAGGATAGAACGGATCTGCAGCCAGGACGCCTGGCTTAGGTTTCGAAATACGAGCAAGGACAAAGAATAAAAACAAAACGCTACTGGGTAGCCCCAAACACGGGCGCTAAATACAGTTTTGAATGGTACGTCTGGGTGCATGAGAATGTTGAATTGTATATAAGTCAGGTTGTGTATGCAAGAAATGTTCCACATCCTTCACAAAGTGGGCAAAGAAAAAAAACTGGGCAAGGACAACAAAAGGGGAATCCTGCGGTTCGTTTTGATTTTTTCTTCTTTAAGTGAGGAGACGGGGCATAAAAGAAAAGGGGGGGGGGGGGGGGGCTGTCTAAAACTTTTCTGAGCCACGTGACACAGCCAGAACGGATGCAACTGCGAGACCCGAGACACAGTGGCAGCGTGCGTCTTTTGCGAAGAAACGAGCATTGTGCTTGAAGTACAAACAACGACAAAGGAAAAAAGAATAATAAAAGCGGTCCTTTTATCTGAAGTCAAAGTTAATAAGGAGACAGCGGCTGTTGCTCGAGGTGCTTTTCTCCACGCCGTTTTATGCTTCGTTTCGCCCGCGCTTCTGCCACAATGGAACAGACAGTTCTTCCGGTGTAAAAACTTTATTGTATAGTTGCGGTGCTTCAGATGCTCGGGAAGTTGACTTTGTAGTTAATTTAGCGTGCCTTGGTGCATGAGTGGCGCACGTGCAAGTCAAGTTCGGGCAACGGGTCGTCAGTCCCTCGAAAGCGGAGAAAGGCAAAAGGATTGATTGATTGATTGATTGATTGATTGATTGATTGATTGATTGATTTCTGGGGTTTCACGTCCCCAAAACCACGATACGATTATAAGAGACGCAGTAGTGGAAGGCTCCGAAAAATTGCGACCACCTGGGGTTCTTTTTAAACGCGCGCTGACATCGCGCAGTACACGGGCTTCAACATTTCACCTCTGTCGATATGCAGCCGCCGCGGGCGGGATTCGATCCCGCGGCCTTTGGATCAGCAGCCGAGTGCCGTAACCACTAGATCACCGTGGCGAGGCAGAAAGGTAGAAGGGGGAAAAAAAAAGAAGAAAAGCTCGAAGTTTAAGCGAGGTATAAAGAACGGACAACATTCAATACGGGCCGACTGAGAAAATTGCCCGGGGCTGTTTTGAGCACGCGGTTGCAAGAGTGGCTTCGATGTCTTGAGTAAGTAAGCGCAGATCGGTTCTGTAAGTGAAGTTTGTTTCAAGCACTTATCTTCATTCAAGTCGAACGGCTGACTTCCGACACAGCCTAAGTTGAAACACTCTATGCATAATTGACAGCAACGTTGCTTAATAACCGCGGGGCAATTGCTGGTGTTTAAGGAAGTTGCTCACTTTTTGTTGATTTGTTCGTCTTCGACATCGAGATCTTGAAAAGTGCGCTTGACGATTCCTTAAAGACTTTCGCCCCTTTCCCATTCTGCGGCGAAGTAGTATATAATGGCATATTTACTGTATGCAGTGAGCAATCTGTATTACTTCGTCGGGTGACGCAGCATTACACCGACTTAGGTACGTACGTACACTTCAAGTTTTTCTCGCCTGCTTACCACCGGCCTTGTTATTTACTAGACGATATCTGTGTATATCCGTGCTATCGTTACAACGAAAGTTGCATCAACAAGAATGTGTTTAGTCGTCGATTAATCTTGAGTAATTGTTCTATTACATTTTTTGATGTGGTAAGGGTATTTTCATGCGGTTACATTGGGCAGTACGGTAATAGGGATTGCAGTCGGTTACATTTTATGGGAGCGTGTAGAATTCTGGTCCCTGCATACTATACTTTAACCTAGTTGAGCAAGGTGCAAACCGAGAATGATGCACCGATGCAGCGCGTCTTTCTCAACTCGCTAGCGTTCTCAGAGCGCGTGCTTGGACTCTCTAAACATTTCTTGTTGTATCGCAAAACCAAGAAAATAAAAATAAATAAGACAGACGAGTCAGAAGAAGCGCCTTCTTTGTTTCCTCTGACTCGTCTTTCTCTTTCTCTCTTTCTCTCTTTCTTCCTTTTTTTTTCCCCGGCGCTACAACACGAGATGTTCAGCAAACACCTACTCGCCCAAGAAGCAGTCCTATTGGGCTCGTGCTCATTGAACGATAAATGCTTTTCTTTTTCGGGGGACGGGGGGACCCTGTACTAGGACCCTGTACTAGTTCAATTGGTGCATGACTGGCGCAAGTTGCGCAATTTACGCGACCGCTGCACGTAAGACGTTTCCTGTACGTTCGCATACTCATTGTCGCTGCCTGGTTTCGCTTTTATTTTCACACAATCATTTAATGAAATTTATAATTATTACTTTCGTTCATAATCTTCTAATGTCATGTGCGATACGAACAACTCATAGCAGACGCGTTGAATTTACCCATAAGTTTGTCAACATGTTCGCACCACTAATAAAGGCCTATAAAGTTCTATTTAGCAAAGAAAAGGAAACATCACACAGCCCGCTAGCATCAGCTAGCACGTCCACAACGCTACATCCTATCAAGCGGTACTTGAAATGCAGTTGTATTCGTAAGCGTTTCATGCTAGCAATTAACAAAACACTTCGCTAAATTGTATGAGCCGTCATGTGGTACCCGACGGCATACTTAAGCGATGCGTTGCATTTTCATTTGATGCGTATTCGCGTAGTGTTCTCTTAATGTTTATTTTGTTTTATCTGGGGATTTTTGTTGTTGTTGTTGCTGTTGTTGTTGTTGTTGGTGGTGGTGGTGGCAGCCGAGCATCCTAACCACTACGCCACCGCGGCAAACGAATGCGGTGCGTAGGCAGCGGTACCCGCTCTTGAACTTGTTCTCGCCCGCTGCGGCGGTGTAGTGGTTATGGTACTCGGCTGCCACCCAAAAAACGCGGATTCGATCCCGGCCGCGACGGTCGCATTTTCGATGGAGGCGAAAATGCCCGAGTTCCATGTACTGTGCGTTGTCAATGCACGTTAAAGAACACCAGGTCGTCTAAATTTCCGGAGCGCCCCACTACGGCCCTTCTCTCCTATTTCTTTCAGCCCCTTCCTCTGCCCCCATGGACGCTTAGCCGTGCTCCCTACATGGGCTGCAGAAATCATCGTCCTTTCCTTAACCAAGTCACAATCAACAGCACTGGGAAATGCACTGAAACTGGCAGGTGCGCGTCACAACAGTGCCACACCACACGCACTATACAGGGCGGGTAATTCAAGACTCTTATTGCGACAGAGTGTCAGTGGTATCTCGCGATTGCATGTTCGTCGATGACTGTTGTGATCAAAATTTTAAGCGTACTTCTCCTGCAGCATTCTGAATGTGTATAGAGTGGAGACGAATTTGTTGGGTATGTTAATATATCGCACTACGTTGTTATTACTGACCGAACATTTCACGAGAAACGACATTTACACGCGACTGGGACTTTGGTCAACCTTCCTGAGATTTATTAGCTTTGAAGCAGCGAATAACATCGTTAAATAGATAGCGTGTGAGATTGCTTGCTTAAAAAGCGAGAAAAATAGACGACGTTCAATGCATCTAACGTTGGGCAATGAAGACGATTCGGTACAAAAAAAAAAAAGGTTTTTACTATTATTTATTAAATAAACAATAAAATAATAAAAATAAGATTATTTATTAAATAAATAAATTTTATTAGATCGATGTTCCATTGTATCGAGTGTTAATGGCTTGTGCAGTGACAATAGGAAATGCCCCAATACATCCGAAACTTCCAACGTACGTTTCTCACGAGTGGTATAGTGAGTGATCATTGGTGGACGAAACGCGCTTGCGTAATCCGCTGCCATCCGTCAAAAACCCAAAGCGAAAAAAAAAACAATGACATCTATAGTCTGTTCCAGGAGTTCCGCGCAGCAGAGCCAAGGCCACGCTGCCATAGAGCGCCGAATTCTTCCGAGGCGAGACGAAATGTCATTGTTCGCGGACACGCACCTGTGAGCCACTCCTGCCAATAGGGACCTCACCCCGCCCTCCCCTTTTCAAGGCTTCTCTTGCCACTGCACGGTTCTCGACTGGCAAATGACATGGTGCGGAGAGATACATATTTAACACGTGTTTGCCCTCCTGATTGGCAGAAGGGGCCTGTAGCTTCCACAGTGCTGCACGGAACTCCTGAAACAGACAGCAGGGACAGAGACAAGCATTCTCATAGCCTCAAAAGGTGGGAAAACAAATGCGCACTTCGTAGAGCAATCTTGAGAGCACGCAACGAATCGATCATTTCAGCAGTCACGAGATCGATCGACGTTGCTGGGCCCGATTGCGTGGAACTTAGCGAAGTCACCGACGACTCCTACGTTTAGTGAGAGCGGGACAATGTTGCCCGACGCTCAAACATTACGAAACGTGGTAATTTGGAACAATACAAACGTTCAGCTACGTTCATATTAAACACAAACAGCTACAAAAGGGGTAGCATAGCGATTACTTTGTTTGTAAGGCACCGCCTATGGATTCTCATTGGAGGTAGAAGACGGCTTCGGATTCGACCAGCCCGCTGGCCGCAAGACTTTTTGAGGATGAGGACAACGTTGTTTGCCGAGGAACGGGAAGAACGATGCGGGCGCATGTAGAGACAACACACCCGACGTCGTGGTCTGAAATTGTGCAGCCCTGAACATAGAGCGGAAGGAAAGGCTATAGGAAGTGTAAAAATAAAGGGGCACCTACAAACTGAGTTGAACTCAGTTTTGAGCCGAGTTAGACGATGCGCGAACCCAACCAATGTCAACAAACAAACCCTGGCGCACAGAGAAGTGCGAACTACTTGTGTGTGCAGGTGTGGCTTTCTTTTCGAGCTGGTTCAGTTACTTTACTAGAAAAAAAAATTCTAGGAAAACAAAATGGGGGGAGGGGGGTAGGTCTTACTTCGAGAAACTATGAGGGCGATTGTGGAGTACGCCACCGTACAACAGTCATTTCGCGACGCCGTCTTCGCACCCATCTAAACACTCTTGTTATCCTCACGAGAATGAACACTCGCATACGACACACACACACACGTAAACGCGCATTCAAACATACTAACGCACAACAAACACCGAAAACAAACACTCGCTGACGCGAGACCACCTTAGCCGCTCGAATATAGAGAGATTTCCAGTATCTCCTCAGACCTAAGAACTGCACACAACACACACATGAGAAAAAACCCGCAAGCAAACACAAAGCTCGCACAAAGAGAACCGTCACCCGCGCAAGGCACGGAGAGCGTCCGCGCAGAGCTGCGCGATTCATTCTGAAGTGCAGAGTCCGGACTAAGCGGTGCGAAAAGATGGACCGAGCTAAGCCCCGCTATTATTGCTCGATCGTCACGAGGATAGTCGTGTGCTTGAGCTACACTCCAGCCCCGGAGGACAGCCTCAATATCGTTTCTCGGGGAGTCGTTGCAGAATAAACAACTTCCTGCCGCGCCGCACCGAGCGCACGTCAAGGCGCGGCTGAAGTGTTGCACTTGTGACCGAGATGGGTCTGTCCTTTTCTGCTGCCCGCCCGTTCGATACAAACGCCGCTTGGTGGGTATTATACTTGTGTTACTACGTACTTTTTTTTTTTTTTTTTGTTTCTTCGGAAGGAGTTGTGCTCCAGTGGGTAGCTCGACCAGTGGAAATAAGAGAAAAAAAAATGACCAGGGATACAGGGAGGACAGACGAGGCCAGCAGTGGCGGCCTTTTCAGTTGAGTATGGGTGTAAAGTTGTACGAACATGCAGTGGTGGGGTGCCACTCTGTGTGCCCTTGCTGCCCCAAACATCAGCGTTCGTATACGAAAGGTGGAGCATAGCTTTAAGATGGAAGTTTATTATTATTATTATTATTATTATTATTATTATTATTATTATTATTATTATTATTGTTGTTGTTGTTGTTGTTGTTGTTGTTGTTGTTGTTGTTGTTGTTGTTGTTGTTGTTGTTGTTGTTGTTGTTGTTGTTGTTGTTGTTGTTGTTGTTGTTGTTGTTGTTGGCATCGTACGTTCCAAAACCAATTCAGAGAGACGCCGTAGTGGGGGGTTCCGGAAACGTCGACCACCTGGGCTTCTTAAAGATGCATTGACATCGCACAGCACAGGGGCCTCAGGATGGAAGTTAAATCATGCGTTCAGGATACATCTTAAGACTACAGAAGCCGAACATTATCTCCCTCTATCTCTCCCTCCCCCTCACTACGATTACCAAGTTCGAAAACTGCATAATTTCCTAATGTGTTCTGTAATACTTTGAATCTGCGACTGCTGTCAATGGCTCGCACTCTTCATCGCTCGCACTACTTGAACATGTTTCCGGATGTGATGCTAAATGAGACCACTCTTTTTCTCCTTCTTTCTCTAAAATATCCAGTGTCTTATATATCTTCTCTGTTGCCAATAAAATAAGCAATGCTTTTTCAGCAGCTCCGCCATGGTGGTCTAGTGGGCGTGGTACTCGGCTGCTGATCCGAGGGTCGCGGGATCGAATACCGGCTGCTGCGGCTGCATTTTGATGGAGGCGAAATGTTGAGGCCCGTGTATACTGTGCGATGTCAGTTGCACGTTAAAGAACCCCAGGTGGTCGAAATTTCCGGAGTCCGCCACTACGGCGTCTCTCATAACAGAGCTGGTTTTGGGACGTAAATTCCTAGAAAGCAAGCAATACTTTTAAGTAACTTTTCTCATGTGAAGAAATGTACACATTTCTATACCATTGTGATCACCATTGTAATTTTAGCATGATTTCACTTACATGTACGGCTCTCAACGCTATCATTCTGATTTTTTTTTCTCGGTAGTCCACTTGTTCCGGACTGAGGTGGAGAGAGGCCACAGTCAGGCGAATTCAGCCTGTCGCCTCGGTTTCCTCAGGCATAACCTGTAATAACTTGGAACTGAGTTGAAATGCATTGAGTATAAAAATACGGATCCATTGTTTCTGTGTTTCACAGCCGCTGCTTTCAGACATGACTGTTATGTTCATGTTTCAGTCATGTTTCAAACAGTCATGTCATGTTTCAACAGTCAGTCATGTTTCAACATGTTTCAACAGTCAGTCATGTTTCAAACATGACTTTCTATAAGCACTTATTTATAAGTGCTTAAAGACAGTTTCGTTCATCTTTTTCATCTTACACGCGTGTTCAGGACACACCAGTGCACGCGGTAATACTAGACAAGGGCTCTCGAATGCTCTGAACATACGACACGTAACATGTAATAAATTAATTGCCGGGAGAGAAATGATGCAACGCTAATAAATTTTATATTTGCCAAGCGAAGATTCGTTACAGTCACGGTTTCGTTCGGTGTCTGTTTATCTTCGAGTAGCCAACTTTGTGTCCATTATTTGGTATTTCTTTTTCCATAAACTATGCTATTTGAGCAGGCGTTCCTAATCTGCGCAAAATATGCGAAACACGTAAAAGCTGGCAAGCGCGTCTTTTAAGATGAAAGGTTTACATGTCCTATATGAAGGCTACCTTGAAAAAAAAAAAACGATGGCACAGAAATGTGGTACAAGAAATTTGGTGCAAGAAAATTGAAAAATCGCGTCTCGTTCGGTTAGTATATACCTGAATTCGGTGCTAACATGACTGTTACGTCTCACGACGCGAATAACTTCACATCCTCGGCATTTAAGTAGCTATCAACGATCGGCTGTGGAATAATATGAACCTTCGCAGCCTATGCCAATTTGCATTCGCGGGATTTTCGACTGGGAAAGGTTCCGCGTTCGAATCCATGAGTCGTGGGTTCGGCTACCAAAGGTCCTGGCTTTCGACTCCTAAGCGTTTTCCGTTTCTACCCGCACGTGTGTTGTGTGTGTGTGTGTGTGTGTGGTGTGTGTGTGTGTGTGTGTGTGTGTGTGTGTGTGTGTGTGTGTGTGTGTGTGTGTGTGTGTGTGTTGTGTGTGTGTAATTAACCTAGAAGCTCTCTTACTTACAGCGCGTAACTAGTTCTGAATCAGCTGTGAGGTCTGTAAGCCGCGATTATACGCATTACAGTGGCCCACGAATAAGCAGCCTATAGTGATCTGCTCTAAAGACCGACATTCCGAAGATGTACTGTGGTGTTGATTTTGTGGAAGAGACGTGTGATTTTATTAGGCAACGAGCGCGACAGGAGCTCGACGAGGGTGAAAAAAATTATGGGCGAACGAAACGAAAATCGGTGCTCGAGAAATCCTCGCAGAACTCGATATAGCGTTTCTCCTGGAACCAATGTGCAAACACGGTATATGTGCATCTTCATCCATCCATACATCCTTTCTTCTTCGCCAGCCAAGAACTAGCGACGGAGCAGCTTCAGATTGGCTGAGTAAACAAGTGCTTGAATATGAAAAGCGAGTTTTGATATCACCTAGAAGGGTTTTCAGAAAGGCCTTCGAAGTTTCTCAACCACAGATACACCCTCTAGCGACACCCATTCAAGAAGCAGCTCATCAAAATAGACAATGACCAAAGGAGTCTGATCGTTCTCGGAACTGTCGTGTCCGTTCCAATTTCGGTTTTCAGCGGAACGATAGCATAACAGTCCGAGCAAACAGTGAGTCGAGAAGACATGGCATAATTTTTGGTCCTCGAATGCTGCTTGTATTGGAATGAAGACTTTCGTAGAGGCGCTCTCGGGGTTGTTGCGCTATAATTAGTCGACATGGTTGCGTACCTTTGCCTCAGAAAAGAAGAAAGCAGGGTTTTGTATCTCGGTATAATCGTTCCAGTGGGTTTACAAACTGCCCAGGTAGTTATAACGCTAAATTATCAATCAACTCAAAGTCCTGGCGAACTATACACTTTCGTCCCTCGCAACTAGTGCGCCGATACCAATATTGGAGAGCAACAGTCGTCGTTTGAGAGTTCCAGTTCGTTGAAAAGATGGGGATACTTTCAATGCCAGATATATGTCTCACGCCAAAGTGATCTTCAGAAAACGGTGGGAAAGAAATACGGTAGAAAAATTACTCTCGTCTCGTTCATTTTCTATATATAAAGGGACTCGCATTCAATGGTTCGAATGTATGGTAAACATCACTGAGAGCAAAGTAATGTATTGGACTACTTGATTCTTGTTGTCTTTAAATTGCGCTAAAGTTACAGGGCACACTGTGTTGGAGAGGGCGTGCTTGGAGAGAGACGACCGCACGAGCTAAAGCTATATAGTCGATAGCATGCGGTTGTGGTGTCGTCCTCTTCAAGTACGACGTCCCTCGAAAAGTGTGCTCGTAACTTCAGCGCAGTGTAAAGACATTCACTTATTGGTTGTGATAGCAATAAAATGATGTACTTGTCAGTTACGTTACCATTCACGATAATGAAGCTGTGGGAGGTTCATGTTTGCATTCGATATGCTTGTATGAGCCGCACGTGATTAAATGTTAACCTTTTACAGCCTATCCCATGTTGTATTTGCGTGATGTTGGACTTATCAAAGGTTCTGTGCTGTAAGCTCTCGGTTGGCGTTAAGCTTATTGCCTCTTAAGCAATAGCAGACGCCTAGGAATTCATTATCTAATGACTGAAAAAAAGGCCACGATTTAAATAATTAGACAATTATGTAAAATGTGGTTGCTATACTTATAGTCATTTAATTTGCACATAATCATTGTGCTAAACGCAGACTCAAACCTATGGAAGGAAGCCTGCATTCCACGTCCGCATATATGACGCATCATGACTGAAGCGGTCGTTAGGTCAAAGGTGACGTAAGAAAACGTAGGTCACTGCCTGCAGATCTTTAACGGGACATTAAAGGCCAATAGTAAGTTCAGCGATATTGAAACATTAAGTGCGTGGTATACAACTACTTCGTCATTCCTGGTGAGAATAGAACAGTTGCAGGCGAGATAACGATAAAATTGAGAAAGTGAAGGGGTGCCCTTTCTCCCGTGGGTACGTTTCTGAATTGACATCAGGTCGTCTATCTAGATTAGTATAGTAAAAAATACATAGTAAGGCTAACTAGTGGAATAATGGGATCAAATCAAGCGAAAATATTTCGACAATGCCAACGATAAACACAATAGCTTGAAACATCAAAATACACGTGCAATAATTTCGGAGTACGCCGAATGAACGAGACGACCCGGAGAGCACCGAGACGTAGATAGATAGATAGATAGATAGATAGATAGATAGATAGATAGATAGATAGATAGATAGATAGATAGATAGATAGATAGATAGATAGATAGATAGATAGATAGATAGATAGATAGATAGATAGATAGATAGATAGATAGAAGGCTATCGGTAATGGCAACGAGAGAGAGGAAAGGCTTATTTCACGTTCCGAACGTAGTACAGCCTTCCTTATGCAGACTGGACTCCGGCTGAAAAGCAGAATATGCCTTTCATGTCTTCTTCACGTTATCGGGGGTGTCCTATTCATTTCTGCCTACACGCCTTCGGCGAGTTCGCTGCTATGTCCGTTGCTATATGGAGAGAAAGGAATTCATTAAACTTGTAAACCAAATTAATAGTGCAGAGAAGTAAAGCTAGCTTGGTGTATGTTAATAAGCTTTCTTCCGGTGCCGTAGGTATTACCTTGCCACAGTGCTATCACGTTGAAACGCCTTTTAAGTTCTATGTTTTTCGAGCGATACGAAGAGTTCCTCGAAAGTATTTCGTCTCTTTTTTTTTATTTTCTTGGTCTCCCATACCTTAATTGTGCAGGATTCGTGCGTTCGTATTTCAAGCGAGAGACGGCTATTATCTAGGTAGCAATAACAACATTAATTACTGAAAGTTTCACGTAAATAAAACAAAGAAACAGGTAATATAATGAGCGGGTTTTGAAACTCAACATGCCTACACTGTTCTTACGTAGATGGAAAATATTTTTGGCAAGCCCACTTTTCCTGGTTTTTTTTTGTGTGTGTTGGCGACACGTTTAAAAGCACGTCGCAGTAAAAAAAAAGAAGACTGCCATTCGTCAACCGAATAAAGCAAGGAAAGAAAATAATACAAAGATGGTGTCCATATTGCATCGGAGAGTTGCTATTAAAGGAAGCCAATTAAAACAGGCCCATTCCTTCGAAATCGTGGGCAGCTTTTGCCCGTTACTTAGAATGCAAATTAGTCTCCGGAACGCAGCTGGAGCTTACTTGGAGTCCCGCAACGTGCGGAATATTATGCGCACGCACGCACGCACGCACGCAGGCACGCACACGCACACGCACACACACACACACAGATAGAGAGAGAGAGAAACGCTCAAAAACAGACACGGACCCGGCGCTAAATAATGAGCTCGGTTCTTTTGCCACAGCTCAAATGAGAAGTGTCCGTAAATTGGGCCCACGGGAGTAGATAAAGAACAGTTACTCTGTTTTCATCGTTCATTGTGTAGGCCTGCGTTTGGGCCTAATAAATCTGCGAGCACGTCCATTTCGTACTTTCTGAAAGTTTTCTGTAGGCGATACTTCGAGTTTCAAACTGCATCCACGAACACCACAGCTGACATTGCTTATCTAGGTTCCGCCACAGACTCCGTCGTCTGCGCCGTACGCCAACGTTGCATCCAGCTCACGCTAAAAAGGGGTCGTGAAAAGAATTTGGAGACGCCCGGTTGTAATTTTCACTGCTTCCATGCGCATTCGACAAGCCGATTCCGAAATATTTTGGCGAAATAATCAGTGCGCATTTAATAACACTCGTTTGAAACCACAGCGTTCTTGCGCTCCCGAAACGACTATGCGACACTACCGGCCAGCAGGTTACTATTCGACCACGTTGCAGTAAGATATTTTTAAGTTCAAAGGCATAGTGAACCCTTTGCTCTGAAAGAATCGATTTACTTCAAAGCTAGAAAGAAAAAAAATACTTTGAAACCGTGCGGTGCCGCCATTCGGAAGCAAAGCTCATCACGGTTTGTTTTTCCGTGGCCTCCGAGGGCGCGCCAATCTCGGAGGTATGGTGGCTACTAACATGACGTCATCTGCAGAGTTGAGCAGAACGCGCGCAGTGAAAACGAAACCGCGTTTTTTATCTCTCTATATCAGCCCACACGGTGCAACGGAACAATGCATATTGTTTATTGGAGGGCCAGGATCCCGAATACGCACTTAGTACAACATGTTCAGAAAGCGTTTCACGACACCTTTAAAGGGGAACTCCGGCGCCTTTTCCACCATATTCTGATATTGCTGTTTTCCAATAGTGCTTATAGTTCTGTAGCAGCCAGGGTCATTCAATTTGTTCAGAGACTCCCCAATAATTTTAAATAACCGAATGAACGAGGTTTTCAAACCGGAACCGAAACGGGTAGACGCTTCGTCCAGCGTGTGCGATGACGTCACAACCTCCCCCGCCATCAGAAATATCGAGCTGGTGCCGGAAAAATGAAAGTGGCGATGTCATCCAGCGATGTATATTGAGCTTTTCTGAACTTGATAGCGACTATTTGAGCGCTAAGTATCACAAGTGGTTACTTAGCGCGAACACTTTTCACACAGGACTGCGGACTAAGAAGGGACACAGACGTGTGTGAAAAGAAGAGGCGTGCATGACACGGACACAAGGGGAGAAGTGAACAACACGAACGCTGTTGTTGCCGTTCACTTCTCCCCTTGTGTCCGTGTCTTGCACGCCTCTTCTTTTGACTATGGACCCTTACCAACTCGCTCAACTTTCTGTCCTTTTGAGCTTTGTGAAAAGTGTTTGCGCTAAGTAACCAGTTATGCAGTACCGACAAGCCCAATTCCACACTCTTATCTTTGAAGTATCGCCGTTTTTCTTAAGATGGCCCGTATGCTCGGATAGGCAGCGTCGCAGGTAATGACGTCAAAAACACAGGGTGGATCGCGTGGGAATCGGATAAAAAATTTTAGAATTCTATTTCAGGAGAACTAAGTGACTTACAACGGTCTGCCTTGGCATAAATTGTTGCAGTACCGAGGAGGACATATACTGAAAATTTCGATGAGATAAATGGACACTGAAAAATCACCGGAATTGCCGTTTAAAGGCAACTACGGCACTTGTTTTGGCATGACAACATAATGGCGATTTTATGTTCCTGAGGCGCTCTGACGCACTCCTGATAGTACAGATCCAGAGGAAATTCGAAAATAAATTTAATGGGCAAAAGAAAAAAAAAGCCGAAACCGAAATACAACCCAGCAGTGGTGTCAAATCAGTGAGCCCGCTTTTTCCACAGTGCGACAGCGCATGCGCCCTTCCCCTGGCGGCAACGTCGCAAAGGTCGGGCGGCGCGCGCAGATCTCGAAGGCCATTGTATGATACCGGTTCGCCTGCTTCGCTTTGTCTGTAACGACGTCAACACACAGTGTGGCCAATAGTTGTAGGAAGGCAGATGAGCGGTTTGAGGCAATCAGTCAACAATGATATGTAAGCAATCTGCTGCGCATCTCTCGAGCCTGTAAGCTCGCACAAATGAAGGAAGTGGGCCAAGGAACGCACCCAGAGAATTTTGTTAAGATCCATTGATCTCCAAAAATCATCGGAGTTGGCTTTTGACGCTATGGCATTAAAATTCAAGGGCGACCTTAGCGTTTGGAGAAATTTTGACTGACGTGTAGATTTTCCTGTAGCTAGTCCGTGAAGAGTTACAGACCAATCAGCCAACTTTCGGGAACACACAAGTTACTCGCGAAAGTAATTTCAGTTAGTAATAGGGGATACGACAGGACTACACTTTTTACGATAGCGTCGCCAGCATTACGTTGTCAACTTTGTCGTCCTCATCTCGTGACATCTCTGTTCCCTAAAAATTCCTTAGCATTGGACTACAACCTCTTAAAGAACAAAATTCAACAGTGATGTTTCGAATCGACGGTCCGATACTAAATAGCAAAATATTCGATACAATATTCCGCATTTTGGAATTTTCGCACGCGTCTATTGTAAACCAGCCTTTCTCGCTCATGCTATCATCAATTTTCTTAAAAGGTTATTGCGATATTGCGCGCACGTCAGTTTTTTAGGTAGCAGCTTCGAGTTCGACCGGCGGCTTGGTATATTGATGACTATTGATCTCGCTTTCACAATGTAGTTCATACAGAAAACCAGCAAGATGGCAGCGGTCTCAGTCAAACGGTCTCAATGGAGCTGCGATCACGGAAACTGCAAAACAGCGAAGCACGACGTTGACCTACTTGTGGATACTGCCGCGGCGCAGCGGCGATTTCCATTTCTGGACACACGACGTCCTGTCGGCGTCGGTGGTTCAGTGGTAGAATACTCGCCTGCCACGCGGGTGGCCCGGGTTCGATTCCCGGCCGACGCAAACCTTTTTTTTTTTTTTTCGGAGCACTTTGAGATCATATTTCACTTTTCAATAATGCTTCGACGCAAGTTAGTTGGCATGGCATTGTTGTATTAGGGCACTATAGCGCCTCACCAAGAGAAAAAAAAAAAAGAAAGAAAGGAAAGAAGAAAAGCGAAAATGGCAGCCATTGCTTTTGTCTTTGCTTCTTGTATGTCCGCTTACCCAATGCCCGCTTGTTGGGCTTGTAAGGCACTTAAATAAATAAATAAATAAATAAATAAATAAATAAATAAATAAATATCGGCCGTAGTGGTCGCATTTTCTATTGATCTAAAACTGCTAGCAGACCGTGTACCGTGCTCTGTCAGTACACGTAAAGAACCTCAGATGTTCAGGTTTTCCGGAGCCATCCACTGTGGCATGCCTCACAGGCATATTGTGGGTATGACACGTAGAATTTCAGCAATTGTTATTATAACTATTTAAGATACTTGCGGACATGACAGGCCGGATGTATGCAAAGCCAGCGTAAATCATGACGCAGTCGAAGCTGTCTACAGAAACCATGCTTTGTGCGGCTGTAGTGTCTTCCGCCATTGGCATTTATACTCGATATTTTGTATGTCTCTCGTTAGTAAACAGAAGTCTTATCGCAGAGCTGTTGCGTCGTAACGTTCGTGGTGTGGGGCTTCTCACACTGCTGCACCACGTCGTGGTGTATGATGAGACGTCGCCGAAAAATTAGTGTAGCTGGAGCTAACTTCCCGACTAACGTCTGAAAAACACGTATCAGACATACACGAACTCAGCAGAAACGAACCAATTGTGATTCGGTTAAGAAAACGCCGCTATTTTCTGCAGCCTTTTTCGCGGAGCAGGGCTCGGCGTCCGTTGGAGTAGGAGAAAACGAATGATAGAGTGCAACTGAGAGGAACGACGTAGTGGACGACTCGGGAAATTTCGACCACGTGGGCTTCTTTGACGTGCACTGACGTCGCACACTATGTGAGCCTCTTATTGTTCACGCTTCCTTCGAAATGCGACCGCACCCGCCACGGTGCTCTAGCGTCTATGGAACTTGACTGCTGACCCGAAGGTCGCGGGATCGAATCCCCTGCCGCGGCGGCCGCATGTCGATGGAGGCGAAATAATAGAGGCCCGTGTACTCTGCGATGTCGATGCGCTTTAAAGAAGCCCACGTGGTCGAAACATCCGGAGCCCTCCACTACGGCGTCTCTCATTATCACATCGTTGTTCTGGGACGTACCATATTTACACGATTCTGAGTCGACCCATTTAGTTGCAATTTGAAATCGATAGTTGGGGTGTTAACTCACAATCTAAACCGAAATTATACTGCAAGTCGACTTTTGTTTTCTTCTGACTTGCTATTTTTGGGAAGGTCGAACTACAATTGAGTCGACTTACAATCGTGTAAATACGATATGTTCCCAATAATTAGTATTAAATGCGACCGCTGCGGCCAAGCTGCTTTTGTGAAACACAAGAGACTCGCTACACATTCGAGTGCGCAGGAGCGCACTCGAATGTGGAGCGAGCCTCTTAGCGATGCTCCCTGCAAGCCCTGAAGAAAATAACGTCCTCTCTTTAACTAATATACGATTGTTATTGTTTTATTATCAATGGACATTTCGATAACCTGTTCGATAAGTTATCGCCGTTTCAAACGTGCATCTTGAACCTATGAGAGGCTGCCTTACGCAGCTGCAAGTCCGGGCTTCAGAAAGCAATCCTGAGCTGGGCTGAGGTGGTAGAGCATGTGGACAGTACAGGATTTTTCTCCTCGCCTACTTCGCGCAGCCCCTTTCACATTGAGATGAGGTACGTCAAGTTACTTCTCTCTCTCCCTATTCTTCTCTCTTGTCTGGATCCCCCGTTCCTTAACACCTCGTTGATCCGTTGATCCTGGCACGTCCATTTCTTATCGCTCTTTATGACCTCGCACGTACGGTGCAATTTTCATAAATTATCAGGACCGCGTTTACCGCCCTTGCTTTTATCGTCCACATTTCGAGGAAGCTTCTCCATCATAATTCTAATCCTCAGGAACCTGCGTACTACCTTCGAAAAGGCTTTTCTTCTTATTCTTCTTTTTCTCCACTACTCCAAGCATAAACTTTTCTTTTCGTCCCTAGCGCCACGTTTCAAGAGTAATGCTCTGAAGGACGGTATAACCAGATGCTACAAAATTTTATATCTCCTCTTTTCTTTTTTTTTCGGCGAAAGCTCACCCGTGCATTTCACGGACGGAAGGACCCAGAGCCACTACAAAAAAAAATTCTCTTAAATTTAAGATTCGGGTGCCCCTCTCAAAAGTGCTGAAAGCGTCGAGTCCTTCTTTGAAAGTGAAAGCACCATGTTAGAGACGCAGTATAGGGAGCGAAAGAAGAGAAGGTTACTGGCAGTTCTGCGCAGAGAATTCGCAGGTGGAAAGATGATAGCGGTCTCTTTTCCATTCTGATGTCCAAGTTTGAATACTTAGTTCGCAACATTACTTTTTAAGCATCTAACTAATTCAGAACTTTAAGCGTTAGCGGGCGAGTTGTACTCGTGATTTTGCATGCACTGCTGTAGCGAGGAGCCCGCCTCGGTGTATAGGCGCATTTTTTTGGGGTCATTTTTCTTGGGTAAAGTTGTTATAGAACATTCTTGTCGTAAGTAAAGCATCTGCATTGCGCGAGTAGATATGGAGTTCTTGGGCAGAAGCGCGAGAAGGATCATGGACACACGTGCGTTGCTTGAAGTGTGTAACCGTCTACAGTTCAACAACGAGAGAAAAAGAAAGAATTTCTCAAGAAAGCCGAGAAACTGGTTTCTTTATTTTAAAACCATCAACTGTCTCCTATTCTGTGTACGGTTGCGGCATACGGAGTGTACAGGCACGGAAAGCCTTTGTGTAGTAGAAAACCCGTGGTGAGAGTGGTAAGGAATTATGTATACTGACACTCCATGCGAAGAGCGCCCTCGCGAAATCAACTCGCAGGTGGTCGAGATTTCCGGAGTCCTTCACTACGCTCTGCATCATAGTCACATCGTGCCTTTTGTCACGCAAAACTCCAGCGATGGCGTTTATGGCGACTTCATGTTTTATCGCTCTGCACATTCGATTCTCCTGTGTGCAGGGAGGTTGTTGCGAAAATCTAGAAAAATCTGGGGAAAGAAATTAAACCACCCAAGAGACATCAAATTTATAGCTGTGGACGTCATATCGCAACGCGAACTTAGTAAAAGAAAAAAAGAGAGTAGTTTAAATATCAGGGTAGCAAAAGGAAAATTAATTGAGCGGTGGTAGGTGCGTGCCGCATAGGATATGCGGCCTTTGAGCCAAAGGCACGCAGGTGTGAGCCAACCATTAAAAAAAGTAATAAAGAAATGGGGAAATCACGGTATGTCTCGTAGCCTCTTTGGACATGCAGGTATGAGATAACTCCATTTCCCACATTAGGCGCAACTCTGTCGAAGCTTTAGTCTGTTTCAGTAGTTCCGTGCGGCAGAGCCAAGGCTAGGAGGCCATCGAGCGCAGAATTCTTACGAAGCGAGACGAAATGCCATTGTTCGGAAACACACACACCGCTTCATCTTCCTCCTTCCAGGGCTGCAGCAGACACTTCAGCGCCCGCCATTCGCAGTTGACAAGCAGCGGAAGAGCACGTTTAACATGCGTTCACCCTTCGGGTAGGCCGAAAGGGCTGTAGCTTCCACAGTGCTGCACGGAACTTCTCAAACATACTATAGTGCTCGCGTGCTGACGCTGTGTACTTCCGCGACCAAAAACTAGTGCGCAACTTGCGGTGAGCAAAAAAAAGAATAAATGCCTCGCTGGCAGCCCTAAATCACACTACAAAGCTTGAGAAAATACGCTCCTGTTTCTCGGGAAACAATCGAAATATGCGAGTTAGAATGTTATGTTTTTCGTTTGTTTGTCGGATCGATACACCTGTCCTTTTTCTGCTTTTTTTCTTTACGGACTACTTGCGTATGTATAGCCTCCACAGCGTTGCAGATGATGTAGGAAACGAAGTACATAGTCCAGCTCAATTTAGCCTAAAACCAACCCCCGAACGAAAAGTCCACCAATATCTATGGGCTCTAGCGTCAACTCAAGACAATTAAGCGTGCACTAAGGTTAGCAATGCAGCCTTCAAAGGGGGCTCCTACAGTACTTCTTGGAAAAAAAAGTCTTAATATGGTGCCGATCATTCGTGGAGGCCCCGGGGAACGTATAAGTTATTTACTGCACGCATTAGAGAATTCGCAATTCGGTTTCAAACACAGATGGAAAGCGCGCACTTTTCTCTCGACAAATGACGTCACCGACTGCGTCTCCTTGGGTAGTAATATCATTGGTTGATTTCATGAAAGCGGAAATGATCACCTGCTAAGCTTTATTTGTTCGTTTTGTTGGTTCAATAAGTAAAAGAAAGTATGTGCGCGTCTCTCTTAAAGAGCTACGAATTATGTGTCAAGCGACGTAGAGGGCACCAGCAGTGACGTCATTTGTTCGAGGAGTAGATCGCAAATTCCCTGGTACGTGCTGTGCAATAACATTTCGTTCACAAATGCGCAGGAATACCACCTCCCCCCTTCTTTTTCGAGTGATCGGCGCCGTCTTCTGAATACGATCTTCACCGCCTCATTTCCTATGTTCAAAAAAATGTTGCAAGGTCCTTTCAGTACCCATAGCTATCCATTCATGCAAGGGTTTCCCTAGCTCTTCCTTAACTTTCTCTATCTATGTCACGCTTCATTAGAAAAAAACAACAACGCATTTCTTGAGTCGCGTGGTGCTGATGAAAACGAAGTTTACGTCACCGATCAGCGCGCTTTATGCTTACTACGCGTGAAAAAATATTTAGAGTGTATACCCCTAACTTAACCACTCATCCAAGGGTCTCCTGCAACGTTGCCTTTTTCTCCCTTTATGTTTCTGCCACGGTTTTCTTGCGTAATGACGCGCAAAATAAATTCAAGCAATGCCACGTCGCAACAATGGCCTCAATACTTTTCTTTCATTACTTTGTTTCGCGCCTTTGTACAGAGCGCACAAAACACAAATGAACTATACTATAACGGTGAAGCGTAACCCTGCTGAGCTCGTTCACGTGATTTCATTCCCAGTCGCGGAAAGCTGCCTCTTACTGGCGGCAAAACGCGACACTAACACCCACGTGCTTCAATATAGAGGCTCAGTGAACAATAACGAGTCGTTATCGTTAATACGGAGTCCCCCGACTTACCACCGGCCTGATCATGGTATCGCGGCTTTCGTGACGCAAAGCCAATAATCTCATCTAGCCCAGCGACGTGTACTGCATATAACCGATTAATAATTGATTGTACCAAGCGCGCGTCTGACGTACACTCCTGGTTACGTGTGGTTGGTTATAAATAAGCGGAATAACGCGAGCTGACGCGGTAAAGCTGATACAATAGGCACACATGAGGCGAGGATCATGCCTAGTCACTCGGATGATTGGAAGAACGGCAGCTCCGTTTTAATAATTAACGCGCCAAGACGCATTCGCGCCAAACCAGCATAACAGGAACGGAGATATCGGGTGTGTTGTTGCAGAAACAACAAAAAACGCCGTCGTGTAGGCCTTTTTGTTCGTCTCATTACGCTTAACGTTGTTTTCTCCTCCGACCACGCAAAAGAAAAATGAAATGGCGGAGAAAGAACAGCCTAGATGTGCACGTTTCAAGAAAAAAATAATAAATCATTTGCTCAGTCGCGCATCCTCTATATATGCTGGAGGTTGATCGAAGACGAAACACTATAGCGGGATGTAGCCTTGTTGGTTTGTTTAGTCTTCTCTTTCTTTTGAGGCGCACCCTCTATGATCAATCATTCGAACTGACGCCGCTTTCTGTATTATTCTTCTTTTCCCCGAGACTATTTTCGTTATGGCTTTCCAGCAACACGTTCTCCAATCTCGTCAGAACGGGGCGCCTCAGAAGCATGTCCGGAAATTGCGCCGCGCATCATTTCGCTCGCAGGAAAAAGCGGTTTTCTATAGAGAAAGTAAACAAAAAAAAGCATGTTTTGGAGCACTCGTGAAATGCAGAGAATCGAAAACCTTGAATTCGATGGCGTGCTACGGGAACTATTTGGGCACAAAAGAAAAATAAAGGAAAACGAAACAGGAAAGTTAATTTATGCCGCCTAATTGGATTAGTGTACGCGGCCCCTGCAGGAAAACGTATAATCTTTTGGTGTGATGAAATGAAAAAGGTCAGTGAGTAACAGATAATTAGTTGCAGTTGTTTTATAAGCTATGGCGCGAAATTTGAAAATGAACTTAGGACGTTCATTTTCTATTCGAATATTGAATACACAGTGACGAGATTAACGAAAACGGAGTTCCCGAAATATAAGTTATCGGTTCGAACCACATTACCGTTTTGATTTAATGTTCGTTTAATGAAACCACGAAGTGTAAGGCAGTAAAGCACATGAGCGGGCTCGGAGCATGAGATTCGACTGCGGACTGTATATAGTAGTGTATTTCATCATGACATACTAGATGCACTGTGAGGGTACTGTTGTACAGTCACACTCTTCCCTCTAACGAATTTATCCGCAGTCGACTTGTTCAGGATACCGAGGTATATTTTGACACGATATGGCGTCAAGGAGCTGGTGTGGCAGAAAACCAGTCGTCGACGGCAGCGTTAACCTCGAGCTACCAAGTGAATCTTTAGTGGAACTCACTGTACTTTTCCCAATAAATGTTTTTCCACCACCAACACCACCGAGCACCGTAACCACTACAGCACCGCGGCAAGCCTGCACAGCCGTTGCCGTGCCGATCGCAGAGCATAGGGACGCGTGCCCCCTTTCTTACAGTGGCGCCTCTGGTGGCAGCTCCCGTCCCTACATGAAACGGCGGGGCGGAGTTTCGTTACCGTAAGAGCTGCTCATACAAACACTGTAGAGCGACGTGAAAGGCCGCACCATGCTACCGGCCTCTTGCTGTCTTTGAACTTTTGTTTCCTGCAAGCCTATTATGACAAAGTCTCGTTCAGTAATCAGCCCATACAATTGATTCTGTTTCTTCCTGTTAGCCAGGCGCCGCACATTAAAGAAGCAAAACGCAGGAAGCATTCCGAGGCCATAATACTTACCGATGGAGATCGAGAGCACACTGCTTACATTTGCCGCTCAGTGCAGCTGCCAGAGCCATCCACGCGCCCCATCCATCAGCCGTCGACGAGTCTTCGATGTTACAAAGACGACGACGCCGCCGGATGCCGGTCTGGCGGTAAATATTTGGGCGTGGACGCAGCGCAGATAGACGCGTCGGCACTGCTTTCCATGGTGGCTCTCCGACGCCAGTGCTTCCAATGACAGTGCTATAGTGCCTAGAAATATACTTCTAGGCACTATAACAGTGCCATCCTCCACACAGTCGCGCGTTCGCTTGGCGCAGCGTTGCTTGGAGGTTGTGCCGTCTCGGGAAAAGGAGGCGGAAACACTTACTTAAAGAAAAAAAGATATATATATATATATATATATATATATATATATATATATATATATATATATATATTATATATATATATATATATATATGTGTGTGTGTGTGTGTGTGTGTGTGTGTGTGTGTGTGTGTGCCCTTCAAGGAGCAGCGCAGTGAATGCTATCCCTATTCGGAACTCCATTGGATCCGCGGCGATGGAGTAATGGTTATGGCACTCGGTTGCCACCCCAAAAAAAGAAGAAACGCGGGTTCGATCCCGGCCACGGCGGTCGCATTTTCGATGGAGGTGAAAATGCCAGAGGCCCGTGTGCTGCGCGTTGTCAGTGCACGTTAAAGTGCACCTATAGGTGCATGGTTGAAATTTCCGGAGCCCTCCACTAAGGCTTTTCTCTCCTTTCTACCTCTTTCACTCCATTTCCCCGATCCCCACGGACGCTTAGCCGTGCTCCCGACATGGGTTGCAGAAATTATCGCTCTCTCCTTAACCAAACCACTATCATCTCAGACCACGACGAAATATGGGTGTTCCGGATGTGACGGGGATCTCTGCGTAAAGGTAAAATGCCACAGTTCACCACGACGAACCGTTCCGTGCATGCAAAAATCTAACAGATGCCAGAACAAGCGATAGGCTCCGATCAGCTCTGCTGTGTCTAGCCTTGCGCCATTAGTGCAATCTGTGCCCCCCCCCCCCCGCCCCTTTTTTTTCCCCTAAGCACTTTATTTTCGCGCCTGAAGCGTAGCTAGTCGATCGTTCGCGAAGTCTGATCGCGTTAAGAGGAATTTCGGTCAGGATGCAAATTGCACTCACACATACCGGGTGCAATGAAATTTTATTTCTTCGAACAAGCCACTTTTGCGTTAGATAAATTTGGCACTAGCAAAACTTCTCTAACTTTACCCGATGAAGAACTTATCATAGGTTATTGTGCATGCTATAACAATAATGTCATCCTTTAATCTTGTTCTTTGTCGTTACGTGTTCTAGTTCCACAATGTTACAGGGGTCATCTGACCTATGATGCGCGCTAGCAGGTACTTTTTGAGGCTCGGTCGTTGAAATAAAATTTCATTGTTGTGGGTTGCGCCGGTGTTTTCAGTTGTCTCTCTTTGTCCTTGCCCTCACTACGGGCAAAAAAACAAAAACCAAATAAAACTGCGATTATTGTTGTGTAAGAGTTCGAATGCAGGCGTGACTTTTCCACTCTTTCAATTTCAACGAAATCGTGCGTTCCGTTAAGGAATCTAAATACACAACAGTGGTAGATTTGGGAAATTTTAGTCGGATGTTATCGAGTCCGAAAGCCTCTGAACCATTATAATTTGTTGAATGAGTCTTAAAAATCATCGCAGAAGTTTGTTGTAATGATAACATCACGGAAAATTACGTGAAGGGGGTAAAGGTGGTAGTAACGTAACGCCTGCGTATCGTACGTGGAAGTATAGAGAGTGATGAATGCTGCAAACTCTTGAGCTCTGAGCGTTTGCTAAATAGCCTGTCTTGACCACTTGTACTCACAAGATCAGTGCTTTGTGAAACACGAAAGGGAGTGAGATTAACCGGAATATATATATATATATATATATATATATATATATATATATATATAAATTTCACGCGCCCATGAAAAACTTTCATCTTTGAAAAAGGCTGGTCTCCAGCCGAAACGTCAGAATAAATCCTAAATAATATGTTTGTAACTGTGACTTTCTGATCGTATATTTATCCCGATAGCCAGGAAGAACTTCTTGAGATATATATATATATATATATATATATATATATATATATATATATATATATATATATATATATATATATATATATATATATATATACACGTTTGACTTGAGGAAGGGGAGGAACGTACTAAACAAAATGGATGGATCGGCCGAGCAAGAGAAGTGTGAGTGAGGGCTTGAGAAACACATACGCACACAAAAAGCACTGCGCGACTGCGAGAGTCGTTCAACAAGACCGATTGCCCGTGAGAAACTTCAGCAGCGCCTTCGTGGCCTTCTGAAGCAAGCTTCCCACTTTCCCGCGCTCCACGATTGATTGCTCGGAAGGCAGTTAGCCGTCGAGACGTGCGAACGCTGTTACGATGGGAACATCTCCGGGAAATGCAGCGGGCGCAACGACCACGTAGGAGTTCGATGGTTTCCTGGCTACAGCGGTGGTCACACGTACGGCTGTCAGCCCTTCTGGTGAACCATGCAAAGGCTTTGACGAATGACGCTCCACGCCACAGCTGGCCGATGGCACTTGTCTCCATTTTGAATAGTCCGGAAGGAAATTCTGGGGGCTAATGGACGGGTGCAGGCAGTACAGTGAACACGAGTCGTGTTCTTAGATGGATCGCGTGGCATTACCTGCCAGCGTACGAATATTCGTAGCTGCAATCGATTGTGGCTTGCCCCGCCACGGTGGTCTAGTGGCTATGGTATTCGGCTGCAGATCCGAGGGTCGCGGGATCGAATCCCGGCCGCGGCGGCTGCATTTCGATGGAGGCGAAATGTTGAGGCCCGTGTGCTGTGCGATGTCAGTGCACGCTAAAGAACCCCAGGTGGTCAAAATTTCCGGAACCCTCCACTACGGCGTCTCTCATAATCATAGGTGGTTTTGGGACGTAAACCCTCAAAAATCAATCGATTGTGGTTAACGGGATGGCACCCTGGTGACGTAAAACAGACCAGCTGACGAAGGCACGCGCGTACACGGCCAGTGCATGCTCGTTCCTCTACGCTGTTTCTGTAGTTCCCTACAAAAGGGATAAGGCCACGAGGCCATCTAGCGCCAAATTCTTGCGAAACGGGATGTAGTGACTGTATTCTGAGAAGATGCACCTGCCAAGAAGATGCACCTGCTAGAGCTACGTCACTGTGATAACACTTACTTTCCTTTGTTTTTGTTTTTCGAAACATTTCGATCTTTTTAGCAAAAAGTTTGTTTGACGCTATCCCCAGCGATTTCCTTAAAGCCTGTTCTCTCAGATTGGTAACGTCAGTGACGATTTTGGTAAACGTTAAGATCCCTGGGAAGCATTCCAGCAATAGGATACCAACTTGACTTTATTCTCATGGCAGCAACTGCGTCAATTCTTTTGCGACGCAACGAAGGAGGCGAAAAGTTGGCCACATCGACGTACACCTGTCGCCTGTGTAGCATAGCTGCATATGGAGTGGTAAACAGTATTTATTGTGTTGCAATTATAAAAAGCATAAATTAAATGGCCCAAGCCCGTACAAACCAGAAAAAGTCTAAGCATTCGTTTGGAGCTTAGCGGCTGAGAGACCAACCACTGTGGGTACAAAGGCTCCGAGATGGGTGGTCGCCGCCCTAGATCCTATTCAAACGAACAAGCCTCGCAGGTCACCTTCATTCTACACGCTACCTGTCAGTTCAGGTCGCCCGCATTGTTCAGCGCCCGCACGCAATAGTTGTACGAAGGCGATATACAAAGCGCTGACTTCCAAGTGCGCAGACCTCGCTATTCACTCAGAGGAGGGGGTGGGAAGCGGGAGGGGGGTGTTAGTGAAGAAAGCGAACACGAAGGTACGCTGCCATTGTGCTTGACGCCAACTCGTTCTCCCTCTAAAGACAAACGAGCAAAGTCAGCTCCGAGAGAGCACGGACCATTCAAGAATTCTTACTTTCACGCATTCGCCGTTAAGTTGTGTCATAAAATTACACGTGGGAAACCGACGCTGGCACCGTTAGCATACCGACGTGCAGACCAGGTTGGGCTAAATAAATAAATAAATAAATGAACAAATAAATATGTTATAATCTGCGGCAATATTTGTAGATCATGGTATTCGATTTGCATCATTAATTTCAACGAGACGATGCTTTCTTTTTCAACTAAGCATGTCACAGATAGATAGATAGATAGATAGATAGATAGATAGATAGATAGATAGATAGATAGATAGATAGATAGATAGATAGATAGATAGATAGATAGATAGATAGATAGATAGATAGATAGATAGATAGATAGATAGATCCTTGCCGTTACGTGATCGGAGACGGTAAACCTGCATAGCAGTCCCCTTTGACTACATAGCGGTGTAAATTACGTACACTAAGCCCCGGGCGGCCTCGGAGCACAGCGTGAAATACTGACTTGAACAAGTGATTAAAAATACAGCTTAAGATATATTTAGATGCGTAGACGACCACGAACGGAAACGTGCGTAGCTCTCGGTTTCGCGGTTTCGCGGCTTTTAGCAAACCCAGGATCAATGAGATCGTGCCTGCCTGCCTGGTCGAGTTGTCCATTATAAAGCTACTATAAATAAACTTCTTCATATAAAGTGCAGAAGAAATCTGCCTTCCAGTAATGAGCGCGTCCGCTTTTCTCTTACTGAAATCTGCCGCCAAATCCACTCGCATTTCTATAATAGTTCCACGAGAACAACCTTCTATAAGTAGGGGCAACCGCAACAGAACTCCAAATGGCAGCGCGATTCCAACAGGCTTCGGCTAAGGACGTCATTGTATAGGCGCTATGTAGTCCGCGCACCGTGTCGACGAAGAGTCACGTGCGCAAGATCGTGCACTCATTCATAATTGAACCGCGAAAGCAACACGGACACGTGACAAATGGGAAGGCGACGCTGCGCGGCCCCACGGTGTTCCAAATTTAGCTACGTGAATTATTAGTGTCATTTTAAGATACAGCGCCCACGTCCAGGGTGTCAGTTTGCATGATACCCCACCATCCCCACCCTCAACTCGACAACGGCTCTACGACCCCCTCCTTTTGTCGCATTAAAAGGAACGGCACTTATATATATATATATATGATCGTGTTATATTTATCATATATGGCTGCATGTTCGTCGGCACAAAATGCGCCGACGATCATGCAGCCAGAGTATCGCGTTTCAATTACTGAGCACTGTACAGAAGATTATATATATATATATATATATATATATATATATATATATATATATACTTCGAGGATGAATCCTTGGTAGCAGGTTAATTATATCGCCAAGGGAAGAGAGCGAGCCCGGCAGTATACTCTGCACACTTTTATATTACGCAAACATCGTTGCGCATGGTCACAACAACGCGAAGGAAATCTGCGGCAGCAAGCCCCCATAGTGTAAAAAAAGAAGAACAATAATACACAATAAAAGAATGAAACACTATGAAAACGCAACAAAAATCCGAACAGACACACGCAAGGAAGAAAACAACAAAGAAAGAAAGCGAAGGCTCTTTTCCAAGTTGCAATGCAAAGGACAATTAAGAGAAGCGATATCAGGGAGGAAGCTGCCGCAAAAGCGCGTGACACCGAAGCGACCCACGCAGCGGTTTTCGCGGCCTCCCTTTCTTCTTGACCAAGCGCGGCTCGCCCCGGCTTGACAGTGATGGACACGACCGTAGCGTGTCCGGTACACGCTCATCCCGCGTCCGGCCCGAGTAATTAAAGGGATAATTTACGCTGTCACAGGAGCGCGCGCGAGTGGTCGGTTGCGTGCGGCTCCGGCGAAGCGTTTCCCCGAGTTCGGCTATCGTTGTTCCGTCGTCCACGCTATGCAAACGCCGCTACCCCACCCTCCCCCTCCCTTCCCGTGTGCCGGACACTGGTAGGAGTTCCGCTTGTTCTGTACTCTGCTTCAGTAGCTACGCGCGGCACTGTGGAAGGTGCAGGCTTCTTTGGCCAATCAGGAGGGCGAACACATGTTAGAAGGACGTGTTGCTGGGCAAGTTGGTCTTTGCTGAAGGACATATCGCAGCGCTAAAACGCACAAGCGGTAGAAAAACACACACTTAAAACAGGACAGGGAAGCTGCCATGTACTGTTTTCTTATGCTCTGTTTCAGTACTTCCGTGCGGCACTGTGGAAGCTACAGGCCTCTTCGGTCAATCAGGAGGGCGAACACTTGTTAGGACATGTTAGGACATGTTGCTGGGCAAGATGGTCTTTTCTGGAGGACATATGTAGCGCTAAAACACACGCACACTAGAAGAACACACACGTAAAACATCACAGGCGAGCTGTCCTGAACTGATTTTTCTACACTCCGTTTCAGCTGTTCCATGCCGCACTCTGGAAGCTACAGGCCTCTTCGGCCAATCAGGAGGGTGAACACGTGTTAGGACATGTTGCTGGGCAAGACGGCCTTTTCTGGAGGACATGTTGTAGCGCAATAACACACGCACACTAGAGGGACACTCACATAAAACAGCACAGGCTAGCTGTCCTGTATTGATTTTTCTGCACTCTGTTTCAGTTGTTCCGTGCCGCACTCTGGAAGCTACAGGCCTCTTCGGCCAATCAGGAGGGCGAAAACGTGTCAGAAGGTCGTGTTGCTGGACAAGTTGGGCTTTCGTGAAGGACATACTGCAGCGGTAAAGCATACACACACTAGAAGAATACATGCATAAAACATGACAAAGCATGTGCTGTTTTATGTGTGTGTTCTTCTAGTGCGCATGTGAGCTTTAGCGCTGCAACAAGTCCTACAGCGAACACATGGTAAGAGTGTAGTTCGGCGCCATGGCATCTGCCAATGGTTTGTGCTGCACTGGCAGCGGCAGCCTTAGGAGGAGGAGGATGTTGGCAGGAGCGGCTCGCAGGTGCGTGTCCAACCATAGGCACTTCGCTTCACAAGAATTCTGCGCTCGATGGCCCCGTAGCCTTCGCTCTGCTGCACAGAACCAGTAAAACGGCGTA
Organism: Hyalomma asiaticum; assembly: GCA_013339685.2. Classification (NCBI taxonomy): domain Eukaryota; kingdom Metazoa; phylum Arthropoda; class Arachnida; order Ixodida; family Ixodidae; genus Hyalomma; species Hyalomma asiaticum. Next base: position 27,242,461 of record CM023487.1, read on the forward strand.
TGCCACCATGCATAGACGCTCGAGTATGATGATGATGATGCTTCACATCTGGCATCTACCCACTTGGAGGATTAGCCAAGACTCAGGGGGATTTGTGTTTAGATTAAAAGTTATACTACCTGAAAGGTTTATTCGTCCTTTGATGTGAATTTGCCTGATTCTTTTTTCTTCATCTTCCAGAACGTCAGATCGTGCAAGAGGCCACTCGGTGTAGTGACAATAGTGCTGCCTCGTTGATACGATCCATCTTAACGCGTTTTTTTTTTCTGGGATTATAATACGTTTATTCATTTCTTGCGCAACATACCATAGGCCCAGTGTGTTTGCATACGGTTGATACCATTTTCGAATGATACGTTTTATTTCCTTCTTGCAGTGAACATTCATTCTGCCCAGGAGATTCCGCTCTGTCGGCCAGGAGGCGCGGAAATGAATATGCGGGGCTGATTTGTGCCGTTGGTAACGCCACGAACGCCACGTTGGTAACGCCACGAACGTTGGTGACGCCTGAAAAAGCGATCACGAAGGGTAGCACACCGCGGGCCAGTCGGTGTATATACCATGATTAGCAGCGCATTCTGCATGGCAAATGCTTGCCGCTGTAATATTGCATGTTCAAATATATCACCGGAGCCACAAGACACACACAACGGACCGTACACAAAAATTTTATAGGTACACAAAAATGTGAAAATATGCCCCCTTACTAAAGGTAAAGGACTTTAACCTTTAGTAAAGGAGCATATTTTCACATTTTTCTGTACCTATTAAATAAACTAAAGATTGCCGTGCTAAGAGTGTACGCGAGTACTTGGCGTCTTGCCGCGACTTCTTAATAAAAGACATATTTTTACCTTCAAATATGATAAACTAGTTTTGGAGTTACAGTGCTTTGCGACCTCCGCACACGCAACAACATTTTATTATACGAAAGACCGAAATGAATTCGAAATGAATCGCACTTTTTTTATTTTTGTTTCACTGCAGTATAGCACAGTTTTTTTTTCCTATACATTTCGATGAAAAGGATCCCACTTTTCTTGCCCTCGTCTTCCGACGCCAGAACCAAGGAGGTTTTAATGGAAAGAATTCTCAACCGTCATGGCCAGAACCACGAAGCAAGATGGCGACTCGATCCACTCCATGCCGACATCGCCTTTTGCGCAGTAACAGTCTTCGATTGGGCCCAATAATCGCGTTACCGATTCTGCTTTGTCGCGTATACTCCCTTTATTTTTTTTGCTGCCTTCACGCTAAAAATTTTCCAATATTGACAATTTTACGTCAGTCCCCAGCGACGAAATTCGATTTGAGAAGGTATATAGCCCGGTGTGAGGGCACAACGGTCGAACGCTGCTACACCAACATCGATTTGTAGAAGCGGTAACGAATCCTTCAGAGAAGAATTGACTCCCTCTCGGACAATTCCTTTTTTATATTGTGACCACGTCGTTATCAATTTTTTTAGTTTTTTGGTGCAGCAAGTGAACCGATGCGTGATGTCCTTCGTCGACTCCGCAGGAAAAGTTTCGGTGAGCTAGGTGCACGGTCTCTGTCGTAAGAAACGACGCACTTGTTGCAGAATTCCTTTGGAGTTCAGCGGTGCGGAAGGGTCGTTGTTTGTCTTTCTGGTTGGAACCTCTTTGGACAACAGTTTCTCTATAGACTGAAAAGGTCTCCCTGAATTATGGAGTGCAACACAGAACGAAGCATTGTTGGCGAGCGCCGTGTTACGTAAAACGAATGTGAAGTGACAATTGTGGAGGCTATTTTTGATGCTAGTGCTGCTGGAAATATAATAATAAGGCAAACGAAGCACTCTACGCTGTGGAAGCCAAATCCAAAGCACGCAGGTTGTTTAAGTGCGGGCATTGACACTGAAAAAAAAAAAACGACACCTTAGGTGTATATCTGTTTCTTATGCTCCCACAATCGTTGCCACAATCCTCTACACGCTTCATTCGATACCTAATAATGCTGAGACACTCAAGAGAGGGTTAACAGTATGACTAAATAAATAAATAATAAAATAAATAAGGGGGAAATGGGAGGGGGGGTCGTCTAAGATCTGCGCGCTTTGCTTCCCAATTTAAAGAAATCTTTAAAACTAACGAACCTTTATTTTACTTGGTAAAGACGTGTTATTTCGTGGTGTTCATAGTGCATCTGTGTTCTTAATTGCTCATGAAAAGAATAGCTAATATAGCAATTCAATCATTACAAAAGCGCATACGATAGTTGCCGGCATCGTGTCTGTAATAATGCTAGAATCAAACTTCGAAGAGGTATTCACTTAATCAGGTGACTCCGGTGATAGCAAGGTAGGCGTGATAGTAAAAGTGCTGATACCAAATCTGCCCTTCACTCGTTTTATTTGCGCGCTAATAACTGCTTTACGAATAAACAACTAAGAACGACCGATGCAAACCTTTCTTGTGCGCACGTTGAATGAACCGGAAAAGCCGAAATTTGCGCCGAAAATTCACACACGGACCTACGCAACTGGGGCTGTCGATCTTCGATCCAGAAAGGGCCGCAGTTTTCGCGAGACGAGATTATTTCGTTTTTTTTTAATTGATGCCGCTCGGCGAATGCCGTCCCGACGACCATATCCTTATAGCTCCAATAACTATCATGCCTGACTTGCTTAAAATGTCGTTCCACGCGTGAAGCTTGAAGCACGAAGAAACTACAGGTAAGAGACAGAGGCCCTTATCATAGGTCACTCTTTGCGCAAGGAAAGTTTAGTTAGTCACCAAACTCGCAAAAAAAGACGTTCTTCTTAAATGGATCATGAGTGGCGCACGCTCAGAAAACTAGCCGACCGTTTGACTTTCTTAGTTAAGGCAAGTTCTAAAGTCAACACTTCTGTTTGGTAACCAGGCCAATTTCATTACTATACCCTGTTCCGTGCAGCAGATCCAAGTTTACGAAGCCACAGAGCAAAGAATCCTTCCGGAGCGATGCGTAATGCCATCGTTCGGATGAGCCGGCACTGACTAAAGTCCCTAGATAAAAAGATCTTGGGATTTTAGTACTCAAAACATGAGTCCCACTTCATTCTCCTCCCCTCCTTCCAACGCTGCTGCTCTCGCTGCAGCGCCCGCAATTGGCAGATGAGAAGCCGCGGAAGGACACCCTCTAGATTGGCCGGAGAGGTCTGTAGCTTCCACAGTGCTGCAGGAAACTTCTGAAACAGACTATAGGCAGTTTCCGGGTGGATGCAGCACTCGCAGGAGAAGAATCCCTTCATCGTGCTCCCGTGCTAGAAACGGTCTAATCGAATTGCGGGTACTCTGACTGCGTCTCTGAATACCAACTGTACACCGCGCTTCGAGGCGTTGAAGATAGCAAGGCGTGCAGCATGGACGCAGAAGAAGGGAAACTGACAGCACAGCTGCTGGTTTTGAGTGCTCAGAGAAGCGAAGGCGTCGGTTTCCTTTGTGGGCTAGCGAGGTGCATGGATGCCTTATTTTTCTTTTCTCTTTCTAGGGTGGACCCTTACTGACAACTACAAAGTTGTGTAGCCCTATGAGACAAAGCGTCGCTCTAAATACCACTCAGTCGAATGGACTAAAGGCCATTTCCAGCAGCGAAGCTTCTTGTATCATGAGCTTCTCGAGCGCCCGTGTGTTCCGATGGCCATGAAAGCAACGAAGACGTTCCTAACGTTTATCAAGTTGACACGTCTCTGAGACCGTCTGTAGACTATGCGCTCCTTCAAATGTGCACGCGCTTAGGCCTGTGCCTCTCCCTCTCTTTCTCTTTCATTGTATTTCACGCCTTTTCCCATTTTCCCAGCGCAGGGTAGCAAAACCACACACGTCTGAACAGTCTTTCTTTCTTTCTTTCTTTCTTTCTTTCTTTCTTTCTTTCTTTCTTTCTTTCTTTCTTTCTTTCTTTCTTTCTTTCTTTCTTTCTCCGTTGTAACTGTGTTAAGTGCCGCAGGAAAAGGAAGTTTCACCTGGAAAGGTGGACTCAGATTTGCCCAGTTTGGCTTCATGCAATGGATAACGAACAAACATGCAAGATCACCTATTGTGCACCGAAACCCCTGTGAGCGTCAATCCATCCTGTATTAAATATAGTGCTTGCCGGGAGGTTGCTAAAGGCTTGGTTATATCAGAAGACTGGGCTTCTTTCCACATTGCACTATGCGCAGCTCTCCCGCAAATACGTGAGAAGAATCCGAGACCCCTCCTCGCCCTGCCCACCTTCGGTTCTTCTCGAAAGACAATATTTTTGGAAACGCTTGCGAGGTAACACTCATCTTCTCAAGCTGTCCAGAAAGCCTGCTCCGTTGAGTACAATAAGCACTCCCGCGACCAGTTGAACGACGCGTTGCTCGCTACAGCGATATGAAATCTTGGAATTGAATTTCACGGACACGCAGAGCTCGCTTAACATTGCAAGATTGGCGTCCACGTTTGTATACAATGGGAGAAATCGACCAGGAGCCGTCCGTGTAGCTTTCTAACGGGCCCCTAGCTGTGGCCAGCTATAAATTACGCAACCCCACGCTTACTATCTGAAGCACCGTTGCACGCACGGTGGGTGACATCTAGGAGAAACAGAGTGAACTAGGTATATGGGGGATAACGGACACCTTTCAGGTGGTGCCTTATCTTCGCCAGTTACCATATATATTCTTGCTATCAAGAGAGGGCTCCAAACAAAGATCCATAAACCGAAAGCAAGAGGAACAGCTAAAAGAAATAGACATCGCATTGCAAACCAGATCTCCCACTGGTTCACCTCGGTTAAGTATCGAGACTCGAGATGCTGTCAAAACTTCGACAGGTTCGCTCTCCCGTAAAACTCTATTCGTCGTTCCAGCTATGGCGTAAACTCGTTTTACGGTCCTGTAATGCAGTTCTTGAATGTGTCCGGCCTTCTGGCATACAATAGAAAGCGATGCCGGTTGACGCTAGTAGAAAATAAATCAACGTTTGATTTATTCGACGGGTGCCGGCGCACGAGGAAGATGTGGCATTCAGTGATATCGCAAGATTGCAATGCCACTGCGAAGCGGTCAGTCAGACTCTCTCGCTGAGCTGGCGCATCGCGAGGTGCGAGTTTATAAAAGACTTAGGCTCGTATAGGCTCTTTGGCCATTCGCTAGCCGACTTACAATATATATATCCTGTTTCAGGAGTTCCGTGCAGCAAAGCCAAGGCTACGAGGCCATAAAGCGCAGAATTCTTCCGAAGCGAGACGAAATGTCATTGTTCGGACACGCACACCCCGCTTCTTCTTCCTCTTTCCAGGGCCGCAACTGCGAGTGCGGCACCCGCCATTGGCAGATGACAAGCCGCGGAAGGAGACGTTTAACATGTGCTCGCCCTCCGGATTGGCCGAGGAAGCCTGTAGCTTCCACAGTGCTGCGCAGAACTTCTGAAACAGACTATAGCTCTGCTGTTGCTTTTTCGCCTGCTAAGGCTGCCTGAAGGGAACATCCATTCCTCATTGTCACAGACATACTTTGACACATGTTTCTTCACGTATCTCCAAATACATTTCACGTGAATGTAATTTAGCGTGCTCACTAAATGGATCTCACACCGCCCGGAGCGTGATCGGAGATCTTTGTTCGGAACCGAACGTGTTCGCTCGCTGCAGCGTCAAGACCTGCGGGCGTGGCTGCCGTTGGCGCTACTGAGTGCGGCGCATGCTTCCAGGATTGGTCACTCTCCTTTGTTTGAGTGGGTGCTGTTTTGTGACAGGTTGACCACCCATAATATATGCAAGAACGGGATGGGCGAGAGCAGGCAATGGGAGAGAGGTGAACATCAGAAAAAATTGACGAGAGTGTCATTGTCTTCTTTCAGACAACATATTACAAAACAAAAAGTTTATTTTTTTTTTCGTTTTCCAATGAGTATAGCGTACTGTTTTATGAAAATGTCAAACTTCTTTTCATTGTTTCACTACGACATTTTATAATAATGTGATGGCTTTTGACGTGCAAAGCCACATCTAACAATTAGGTTACGTTTTTTATTTACTCACTCACCAAATATGCATTTCATATTTAAAAGTTAAAAGGTCATCAGGTATAGCAGGAATCTTTCCCAGCATGCACACAGAAAAATCCAACACGACAAACGTGACACATATCCAGTGATACTGTACGACCATGAGAGAACACGTGTGACTTGTATGTGTCCATGTGAAATTATTGGATACGTGGCATATATGCGTGTCATATCGGGCTTTTCGATGCGGCAATTTACATGATGTTTAATTCAAATTGCGGGTCCCACGCACTATGGGAATCGGCGTCATGTGAATCAGTCGGCGTGTAAAATTGCCTATGGAGAAATGACTGCATTAATCCGACAGTTACGCACTCTTAGCTGTCAGATTAATGACCTTGACCTTGATCCAGTAGGATCAAGGTCAAGCTCTTTATATATGTGTAAGTTATGACCAAAAGTGCTTATATCGAGCCGAGTCGACAGAGAATTTTAGAGACTGCGAGTCGGTCCCACCACCAGACCGTCTTTGGCCAACCTTCTCCACATAGTTCAAGGACGCCAAATTTTATTTTTCTTGTACTACTTGCGTTACAACGTATAGTCTTTCGATCTCGTGGACTCATTTTTGCTCTCGCACGAAAAAGTCCGCGCGAACGATTTGCAATACGAGAAGAGAATTATTTACGCTTCAGTAGGAACTCAAGGACAATGGACGATATTAAAAGTTCGAGCGCGACGATCTGATTTGGACAGCTCACAGCGGATCTATAGTTTTCCCTTTAGTGGAGCATTGTTGAAAGTAATATATATGTTAGTGACGAATGAAATGTACGCCTGTTCTTTTTTTTTTCTCTTTCCTGCCTCGATCAGATCCCTCTAACTATACGAGCTGCTGAACATGAAAACACAGAACTTCATCGGAAATTTCGAAACATATTCATTTGCTCGGCAGATGGAAATTCGACGCAATACGTCAGCTTTCTTTATGTCATTTTTCTTAACCTTTTGGCAGCCATATGCGCCGCCTCTCCATAGTCATATTAAACTCGAAAGAGGACACTCAGAGTCAGAAAGTGAGTGAATGAACAAGTGCATCCCGTTATTATTTGCCTGTGTCCTTCCTACACAGCGAGCCCTTTCACTTTTACGCTTGGCCATTCTGCGATTTTTGTCCCAGCTCACGCCGTGTGTCCACCCCATCCCATAACTAGCTTGAAGAGACTTCTGCTCCAGTGCTTGGTGATTGGCTACAGAGCACACTCGCTCAAGCTTTTCCTTACATTTCTTGCAGTAGCGCTAACACTAGAAAGCAAAGTAACTAGAAGAGGCAGATGAAAAAAAAAAAAGTTGGCGCTGTAGGTATATAGCGTCATCTTTGTTTTATCTGTCACTTCTAGTCCCCCCCCCCCCTATGACGTTTCGGCAATACTACACAAAATGATAAACCAACACCAACATGTCCAAGAACACGTCGTCTTGATGCAAGCTTTTCTTCTCGGCGTTATCTATATAAAGAAATTAAAAGCCGGACGGTGTTCAACCCTGAACCAGACACGGACACAGTCGTTGCTCGGCCGTCCGGTTCGAGAACCGGACGGCCGAGCAGCTCCTCTAGCGTGGGACCACAACCACCACCATCATCATCACCATCATCGTGTCTGCTCCAACGCAGGTAAAGGACCTCTCCCATATAGATCTCCAATTACTCCAGTGGTCCTGCGCTAAGTGCGACCACTTTATCCCCGCAAACTTCTTGATCTCACCTGCACCCCAAACATTTTGCCGCCCCTTGCCACGCTTGCCTTCTCTAACGGTCCAAGCTGTTACACATAACAATCAACCGTTACCTTGCCTTCTCAACAGATGTCCTGCCCACGGTCGCTTCTTCATTTCTACTCAGGTATTATCAACGCGCGTTTAATCTCTGACCTACCTATTCTGTTACTGTCATTTAACCTTACGCCCTTATGATTTTCCTCCCAAACTCTCGATATGTCGTCTTCAGTGTAAGTTTAAACAATGGCACCAACCAAATGGGGCTTTGCAAAACGCACCCAGGTGTCTGCAGAGACGTCGGGTGGAAAGGAGGAACAGGCAAATTGTGTTTCTGAACAAAGCACCTGCTTCGCATAGTTTCCTACTTATAAAACGCACGCTTCGCTTAGCAAGAGCGAAAGCTACTGCTTTCTGAACAACAGAGAAGTCTGTAAAAGCAAAATGAGAAACTTCCTTTTTCTCGTTTACGGAAACAATCAGTGTTTTCCTTTTTCCTTCGAAACAAGAAAGAGATGGAACCGCCGCGCACGCACCTGGTGCCAGAGCGAAAAGAAAGAAAAATAGGCATTTATTCTAGCACTTACGGCCGCACGAACTACTCCTTCGCCAGAGCGCCTGACAATGCTGGGCTAGAACCTGCGCACTTTAACCGAACAACTTTCGCAGCTGGAGTTGGCTGAATCATTAATCGAAGTCGCTAGCGGAGGCTCTAATTTAATTTTCGCGGGCGTTAAAAGCTTGTGCAGCCCGCCTAGACGTGTGAGAACCAGTGCGCCTCGTTTTTACTTAGTTTCGTTCTGTTCCTTCGTCACTTGTATTGTGCTTTCGTACAGTGGCCAGGCTTCTAGGGCGGACAGGGCAAGCACTCCCGTTGGCCGTTTGTGCGCTTGACTTTGTTCTGTACGCGCAGCCTATCGCAAACTAAATACAAGCCTGTCCGCCGTGACTGGAAAGAGTGCACCTCTGGTGCTCTCTTTTCAATTCGATGAAATTTCACAACTTTCATTTCGAAAAAAAGGAGGACGCCACGAAGTGTGAAACGCGGAACGACTGCTCATTTTCCCTCCCAGTGCGACTGTTTGAGGCGCTATGACATGCACTTTTTGTTTTCTTTTGGGCGATGTCCTTACTCTCCTATTTTTTGAAATGCTTGCCGGCTTATCTCAGAAGAACTTGGAATTTACTCGAGGATATGATCGCTGAGTACAGCAGACATATTTTATATTTCCTCAGGTCTACTAACATACACGTAAAACACGAAACAAAAAGTTGGAAATGCGCACCTTTTCCTTTTATTATTTTTTCCACTGAAATATACGTTTCATACACCCAACTTGTTGTATCGCTCTAAATGTGCTACTCTCCGAAACTGCGTTCCGAAATGATAACTCTGGCAGTGTGGCTCACATGCAAGTTGAGAAAAGCACACTTAAAGAACTACAGCCGAATACGACACTTCCTAATGCGAAGTGTGAGCGCGGCTGTGCGAGCGCGTTATTACGAGGCGGTTCACTGAGCAAGAGAATTTGACAGAGCAATATTGGGGCACGTATACCCACTCTTGGGTACTGGCCAAAGCCCCATCACGATTCAACCGCCGTGCACGAGAATCAAACCCGTGTTCTTGAGCTTAGCAGCACGACGCCGTACTCACTAATTGCTACTACGCCGGGCGTGAACTCACTTTTCTGTGTACTTTACCACTACAAAATGGCACACTCTCCTAATTAACGAAACAGTTTAATAGTTTGGACCAGTGAACGTGCGGAATAGATGTACGTATTAATGAGGGCGTGCACAATGAGCCTACACGTCCATAGTATCGAATTTTTGCGTTAAGCCTTCATTTGTTCGCTCTGAAAATTTGATTTCTGGGGTTTTTTACGTCCCAAAACGACGATTTGAGTATGAGAGACGCCGTAGTGGAGGAGCATCGGAAATTTCGATCACCGTGGGTTCTTTAACGATCACATTGACATCGCACAGCACACGGGACTCAACACCGCTGAAAATTTGCAGAGAGATGGCGTTCGACATCCTTATTGCGCAATACAACACTTCGAAGAATTATTTGCGCGTGTTGCAAGTAAAACAGTATGAAAACTTGCACCACCGCCTGGCCGCAGCGGCTGCGAAGGAGACAGCAACGCATAGCTATACAGCAGGAAAATTCCTATAAATTTGAGAGCAATATGTGCTTATACGCACTCCCACGCTATAGATCCGCGAGCTTTATGTTGGTGACCACTTGCGCAAGCGGTGTTAGCGTAACGAAATACCTTAACGCTTGTGAGATAACATGTACGAAAAATGAAGGCACTGTGTATTCAAATGCGTATTTCGCGCACCGAGGCGTTATACAAAATGAAACTTTTCTATATTGAAAGAAAAATCGTTCCTACAATGTAAGATAGCTCAGAAAGCGAGGCCTTTCATATGTTGCAATGCATTACGTTACACGGTAGAGTTGTATACGTCGCAAGTAACTCTTGAGTGAATGTCCCTTACGCGCCAGCACGACCGCGTTACACGAGAAGGAATGGGTAGCTGCGACTTAACTCAGGAACCCACGACAGCCCCGCCACGGTGGTCTAGTGGCCATGACACTCAGCTGCTGACGCGAAGGTCGCGGGATCGAATCCCGGCCGCGGCGGCTGCATTTCGATGGACACGAAATGTTGAGGCCCCGTGTATATGCGCTATGTGAGTGCACGTGAAAGAACCCCAGGTGGTCGAAGTTTCCGGAGGCCTCCACTACGGCGTCTCTCATAATCACAGCGTGTCTGGGGACGTCAAACCCAAGAAATAAAAAAGGAAAAGGAAAACCAGGACACTTTTTTGCAATTACAGGAGAAAGAGCGCGGCTCAGCCTCCTACAACAGTTCAGACTAGAAGAAGGCGTGGCGGCGGCCATTGCCCCTTCCCCCCCTTTCTAAATGAACTGCTATCGCCGCCTCCTCTTATAGGACAAGCTCGCTGCCCACCCTGCCTGGCGCGGTCGTACTCCAAGCGCGCTAATGACCTGGCACGCAATTCCGCCCCTTCGTCTCTCTCCGGCGTGGCTGTGGTCCGCCATAATCTTGTCCCGTGGCTAAATCGATCGACGTCAGACGCGGGACAGGCCGATCAGTACGACTAATTGTTTTTTCCCTGCGCCCACTGACTTCGGCTCGGTCGCTCTTAATCGCCTTGCCGCGTTCGTGTTCTCGCTGTGGGCAGCTTCGTGCGCTTACGCCACGCACGGGGTCGAGCTGTGAGAGAGGAATTAACCGCTTTTTGATGGGTCACGCCACGAAAAACCGACATTAGCGAGGAACAAATACATGTCTCGAAGGCGAGCGATCGGACATCATACCAGGACCTAAAGAAAGAACAAAAGAGCGGTGCAACAGCTAGGAGTGTCAGCGCAATGCAAAATACCATTGCTGCTCTACGTGTGGACAGTGAACTGTGTTTTTAGGGGCAAGGCACCTTAGGGGCCTCGGGCTGTCGGTGTCTGTTGTCGTCACGGTAAATCAAGTTGTGAAACGAAGGTCAAAAAAACAAAAACAGAAATATAATGGATAAGACCGATTAGAAATAAACTGACATGATTGAAACTAATGTATAACGAAGGAATATGCTCAGGATTTAATTGCAGTAATAACATAAGTTTGTTAAATTCAGTTGCGAAGATTGTCTGGCCCCCATCCTGGAGGCAGTACAGTCAGACGGTGTATGTGTGGGGTTGTGGTGTGAGAAGCGATTCTAACGAATTTCTCCTAATGCGACCAGGCTGTCGGCGTCTAACGTCGTCGTCGAGGCCACGGTAAAGCAAACACATTAGCAGCGACTGACGCTTCCTGTGGGAAACACCGACGCATGACCGCATGCTTCGCATCTTCTCAGGTTTCATGTTACTGGAGCTGTCATTATTTTTTTTGTTGTTGTTGTTGACCGCCGTTATTGAAGCGGAACACGATTAATAACTGCTGGAGTTTCATGTGCCGAAACCACGATGTGACTAAGAGGCACGCCGTATATAGAGATGTAGTAATTTTTAACCGCCTGTTGTTCTTTAACGAGCACTCGCATCACCACAGTGTCCAAATGTGACCGCCGCCTTATAAAAGATCCGACCCGCGTCCTTTGAATCAAACGCCGGGAACCGTAAGCGAATGTAACACAGCGGCAGGCACAATGTAATTTCTAAAAATGCATAAAAATGCAAACTACTTTCTTGTCCCTCTCCCCTTCTTTCCATCCATGCATCCATCCACCTAAGCCTAAGCTGGTCCAAAAACTCATCTAGATCGACCACGTTTAACAGCCCGAGGGTAAACAGGCGCTTGAATTTGCTTTCTTTCAATTGCCGCCTTACTCATTCTGTATCGTGGCTTGTATACAGAGTATTTGTTTTACTTTGGCGTTATACAATGTTTCTACGGCATAGCAACACGGGTGGAAGAGCACAACTGCGTTGCTTGGTCACAGGTGCAGTTCTTAAACGGAGATGAAAAGGAAACACATTTGTGAACCGAGTTTGCCTTCAGAGAGTGCATATTCAGTAGAAATCGACCTAGAGAGAGTAGAAGAAAAATAACTTTTATCCTGGAGCGACTTGCGCCGAGATGTCTATGAAACTTCTAGTTTTCACTTATGCGCAGCAAGTTCGATGAAAACGAAAATGGGACTTCGGGTCGACAACACCTGTGAACATCGACACCGGGAGTTTGGAATAAAAAGCATGGCTGCAGTTTCCAATCTCAAATTTCTTAAGCTCATTTCACAGCATCAGTATAGACATCAGACGAACATATGCGGCGGAGATTAGGTGCATACCTGCCGCTTGTGGGGTGCACATTCGCACACTCCGCAGTTATGTGACCTGTGGCCACGTGGTCTGCGTTTAATTGGACAATTGTGCTCCAGGATTTCGAACATTGATTTATCTTCCCCTCTATCCTACATCCGCGCGACAAGATTAACCGATAAATCTTTTCTTCCATTCCGCAGACTGAAGGGTATGACGCATGCCTCATTATCTAATTAATCTCTCAATGTTCCCTATACATACGCTCAACAATATGAGATTGATAGCACTGTTTGTTAGAAGGCAAGCAATGCATCCATGTGTGACTTCGTTGCCCATGTGGGCTAAAGCTCCGCATGCTCCGGTGACTTGACGATTAACATTCCAGCACAGCAATCGAACAGCCGGAGAAGTAGTAGGTGGACCTTAAGTGGAAAGTTGGCGATATGACCGCATGAGCCATCCGTCTTCATCTCTGTCAGATGAAGGATACGTTTCCTTATTTCGGGGTTGTGAATTCGTATAAAGGAGTTCTAAAGACTGCACATATTCTATCGACGAACAGTCTTTGCGTATGACCAAATGCCCGTATGTTGCACTTGCGGAAACAAACGTCGGTTGATGACGGTATATGGTTTTTACCGGCAAATGTGTCAATAGTGACCGGAGAGCGCCGTTACAGACCATGCGGTGTTAGCGGTGACCGACGAGTTACAATAATTCGGTGCAGCATGGCTGTAAAGGGACCTCGTTCACAGATAGGCAAGAGGGAGAGGTATGGAAAGGCAGGAAGGTTAACCAAACGCGCGTCCGGTTTTCTACCCTACCTAAATAGAATGAAAAATAGAGGGAGGGAGAGAGAATAGAACCAATCACGAGCACACTTTCACAAGCACATAGAGGCGGTCGCACAGACCTGTCGACTTCACGTACATCAGTAAGGCCTTCGTTGCCTTCTAAGCCATCGAAGAATATGGCCACGGTCCAAGAACCTTGACTGCTGGAAACGGTTTCGAGTACAGTCTGTTAAGCACCATTTGAAGTTGGTAGCGCTGGTTCTCATGATGACTGCAAATACACAGCTCTTGTTCAATTGTTTCTTCAGTTTCGGGCCCCGCCACGATGGTCTAGTGGTTATGGCACTCGTCTGCTGATCCCCAGGTCGCGGAATCGAATCTCGGCCGCGGCGGCTGCATTTCGATGGAGGCGAAATGTTGATGCCCGTAAGCTGTGCGATGTCAGTGCACGTTAAAGAACCTCAGGGGGTCGAAATTTCCGGAGCCCTCCATGACGGCGTCTCTCATAATCAGAGCTGATTTTGGGACGTTAAAACCCGCAAATCTATCTTCAGTTTCGGAAAAATCGCAGGTAGATGTGTGAGCCATCCCAACGCGACACTATAGTATGCCTTTGTAAATGCCACCCCCATCCAGAGGCTGCAGAATGACGTTGCGTCGGGGCGGGAAATTCTTGATGGCAGGTGTAGCGTCAAGTTAGGGTCTTGTTTATGTAGGTGCCTCCTTTGATAGTTAGGAAACTACCATTGATCGCGCGTAATAGAGCGAGCCAAGTTTCCCCATATGTTCATCGACCGCGCGGCGCGGCGAGGGGCAAGTATTTCATTGATTTCGCGGCTGTGTGCCGTGAAGATTAACAGATACGAGACGTGTATTGATATTGAAGCGAGAGACACATCCTCTGCCGAGATAATCCGGCTGGCGGTTATTCAAGTTTCATATAAGACCTCACGTTTGCACACCAGTAATATCCGGCGATTTGCACAAAAGCATCCTAGAAAAAAACACACACTCGCCCAGCTATACTCACTAAAATGATCAATTGCTCAAACACTGGTGTGGCGAGACGTCCAATAAGGTCCCTGGCCTTATAATCTGGAACAATTTTTTTTCCATGAGTTGAAAATTTGAGCACGTCGGGGTGACATATAATATGGAAGTAATTTCGAAGCCCCCGCAATAACCTCAAGAGCAGTGGCAGGCAAAACACACATCAGACGAGTAAGCGACGTTCCAAGCTAATCAAAATTATATTGAAATTTTGTTTCATCCGGCTCGCAAGCCTCTAGATTGTGCTCCGAGCAAAAAAAAAAAAAAAGGAAAGAAAGGAAGAAAGAAAGAGAGAGAGAAGGAAAGAAAGTGTAAAAAGAATTCGTAGAACTGGGATCTCAAGGCAGACAAAAGAAGAAACGGCCTGTTTTCCTTTATGCTACCTTGAATAGATAGTGCACGACGAGAGCTTTTCGAGAGCCTTCTCTGGAAGCTTGAACGTTTCGCTAAGTGCAGTCTTTTTTTCTTTTTTTTTTGCAACCCGTGAACAGAACCACTGCCCCCACATGTTTTCTATCCGTTTGAAATACTTGACGAGAAACGTCGTACATCAATACGTAGGTAATATAGAGGCAGGTAGGTCGTCCCTTTGAACTGGCTCAGGAGATAGTTAACTCATCGTTTGAGACTATAGCGTCGGCATACGTGGAGCCACGTAGCTCTAGTAAAAAAACAAAAAGAAAAAGAAAAGAAGAACCCCGGGCTCTAGGATTGCGGCAATGTCGTGTTTCACCCGGGAGTTTCACGGAATCCACAATGCGTGTACCTATGGCCGGGATTCGGTTCTTGGCTACTGAATAGTCGTATTCCCCCCTTACTTTCCTGTCTCTTTCTTATTTTTTTTTTGTCTTTAAGTTCAGCGCATGCGCGATCGGATTACGTGGGATTTGTCACCACAGTCTGTGTATGAGAGCGACGTTTTCATTTCTTGCTTTTGTTGAGCACAGTTTAGTTAGTGGGCGGGTGCTGAGCTTAGTATTTCACCTCATTCTGGCAGGTGAAGAAGAAGAAGAAGAAGAAGAAGCAAAAAGGAAGAAAAATATGTGCGAAGGATGGAAGCAGCCGTGTGCGCAATGTCCTACAATGAAGCCTAATGCACTTCCACATTCTCGAAAACTTGCTGGCTGGACGGTTGGGCTAGAGAGGTTCGCGAGAATTCTGGCTGCGCACAGGAAAATTTTCAGCTCGTTTTGCTGCGCTGGCGCCAAGCAGCGTTATGTTTATAGCTCAGCACCTCTCGTTCACATCCGAGGGGAGGGTAAGGAAATAAAGAAAGACCTTTAAAAATTTAAAAAGAATCATAGAAGGACATCAAGCTCGAATTTGTATGCGGTAGGTGCTACATATAGCACAAGGTCAGTGCAGTATGTGAGTGGTTAAACCGTAAGGTAATTATATACAAAATAAGTGGAGGTAACTGCGCACCGTATTGGATGTGTGGCTGTGAGCCACACGTGAGAAAAAGAAGGACAGGAAGGAAGGATGGATGGGAAAAGGAAGAAAGAAAGAAAGAATGGTAGAATGAAGGAAGGGGGAAAGTGAGAGAGTAAGTAAGGAGGAAGAGATGGAACAAGAAAGAAAGAAACAGTCAAAGAAAGAATCAAAGAAGCGTCGAATGAAGGAAGGGAGACGTGAGGTTTCAATAACGTGTAGTTCATACCGCATTGGACGTGATGTTTTGAGCTAGTCCACGTAAATTCTTCACCAGTCACCCCAAAAGTGCATCAAGCGCTAGGGGCTAGTTCCATTCGAGAGACTTAAGTGAACATTAAGTGAGGGTCCCCTTTTGATTTTGTTTTTCTTCATCGCACTTTGCGTACTCACAGTGAAGTACGTTATTTTAGATTTGTTTGCTACTGATGCTTTTCATCTACAGCGCCTCAGAGTCAAGCGAGTCGTCCCCGTGACGTAACATTTCCTGCTCAAACGCGCTTATTATTGACGCGTGAGCCGTAACTGTCTCACGACGAGCAGAATGTGACCATCCGGCTTCGACATACGGTACAAAAAAAAGAAAAAAGAAAGCTCACTTCTCGTTCCCTTCGAATATGTCTAAGCTGCCATGGTAGGGAAATAATGTATGAATGACATAAGTCTCTTTCGATCTTGATACAAATATCGTGGTCGGTAATTACCATTTTTCTTCCGTTTTTAGTTGCGCATTAAAAACCGAAATACTCAGTCTCCCTGTCCTAGCATTGAAATAGCGTGGGTAATTCCTAGTACCGATCCTTGCATTTATATCAAGCTAGAAGAGTAAAGAAAGTCGCTTTCTACGAAAATAGAAATATCGCGTATTGGTGAAAAAAGCTGCTGACGCTCTCCAAACACTGCCTACTAAGACAAATACCTAATGATATCTAATATTGGTACACTGAAGGCTGCACCGGAAACATTTGTGAGGTTAATGTTTCATTTATTTTACCCGTATCGAATATTCAGAAATGGCATCGCTTTTCCGAGAAGTTTGAGGCGCAAGGAGCATATCACAGTCATTTTCGTGATCATTGTACGGATTAATTTTCATCTTCATATGACATATTACTGCTCACAGTTAAACAGAAATGCACTGGGTGAACGACTTGGCGCTATGCGCGAGCGAGAGTTGACGCACGTGTAGGTTAACGGGGACATGCGACAGCCTAGATGTTTGCGTGTGTTTACAAGCGGCACCGCTGGCGCCTTGCTGCAAACGCGCAGTGTTTATTCCATAAAGAAATTCCAAAGCGGAGACTATAGATGAGTTGAGGCAAACGACACGGTGCCCGTCCCCGGCGGTTGCATCTGGGGGCGAAACGCAAAGGGAGATAGAGAGGAAAGGAAAGACTTGCAATGATATTTAATGGACGTGAAAGGACCTCAGGTAAGAAAAATAATTTCCCCGTGCTGGTTACTTTATGACCTTAAGGTAATTTTGGCTCGTAAAACACCATAAAGTTTGTTTTGTTTTTTGTAACGCAATGAGACCTTTGCGAGCGGTATGCCACGAGTGGCCTTTTCTCCTTAGCCAAGCGCTCGTTTCATGGCAGAATGACGCTCTTGGGCCGTTATTTAGCCGTGTTTAATGCTCAGAGTACTTACGCAAAGCTAAAGCGACAGTGTCTGAAGTGTATAGAGCTAAAATACCGCCGCAGCGGCAAAAGCAAGCACAGCAGCAGCGGCGCTCTCACGCCATTTCATGCGCGACTGCGCCCCCAGCGGCGGACGCTGGCTCCATATGAAACTGAGGGGGCAGTTTCGTGACCAGAAAAGCTATTGAAGGAACCTAGTACCATGAAAACAGTACATATCGCAAGCACTAGATCTGTCCAGAAAGCACGTGCGCGAAAAGCATTTTATCGTCTGTTTGAAACTTTTCTTCTCTATGTCCGTGCATTGCCCAATTGTTGTTCTCGAAAGGAGAGGACGCTATTTCCTAGTCCCAGTCCGGAGCGTGGCTCAGCGTCGCTGTGTCTAAAGTTCCTAAATATTTTTTCGGAAGAAAATATGTAGGGACTTTAGCTGGGTCTACAGGGAAGGGAATTAAAGACTAGAAAAGAGAGAAAAGCCGTGACGGAGGGCTTCAGAACTCGGCTGCTAACCCAAAGAACGCGGGATCAAATTTTTGATAGAGGCGAAAATGCCAGAGGTCCTTGTACTGTGCGTCGTCACGTTAAGGAGTGCACGTTAAGTGCACGTTTAGGGACCCGAAACGATGAATGTTTCCGGGGCCCTCCACTATGGCGTTCCCCTCTTCTATCGCTTGCACTCACTTTCCCCTAGCCCTACGGACGCTGAGCCGTGCTCCCGACGTGGGCTGCAGAAAATAAGCGTCCTTTCCATTTTAACCGCCTGGGGTTCACCAACGTGCATTGTTCGGAAGCCCAACTGAGTGCCCTGAGAGACTTTTCGGAAGTTTCATACAACACGTGAACTGCGACGTGAAAAGAGAAAATGACATGCGAGGGGCGAAAGTGAGCTACACAAACACCTGAATTGCTTACCTGTTGTACTATAGCTGGGTAGCTTCGATAATATTATAATCGATTGTTACATTACAGAGGTGACAGCTGGACCCACTTCACACAGGTTGCATGTTTCGATGTAAAAATGCACGTCCCACTATCTCGCGACACTGCGGTGACAGCACGTATAGATGCGTCGCCTGTCCGCGAAACCTGCGTCTACGGAGATGCCAGCCACGAGGTGCGCGATACAACAGCTGTACGTGTCACACCCATACGCCTGAGTAGTTCGTGCTCAAGCGAGTGCTGCTGGTGCTAATTAAGACCATAATGAGCCCTTCGGAGGGAAAAGTGGCAATCAGCGATGAAGAGGGACGCTGAATTTACTAATCAAAACCGAGGAAGAGCAGCCCTTCGACGCCGAATTCCACGCAGCTATAACAGCTCGCGTAGCGTCAGCCGCAGCCGCTGTCGCTCTTCAACGGCCGAAATGGACATTCACGGTCGCTTATCGTGCAGCCACTTCAGTTGGTGGTTCTTCGACATAATACAGCATAGTCTATGCTTTATATCAAAGCTGTCTGGGGGCCTAGGTTCGGGCTGAAAGTGTGTGAGTCGACAGACATCGTGAGCCGGTCTCCGAGGCAGTCAGACGCACAGTGTGTATGAGTATGACTGGTCTGTGGTGGCCGCCAGTTTTATTCTCATGCCCGGCACACTTGCCCCGTGTCTCTTGACACCTCACCACACAATTACTGCTGTAAAGGAGTGTTTTACAGTGCATAATGACGAACAGAAGTTTATTCTAGACTGTGGAATTAATGGAGGCCTTTTTAGAAGTGTTGTCTATGTCGTCCACCTGCATATCATGGCGAGAACAGCTGTACGTTCAAAGCTCGGGAGTCTCACTAGCTGAAGGGTTACACCCGTGCTAAGTGATATTTTCTTGCCAAAAGTGGACCGAGCCGTGCATTATGACTTTGGTAGGACTGCTGTTCGTGCCTTTAAGGTACGTGGACGACTACCTGGTTTTTGTCAATGGTGCACTTGAGGACAGCGTTGAGGAGGCAAAGAAAGGTCTTCACAAAATGGGGGGCTGGACCTAAATTTCACCGTTGAGTTGCCATGCGACAATAAGTCGCAATTTCTGCATATCTGCCTGCGTTTCCATGTGGCCCTCTCAAAGACAGTAAAGAATGGTATTTTTCTCTCAGGTATGACGCCTGCCCTGCATAAATCTTGCCTCCACGTAGTAAAACCTAGTGTTGAACACCAAGCGGAGAGACTGAACCCGGCAGGGTATCCGAGCTACGTAATAGCAGCAGTATGTGAAAGACTAATCAATAAGATTAAGTGTGGCGGTTCTGCTTCATCTCCACTTAATGACCAGGAGCGTGGGCGATATGCTGTGATATTTTACCATCATAAGATATCGCGCAACCTCAAACAAGTTTCCCAGCGTTATGGTGTCAACACTGTGTTTTCCGCCCCCCTCCCCCCAAAAAATGGCTCATTTGTGTGCGTGTGTAACGAAAGAAATTGGCAGGTCACCTAGCAAGAGCCCTTTTTCTTTGCTACACCAGCCATACGCCTATCCAGGAATATGTACCTTGCGATGTAGTCTATGAAGTCTTTTACCTGTGGGTGCGTCAATATTGGACAAGCGAGTCGCTGTGTTAATGCTCGTCCTAATGAGCATTCTAAGAATATTTCGTCAGAGAGGCATTCCCACGTGGCCAAGCATTGTAGGGACTGTGAAAGAGAAAATAACAAGAAGCGCCTGCCGCTTCTAAAAAAAGCAAGAATTTTATATCGACACAAGGACCGCATTACACGGGAGCTTTACGAGGCATATGCGATTAGGAAAACGCGTGGATGTGTCACCGTTCCGTCGGTGGTGCTTGCTGATTGTGAAATGCAATATCTATAGATGCGCATTGAAACGATCATGTGGCCTAGCTCATTGCACATATGCCATCTTCCACTCAATAAATTTTACTTGCTGAGTCTGCGCATGTGGCGTCCTTTTGCATTCCCTGCTCATGTCCATGTTTCTAGCGTAGTAAAAAACTTTCCTAGACTCTATAGTGTTACATCTACTGCGGTTAGCTTGCTTTTCCTAACGGTCTTCTACGTAAATGACGCCGAGGTCCACCCATGAGAGCCGTAACCGCAGTCTCAGAACCAATGCTCTGAGCGGCAATAATAAAGCGGGCGTTCGCTTTATAAAGTTCGAAGGGAGCCATGGCGGCGCGATCTGAAGGAACGAAAGGAATTTCGGTGCTGGCTGCGGTACGTTCGGCCTGATTTGCCGTACAAGGCTGGCTGACAGCCGGAAACTATTTTTCCAGGGGCCGTATAGTGAAGCGGCCGCCACAAAGGAGTAACGGGATACCCTTATGTGCTGTGGCCGCAGTGACCATGATGAAAGCGTAGGTCCTCGTCGAAGTACCCGAAGCAGATGGAGAAAAAGTATGAAGTTTTTCGTGTGCTTTTCTTTGAGCGAGCGAAACCAGCGTCAGGAAAACAGGGACTCGTGTTTCGGCAGGTTATAACCAGGCCTACCCGCGCTGTGTTTGATGTGCTGCCTATACGAGCGATCGTCTCTTCAATACCGTGGAACGTTTACAGAAGGAACGTCGTCCCATTTGTCATACCTTCGTAAATGCAACGCATTACCGCCGTTACAGTTCCACCAACACTTAAAGCAACCATGGCGTTTCCCCGTTCCTCCGAAAAGTAACTATAGTTCCAGGAACGCCGTTCCTAGAACTCGTCGTTCCGGGAACGTCGTTCCTTGAAAGGACGCTCCGTGCAACACTGGATGAAAACGCACTTTACGTGAGTTAAGCGAGACAAAGACACGTCTTTTTGTTGAAGCTTGCGATTGAAATGCAGACATGAGAGGCCATCACAAATCAACGTTCTGTAATGACTGAAGGCAGCCAACGACGCGATAGGTTGAATCAAAGCCTGGTCCCCGAGGTGCCACGTTACTATTCGTCCACGGCGACTCTAACGTTGGCGCTCACTATAATGAGAGCGCTGACGTTACGTCCCACCAAGAGGTACCGCTTAGTCACTACACTTCTGTAGGATTGACTGGTAAAGCCACGCTTAGCACAGAAATATTCAGTTCGCACGAAGCCGTTCATGCTGCTCGTAACGCTTGGCTCAATGCTAAGCAGTATGTCACAGGCGATTTCCTCGCTCACTGCTTCGCGTGGGTTCGACTCCCGCATTGCGTGGGATCTGCCGTATTTTCTTCTACGAGTAAACAAACGAGCTTTAGCTGTACGTTGTGGCATTCTTCATCGTCCTGCGATAAGGAAATAAAAAGAAAAGAAAAACACCTATTGTAAAGTTCGCTAACATCCGCGCACCTCAAAACACATGCCGCAGTTTCCCTCAATAGCGCGTATTCGCCAGTCTAAAGCGGTCCCCATTTTGCGACCGATGCGACCTTCTCTGTTAAAACTAAACAAAAATATAGAAAGAGAATGGAAGGCATTGTAAGGGAACGACCTATGCGACTGTCCTCAGCTTCAAATAACTCTTGTAACTCAGTAGGCGGCGGCTTTACTTTCCACCAAATCCTGTCAATCTTTTAATCCACTTGAAAGCACGCAGGACTTCATTTGTTACAGTTACAAAACAGTTTCTTATCACAGTACAACAACGTCATCCTGTCTTCAGCTTAGGTGAATCGCGACGTGCAGCGACGCATTAGCATTGACGGCCGACCAGTAACAATTATGTTTAATAAAGAAATAGTTTCACAAACGGGTATACTTGAAGTGACGCGATGTGAACCACCGAGTTCGCTCGCCTTATATCGACGGGTGCTTGTCGTCGGCCTAATCTTCTTTATCGTGATAAATGCTTCCAATGTCCGGGAGGCGTCGTTCTTCGTGGTGTTGAGAGCTTTATCGTCCATTCTGCTCGCCGTGCGATTATTTGAATCATGCGGTACGCTAGAACAAATAGAAGAGGATATGCGGGATGATAGATAGATAGATAGATAGATAGATAGATAGATAGATAGATAGATAGATAGATAGATAGATAGATAGATAGATAGATAGATAGATAGATAGATAGATAGATAGATAGATAGATAGATAGATGGGCGGGCGAACCAACGAATGAAAGAATGAGTGAATGAGACACCTTTTCCACCAGCTCTTAAACCTGTGCAGCTCCACTCAGCTACGTATAACCATGCCCTTTTGTCCACACTTCCTTGTTTCTTTTGTGAACGCAAGTTTCGGGCGACCCTGTATAGTGTCCTCGTTTGCTGCGCGTCCTTGACCGCGTGCTCTGCACGCCTGATGGCCGTCGCTCTGCATTTGTCGTTTGTCACCCGAGTGGCAATAAGGAAGGGAACAGCCGTTGTCGCCCCGCCGTTCGCGTTGTGATTTATCGCAGCGGCGAAATTGGTGAAAACGACGAAGTGCGCGCTCCTTTGTTGAAGCGCCCAAAAGCGAATGCAGAAACGGCAATGACACCTTTGGAGCACCGCTTTTCTTGCCATTATGTGCTTAGGTGCTTTGTTCCTCTTACATTCTTTGAGCCTCGCTCCCGGAGCTTTCAATGTGACACTTTTAGAAGGCTGGGACCGTCGAGCATGAGAAAGCCAGCTCGGTGTCATAATGAATGGCCGTGCAGGAAGACCATAGGAGCTATACAATGTTCTTTCTACTCTCTGATTTTCTTCGAAAACAAGAAAAAAATTCGCGTTGTGCCGAACTTGAGCGAGATTTGTTTATGCATAGGGTGGCCTTGTTGCTGCTTAGAATCAGCGCTTGCGTTTACTTTGCCACAGTAGCAGGCGGCGCCTACCTGTGCGAAAGAAAGGCCATAAAGAACTCATAGCCTCAGCTGTGCCTTAGTTTACTTTCGTATTCATTTTATTTTTCTTTGACGACAGAGCCTGCTTTGAAGTTTTGTTGGCGGCTCAGCGGTTTCTTCAAAAAGCTCCACTGCTTTCAGCTCTTTTTGAATAGCTCGGCGGAGCTTTAAGAACTTTCTCTTTCATATTCGCTGATGATGGGCACTGACGATCTTCTTTTCGGTTCGTCACAAAAGCTTCTCAGATGTTCTTGCCACAACGTGAGCGCTTGCAAAGCTCGGTTCTGTGCCTTAGTTTCTCGGGTGTCTCTGAAATGTGCGCACGATCTGCTTATAGGCCTCACAGTTTTGTGTAATTAGATTAGTTATGCGTTACAGCTGGAACTTCTCACGTTGAGGGCCTACTCTGGCATTTCTGCATGTATAATCGGCCAAATACATTGGTTTGCAAAGCTTGACAGACTTCACTTAACCCAGTCCGAGAGAAAAGCAAATATCCTTCCGCAGATTCGCATATGAAATAAGGAATGTGTGTGTGTGTGTGTGTGTGTGTGTGTGTGTGTGTGTGTGTGTGTGTGTGTGTGTGTGTGTGTGTGTGTGTGTGTGTGCGCGCGCGCGCGCACGCGCTCGCTACCACGGCGCACAGTAAAATTCATCATTGTAGTCCTCATCAGCCTGCCTACGCCCACTGTAGGGGAAAGGCTTCATCTTATATGCGACTGTTTAAATGCGTGTGTATGTGTGTGTGTGTGTGTGTGTGCTGTATCATGAGCTGTCATTCTATTTCCTCTCCATCTTTCGAGCTCCCCCATCACGTATCCATGTGTAGGGTACCGAACCGGTTGTCCTGAACTGGTTAACCACCCTACGTAACCATCTCCCCTATTCGTGCTCTCCTCTCAAGTTCACCAATGGCAGTGGCAATACTAGCACGGCTCTGGAAAATTAGCATCCTACAGGAAAACTAGCGCGAACATACGCAGCGGATGCTGTATACAGCGCTACGCCACGTCCATGCGGGCTATCATCACCCTGACAAAGCTGCCTCATTTGCCAAGCAGTGTTAGGTGAGCGGGAAGCTCCAATATCTCATTAAACTGCCGTGAACTTAACCTGCGACTCCAGATGTCTGCACAATGTATAGGTGTGGGCTGATATATAGTGAGCAATGTATATCAGTCAATTAAATGTTTTCTTCGGCTGCAGATCCGAAGGTCGCGGGATCGAATCCCGACCGCGACGGCTGCATTTCGATGGAGGCGAACTGTTGAGGCCCGTGTATTGTGCGATGTCAGTGCACGTAATCAAAAAACCCTAGGTGGTCGAAATTTCTGGAGTCCACAACTACGGCGTCTCTCATAATCGTATCGTGGTTTTGGGAAGTAAAATCCCGTAAATCAATCAATCAGCACCGGCACCTCCTAAAAACACTATGGTGAGAAAGGGGAGAAAACGGAAAGAACAACTGCAAGGTAGGAATTTGAAAAAGAAAAATAAGATCGAAATGGTACGGGCGAAATGAAATCGTAAGACGCACGCATAACCGCGTGTGTGTGTGACGTGTCCACTGTGTGTCTGACTTTTGAGTTCCGTCTATGTGATCTTTTTTCACTGTATTCGTGATTCCTATACGGCGTTGAAATAACTGGGAGGCAAATTTCCATCCAGAACAAGAGCGGTCCACTAGTAGTAGCTCACATACCTAAGCGCTTGCACCCAAAAAGGGCAGGCATTTTCCAACTCGCTCACTCGACCAACGAAGACTGCATAAAACAAGTGCGAAGCAAGACATTTCTCAACAGTAAATGCGAGGAGGGCAGTGAAAGAAAGCTATATAGCTCCACTTTCTTCTTTTTTGACCAGTTGATATTCACTTGTCATATTTTTTTTTTTGTCTCATATGACTGAAGCCTCTGAAAATGGGAAAACGCCCGTGTCCCGTCGTACGCGGCTTCTATTTCAAATGCAAGGTTTTGACGTCGTTTGATGTCGCGTTTGCTATAAATCCCGCACCAGAACGGAGGACGTATGCGGAATGAACACCGAGTCCGGAGGATATATATCGAATCGCGCTTCTTGAAATGACGGGACTTTGGGCTTCTTTTTCCATGGCGGAACACTGTGCCGCGAAATATTTCACTCGGTAAATCTGGGCACGCGTCACAGAAGAAACAAGAATGAAAAAAAAAAGCTATACTCTGCTTCACTACAGTTCCGTGCAGCAGAACCAATGCTACGAAGGACATCGAGTGCAGAATCCTTCCGAGGCGAGACGAAATGATGATGATTATGATGATTATGATGATGATGATGATGATGATCCTTCACATTTGGCATCTACCCACTTGCGGGGATTCGCCAAGACTCAGGAGAATTTGAGGCAAATTTACTAAGTTACGCTACCTGAAACGTTTATTCGTCCTTAGATGTGATTTTGAATATTATAAACGTAGTCTTTTGATACGAAATAACATAATAAAATAAAATGACAATCAATCAATGGAATAGAGAATAATGGAATTAGTAGTTAGGATCCAATAACTGAACAAGCAAATCGATTCGAATCCGTAATGAACTGTTCCTGTTCGTGTGTCCCAGCACGGAAGACCCTAATGAAAGAAGTACAGTGCCATTGTTCGGACACGCACGTGCGAGCCGCTTCTTCTTCTTTTCTTCTTCTCTTCTTCTTCTTCTTCTCCTCTGTAATTTGGCACATACCCAATGCAGGGGATTGGCCAATACTGCTTTGACTTAAAGAGTACTTTTGTATGTGTGGTTTGGCGAAACACAGTGATGAAAATTAAGGTAAAATTCTTTTGGTTTCAGTTAGAAATTTTATAGTTGCTAAACAAACATCTCTGTGACTGTACCCCGAAGTGGACCCTCCAAACGAAAGAACAGTCATTTCAGTAAATTCCAGGCCTAGTTGGCGAACAATTTGTTCGAGAATTGTCCTTTGCTGGATTTTGAAGCGGCGACAAGATATAAAAAAATTGGTAAATCGTTTCCTTCTCATTTCAGAAGGGGCACAGTGAGCAAGCAATCAGACCGGACCTGTGCAAATAAAAATGTAAAGAGGGAATTCGGCAACATAGTTTTATGATGCAACCTCCGTCTCCCTCGTGTAGCATAATCCGCTAGGCCAGGTTCATAAAAGTTGTGTGTAGCCTGGAGAAACCGTCAATACTGGCTCTGACAATTCTTTTACAAGTGTAAACGCGCTAAATCTGGCCGCCGTTAAGTGTGCAGATGGTGGTAGGACCCGAATTATAGGCGAATTAAGCGACGACTTTGCTAACGAATCGGCAATTTCACTTAAAAACAAAGCTTTATGGCCAGGTACCCAGATTAAGTGAATACATTTCACGTGATCAGGAGCTAGACCGCTACTGCCAATATGGGCCTCACTTCATCCTACTCCTTCCAAGGCTGCAGCTGCCGCGGCAGCGCCCGCCATTGGCAGATGAGAAGCCGCGGAAAGGACGCGTTTAACATGTGTTCGCCCTCCGGATAGGCTAAAGAGGCCTGTAGCTTCCACAGTGCTGCATGTAACTTCTGTAGACGAACTTGAGCGCGACTGCTAACAGTGTTCCGCTGATGTAGGCGGTTCTTTCCATTATAGGTTCGACAGCGCTGAAGGCTTAGCAGCGTCTGCGCAATGCCGACATCCATTAACCGATCATTTCCGTGTGGGCCTGCTTTGCATTACGCTGTCGGCATGTGAGCGGGTTCCAAAGGGATGGAAAGAAAAAAATAATGAGCGGTGTAGTTGGCTAAGCTAGAGGAAGTACTTTTTTTATCACCGAACGATTCCGCTCAGAAACACACGACACCTTGATCGACGAAGACTATGGCATATGACTCCTGGTGACTTTAATGAGCCGAACGGTTTTCCGCCTTTTAACTTTTGATGGGGCTTGGGACACCCATAACTATGCAGAAATACCTTGGTTAAGGAGCGAAGTTCTTATATCAGTAATGCTGTGTCGTATGCGCAGTGGTTCACTTTGAAAAATAACGCCAAGTTTGGAGGTTCCTTTTGAATAGCTCCGTTAAAGCACGTCATTGTTTTTTGTCTCATGTTGTCTTGGTACAACGCGAAACGATAAAAATTAAATGTATGAAACTTTTACGCCTTCCTTTCAAAATGTTGCAGGATTGAGCAGCTCTGCCCGCCCAGCCATGCATGGGCGATGTGGTACTTGTCATTTATTGCGCCTAACGGTGCCTTCAGGTCTAACTAAACAGGAAGGCACACATAACAAGTTCAAGCTAGTTATAACGAACACTGATATGCGAACTATCGGATGTATCGAACTGAATAATAACATTGGCTGGTCACGCGCTTCACTGCCGTTACATTTGTTTGTTGTTTTCTTTTGCTTGTTTGTTTGTCTGCTTGTTTTTTACGAATAAACGCGATGTGTGTGTGTGTGTGTGTGTGTGTGTGTGTGTGTGTGTGTGTGTGTGTGCGCGCGCGCGCGCGTGTGCGTGCGTGCGTGCGTGCGTGCGTGCGTGTGGTGCGCGCGCGCGTGTGTGTGTGTGTGTGTGTGTGTGTGTGTGTGTGTGTGTGTGTGTGTGTGTGTGTGTGTGTGTGTGTGTGTGTGTGTGTGTGTGTGTGTGTGTGTGTGTGTGTGTGTGTGTGTGTGTGTGTGTGTGTGTGTGTGTGTGTGTGTGTGTGTGTGTGTGTGTGTGTGTGTGTAGATACTTGGCACGTGAAGCTGAAAACTCGAAAAGGACATAAATAGCAAAATATATATTGAAAGACAATCCGCAACCACATTTCTTCGAAAAACTTGCGAAATTACGGTCAGTCCAACCCCCCCCCCCCCCAAAAAAAAAGAAAGACAAATTGAAAATGTGTCTTTGACCATTTGCGCCACCCAGTAGCCATCTCACGTTGTGGTTTGCTTGGTTCGAAATGCAGCAAGGAAACGGGCAAGGATTAGCTCATAGGGTTTTAAGAACAGAATTACGCGTTTTTCCATCTAAGATATTTGATTGAGGCACATTGTCGATTTCTTAGTCGATGTTTATCACAGTCGCTGCAACGAATATCGGATACAACGGACTAGTTTATGGTATCGATATTGCTTCGTTATAAGTAGGTTAGGCTGTCGGATGTCGTAACGATTACTCTAATTTTTTTACTTACTCAGCATCCCAATAACTACTGTCGGTGGAGGCGAAAGGGCCCGTGAACTGTGCGATGTCGATGCACGAATAAAACAACAGACCAAATGATCGAAATGTCCGGAGTCCTCCACTATGCATTGTTGTTTTGTCGGGTTTTACGTCCCAAAACCAGTTCTGATTATGAGAGACGCCGTAGTGGAGGGCTCCGGAAATTTCGACCACCTGGGGTTCTTTGACGTGCACTGACATCGCAGTAGCACACGGGCCTCAACATTTCGCCTCCATCGAAATGCAGCCGCCGCGGCCGGTATTCGATCCCGCGACCCTCGGTTCAGCAGCCGAGTACCATAGCCACTAGACCACCGTGGCGGGGCCTCCACTCGTGTGCTCGCCTTATGATCACATCGTGGACTCGATCGGCACTTAAAACACCAGTAATTCGTATGTTATTGTTATATTCAAAATAATAGCCTAATCGAAATATCCTCGAAATGCTATGAATATAAACTCACATGTCTAATCCCTTCCTATATCTCTGTTTAAAACTAGCCCTCTCATGAGAGTTGCTTGATGAGAAAGTTGGTACGTGGTTTTCAAGGAGAGGGAACCACTGCAACTTGGAAAATGGCTGCAACCTAAAAAAATAATAATAATAACTTGGGTTAGATCCCAGCCGCGGCGACCGAATTTCCGATCGAGGTGAAAATGCCAGAAGCCCGTGTACTGTGCGTTTTCAGTGCACGTTTAAGGACCCCACGTGGTCAAAATTTCCGGGGTCCTCCAGTGCGGCGTTCCTCTTCTATCTCTTCCCATACCCTCCTACGTTGAGCCGTGCTCCAAAAATGGCTGCAAGAAATAGCGTCCTTTCCTTAACATTCGAAAAAATATTGTAGCGCAAAATGGCACAAGGGCGTAGAAGAAGAAGAACACACCCACACACGTCCGTGTTCAAATTTTTGCGCTAGCAACATTTTTCTGAATATTATGTACCAACAAGCCCATATTTCCACTCCGACTGACTTTATGAAAGGCAAAATTAGCACCCACCCATTTAGTAGCACAAGGCTACAAGAAAATCCATACGGATTTTTTAAGAAATGAAAGCTTCCTACTTGCCGAAAAAATTTCTCCTTGTCCTGGTCCCGGATACGAATTTTTCGGCAACCAGGAAGCTCTCATTCCTGAGAAATCCGTACGGATTTCCTTGTAGCCTTGTGGTACAAAACGGGTGGATGCTAACTTTCCCTTTCATAAACGTTTCTCCACCTTGCGAGTTTCCGCAGAACTCATCTGCCATATTCTGATTGACTTTTCTTAACGGAACCACAATCAAGAAACCAGGACGTTTATGTCGCTCTCTATACTTTTCTGCCTCTTAGTTTGTTCCGTTTTCCAAGTAGCAGTGACTCGTTTTCCTTCTCACGTGCTCACTCTGTTTCTTGTATCCCCGCCGTGCTTTTCTTTTTTCCTGGGTATGATCGTTCGTTCTCGCCGTCTTCTATAACTCTTCTGTCGATCTCTTCGCGCTACTGCTCTGTCACGCAGATGATGCGACCCTGTCTCGCGGCCACTGGTAAACTCCGGGAGCGAAAGATCAGGCAGTGCCTTCGAGAAGCGAAGTCGAGGAAAAAAAGACCACGACAAGGGCGGGCGTGACTACAGAAAGCGCGGGTCACGCACCAATCGAAACTGCTGTCACACGTGTAGGAGACCGGTCCGGCCGAGCGACGACCGCTTTGGGAACGGGATCACGACGTATAGTGCACGTGCTTCATGCGACGGTAGCGTCGCGCGCGTCTTGTTCGGCGATCGTCTCGGAGAATACATGCCCTCTAGACTGTGGGACGTGTTCGGCTGCGAGGCAAGGGATAGAGTGCGTCCTATCGCTCACGCCAATCTACATAACGTATCCGAGCCCTCGAAGCTCTAAAGTGGCCAGGAATTTGTTCATTTTTGCTTTGCCTTTTCTCTCTCTCTCTCTCTCTCTCTCTCTCTCTCTCTCTCTCTCTCTCTCTCTCTCTCTCTCTCTCTCCCTGTGTGTGTGTGGTGTGTGTGTGTTAATATCTTCTTGAGTTATAGGATACAGAGATTCGTGTGAGGCATAGACCGCGTAGTGCACCTCACTTCTGTTTCTTAAAAGAAGACAGCCCTTATTTTTTGGCTGCCTTTAAAGCCTTCGATTGTAGAACGGCCCTTAATTCTACAATTTGCGTGTCCCTCTTTCTTATATGCCTCATCTTCCCCTATTCTGCATCTCCTTCCATCGCTGAAGTTTAAGTTGAGCATATTTTCTTGCTTTGACTTCTATCTTCAGGGCAGGAGGACGAGAAGATGGTAGACCGACACCCGTATTGGAAGAGTACGGAAGAACATTGCGCAAAATAATGTTCAGTTGTGGTGGAAACTCCGCTTCTATGTGATGGGAAAGGCTTCCTCGACCACCAGAATGGCCAAGAAAGATAACAGTGACAGCAATTGGTCACTGTAATGAGCCCGAAATTGGTCGCTGGCGAAGAACAAGAAGTCTGGCAGTAAAGACAGGGCGACGACAACAGAAAAGAAGATGAAGGAGAAAAAGCAGACAAGAGAAAAAAAAAACAGGAGGAGGGGTGAGGGTGTGGTGGGAGAGGAATAAAGTAGAGCTGCAAGAAAATAATGAAAGAGCACAAAGCAAAATCTAGCTTCGCTGCCACTGTGCTTTTTCCTCTGCACAGGCCTGGGAGTCTTTTTCTTCTCTGTTTTAGTTTTTTTTTTTTTTTTGTCATCACGCTTTGATGCCTTTTTCGGTGTTTTCATTTCTGCCAGAGCTCCAGATTGTCCGAGGACTCTGACGGAGCCGTTCCGCCACGGCCATGAATTCCGAGATGACGCCTCGTCAGAACCCTCGAACCTCACTGACACGCTGCAATATTGCGGACAAGGGCCGGAGGTAACTTCCACCCGTCTCACCATTGCTCTATCCTGGAAGAAGCCGTCGCGTGGCGGCAGCTACACATTGATTCCTCCCCCTGTCTTTTCACCCCACACAGCTTTCGTCCTATGCAATATCCCTCGTTACCGTCCTTACTGGGGAGGGAAGTTCACATTATATCACAGCACCAGGGAGTGACCATGTACACCGTGCTATTCTACTCCTACAGCCTCACACGGGGATTTGTACACCCCCCTAACCCTCTCCACCCCCCCCCCCCCCCCCGATCTTCTCCAGATAACCTATGGCTTGGTATCCACATCCCCCCGTACTGGTTACACCATGGTAACCAGTTTCTCTCTTTCTTTTTCTTGTCGCGTCCACTTTCTACTATCTTTCATTCCCCTTACCCCTCTTCCCATGCGCAGGGTAGCCATCCGGTCTCAGCACTGGCTAACCTCCCTGTCTTTCCTCTTCCTCCTCCTCCATGGTAACCCCGCACCCCCCTCCGCCACAGAAAAAAAAAAAACGTCGAAATTCTGGATAAACCCCTGCCCTCACGTTCCTCCTGGGAGACTGCGCTGACCAGCTCAGCACCGCAGAAGCAGCGCTGGCTGACCCAGCGGGCACTTGGAGTGACGTGAGCAAGCCTACGAGGAAGACCCCTCATCCTCTTTCAATAAATGTCTTTTTTTCCTCTCTCCCTCTCTCTCTTTCGAAAGAAAGGTGGGGACCTAACACCGCCGCGGAGAGAAAATAACAAAAGATGGCGGTTTTAAAGCTTTCTGATTTTGAGAGGCCCCAACAGCTACCCCATAGATTGAGGGCTCGAAACCGTCCTCCCTCTCCTCCTACGCAGAGAGCGTATTGGGCACATCTGGTTCTGTCTTTAATCAAGTTATCGTGGTCGCTGCGTTTGCACGCGGCCTTTGTTATTTACAGTTCGGCATCGTAGCTTTAAATCTCAGGAAGGTGCTCGCGAAAACGTATAGATGGGCAAGTTATTTGATTTCTTGCTTGGAAGCGAAAAGTGATGCTGTTTTGTGTGGTTTTACGTCCAAAAACCAGCTCTCATTATGAGAGACGCAGTAGCGGAGGGCTCCGGAAATTTCGACCACCTGGGGTTCTTTAACGTGCACTGACATCGCACAACACACGGGCCTCAACATTTCGCCTCCATCGAAATGCAGCCGAGTACCATAGCCAGTAGACCACTGTGGAGGGGCAAAAAAGGGAAAAGTGAGGGAATTTTACTGTGGAAGCATGGCAAATACGGAAGGTGAACTGCAGGGGCACAAGCGAAGCCACTACATGTTTTTCGCATCACGCTGATGTGTACGCCTATCGTTAGGCTGCCGTCCAAGTTACTGCAGGGCATAGTGTCTTCATGTCAACGAAGCACCGAACGCACCAGTGTTTGTTTTAGTTTATCTCTTGACAATTGTGAGACAACTTTTGATAAGCCGAATATCCCTGCGGCAAATAATCTACATTGCGAGCGCCTCTTACAGTTCATTGGTGCTGCAATGCTGTTCTCTTTGCAATAAGAACGTCACCCCATTTTCGTGAAGCACTAGAGGAACATTATTTAGGAGAATAAACTGGCAGTTGAATTTAACCTGCTAACACGCTTAGAATGTACATAAAATTCTTTTTTACTTTTCTTGCTAAATACTTTTCATATTGTGTTCATTGATTCGATTCTATTTTTCTATTATTTTGCGGTTCGGTAATTTTGTATTTGTTATTTCCGGAGATTTTTCTACTTGAGGTGCCCGCCCCAGCTATATCATGCATAACTATGTTTAATCTCTGCCTGTACGAAGTGCCTGTGTAAAATAAAATTCAATTAGTACCCACACTAGTCTTTGCATATGAGTCCATTCACTGTTTGTGGACTTCGTGTGAGGAGGAAAGAAATAAAATTCAATTCTATCGCAATGCAGAACAGTGTTTTAAAGTGTGCTTCGCCGCGGCACAGCACCGTCGTGTGACGAAGCATTCTTAAAATGACGCGGGTCCACTACTCGTGATAGGACGTAGCACATTTCATTCCTCAAAAGCGTACGCACGGTACATAATTGTAGTACCAGTTGGTGACCTGCGCCCGAAAACAATAATAGCAATAATTTATAGCTGTGTATGACATTAACGCAGCTCTTAGACAGAATGAATAAAGATGTAAGCAAGCTTTCACATACATTCTTTTTTGGGGGCGTTCGAGTTATTTCCAAATGCTCGGCTGCCGAGCCGAAGGACGCAGCTTTGATGCTGGCCACGGCGGTCGTATTTTCGATGGAAGCGAAAATGCTAGAGGCCCGTGTAATGTGCGGTGGCTGTGCACGTTATAGAGAACCCCAGGCATAGTCGAAACTTGCAGAGCCTTGCACTACGGCGCGACTAGAAATCACGTCACGGTTTCGGCACCTAAAAATTATTATTAGAGGGTTTTAATTTGCCTGCAGACTTCATTAAACTTACAGACACCGGTTTACCGGCAGCATTTACGGCAGAAGCAGAACTGCTAGTGACATTTAGCGACGGTTTGCAACGCATTCGATTTTCTTTTTAGTCGCGTGGGAGGTCTCGTAGAAAGAAAATTTTCTTGCGCAGCGTTTATCCCTACTCAAGGCTGAGCAAACTGCAAATGAGTGAGCGCCTCACAAACTGACTTGGTTGCGGCTTCAGAGCATTTTTGTTGTTGTTGTTGTTCTTGTTGTTGTTGTTGTTGTTGTTGTTCGCGCTTTCTCTCTTTTGTCTTCGTTTGAACTCTAAGCTGCCTCACTTATACGGTACGTTTATCTCTTATATCTCGCTGACACCTGTCGGCCTGCTTTTCTTTTTCTGTTTCACCTTCGTCCTCCGCACACGGTGCATGATTTCATGAAGCATAACAATAATAAAAAAAAAACACAAAGTACCAAGGATAAACGAAATTTTCTTTTCATTTAAGGGCAACAGTGACTTTTCCGGTTGTCTAGTGCTGCGCCAAACTAAGCACCAGTAGTGCCGCCGTAATGCATCGGTAACTACAGAGAACCTATACATTTCCTGACCTTCTTATACGAAGAAACACCTAAAAGAAAAGCGCAGTAATCACACCTCTCTAGACCCAGCAAACCCTGCAATAATCATCATTTATCATTCGGTGAGTGCCTAAAGATGTGTGCCGTCGACTCAGGATGCATCGAACCCGGAAATATCGAATTACCGCCTATATCAAACGGTTGAAAAATTATCTCGGATGGCCACGCGGAAGTACATAAAGACGTCTCGCACTTCTCTGAAAAGCACCAATCATCGGCTTCATCTAGGATTAAAGGCAGTGATCTGTTACCTGAGAACCACGCGGATTCCTCACGCCAAGTAAATGGTTCTAACTTTCATGAAAAATAAAGCGAAGGACTCGAACTTGAATCTTAAAATGCTCAGAAATTTCCCGCCGTAACTTATACAGCGTGACGTCACAAACCACGGCGTTTCTCTTTGCATGTTCTCACCACATTGGATCAATATAATTCTTTGAAACACACCATGTTAAAGGAGTACTCACACCAGTTTTTGAGATTCTCGTATTGTTGCTGTAAATCAAAAGCACTGGCATGGACAACCCCTAAAAAAGTATCATGGTGCCTCGCAACGCAATGAATATATTACAGTCCGAGCTGTCATGCGTGTAGGTGTAACATAAACCGCACTTTAAGATTTTTTTCTCAAGAATTTTATTTTGAAAAGTTGAATTTTGTTCACTATAAAGCACGTGGTGCCATACACAGGGCTTGCGTGGTCGGCTGCTCCGAGAAACATGTTGGCAGCACGAGATGATTATTTCAGCAGTGGACGCCTACGCCGACACTGGTGTTTCTTAGACACGATCTCCTTAACGCTATCGCGTTAAAACTTAACACTGATCGCGAAGGTATTTCGCTTTAACGATGAAGCGTATGCAGTACGTATGTACATACTGTAGAGCGCGTGAAGTTTAAAACGAGTTGCTAATTACCTTTGAGAGAAAACTCAACGCGCTGTCAGCGATCGTTGCGAGCGTTGCGAGGCGTTCCTTATCCACGTTGAAGCTTGTTCGAAGCGAAAATCAAAGATGAAGGTTTTTTTTTTCCCCGCTGATTAACGTATACTGTTGAGCGCCTAATATTTCGGATCTCCTTTTTAAAGATTAGCTTCCCAACTTTCTTTAATATCTTGGTACTTTAACGTCCTGTTGGTAGCGCCCCAAGGGCTCTTAACGCTCTTTGTGATTTTTCCTTTCTTTCCGCCGTTTTATTTCTTTTCATTTTTTATCTCATTTCGCAGTGCTAGCGACACCTAAAACGGTGCTTTTCTCACCTGTACATTTTGAGGAGAGTTAAGCCGATTATCTTTACTAATTCCTAAATGTATAGTGCGTCTTCTTTTGTCACTTCATTCTTCAGGTACAAGTAATATTCAGGTAAGCAATCCACCTTATCGTGGGCTGCTTGTTTTGTTGGCTTAGTCCACCTCCTCTCAGATGATGTCTTCTTTTTTTTAATTTTAAGTGCAGTTACATGCATACCTGATTTCGAAGTCGTGACAGCTGTCAAGCTGCAACGTGTTTTGCATTTCAGCTTGCCACTTCTGTCCATATGGAAGTAGGCGTAAGAGCTTTTCTTGGATGTTTCATAAGATCCAGTCATAAAAGGACTTTAGCAGAGCTTATGACGATTGAGAACAGGGAATGTCGCAGGAGCCAATGTTTCGACAAGTGGACTTGTCTTCGTCAGTCCACTTTCCGAAACGTTGGCTCCTGCGACATTCCCTGTTCTAAATTGTTTTTAGGGATCTGTTCATCGATTCAAGCCTCCATCTTCCCCTTAGCTTCTCTTCTAGTTTAGCAGAGCTTAGCAATTCGTCTATCTTGGTGTGTCTGTGAGTATTTAAACAAGTTGCCACGAAGCTCTGATGGCCTAAATGTGGCATTGTTTCTTCCCACCGACGTCACAAATTTTCAGCAAGCGCGCCGTCAGTCAAACGCCACCAGAGATGATTTCTGGAGTTTTAAGTCCCCAAAACCACGGTGTGATCACTAGAGACGCCGTAGTGGAGGGCTCCGGAAATTTTGATTGACCAACCGGGGAACTTTAACGTGCACTGACATCGCACAGTACACGGGCCTAAGCCTTTCGCCTTCGTCGAAATCCAGCGCAGAGGCCGGGGTCCGATCCCGCGACCTTCGGATCATACCATAGCCACTAGCTATGGTGTGATCGATTGGTGCGGCTGTAGTTAGCCAACTATTTTGTCCACAAGCGCTTTGCACGCTTTGCAGACTTTGTGGGAGCTACATGCCCACGAACTGCGGCGAATGTGAAAACGCGTGGTACGTGAGTCCAACTGCGTTCTACCACAGCAGCAAATGTGTTCGCCAGCTGAGCACTAGTATAAGTTAATCTATTCCCGGTCACAGCTGCCTAATTTTGGAGGGCAAAGGCTAGGGAAAGCCAGTGCAGCCCTATACCGGAGGGCAATGCCCTAGATTGAGCCAATCATACTTTTTATACATATTAAGTCTCTCCTACTTCAGAGCTAAAGGCCTGGATGTCGCTTTTGTTCCGGAATGTCAGTATAACGGCGTATATGCACACTTGTCATGTTTTGTAACAATCGCATGTCAACCCGCATTTATTTCCATTATGACCGTTGATGTCATCAAGCGGCCGACACCGCTGATCCAAAGGTCGCGGGATCGAGTCCCGACTGCGGCGGATGCATTTCGATGGAAGCGAAATGTCGAGGTCCATGCACTGTGCTATGTCAGTGCCAGTTAAAGAACCCCAGGTTGTCGAAATTTCCGGAGCTCTCCACTACGGCACCTCTCACAATCATATCGTGCTTCCGGGGGTAAAATCACAAATTATTACTAACAGTCTGCAGTGAGGCAAGCAAGTGCAAAATTCTCGTGCGTTTCAATGGCTCTCTTCGTATTCGGCATCCCAACTTAATTACACGTGTAAGATAACGGTTTCAAAGAGGCAGCATGCCGGTCTAACTGCTGAAGTTTTACGGACACATATCAAACATGTTTCTTTCACGTTTTCTTTTTTCCATTGTTTCGTGCGGCGACTCCATTTCCTCACATTCTCTTCGAAGAAAGTTCACGTTTTCGTTCCATGAACTGCAGTCCTTTCAGACTATAGCTTCCCTGCAAGATGTTTGATCTGCGTTTTTGTTCCGCGGCCGGAAGTAAATGGCGCGACGTCTTTGCACTTCCGCCCCCTGCACTGCAAGGACAGCTTGTCTGCAGTTCCAGCCGCCGACTCAGCCGGAAATTGGATGCCCTTTTTCTTACAAAGCCCCGCCTGCTGGTGCGCACGATGACTTCTGTGCTGCGATTCGTCGCGGCTGCTCTTTGTTTTCCCCCCCTGCTAAGCTCGTGGAAGTGCGAGTCCTCGCTCCATAATTCAGGCGAGTTCTTCAGGAAGTTTCCTTGGTTCTCATTAAATGCACGCATGCATTTATGCACAGCTAATTAAACACTCGCTATAGGGTTGACGCTTCGGCTTCCTGGTTCATGCGTTTTGCGAAGAAGACACAAGTAGCGATGGATTTTTTTTTTTACAACACAGAATAAGGATCGCCTGGTCGTAGTCGTCTGGTCTTCCTCTGTGTCTTGTCCAAGATTCAGCTCTGTCTGTTCACATTATTAAACACTACATGCCCATAACGTGCTACTTGAAAGTTGCTTTTGGGTGTAATTTCTTGATGATTGGTTCCTGTTCCACGAGGAAATGAAGGTCGCGAAGCAGTTCCTCCTTCGTTTCATCCTATTTAGCAAGAAGGAGACCGCCAGTATAAGTATGCCCTTGAGATGTCGCGAATTTCAAAGCATATATAGCCTCTTGCACTGACGCTGTTGCGGTCAGATACAGCTTTAGAAAGATGCCGGGACCTTTCTGTGACTTGTACGGAGTACTTTGCAGTCCTTCTTTTCCCACGAAGAGGAAACGGCTAGGTGTATGTATACAACAAATTCTGCCCTAGTTAATGAGATGGCGGTGTCCTAGTGCGGAAACATCAAGGGAAGTCCGGCAATGTTATTCACCGTATTATGATATGGCTGTTTTCCCATGATCCTGTAGCGGCCAGGGTGGTTAAGTTTGCTCAGAAGCTCATCAATGTTTTAAACACGGTGTAGTTTTAAATAGGCGATTGAACGATGTGTTCAAACCGAAACCGAAACGGGTAGACGCTTCGTGCAGCGTATGTGATGAACGTCACAGCCTCCCCACTATCAGAAATATGGAGGTGATGCCAGGAAAAATCAAAGTGACGAGGTCATTTAACTACGTATCGAGTTGTGCTGCAGCTTTCCCTAACTTGACATCGACGATTTGAGCGCCGAGGCGTATCACCGTTTTACTTTGACGGCCCGCCTGATTGGGCAGGCAACGTTGTAGGTAATGACGTCAGAAACACAGTATGGCCCGCCGTGAGGGTCAGCTAGAAATGTTTAAAATTCATTTTCTGGAAAACTACTTGCAGCCGCCTGGCTTGGCGTATACTATAACAGTGCCGAGGAGAATATAAACTGAAAAATTTCACTGCGAAATCGACACATTTCACTGAAAAAAGTCACCGGAGTTGTCCTTTTAGGGAGAGCTTCAGCACCCGTTGGAAGGCTTTCGCGATCGTTTCACCCCCCCCCCCCCCTTCCCTTCCCCCGTATTAATGAACTTCCTGCAGACAAGCCCTTTATCTCATTCAGGTAGAAGACTGGATGGATGGGGCAGGGTAGGCAGGGGATGTATAAGAGGATAATGTAATCATAGAGCTCCATTCACACCTTCCATAAAGTCTCCATTTAAACGGCATATATGTAAGGCGGTGGCGCACCACTCAACCCTCCTTATGGTGGACACTGTCAAACGACAGCCATTTTTCGGGCGCACTCCCCCCCCCCCCCCCCCCCCCCCCTTCGTTCCAACCTGCCTTTTCCTTTTTTAGATGCGGCCAGCTCCGCTGATTCAATCAGCCTCTCGCCGTGTGAACACGGCTGCGAATGATGAAAGCAAAGTTTCACAAGCGACTTTTCTTTCTTTTTTTTTTCAGGATACTGCAAGCTAAACCTTGTCATATTAGGGTAATGGAAGAAGCGGGGACACCCGCAAATGTTCACGTCGTTGTGAACATACAGACAGGCAGGCACACTATAGGAAATCGTATGGACGGGAAGTGAAAGCCGCGGAGTCACGTTGGAAGTGCTCAAGAAAAAATGAGAACTGGTGGCGTAAGAAAGTGTATGCAGATGCTCTGAAATTCGGTTAGACCCCTTGGTGGCGGAACTTTGTCGTCCTCCTTTCTATTTATTTCTTTTTTTTAACATTCGGCTCTATAACACCAAGGTGTTGGCGCCATGTGCATACAGGAAGTGTCCCTATATATAGGCTCCCCTCCTTAAAGTTTTAATGAGTTCTGACGCCGTCTTTATCAAATATCGATACCTTGTTTTCGCAGTCGTACGTGGGGAAGCGTAAAGGTGACAGCCGGCGAACAACCTCACTGTTGTAAAACGATATAGAGTGGCAGAAAATGGAGTATCAGTATGCTTTAAAATAAGGCGCAAAGCTTAAAAGCAAGGTACTATATATATATATATATATATATATATATATATATATATATATATATATATATATATGCCGACCACAACAATGGCGACAAAAAAAAGCGAGAACTCTCTTCCAAGAACGTGGAAATGAGATCGTTGGTCGAATCTGCAGCGGTCCCTATTTTACGGGTTTACTACTACATATAAGGTGACTCTAAACGCATATGCACGAATATTGAAAGCGCTTTTGTTTGTCTTCTTTTGTTTTTTGTTTGTTTGTTTCTAAACTGCTCGCTGAACTGAACACGCGATCCTCGATATACGCATAGCTCATCGCGCGGCCATCAACACAGTTTCAAGAATGTATACTTTCTTGGTTTTAACGTGTTGGGGCATACTTTACGGCATACGCGATGCAAAATATACACGGATGATTACACCCCCTCCCCCCCCTTGTCTCGTGGGGGTAATTTCACGCGCCGTCGCAATAATTGCAACAAGGTTACTCGTCAAAGTTTGTTATTGTAACAAGGTTACTCAAGCAACCACATTTAAAAGCCTACAAACTCGTATAGCTGTAAGTTGATGTATACAGCTATAATTACAAGCATGAACTTTTCTACAGATACAGTTGCACAGAAACCGTTCTGCTCCAACTAAGAACAAATGCAAAAGCATGGGCTTACTTTTAGCTACTCAGGTATAAACGTGGCTGCTTTGGACTCGTAAATATTCTCTGCACGGATTCGCATGAGCCACCGTGCAGTGCGGACGGCCATGAAGCAAGTTCCCGTATCGAGCCGGCATCTCTAGCTCGATGCTTGCCCTGTACTGCGGGGCGTAAACAATCCGGCATTCAAGGGCGTCTTCTAGACGGGCGCGGCTGCTATCCCGACACCGCAGTGGTTATGGCGCTTGAATGCCGATGCAATAGACGCGGGTACAAAGCCGGGGTGCTATCCTGGACTCTGTAAAATTTCGCCATGTTTTCACATTCTGTAATGGCGGCATTTTACTTTAGGGGCGAAGCTCCTTAAGGCGTGGGTCGTGCGTCCCCGATGTATGTAGTAGTAGTAGTAGTAGTAGTAGTAAGAGTAGTAGGTAGCCACCGGCGCGTGCCTGCCGGGAGGCACGCACGCACTCGCCCGCGAGAGACAACGTTGGCACAGGCGGCGTCTCCTAGCGAGTTTCTTGATTGAGAAATACCGACTGCTCGCGTTGGAGAAGCGTTCACCGGCAACCCATATATATATATGCACTGCATCTTGACTTGCAATGAAGTGCCGGTGGGAGATTTCACTTGTGCATTGTGCATAGTTGAACCGTGAGGATTCGTAGCATGCGCGAGATGTTATAAAACTAGATGGCGGTACTTGTAGTTGATGATGAAAGATGCGAGATGTTATAATAGTTTGATGACATTTACTCAAGTGTTTCACATTTAATTGTGGGGCGAATTGCACGGAAGAGTTTCACGGTTTACCGATGATTCCTTCCGGAGCTTCGCCCCACTCATCATCATTCACCCCGTGAATATGCTGTGATTTTTTAGGGGCGAAGCTCCTTAAGGCGTGGGTCGTTCGTCCCTTGTAGTCGTAACCACCTCGTTCTAGGATTGCGCTCGATAGCTCGCGCGCCGGGAGGCTCGCGCTCGCCCTCGGCGCGTTCCTCCCGGCGCGCGAGCTCTCTCACTCTTCCATCTGCTGTCTTGTGTGAGAGAGACAGAAAGAGAGAGAGAGCGAAAGACTGTCCGTTTCTAACGATGATGGGGGTGGGTTGGGTGGTTGTGGTTCGGTTATGAAAGGACGCTAATTTCTGCAGCCCATGTAGGGAGCACGGCTAAGCGTCCGTGGGGGTGGGGGGAAAGGGAGTGAAAGAGAAGGAGAGAAAGGCCGTAGTGGAGGGCTCCGGAAATTTAGACCACCTGGGGTTCTTTAACGTGCACTGACAACGCACAGTACACGGGCCTCTGGCATTTTCGCCTCCATCGAAAATGCGACCGCCGCGGCCGGGATCGAACCCGCGTATTTTGGGTGGCAGCCGAGATGATGATGGGTTTGTGCTAGCGCGTTACGGCGCGTGTAAGAAGCTGGTGTAAGACGCTGTGGCCTCTCCGCCTTATACTCTTTCAGCAGTCATGTGATGGCGTCGGCAAACGCGGTGCGCGTTCCGGCCTGTGTAAGGGGCTGCGTAAGACGCTGTGGCCTCTCCCCCCTTACTAGAGTGTACTGCATGTTTCTAACGCGTTTGTGCTAGCGTCCCCTTAAACGCGAGATCCCAGCGTTCGAATAGAGTGTTTCTCACGTCTTTACATGATGATCGACTCACGTCTTTACATGATGACCGTCGCTGCCACCTGGGCCAATCAGAGCTGCCTTGATGGCGGAATTTGACAATGTCCGGGATAGCACCCCCGGTTGGGGTGGTCTCACTATCGGTGGAGGAAGGCATGGTAGAGACCCGGGTACTGTGCGATGCCAGTGCATGCTAAAGGGCAACTCCAGCGACTTTTAGGGGCGAAGCTCCTTAAGGTTTGGGTCTGTCCGTCCGTTGTAGCGCGTTACCTACTATAGGAACGCGCTACTACTTCGATGCACGCGCTACCAGCTCGCAAAGAAGGAGGACGCGCCCTCACCCGCGAGAGACAAGCTTGACGCAGGCAGCGTCTTCTAGCGAGTTTCTTGATTGAAAAATACCGACTGCTCGCACTGGAGAACCGTTCACCGGCCGCCCATATATAAATACATAGCCACTGGATCTTGACTTGCAATGAAGTGCTGGTGGGAGATTTCACTTGTGCGTAGTTGAACCATAAGGATTCGTAGCGTGCGCGTTAACTAAATTAATCAGGATCTCGGCACGATCTACGATGAAGCTCCGGAGCTTCGCCCACTCATCATCATTCACTCCGCGGATATGCTGCGAATTTTTTTTTTTTTCAGGGTCAACGGCTCTCAATGAAATTTACAATATATATTCTCATGTGTACTGTAATAATATATCCCAAGCCAGATGGTTCCAAGTCATTTAGTTCTCGTGAAAATGAATTTTGAAAACTTTTAGCGGATTCATATGCGGGCCACCCTGTGTTTTTGACGTCATTACCTTTAACGCTGCCTACCCGAGCAAGCGGGTGGTCGAGAGCAAAACGGTGATACTTCAGCGCTCAAATCGTCGCTTTCAGAGGTTCAGAAAAGTCGGCATAACTCAATACATCGTTGCATGGCATCACTGATTTCATTGTTCTGGCAACAGTGGAATGTTTCTGATGACGGGGAGATTGTGACGTCATCGCATGCGCTGCACGAGGAATCCACCTGTTCCGTTTCCGGTTTGACCACATCATTCGTCCGGTTATTCACAATCCTTGGTGAGTCTCTGAGGAAACTGAAGCACTCTGCTTCCTACAGGACTTTAACTGCCATTGCAAAACATCAGAATATGGTGAGAAAACCATCGGCGTTCCCCTCAAGGTATAGGAGTAAAATCGTTTTCCTTGCATCTTCGTCGTGCTTGAACCTGCGAAAGGGCTTTCATTTTTTTCTTTTGCATTTTTGTTAAATATACACCAGTTAACGTTCGAACCGGTGCTCTGGACAAATGAGCTTCACGTAATCAGAATTTCCTTCCTTACTCGATGAACCGATAGCTAAAAACGATGTAGAACAGGGAATTCAGCAGGAGCCAACGTTTCGACGAGTGGACTGACGAAGTCGCTGCCCTTATGAAGACAAGTCCACTTGTCGAAACGTTGGCTCCTGCGACATTCCTTGTTCCCAATCGTTTTTATAGCGATCTGTTCATCGATACACACAGGACGTGTGACACGGGCATTCCGATGCAAGACCAGTATTTCCTTTTTTGTAGCTAAGGTCTCACCGTATATTTATTGGATGCAAGATTTTGCTGAAATTCGTATAAAATTCCCTCTCGAAGTTCTCGGCTAACGCGAAAAAAAAACAGTACGATTCGTATGCTTTTATACCTTCACCCCATGTAGCTGAAAAAAACATTAGCTCTTATATATATATATATATATATATATATATATATATATATATATATATATATATATATATATATATATATATATATATATATATATGTCTGTCTATGAGCTTCCTAACCTCCACACAGACTACGCGGTGTCCTGTCCACCTTTCTCATGTGTGTTCTCTATTTAGCCCTAGCGTCACGCCTGCATTAATTTAATTTCAACAGTTCTGTTCAACACGCCGTTTTTTGCAACCTTATCTTTTCAGCTACGCCCGCTACACAAATCTAAATGACTCAAGGAGTCCGTCAGGAGATAGCGTCAAGAATCCCGCCAGGAGATACCAATATGGTCGGCAAGAGACAGTGACATGGTACTCTACAATACTTCCCTAAAAGTTTTCATAGCCATATGAGAATAATAATAATAATAATTTCTTTTTGCTCAGCTGTCAAAAGGCAACTAACAAGCATTGCGAGCTTCCTTTAGTATAAATTCCTAACCAGGTCACAGAAAGTTATAACGTCCATGCATTGCGTATTTGCCGACAGCTATAGGCCCTGCAGAGACCACTTCTGCGTATATATGGAGAGATGTGGCTCTTCATTTTTGTTCGTGCGCTACAGCGCTTAGTAGAAAAGCACAGGTAAAAAAATGATGAGACTGCGTATGTGTGTGCTTGCTTTTTGCTAAGGCCTCAGC
Organism: Hyalomma asiaticum; assembly: GCA_013339685.2. NCBI lineage: Eukaryota > Metazoa > Arthropoda > Arachnida > Ixodida > Ixodidae > Hyalomma > Hyalomma asiaticum. The sequence goes on from CM023487.1 coordinate 27,286,976, forward strand.
GCATAAGCAGGAATGCAGAAGACTCAACCATCCAGTGCGTTGTATGGCAACTTCGAAAAGTTTCTACTCGTCTAAAGCAAAATTCATTTTCATAGAAATTCGTCAGCTTTTGAACAACTAACTCATTCACCAGTAGCGCCTATCTATCATCTTTTTACTAGAAACTATACTTCAGAGTTAGGCCGGCAGGTAAATGCGCAACGTATAGGAAACGACTTCTGTGCGTATTTATTGGCGCATCGCCCGCAATATGCGCTTTAAAACATTATTCGCGCAAAGTAAAGAGCTTCTCAGAAATTGGCTGGTAGTAAATTAAGGTTTCTCTGTGCAGCCGTTCTTTTTTTATTCTCATTGACAAATAGGATTCACGTAGTATAGATAAATTGCAGTTTATGCTGCCCTGCACAACCATATATATAAAGAAATAGTAATCAGCTTTAAGCACAGGATTCACTTTTCTTCAGAGTCCTGAGAAAAATGAGACTCGCGGTTTCGGTTATAGAATACATGCATGCGTACGTGTGGCAACGTCTTTTGTGGCGCATACCTTGCTGCCTTTCGAAAGTGCCCTCGGTTGTGACCTGAGAACGTGTCCAAAAGCCTTAAAAATACACAGAAAACGGGAGACTTGCGCCCTTTCTGCGGAATTGCTCAATTCGTTCATATAGCGGCACACAATGTTAAAAGTGTAGGAGTGAAACTATGGACAGCAATGTACAAAATTACACTATTCAGCTCTAAACTCCGATCCCGCGACCTCAAGCCGATAGACCACAACGGCGGGTCAGTGCTTGCTTATTCCTATAGAGATCGATGAAATTTGACAAATTTCACTCGCCGAGGGATCCGAAAACTGAACGGTCAAACAGCGTAGTTGTCGCTGCTTTTGCTCTATGTGACGTACTTTCTTTATTCCGGCTTTCGCGCATTGTACGTTATTATAGATAGCTTTAACAGCGCCGGCATTACCATACGTTAGGTATACGGTAATCCCGTACCCTCGCGATGGGCACGCAGAAGATTTAGTCTGTCAGATCTTTATCGGCCACCCTAATCATCTCGTGATTTTCCCGCATACTTGCCGAGCAGCTCGAGCAGGTCCTTTCGACTAAAATATCTATGTGCAGACCTCGACGGTCCGGCATTACTGTACGGTAAGCCAGCCGGCGCTGCTAAAACTCTCTATTTTAAATTCTTGGGTTTTACGTGTCATAACCACGGTATTATTAGGAAGCACAGTGCAATTTGTCATTTGTGTCATTTGTCATGCCAGTGGCTGCCTCTGCGAGCGGAACTTCGTGCTGCTGCTGTCTATCCCTATCTCTCGTTCACTCGCTTCCTTCTTCTCCTCCACATTTTTGTGCCCTCTCCCCTTCCCCAAGGCGTGTCCCCAATATGGGAAACAGCAATTAGCGCCTTTTTTGTTTTCCCTACAACTACTCTAACTATTAGGTGTGTACTGTACATAGTCATGATCGTGACTAACAAGAGTCACACGACAAACGCCATTGCTGAGCATGCGCATGCACTTAACGATGTCATTGACTGGAATAATGCCGCCATCATCACCAAGGGAAAGAACGTGTCATCCCGCCGGCTTCTACAATCACTAATGATGCAGTCGACGCCAGATACAATGAATAGGACACCATGGACTATGACTGCCGCTTACGCACGCTCGTTACGTCATCCACTGCCTACGTAAACGACAACGACTTCCAGTCCAGGCTCAGTGAACAAGGAGCTCGCATGCGGTTCCGTAACGTCGGATCATTTCATCAGGCTTGGTCAGTGACTGTATGTCATCTATAACACACTGTGTACACCGAATCTCTAGCACTTTCGCATCTGCCGCAATTGTGACCGGCGACCACCGGGATCGGAGCCGCGTCCTTCGGGTCTGCAGCCGAGCCCTGCATCCGAACAGCCGATGCTTCCATTACTACTGCACCACCATGGCGTTGCCTTTTGCTTGGCCTTCGGCTGCACTGTGATCTGCTGCAATGACCCGTGTGATGGCTGTCCGAACAGCGACAACTGTCGAGGCAACTTCTTTTCACCTTCTGTACCAACGAACCGTGAACTACGGCTAACGGGCGCTCGATCCTGTGAGTGAACAAAGCGCCGAGTGAGATCATTGCCCTATACAAGCCCATCAAAAAGACCTGCGGCGAGATATTGCGCGAAGGTAACGGATCTTCCCACTGCTCTTTCTGCCTTGGCGAGATTTCCGGTGTATCCTTATAAGGGGCGTGCGATGACGGGAAGCAACCATTTGATGTCACTGGGAGAGTTCAATGTGAAAGAGACGGTTTCCTTCCGCCGCCTGTACGAGTAGTGAACACTGAACACTACACTGCCTTTAACTTGAGCTCACGTAAAGCAATTTTGACACCATTGTCGCATGCTAAGGCAAAGCCGTATAAGAAAAGAAAGGAAACAAAGCCGTTGAGGCCCAATTGAAGACAGAATGGTATGGCCACTAGGTGAAAAGGAAATGTGCGGCTGCTGCTGGAACCACTGAATGCGTGCACAAGAATAGTTGGAAATACGTTGTTGACCATTTAGACTGCCATTCCTTTTTTTTTTTTCTGTTTTCCTAAGGAGAAAAGAGGGGTGGGCGAAGGTCGCAGCAAGTCCAGGACATTCTGATGAAGCGAGCCGATCTGAACGCGGCTCCTTTGCGCAATGGACTGAGTTGACGTGCTCGCAACAGGCAGAGCATTGCGTTAATGTTTTACTTGCCAATGTTCCAGAATTTTAACATGCGAAGAATGATTTCTTGTGTGCTTTATTAACAAGCCGTGTATTTTGGTTTTCGTTACGTACCCGCTTATTCTAGTGCAAGAAGTAGCGAGCATAATTTTTATTACCAACACATTTAGATACAGTAAATTAAAGTTTGCAAAGGAGCATACAGTGGGTCCAACGAGGTATTCTTTGCGTTGTCGCACTTTAAATTTCTATTTAATTTTTTTAACGGAGGAAAAAGAACCTATACATATAAAGGACATCGATCAACGAAAGACTGTCTACAGTCGCGTTAAAAAAACAAGTGTATGCATTCGCATTTGCTACGTGACTCTATATTGTTCTTTAATTATGACCCGCACAGGGACTATCTGCGCGTTGCTTCGGGGGCGTTCGCGAAATTTCTGCGTGATTTGATCAGCTCCGCCTTGATGCCCCAGATTCGTGGCGAAATTCTATGTCTTTCCACTCCGTGAAAAACGAAGACCAGCGAAACTGTGGCGATGGTATTGGCCCACCGCTGTAGAACTCTCCGTAGACGCGGCTCAATAGACGGACGCACTTTTAGTCGCATCCTAACCATGTGCCGTTCTATCACTTCAATTATTATACCATCGGTTCACTTAGGTCACCTTTGAAACGCTATGATTAACATTTCATTCGCTTAATTCACGTTTGATTAATATCAACAGTTTGATGAACTGTTGATAACTTAGTGACGAAAACCACCCTGTAAGAGAAAAGGAATAGCCGGCGCCACATATGGGCACTTACCGCTCCTTACATTACATTTAATAAAAAAAAAGTCACCTTTAGCCCCCTTTTGTTCACTTTTGATTCTCACTTGCATCACTTAATTCACATTCTCTTGTGCTTATGAGCCGCTGCTATGCTCCCTGCACAGCTCCCGGGATCGACTCAGCAAGATTGATACATTTTTGGGGTTTTAGGTCCCAAAACCAGCTGTGATTATAAGAGACGCCGTAGTGGAGGGTTCCGGAAATTTCGACCACCTGGAGATCTTTAACCTGCACTGACATCGCAAAGTACACGGGCCTCAACATTTCGCCTCCATCGAAATGCAGCCGCCGCGGCCGGGATTCGATCCCGCGACCCTCGGATCAGCAGCCGAGTACCACCGTGGCGGGAATCGGCTCAACAAGGCTACGCCTTTCTGCAGCAGAGTGCGCAGATTGCGCGGGTAAATACGGTATTTCTACCTGCAGCGCCGAAAGCGCAGTACACGAAGCCAGCGGAGACGAGTCCTTTCGGACCACAGTGCGATGCGCTTCGGAGCGATTCGGCACGCTGCGAGGACCGCGTGCTTTCTGAGAACGCGCGGAGCGGCGCAAGCCGTCAGCATGGTGCGCTGGTCAATGAGTTCCTGTTGCCAGGGTAGGGGGATCTCTTGAGCTGCTTCCACGAGCACGGGCGCTCTTTTGGCCACGTGGTCGCTCCCTGTCAGGCCTTGACAGAGGGGCCGCACTCTGTTACTAAAGTCCCTAGATTTCTCTGATCACGGATCTACGTCCTACGTTGTTTCTTGTTCTTTTTTTTTCTCTCTCTCTCTTTACTTAGTTGTGTACTCCCTGCGGGCAGCGCGATAATCAGGTGAAGAAAAAGAAGAATTATCCGGACGCTGCCTTCTGGTGCGTGGTCGCACATTTTTTATGGCGCTAACACTCAGCGATATTACGTTCCTTTGGCTCAGTACCTTGGATTCACCTCCGCGTGGGGGTTGGTACGGAAATTTAAAACAAAGAAATAAAAGCTCTCAAAAAGGTTAAAATCAGGAAAAAACATGTTCTTCAGAGTTAGTTGTATGAGGTACATGTGATATCAGGTCATGAGTTTGGTATAGAAAAAGTCTTCTTTTTCCCATCAGGTTGATTTATAAAGTTAATTAGGTTAAGCTAGCGCCGCACCGCATTCGATATGCGTTGGTATGAGCAGCGTCTAAGAAAGAAAAGAAAAGAAAAGAAAAGAAAGAAAGAAAGAAAGAAAGAAAGAAAGAAAGAAAGAAAGAAAAGAAAAAAGAAAGAAAGAAAGAAAGAAAGAAAGAAAGGCACGCCTGCGCCAAACCGCTTGCCCCAGTTTTCCAGATTGCGGATGTCTCCTCAGTTTCTGTTATGCTTATCCTCATTTATTCTACTTCTTACTCCGTAAACATTGTCCCATTAACTAAATTTAATTTATGGCGACCGTTTTCCCCTTTCCTGCCCGGAACAAATTGCTCCCCTTAAAAGGGGGTTCGAGAGACACTAAGTTTTGAGGCCATGAAAAGCTTTTCTGTATATGGAAAGACACTCACCGCAAAGTATTGGACACAACAGTTGTATAAAATATATTTCGCCTCGCTTGCGAAGAGTGCCTAAATGCGTTGTCGCTATCGAGACCGATCGCAAGCTGTAACCGACACTGTGTTGAAAGTGCAACGAAAGGTTCCAAGGAGCGACATACAATGAGCGGTAACCCGCAGCGCCGAACCAGCCTAGACTGCATTCTTTTTCTACTCTTTCCCTGGGATACAAGGTAAACCGTAGTCCAGAACATCACACCGCCCCCCAGCATAACCCCCCCCCTGCTCCCCACTCCCATCTTGACTGCCCCCACCCCTCCCCCTTTTTTTAAGCTCTCTATTGTGTCTTCGCTTCCTGTGTCAACAAAATCAGTGAAACTGTGCAGATGCTGCACGTGTGCTGCTGGCGATGGAGCAGAACATGATGAGTGACAGCTTTGCTGCCCAGCCTCATAGACGGTGAAGTCGCTGTCCAACTCTACGCACAGCAGCTGGAACCGCGATTCGCTAGCTTAAAGGGGTCGTGAAAAGAATTTGGAGATGCCGGTTTGTAATTTTCACTGCTTCAATACGCATTCGACAAGCAGATTCCGAAATATTTCGGCGAAATATTCAGTGCACATTTAACAACGCCCGTTTTAAATCTCAGCTTTCTTGCACTCCCGAAACGACTATGCGACACTACCGGCCGGCGTGGTACTATTTGGTGACGTTGAGTTAAGATATTTTTAAGTTCAAAGGCACAGTGAACTCGTGTTTGCTCTAAAGGAATCGATTTATTTGAAAGCTAGAAAGGAAGAAAATACTTGGAAACCGTGCGGTGCCACCATTCGGAAGAAAAGCTGCAGCACGGTTTGTTTTCCCTTGGCCTCCGAGGGCGCGCCAATCTCGGAGGTATGACGGCTACTAAGATGACGTCATCTGCAGAGTTGAGGGGAACGCGCGCAGTGAAACCGAAACCGCGTTTTGTATCGCTCTAAATCAACGCACACGGTGCAACGGAACAATGCATATTGTTGATTGGAGGGGCAGGATCCCGAATACGCACTTAGTACAAAATGTTCAGAAAACGTTTCACGACCCCTTTAAATATTGCAGTATTAAGTTATTTACCGAGAATAAATTAACATACTCGAGCGTGCTTCCATGCTGCGTACAGGAATAAGAATACTCTTGAAACAAAGAATGCATGAGACACGAGTTTGATGTCTCAATGAGACACCCGTGTTTCGAGTTTCTGTGCTTAATAATAATAATAATAATAATAATAATAATAATAATAATAATAATAATAATAATAATAATAATGTCCGTAAAGGGCACACATCAGTAACCTCATCCTTTAAGAGCTTCCTTTTTTTTTAGTACAGGTCGTTATGAAACATTGCAAAATAAGAATAAACAGTTAAACTTGGTAACCTATTCGCCAGTCGTCCATTTTAGTTAGCAACCGCCAGTTAGCAACAACAATGCTTGGCTACCCACTCTACATGCACGCAACCTTTCTTCAGCAATATCAATTTCATGACACATTTTCCGTGAAAAGAACAATACTTTTCTTTTTATTGAAACTTACCCTCTAAAATAACAAATCGGCCTTCAAGCTACGCACTAGTCGCGACGTCCACGAAGCATTTGGACGTTGTAAAAAATCCTCTTACAGTAGCACTTCGCTTAATATATACCACAAATCAAGACGAGTCGATGACCCGGCAACACGCTGGCATCGCGTACTGTGTTTATTCTGTGTACTCGTTTTTTTTTTCAAAAATCCGAACCTTCACATCACGCACAGCTAATTATTTTTTTTTATTGATGCAAAAATAAATTAAGGAGTTGTCGCTAATTATTTCATTCTCTTTCATGAGCAAAGTAGACTTGTGCACTAAAATTGGCCGTGAATCTATTTCCCCCTTACACCTAATCAACATGGCCTCAGTAGAAACACAATCGTTGCGAATATATATATATATATATATATATATATATATATATATACTCGCCGTTCGAAAACAACGCAATGCCTGGCTCAAGCAATTTTCTCAGCTAAATGCAAACTGGAATGGGACATTCTGAACACCTAACATGATGTGTTCTAATAAGTAAAAACAGAACACTTGACACACCATCTAACCCATAATATACGAATATAAGTCTCTAGAGCGTACTTCATCACAGATTTCTGGAAGTTCTTTTCGATGGATATATCAGTATTAATGCACATTTGCCAGTCGCCTTATACGTACACACATTTCGTAATGTGGAGCTCTATAGTATAAATTAAAAAAAAGTATTCTCATGCTATTGCCTAAGGCCTTGCGATACTTTTCAGGATATGTTTTGCTGGGTGGTCCCTCTCTGCGTTGTTCAATGTCACAGCATAACCTTTGAGTATTGCGTGAGCCACATAAATATGGAATGCGAAGTATTTTTGGAGTGTCGTGATGACCACTCTTTGGCTAATTTTATCAGAAGTGAACCACTTTGTTCCGGCAATGTGATACGGCATAAATTTATTAGTTCTAATCATGTTTTCTTATATGCTTGTCAAACAGTAAGTTTACGAAGTAACATTTTATATATGGCCATCTAGCTTTCGTACGCGTGAAAACACAGTGTTGAACACAGTCGACATTCGTTACTATACTGGCACTTATTTTTAAAATTTACGATACAGCACGAATGCGTGAAGATATTATAAAAGAAGGTTTAACTTTTAGATACGCAAATGCGACCTATTATCATTTGTAGCACGTTATTCATTACGTTTCCTATTTTTGTGTGGCCAAGTTACCTAGCTCAGCACATTTTACAGTGAAAATGGTCGTATGGCAGCGTCGCCGCCATGTCATTGGTCCTATATATGTATATTACACAAGTGTTGCCAGGCACTAGTCACTATGCCACCTCTGGGATTATCATACAAGAGTATTCATCTAATCATGCAGGCACATTATTATTGCGCCGTATTGCACAGGTCCACAATAACTGAGACGACGCAGCTCAACAGAACGTAGCTATTATGTGAATTATTTACATTGTTGCCGATTGAGTTACATTCACAGAAACAGAACAGACACTAAGGCATGAGAATTAAGTATTCTTGTGGCTTCGCTTTCGCCTCTAATTTCGCTGTCAAAAGCCACGCACAAGCAAAGGAAGCGTGCTATGTCTGGGTGTATGAGAATTTGTGAATATGAGTAAGAAAAGAACGTTTTGAGCTTTGTAAAATTGGCCAGCATCCTTTTCTTGGAGAAGCTTATATGCCTAGCGTGAGTACATTAAAAAAGAAGTGCTAATAGGGTCCTAGAGACGTCGCCAACATCATAACGTAGGCTTTTATCGCGAGCTCACATGCACAGGTGATGCTTTGGCAAAGGCGCGAAGGTCACGCCTGTCTCACGAGACTAGACTCGAGAATAAGGCGCCGCAGCTTCAACGACGACGCGATCTAAAAATAGCACGCTCCAGGTCTCCCGCCGTGACCGTAGACATTCACCTCGCACACTATTACGCGAAGAGTGCAGATTTCTCCTCAACACATAAGTAACAGTCGAAACGACAGCCTGTACTCTTTTTGGGTGTGTATGGTAATTTGCACTCTTCGACTCAGTTTCTTCAACTCGAGGCGTACTCGTAGACAACCTGGCCCCTCAACAACACCGCGGCCTCAGAAACGGATCATTTTTCGCGGAATTATTAAAAATGATCCACCTGAAAACGAAGTTGCACAACTACGGTCACTCCTAGGAGAGCTTTCAAGAACTTTGGCCAACTTCTTGAACGTTATCGCCAACACATCGAACACAATCGGCCGGCGAGTCTCGGCGACGCCTAAGCACGCATTCCCACGCTCAGCGCCAACGCGACCAGTAGCGTCACGAGCAGAGCACCGTTCGGCGACATTCGGTTCCAAGAAACGGCCCCACTTCCGGTCACTATCTCGTCCTGCACGACGATCTTCCAGCCGACGTTGGGCGTCGTATAGCTCTGGTAGTAGACGACGTCCGGCGTGCTGTCGTTGGGCATCCACGAGAGCACCGCGGGTTGGCCGTCGTCGCACTGGAGGCGCAGCGTGTTCCGGAACTTCGGAAAGCTCGCGTACTCGTCCGCTTGCCGGGGCTCCGACGTGTTGTAGAGCCAGGCGCACAGTCGGCCCGTGGCGCTCGGCTGAGGGCGTCCCCTGCGGTCGAACTGGATGCCGGCGTAGATCTTGACCCCCTGTCTCTCGGCCTCGGTGAGCTTCGCGTAACCGCCGGACGGGCTGTCGGTGATGTAGAGCGGGTGGTAATAGCGCGCGTTGTGCGGGTTGTTGCCCCCTTCGACGCGGAACGTGTACGCGTGGCCCCTTTGCACGTGAATCTCGGGCACGAGCACGCCGTTCATGTACCAGCTCTCGCCGGGACTGCTGCGGCCCGTGATGCCCACGTAGCCCTTCCACAGACCAGCGGGGCCGATCCTGGCGACGAACGTGTCCACCGCTTTGTCCCGGATGCGGAATAGAGGCCAGGGCTCCGGCTTCTTGCGTTTCTGGCCCGTGATGAATTCGAAGCAGTTGTCGGCGGATTCCTTGCGGCCGAAGTTTATCTTGATGTTTCCCCTCGGGAACGTGTGATGGAACGAAGGTTCCTTGTACTCGTTGTACTTGCCGATGGCCCAGACGAGGTAGGTCTCGCCGTCGGGGTTGAAGATCTGGTCCCCGTCGTCGTCCGGGTTGAGCAGCGTGCGGCGGTACACGAAGCTGGTGAGCCCGTCCTTGCGCGTGAAGGTCAGGATCTGGTAACTCTCCTTGCCTTCGACTTTCAGGTCCGGACAGACGCCCCGGTAGCGGCCGAGCACGTTGGAACAAGGGAAGCGGTCAGATATGTTGTAGTCGACGGCGTTGGCGTAGTGGCCGTCGATGTAGCAGACTGCCACGTCCGCGCCCACCATCTGCGACGAGTTGGTGGCGCCGCTGATGCCGAACGCGATGTACTCGTCCTCCTCGATCTGCCCCGTGAGCTGGAGCGTGATGCTGCGACCCTGGATCTCCCAGCGGACCTGCAGGGTCGCGTGCAGCTGCTCGCAGTTGGGCAGGCGAGATTCGTGCTTCATCGATCCCAGCTTCGAAGGCGGGATGTCCTGACCGTGAGGGACGATCACCGATCCGTAGTTCTCGTTCGACTCCGCGTTCCACACGCTCAACCAGTCTATGTCGAACACGGTCATCTTTCCGGGCAAAGGTCAGCTGGATAGTCTTCTCCTCATAGCGGCCTAATGGTTCCAGGTATCCTTTCTCGTCCGGAACCTTCTGGCCGGCGCTGTTCGGTTGCGGTCCGAGGCCGACCCAGAAGTAGGTGTTCGAGACGTTACCGCTGAAGTAGAAATCCGGGATTTCTATGGTCTTCGAATCGACGATTACGACCGTGCCAGAACGCACGCCGGCGCCGCGCCTGGAGAACTCCGATATGCGCCTGGGTGACGGCGGTTCGAAGCCCTCCGGAAAGAAGATGTCGCCGTAGTTGGCATTCTCCCTCAGGTTCCACACGGCAAACCAGCGGATGCTGGTGATCTTGCGCCGGTTGGGAAGCTGCAGGTATATGTCCTTGTCCGTGTACGGCTGGAGCTTGTTGGTCTTCCCTTCTTCGTCGGGAACGATGAAGCCGACGTTGCTGGGTCGCACGCTGGATCCGGCCCAGAAGAACGCGTCCTGACCCAGACCGTCGTAGAAGAAGCTCTTGATGAGGATCGTGTACTCGTCGATGGCGTACACGTGACCGGACACCTGGTGCGCGTACGTGTTGATCTTGCCGATGTACAGGCCCTCGTGAGGGTCTTCGCAAGCCACACTACCGAGCAGTAGGAGCGCCGCGGCAGCCACTACGGCGGCCGTAACGGTAAATCCTCGGCGAACCGCCGTCATCGTTGGCACTCGCGCACGCACTACCGAAGCGGAGACCTCGAAGAAAGTATGGCGTCGTCGACACCGCCGCCTTCACCACTTCCCGCACTGAAACACTCACACACCATCTCCTAGCGCGACGTCGGCGTTCGGGCGCACGTTGTCGGGTCGCATTACTCGTCGCAATGCCAAGACACACACTGCCGGTCTGTTGTCACGCGCGAAATTGACGATTAACGGACTGTATAAAGCCTAACTCGGAGCACAGATAACACGGCCTCGCTGTGGCTTTCACTGCTCGCAAGCGAGCAAACAGCGCTGGACGGGCTGGGCAGGGTTGGTGCACGGCGCGTCGCTGGCCTACATTCCACCCGGTTTGTTCCACTGCTCTGGCGAGCCTCCGAGAAGGGGAGAGGAAAATCCGTAGAAAGACGAAGGAGAAGAGAGGGAGAGCGGCCGACGACGTTTCGGCTCGCTCAGAACCGGTATACCCACGACCTCCTTTCCGAGCTGGGCTTCTCCCCCACGTCCTTCGGTTTTGCTTCGCGCCGCGAAACGAGCTTGGTGGAGTTGAGGGTGTGCACTTACCGCAACGGCTCGGAATTAATAAGCGCTGCAGAGACCCCGCGATTACAAGGTGGGGATTTAGGCGTCATGTACGTCTGGCGCCCAGGCATTGCCAGAGAGGGGTTGGGGTGGTGGCGGTTCAAAATCTTCCCGTAATTTTTGAAGTTTTTATGCACATATATGCACATGCAAATATGTACATATGCGCATGTGTCTCTTTTCAGGTGCTAATTCCCCATCGTGTTCGACGAAAAGGTGTTATTATGCTACTCTTTAGTGACATGCAAAGCTTTCGTTCTTTCCAGTTATATGTCATGTTAAAATCGCGATTGCCCGTCTTCTCCTTCTCTGCTTCTGTGGATGGGCGAGAGCGTGCAAAGCGTACAGACCTTTTCGCAGAAGGCGTGGAGAGCTGCCATATTGGGCTGTGCATGGCAGTTAAGATGCTCGTGTCGTCTGTCTAGTTCCCTTTATCTTTATGTATGCCCAGTGTTTGGTAATGAAGACCTACCAAGTCGCCGAGATTGCCACTACAAACTCCTGGCATTGCTTTTTATGGGGGGTCACGCATATTTCGCACAGCCCAGCCGGCGCTATGGAGGGGCCCAGGGAGCCTTCTCTGAAAAAGCGTGCTCGAGAAGGTAGTTGCAGTCCTGAGGAAGACAAGTCCACTTGGTCGAAACTTTGGCTCCATAGACATTCCCTGTTCTCTGTCGGTTTTAGCGCTCTTTTCATCTCTGCATCACTGCAGAGAACAAGAATGTGGACGGACACTTCAAACTATTACGGTTATTTTGAGGCAGTATAAATGTAGCTAATCTATGTTTCGACACGACCAAGCGCACTGACAGATTATTATTAATAGACACAGCCTTCGTGCAAAATTGCTGAGTGTGGTCAACCATGGCGCCAATTCTATGCGTGCACACGATGGCAATGCCAAATAAGTAAGTACTAGTGACGTTATTCAGTTCATACAAGAACAGGTATAGATAAGGATAAGTACATACTCCAACCACACTACATCACATCACGAACCGACCATACTAACAAGGTTAGACTGTGCAGAACCGAGTCGTTCAGGAATGCATTCTTTCCACGTACAATTTCGGAATGGAATCGCCTAAGCAATGTCATTGCCACCATGAATTCTAGCGCTGCCTTCTACTCCATGTCATGATGATTTTTCTTTTGTATATTCCTTTTTATTACTGTTCTTGATACCTGTAAATATGTCATTACCAATCATCTACTACGTAACCCCCCTATGTAATTCGCTATGGCTGAGGGTACTGTGATAAATAAATAAATAAATAAATAAATAAATAAATAAATAAATACCATTGGTAACGCACATGTTTGGAGCGTCTGCGTTATCACTGGAGATGCACGGAAAACGAACGCAACGCGACACAGTTTTGTTTCTTTGCAAACCACATGTTTTTAGCAGCTAAGCAACCGTAAATACTCTATCGTAGCCTTAATTTGTCAGGCATCACGCAATAATACCACGTGACACTGCATTACGTGATTTGGGCAAGCATGTGTCACGTGCAATTGTTTTGCGTGAGCTTGGCGGGAACATGTCACGAAACATTGCGTTGCGTGATTTTGGTTGATCACGCGACATGTTCCCGCCAGGAACCGCGTAACGCCATTTCACGTGACATGTTTCTGCCAAAATCATGTAACGCAATGTCACGCATCATGTTCCCCAGAACATCACGTGACCATCAAGTGACCTGTTCCAGTAAGCTATCGGCCAGTTTCGCTGTGATCTAGCCTATTTTTTTTGTTTGTTGTTTGGTGGGTTCCTATTCTAAACGCGGCAAGAAAACAACTTTAAGATGCTCGTAAGAATGCGTCACATAGTAAAAGAGCCTCCCTGTACAATACTGTCACATGGTTATGACGACAAAAGGCGCATAACACACGCGCCGTTGCAGGTGAAACTCCTCATTGGGCGAACCTTGCCGGCCCAGCAAAGAAACCGAACTTTCTCTGCACAACAATAGCGTCCAGGCGAGAACAATAGTCGATGGTCGATAAAACTGATAGCTGCGAAACGCGTCGGCTTTTTGTACGCGCATTGCCTAGTGCATTCTATAGCTCGGTCACTAATGTCCGCGTACACACGTGGAACGTACTCAAACATACGCCCCTATAGTTCATTCGAAGTTTGCATAGAACACTCGGCAACTACGCAGGAAAGTTGCATGCAAGACCACGCCAGACCGGCAAATAACAGACGATGAAATAATGCGGTCCGGTTACAGAAAAGGTAACAAGTATGCGTGCCAGTATTGTTGAACGTGCAAACCAGCCCACAAGTTTGACGGACGGAAGAGAGAAGTGACACACACAACGGCGTAAGGGCCCTAACTACAGCCTGGAGCCTAGGGTGAGTCACGAACTTGTCACGGCTTGTGCTCACTGTGTTGCAGAAAAGGCTCGCAAGGATGAGAAGCCATGGGTCCTGCCCGAATGACAAAGAACATTACGGAGAAGCAGCTCACGAGATCCGGACCGGACCTGCCCGAATGTATTGACATTTTGTGCAAAGGCGTGGCCGTGGCGCATAACAACAGCAACCGGGTTCTCCACCGTATTGTGAACCATTTCATCTATGACGACCTCACGCTCCTTGAAGCGGACAAAGATGGGGGGATTTGTGGTTCTTCCCACTGGAACCTTTGGCGACAAAGCTTCGGCTGCCATAGCGAAAAATTTCCTTCCTACGCGACGCAAGCCGTCACGCCTGTTAAATTCGTAAATCCAGCCGTTGTGTATGCCACCTCTGTCTTCCGTCCGTCGTCCTTTGGGGCTGCTTTGCACGTTCAACAGTATGTACCAACCGACCCAGACTTCACACTTCCCAGTATTCTGGCTCGGATGCTGGCGACTTCCTTGGTGGTTTGCATAATACCTTTTGGTATTCACGCTCCACCTAGTACGTCTCGCATTCTGTCTGTTCCTTTACGGTGGAGAAGGCAAAAGGACCGCGGGATGCGCGCAGCATCCCGTGCCCATCACCCTTCCCTGGGTTTATGCATCCAGGGAATGTGTGTGAAAGGGGTATCGGTCGGGAGGGAGGCGCTTACGGCGTATCTTGACGTCGTATTCGCTGTTCTGACAAGATTGAGCCGGCAGCGATATACTTGTTTTGCAGTGTATAGTGCCGATTACACACGACTGCACCGTCAAATCACCAAGCCGAGAACACTCCCCCCCCCGCCCCCCTTTCTGTGATGCAACCAACGAAATTCAGCCGAGCTCAGATTACGCAACAACTGTTTACGGGTTGGGCGCACATTTCGCCGTATCCCATATCCCCAAGATCAGAGCAATTTACTAATGCACTATCTCCTGACCCTACTCGGCAAGAAATCGCAGACGCGCCACACAGATCGGGCATGAAAGCGTATAAGAAATTGCCGCCTCGGTGTTTTCCTGCGGACCTCGGCAGCAATAATCTCGTCAGCCAAATTAGGAGATATATATAGTGTGCACGGCGTGAGCTGGGTAACATCGGCGGGAGGTAAAATACGCAATCAGCAACTGGCCATGTTATAGGTTGTTCTTTTTCTAATAAGAACGAACAGCGCAGTAAAACACAACACAAGAGAGGAGACGGGCAGACATTCTTTTTCCTTTCTTCCTTTTTTTTGTCCGTGTGCTTGTGAGCACTGTTGCCAAATTAGTGGTTTTCCCGCATAGACTTACAATGTTGTCACGCTGCTTAGCGGGCGAATTTGTTGTGCTTCTGTATGCGAGATTATCGGAGGCTTTTACGTCCTGTTGGCTTCATTTGCGACGGTTTGTGGCGGTTCCTCATCTTTATTTATGTGGTTTCATTTCTCCAATAAAAGATCTGTACTGATTTTCCCCAAGAAAACATAGAATAGAATATACAAGCACGGCTGACAGTTGAGAACGCTATTTAATGCGTCTATTTACGCCGGCTGAGGCTCTTAATGCTCTTTGCGAATTTAAGAACACACATAAAAAAAATCCACGCATATCCACAGAGTGAATGATCATGAGTGGGCGAAGCTCCAGAGGTTCATCGGTAAAAACCGTGAATCTTCCGTAAATCTTGCCCAGTACATCATCAAAGACGTGACAAACACTGTGTGTCGCCACCTAGCGCTCTCCTATCACACTAGAACACGAAGCGAGCGCCTCCGCGCCATCTAGTGATCAATTCACGTACTAGCTAAGCAGCACCGCAGCGCTCGGACGGACACACAGACAGACAGACTCCCATACTACGCGTTCCCATACATCTGAATGAAGCGAGCACCGCAGCGCCATCACGCCATCTAGTGAGCACTTCACGAACTAGAGGTGGCTACTACAAACGGAGGATGGACAGACCCACGCCATAAGGAGCTTCGCCCCTAAAAAAAAGACTGCTGTACTTGATTTGAGAAAAGGTCCTTCCCGTCAGTGGTGGTACGCTGGGACAAAGTTAATAAAGAGTAGAGCGTTTTCTCGGTCAAAATTACTGGGTGCATGCAACGTCGAATGTGGTTTCAGTACCACCTGAACGTCGTCAAACGTAAACAGAAAAGCAAGGACGACAGAGATGAATGATATAATATGAGCTGCTCAGTCGCCACATGGCGAACTCTATATGTGGCGAATGAACCTTATAGTCTCGTAGTTTTGAAACAAGTTGTGTGAAACCATACAACAGCGCATCGCTGCTGTATTAGCACTTCGTCTATACACTCTGTGAAAGCATGCATTCTGTTGGTGCTTCTCTAGCTTGTGGTTACTGTGAAATCATCGGTCTATTATTTTATGGAAGGAACGGATATCAAGGCTTCTTAGCTCACTGTAAGCATATATCTCTTTATTACTAGCTCCAGAAAAGAGGCGAGTGCAACCTAAGTGTCGCTGACGGTGATACATATAGCTTCTGAACTTCGACGAACTTTTCGATGACTTGTTATCCAGCTATAGTGTAGCTATGAGCCACAATTTATTTATTTATTTATTTATTTATTTATTTATTTATTTATTTATTTATTTCTACTTGCGGCTCGAACTTGCGAATGGGCAACCTCCACCTTTGGTCCGTTCAATCAGTTTTAAACCTGATCGTGAAGCTTAACTGGCCTTTCTCTTTTCCTGCCCTCTTATATCGCGCCCTGTTATCTTACTGTTGTTCATGCCCTGATATCTTACGTTTTACTACAGAACTCTTAACGTCAGCTACTGCCTTTTTTCTATGCGTTTTTCGCTCACACTTTGTTGCATTTTATGCACAACTCAAAGTGTACTTCGTTGGATGCGAACTGCGAGTACCCTGCAAGGAATATAACGCCGCTACAGGTGCTAGCGCCGTAAAACTCAAACGCAAAGCATACGATCTAATTGTGAAGCACGCCTTAAGGGATTCATTTTTACCACCTGTGGTTTCTATAAACACTTATATGCAGCGCACCACGCACGAGTGTTCCTGTAAAGATCGATTGACCGCAACGTGTGACCGCGGCCCGGTCCCAACCACGCGGCTTCACTTGAGCAACACCTCGTACCGTCACCGAGCTAACAAGGCAGGTGTAGGTTAAACTACAAGAAGCCATCATATACTCAGGTTATGGTGCAGTGACTAAACGAAGCGTTCGACTCTGTTCGCGTGCTTGCCGCCTCGCCAACGCTCACACTTGTCGCTGATAACATCCGGAGCAAAAAGCATGACGGGCCTCCACCAGGTACCACATCCCGCGAGCGTTTCAACATCGATTTTTTTTTCTTCATGTTTGGGCGTCAAGATCCTTTCAAAGGCCTGCCTGTCATATCAGTAGCGCACCCAGGATCTCTGCCGGGGGGGGGGGGTTCAATTTTTCATGAAGGGCCGGGCATGCGATTACGCAGTTGTTGCGTGTGTAAAAAAAAAGCAAATAAAATGCCAAATAATAGTAACATCAATGATAATGATTATTTTATTAATTTTTCGGCGTTTTGCAGAGACATTAGCGCCACATTCTTCTAGGACATAGCAGCAGTTACGGAGTGGGAGGGGGGTTAGGTGGGCCTCAAGGGGGTTACAACACCCCCCCCCCCCCGAACACCCCCCCCCCCCCCCCTGTCGGTGCGCCACTGTGTCATATAGAGCGCGTTCGAGAAGCTGTCAACGCTGTCACAGCTCTCGTGCCACGTGGGCAGCGGCCTCGACACCGTGAAAGGGAATCGATCACGCATAGACCGAAAGTGTGTGTGTATGTTTGTGTGTATGTGTGTGTGTGAGAGAGAGAGAGAGAGAGTCAAGCGCCGCGCACCAAACAACTTCGAGTGGTCCAGCATGCCATTCGGGCCCAATCCTACCCGACAACGACCGCCCACAAAGGCGTCAGAGTATATTGTCTTGCCGAGGCTACAGAGCAAAAACGTGACGCAGCCTCCGAATTTTTCCTCCTCCATTACTACGCTTCATTATTGTCAAGTGAGGACCCCTCCTGGCTTTCTTATTCCCCCACGACTCTTCCCCAATACCATTTTCCGAGTTTAATGAAGGCGTGCTGTCTCTCTCTCTCTCTCTCTCTCTCTATTAAGCCTAGCGTGATGGTGTGTCCCGTTAGAGCCGTTGCTTTCGCAGCCAAATTCACTGCGTCGTGCCTCTGAAGCGTTAATGAAGCGACGAACGAGAATTGGCATCGAGGCCGTGCAAGCACGACGCCCCGCAGGGTCGGTGCCAACGCGCGTCTCTTTCGGCACACTCAGTAATTTTTCTCGCAAATAAAAATCCTGCCGCGTCGTCTTGTTTGCACGAAACGTTCTCTCGGGCTCCTCGATCTCGCATTACTGGAATAATACTACAATCCGTGCACATCTCATCCACGCCGGAAGATAAACAAACGTAGAGGAGTCTGTTTCGAATGCGACCAATGCATCCGGCGCATGAAGACAAACACCCGAACATGCCGCAGATTGGAAATTGGATGCCCGAATCGTGAGGGCCTTGCTGTGGAGCTCGTGCGTAATGCTTGCCCCCTGGCAACATCCGAAATTCGTTTTTCCACTCCCTTCGGAAGGATATTAAATGCGCCTGTCTGATACGCCGAGTATTTACTTCAATGCCAAGTCCCTCGGCGACCCGATAAACACAGCGCCGTGTGTCTGGAAGCCACCTGTTACTGACAGCAACTCTCGTCCTTTCATGGTTCCGTTTATTTGTTCGCGTTTATTCTACGATACGACCGCATCGTATACGATACTTAAAAAAAATTTAAAAAAGAAGAGATAATATGCAGTCCGTAAGCAATCGCTACATCTCAGAAAGCCCGAGGTACAAAAGGGAAGCAAACAGGAGGGTCGTTTTCCTTACTCGCTTCAAGTACTCCAGCAGCTGTTTTCAAAACAGCGTTTTCAAACACCCAAAATCGCGCATCCAGAATAATGTGAACACCGACGACGCAGGTGAAATGGATTCTTTTTCGGCGCTGAACGGAGTAAAAGCTCCAAATCCATACGTGTATGGAGTATAACGTTCTAATAAGTCTTCTTCTTCTCGTTTCAGTTACAACTGCAAGCGTCGTTAACTTTGAGAAGCAGAATTGTTCCACGTGGATTAAATGTTCTCGCATTTGCGCGAAATGCGCGGCTGAAACCGATAGTTTCTTAGCGCAGTGAAATCAGCGGAATGGAAAGCTTTGCGCGCGAGGCTCGAGTTACCGTTCTATACAACACAGACGCAACGCCGGTTCTGTTTTTTGCCTTAGATAGCACAAAACGGAACAAAAGTGGAGGATTTCTTTAAAATTTTATTTTATTTTTTTGTTCGGCTATCTGCGCAGCCGTCGGCTCAAAAACTTTCAGCTCTGGCCGATGGTAAAGACATTCTCTCGCTGTTTGGTTCATCCGATTTCTTTACTAACGCCTCTACGTCCTGGTTGGGTGCTTTTCCGCTTTTATGTTACGAAGTTCGGCCTACTCCTCCTTTCTATTTCATTCGCGTAAGCGTATTCGCTATCTTTACTATTGCTTTTATTTATTTTTTCATATTCCTTTACGGAAACACGTCTGAGCTTCTCGAAAGAAATGTGCCTCTGTCTTCGCGGCCTGTGTGTGTCAATGTCCATTGCGAACGACCATCATATGGCTTGTTTGTGCATACCGGACTAATATGCTGATGAAGCATGATAAGGGTACAGGGAAGATAAAGAAAACAAGCGATAAGAATAAAGCAGGTTTAAGAATACGGGCCTGAGAGAGAGAGAGAGAGAGAGCTCTTTATTGAAAGGCAGAGAATTTAGCCGGCGTTGAAATATCGCTGACATGTCACTCTGCGCGGGGAGGGAGTTTGGGGAGAGAAAGACGAGCAGAAAGAAGTGCAAGAGAGAGTGAAAAAGAAGAGAAAGAAAAGTTGGGCTTTGCGTTTCTATGATGCCTAATTGCGTCCAAAGATATTTCACGTTTGCATCAACCCGCAGTGAGGTGATAGGATGTGTTGCATGATGGGTGAGTGATGGTGACGACAGGAGATAAAGTCTAGCGAGTTGGCCTATACTTTTTAAATATAAACAAAAAAGTCCATCGCACGTCTCTGTTGTGTGGGGCAAGCTAGGGGGCCTAAATACACTGAGCCTAAGCATTACTGAATTACGCTTTTCTGTCTTTATACACGCACACGAAGAGGAACAAAAACTTTATTTTGTCAAGCAAAGCACGTCTGGATGGTTCCGTGTTAGGTGATAAGCACTGGGTAGCCGACTCCACAACCCTGGCCTGGACGGCCGAGTCAGTCGGAGCTGGCCAGTACAGCCTAGCACTCCTTGAGAGAGGGATCACGCGTAATATCACTCGGCGGTGCGCTTATACTACATTGCCATTATATCCAAACTACAAGAGAAGCTCAGGGGAAGATGGGTGCTTGCATCGATGAACAAATCGCAAAATACGATTTAGAACAGGGAATGTCGCAGGAGCCAACGTTTCGACAAGCGGACTTGTCTTCGTCAGGGCGGCAACTTGTAGAACAGGGAATGTCGCAGGAGAACTTATCGAAACGTTGACTTGACTGACTAGCGAGCCCTTCCTAAAACTTGACTTGACTTGACTAGCGAGCCCTTTCTTTTCTCTCTCTCTCTAGACAAAAACGTGGACACTGCCACTATGCAGGATTGACCACGACACCCGTTACGCACGTTCCCAGGCACGTTGTGCGCGCACTCATCAACTCATAATTAATACTCATTCCTACATATTTTCGTTCATCCTACCGCGCAAAATCAGTTCTCCCCTTCTGGGGACACCACCTCGAAGACGGCAGTGGGAGGCCTGGCTTGCTAGCAGGGATCGGCAGAGCCAGTTGGCTCTGCTCGACCAAGCCCAGCGAGCCGCAAAGGCCAGCGGAGCCCTGGACTGAAGACCCCACCCACTAAGCGAGGAACCTCGTAAGAAATAAAAGCTTTTTTTTCCTCCCGATATAACGACAAGAAATTTTCGATGTCTTCGGGGCGGCGCTTTCAGAAACAGTCACCTTAGGAAATCGGTACGAACATGATTTGTGCTTTCGCAACAGAGGCTGCCAGGAGATTACTTCGCCCCGTCTGCTCGTTTTCATTTATTTATTTTCTCTCTCTCATGCCCGAGGTCTCGAAATCGCGTTTTGAATAGAAAGCGAAATCGCAGTAAGCTTCCTTAAATTCTTCTTTCTTTTTTTTTCAGTCCTTGGTGCCAGCAATGTCAGGAAAACGAACGCCGTGTTCGTGTCTGTCGCACCTGTCTCGATACCTGTTCTTGCGTCTCGACTTTCGGAGAACATTTGAGAGTTCTTTAAAACACAAATGAACAAAACGAAAACAAAACATCGCTCAATGAACAAGAGCTATACACCGACAGCTTCCTTAGGACACCTTAGGAAAGCTGTGCTTAATTAGGCGCTGCCTATCGCGAAATGTAGCTGTCAGATAGGACGGCCGGGTGTGTATAGGTTTATCTTCCTTGTTTCCGAGTGCTTATTCTGTGCTCGCGAAGCGCGTTAATTATAGGAGCTCAGGAACTGCTGAGACTGTTAAAAGCGAGTGCGCCGTCTCTCTCTGCTCGTGAACTGCACGTGTTCATCTCGGGGGAACTGTCGTGCCTCACCGTGGGCTCGTGATGAAGCTATTTCCGACCGGTCATGTCACCGTGTTTCTTCCTCGCACCGAGCAGCATGAAGTTTCCCGGTGAATAAAGGAAATGTGTGTGTGAGAGAGAGAGAGAGAGAGACATAGAGAGAACTTTGTTGAGATCCTGCAGATTTCTGGCCTGGGCTCCCTCCTAGGAGCCAGCGGAGAGACCCTGTCTTCCAGCAGCTTCCTCGGCCTACCGGCCCCGCCATGGTGGTCTATAGTGGCTATGGTACTCGGCTGCTGATCCGAGGGTCGCAGGATCGAATCCCGGCCGCGGCGGCTGCATTTCGATGGAGGCGAAATGTTGAGGCCCGTGTGCTGTGCGATGACAGTGCACGTTAAAGACGCCCAGGTGGTCGAAATTTCCAGAGCCCTTCACTACGGCGTCTCTCATAATCAGAGCTGGTTTTGGGACGTTAAACCCTGCTGGATAGCCCAGAGTTGTTGGTCCAGGCCTGAACTGAGAAGCGTAGTATGCCAACGCGCACGAAGGTCCTCAATGGAGGACGCGACCTCAGTATTGCTGATTATTGACATGCCCATATAGGATATGGGCTAGCGTATTTCTGATCTTACAATACTGACATAGATATGTAATTCGGTATTTGTGTAGTTCATCATGAAGCGGTGTGTTTTAAACATTTAAGCTTTCGGCAGTATACCTAATCGTTATTCTGACTTGAAAAGTCGGGACACGCTATTCGCAATATAGTTTATGCGTTTCATTTGCGCACGTTAATTGCATCTTGCCGCTTCGGCTTTGAATATCTCCTTAACTGCGGCAGAAATCGGTGTTCGAGCTGAGCATATTCTGTGGACATTTTAAAACATTTCCCTCGTCGTGTCCTTTATCCGGGTTTCGTTTTTCAATGAATTGACTGATCACTGCGCACCCTGCCACTGTGATGTTTGCTGTTCTTCTCATATCATGTACATTGCTGCTATTCTTATTAATATATTGATCACGTTGGCATTTCCCACTGCATAAATGGCTTGATTGTGTTTCTGTAGTGTTTATAAGTATGCCCGACCTGTTATGACATCTTGTGAGATCGGCAGAATTTTGAAAAAATAAATAAATAAAATGTTTTTCGTTAACCTATGGTGGCTGTGTCGATGGTTCGTCATCTTGCTCTGAAATGCTTGTTCTTTCGAATAAACCTCTAAAAGATTGATTTGTGGGGCTTTTATGTCCAAGAACCACGATATGATTATGAGACGCCGTAGTCAAGGGCTCCGGAAATTTCGACTATCCTGGGATTCTCTTACGTGCACCGACATCGCACACTGCACGGTCCCGAACATTTCGCGTCCACCGAATTGCAGCCGCCGTGGCCGGGATTCGATGCCGCGACCTTCGGAGTTCGAATAAACCTTTATTACGAGTAAGTGTTCGCAATGCATAATCATCAGTTATCATCACTCACATTATCACCACTTTAAGGGAGCCTTGGTCCACGTATGTAACTCGACCCCAATGTTTTGATCTAATTTCTCTGAAGAGGTATCCATTTGAGAAAGATAGATTTATTTGTTGATCATCTTTACAAATCATTAGTATACATAATGGTATTAATTTTTTTTCAGTAATTTATTTTTCAATTGCGTTCAGAGCTTTACATCTCCTATAACTTTATGCTTATTGGACAAATGGTTCGTTTTCAGAATATCCTGTAGTTCTTTTCTTTCCTCCTTGGTTATAGGATAGTTCTATAAATAAAGCTTAGAACTTTGGCCACTATTTAGAATGACTGCCCACCACAGGAGAACAGTCAAGAAAATATTCAAGGAACACTTTACAATAACTTTTCTTATATTCTCCTTTACTTCCTAACTCTCAAACTGTATGTTTTCTTTTCTGTTCCCTGGGCCGTGCTGGCTGGGTACTTTTCCTACCCACCTTCTTTTTTTCCGTTTTTAGCTTTTAATTTCTAGGTTATTTATCATTTGAATACGTTTCTTTTCTTTTTCCTATTTTATCTTCATCTCCCTATATACCTAGTAGTATGGGAAGGGGTACATTGTTTTATGATCTTTAATTTTTTTCCAATTACCCCGCTTTAACGCAACGTAACTTCAAACACGGGGCGGTAGTTTATCACGCTTAAATCGTCTCGCTTCTATGATCATGGGCTCGGGTCCAATTCCCCGCTATTTCGTAGGGAGGGAAATGTAACGATAACCTTGTGCTGAGATTTATTTGCACGTTGAAAAAAAAAAAGAAAAGAAGAAGAACCTGATGGTGGAACAGAAACATTATTTCAATACGGCTTATCTTATTATCATGTTAGTTTCGGTACATAAAAACCCAGAATGTTTTTAGTCTGCCATCAGACATAAACGTAAACACTCACTCGTCAACAGAGTACAGATAATCTATTTGTGACTTAGCCTGAGTAGGTCTGCTTAGCAAAACAAGCCTGTGGGGGCGGAGGGCTCGCCATGAAGTTTGACCTAGCGCACATCAAATGAGTCCACGCAAGGGATTCCATCAGCTTGCGTAAATATCGTACCTAGTTTCCGAACGTGTTTACAGGGTGGCGACACCACCTGCGGCGTTATTTGATTTGAGTCCTTGCGGAGAGGTGAGGAATATTTGCAGTCAGTCTTTGCAGAGGCATGGAGATATTCAGCGGAAATAAAAAATTTAAGATATGTAAGCTACTTTGATATCAAATATGGCTGTGTGGTTCCTTGGGGTAGTACTGCTACTGCCACTAAAATAATAATAATAATAATAATAATAATAATAATAATAATAATAATAATAATAATACCGATTGCTACAGGAAAATCCTAGGCGAAATGGCTATTTGAATGCAGCATATTTTAACGAAAGGGAAGGGGTCAAGGGCTCGCTTTTATTTGCTAGAAACAACTTAACCAACAGACAAGGAAGCCTAGGAAAGCATAGGGGAAGTTAATTGTAATTGTGGAGTAAGTAGAAAGGACTTAAAGTGGGCGAAAAGACAAACCTGCCTTCGGTGGGAACCGAATCCACGACCTTCGGATGTCTCGTCCGATGCTCTGCCGCTGAGCTACGAACGCGGTCGTCCCCCCCGTCCGCTTTATTGGGTATTTATGTACATGTTATCCTGGGAGTGTTGGGCAGCGCCACTCGTAGACATGGCGGCGTGTGTGGAACACACTTTCTTGCCAGGTGTCGTCACGTAGACCGTGAACTTACGATGGGATGGCTGCAGAAGCCGTTGAAGGCTTTGGTCCTGGCGCTGTCGTTAACGCGACGGCCTGAATAGTCGGTATTTCAGAGGTATACTGTGTGCAACACAATGGAGCTTAAAACCTCCAAGTCACACGACTGTTTATAATAGAAGTGGCGTCCTCTGGGCAGCTTTAGGTGGCCACCAGTGTGCATCGACTTCGCCAGGGTGTTCAGGAACAGCAAGAAAGGTATGCGCATAGTTTTCGAATACATTAGCAGAGCCTTAGCGGTTGCCACAGTCCCGAGCCCACCCCTTTGGATCCGCCGGTGGTAGCTGCTCTAGACAATGTCTTGTTGAGACCAAGCCGCATCCTCAAGTAAGACCATGCCGGAACTCTTCATATAGGCCTTTAAAGATCGTTATTGAACTGTGTTCGATTAAATGCTGTGTATGTTCGCGGCTCG
Organism: Hyalomma asiaticum; assembly: GCA_013339685.2. Taxonomy (NCBI): domain Eukaryota; kingdom Metazoa; phylum Arthropoda; class Arachnida; order Ixodida; family Ixodidae; genus Hyalomma; species Hyalomma asiaticum. The sequence goes on from CM023487.1 coordinate 27,312,226, forward strand.
AGAACGGCAATATTAGACTGAAATGTATGAAAGAGGAGGCTGAGGGGCGACAACGCCTGCGGGGGCAGGACAAATGGAACGGATAACTTAATGCGGGACTGAAACTCGCGTGCACGCACACTTTTATGCCAAGGAAGATTCATAAAGTACGTTCCTTTTTCTTCAATACGCACGACCAAAACGAGTGATCCCGCCTCGTTTTTACTTTCGTATTTCGAAGTCGAGCTCTGCCTTACGGGCGAGTCTGCCTTGGCGACAGTACATATTTATGAGCACGAGAACGGGCCTATAGCCCTCAACGCGTGCTCTGAGCACCTTCAACGTTTTGTGGGACAAAGAAAAACGAACTAACCTTGAGTCGCTTCTAAGCCGCTGCATTAAAGCTCGAACTCTAAACAAGGTAAGACACGCAGAACAAGAAAGAAAAACAGCAAGGATTGCTTGTTCTGATAGAGGGTCGGGTTCTTTGATGCTGAGAAGCCGAATGACGACGAAAAAGGCGCGCTCAAATTTCATGCTGCCCGTAGCAGCGTACAGTTTCATTGTTCTTTCTTCTCATAGCGAAGCTCTCTCTACGAAATAAAAAAAAAATGAATGTCATCCACCCGATGGTAGCAGCACGAAGCAAGAAGTAAAGCTGAACTAATATGATTTACCTTTTTGTTAAGTACAACGCTCGCATTTGGAAACGGCGACGTAAGACGGGTTGTTTTACCTTATTTATTTTTAGAAAGGTAGTTCTGTTCATTCCGATTCCGAAACTTTGCAATTGGTCGTTGACTCGAGGAGAAAACCGCTCACGACAGGCGCGCTTTCTTGCTTCCAGAAGAAAGCGCGCGTCTGGATCGAGTGCTCGCGTTTCGTACAGCCGACTCGCGACTGAGTGAGCCGTACGCTGTGCTATGCATAAAAGATTGCTTCACTTCTCCGGTCGTATACTGTGACGGAGATCCCAGTCCCGTCTCATTAAAAAAAAGACCCGACGGGCACAGTTTTCTTTAAAGTAATGAGAAATACGACCGCCTGTCGGCAACTCTGGAAAATGGAATTGGACGGACAAGAGCCATTTGACCGTATAACGAATGCATTTCCCGTAATCCACCTTGCAAGAGACTCGTGTGTGAGCACGAACATAGTCGAGGACCGTGGAAAATCGAAAAGCTTACCTTTCTTTTGCTGGTGGAAAGTTCTGTGCCAAAAGTGCCGGCACGAAAGCACCGCTGACGTAGTATGATGTACCGACAGTGCTTTTCTCAGCAGGAGACAAGAAAGGAGGAAGGATGGGGCGCCGAGTGAAATCTTGCAAGAGCTGAAGTTCGGGGGAGAACGGGTTCCTCGATAATAAGGAGATCCCTAGAAACGATGAAAAAATAAGAAAGGTAATGTCGCTAGAGGCTCGTTAGCACATTGCCGCGGGGATGTATGCTCTACTGTTGCAGAATGTATAATCGATTCGGGACGGTTTTATTCACAAATTCGTACTCTTTAGTATCGAATTCAATCTCATTATTCTATTCTGACTGACATTTCACAGTACTTCTGAGGTGAGGTAACTCTCTATATTTTTCTCATCTTGGTCAATACCCCAGGGTTGGGTACGTGCCAGAGCAGAGGATACAACAACAACGACGACGACGACGACAACAATAGAGCCAACGTTTGGACAAGAGGACTTGTCTTCGTCAGCATATGGCAACTGCCTTCCCTATAGCGTCCATTTTTAAACCCTTTGCACCCTCTCACCCAAACTCAGAAAGAGAGGAGGAAAAGAAAGGGTACTAGGCCCCGACGAAGACGTAGTCCACAAACGTTGGCTCAAGCGACATTTCCTTTTGTTCATCGCTGTCAGCGATTTGATCATGACATCTTCGAGACAGTCATACATATGCACACCCAGATGGTCAAGCCCGGGCTAGGGTCGAAACGTCGCGACAAAAAAAAAAAAAAATATTTATATTAACAGCGAAGCTGTTTAGGCTGACGGTAGTACGTCCTTGGTCACTAGGACTCTATCATCATCATTAGTTCTGCTCCCCGAGAGTGCGCGTGCACATCTATGCAGTGCCCAATGTGCGGCGTTCAGATGCGCGCTTCTTTATTGACTTGCGCTCATACCCTGAGCCCACTACTGCACCGGTAAAACTGCGGGTGATGGCGCACGAGTTGCACGTGCAAGCAGAAGAAGAAAAGACAGCGTGAGTTGGTTTATCCGGTGCACAGCGTCTCGCAAAGATACGCGTTTGTGCATAGCTTCGCGCCACGAGAGGACGCGTCCTCTCGTGGCGTCCAAGAAGCTCCTAAAATATCATACAGGCATGCATAGTGTAGTATAGCAAAGCAGTAGGACGGCGTCAAGCCGAGAGAGAGAATAAACATTTTGATTACACAATATACAGTGCGCATGCCAGAGGCCCGTGTACTGTGCGTAGTCAGCGCACGTTAAAGAACCCCAGGTGGTCTAAATTTCCGGAGCCCTCCACTACGGCCTTTCTCTTCTCTCTATATCTTTCACTCCCTTTCCCCCCCACACACAGACGCTTAGCCGTGCTCCCTACATGGGCTGCAGAAATTAGTGTCCTTTCCTAACCGAACCACAATCACCATCATCATCATGCGGGAGGGAACCCTAGTCCGGGGTCCCTAAGACGATCTAAGCGACCACACGAGCCCGTTGAACTAGGGCCCGGCGGACCTCGGGAGGCCCGTCGCAGAGGGCATCTTCCCACAGCTCCTTGGTGTGGAGGGGACGCAGGATAGCGGGGAGGGAAGGGAATAATGTGGAGGTGCATTTCACCGTGACATGGAATGTCGTTGGAGATCTTGCCTTTCATCTTCAAAAAGGCCTGTGCCCTCGTGATGTACTCCTGCTTCTCAGTGGTTTCCCTCCATCCGAGGGACATTGGAAGAGGGTTCGCAAACTTTTGAAGTCAGAAATGTGGAGAGCGCCTTTCCTGTCCACACTAACTCTTCTTCAGTTTTTAGCGCTCTCCTCTGCAGGTATGACTTACCAACTAGCCCAACAATTCACGGTTCTGAGCTAGGAGAGGGCTTCACGTGGCAATGTTGAAGCCTAGTCATAAAGAAAAAAAATAAGGAGATAATCAGGGGAAATGGGCCCTGATCACGTGGTAGGCAAGCGGTATAGAATAATGCACGGTGAAGCGCGTTACTAAAGGTTACCGCGTCCAAGCGACCTCGAGCGGTCCGGCAACTATGTGAGGCCTAATCCTACCGGATAGGCACGGCGCACTAGCGACAGTGGAGGTTGGCTTGCCGAACCTAGCGTAATCACCCGACGCCGCCTCCTATCCTTTTCCCTTCATGCACACGGCACTGTTCAACGCTTATCGTATGTTACTAAGACGGGTCTCGGTCACTGCAGGCGTGAGATAAGGCGGCCTACCGCTCTGTTGGTGAGAGCTGCCTGTGTTATCAGTCAGGAGCAGCGTGAAACAGAGAATATAGACCGATCTCACCACGTGATATGCGCATGCGCGAGTTTCCAGGAGCGGCGCCGCCGCCATCTTAGTTGTAGTTCTCAAGGCACAGCTGGCTGTGCGTGCTGCATTGTATAAGTTTACTGGCGTTTTTCACGTATCCTTGGCGTGGACGACGATTGAACGCGCCAGAAAAACGATGTCCGAACCCCTGTGGCCGTGTTTCATTTAAATTTGTCACGCGATGTAGCGCTGTTAGAGAAAAAAAAAAGGCTGGAATGTAAACACGCGACCTGGTCACTATCTCGTCGTTAGTTTGTGCGCCCGTGTCGCTTCGAATTGCTGTTACCCGTATTCGCTGAATTACTCGCAATAAAAAAAAGTAAAGACGTCTCAGAGCACGTATCGTACAGAGATAGAACGCCAAGAGCGTGGAATGGTGAACACTGAAGACTCAGTCGAGGGAACGATTTCGCGCTTGTTTTGTCAAAGCAAACTTCACATGCACAGTGTGTTGTTAGTACAGGGCTTCGACCACAGTGATGCGCTAGATGTGAATGGGTGGAAAACGATCGCGATGAAGAGGGTAAGGCGCGTCCACCTTAGAGGTACGATGACCTGCCGCACACCGTTAGCGAAAGTTTACGGGCCGCTGCTAATATCGCCAACGACAAGCAGTTCGTGCTGCATAAAGTACGGATGAGTCGGTGAGTAGCTTAGGCGACAGGTGCAAAACGACGAAAAAGCGGCAGCCCGCTCTGCCCGCCGCCCTCACACCTGAAGGCTCGGCACCGATGTCGTCGCTAGGCCTTACCGCTTCAAAACTGCGTCGACATAAACTCAGTAGGCGTACATACGTATGACCCTATGCAGGCCGCTCGCGCACATAAGATGACACGTTTTGTCACTGGTATCTACTCTTTAACTTGTGCTTGCAATGAAATCACACACTGAAAACCGAAACACCGGCGGCACCGATGGTTGCTATTGATGCCGGCGTGGTGTATCAACAGCCCTGCGCAGCGTGAAGTATGCGCTAAGCTGGGCTTGTACCAGATCTTTCGTTCACGTTCACGCTTGACTGTCGTTATCGCTCGCAAGAGGTTAAGCATTTTCTAGCGAGCACAATTTTGTCCAGAACACAAGCTGTATCCACCCCGACGCCGTTGGCGGATATCGCCCGGCAACGTGACCATGCACACGGGTCCGTCCGTGATGTGCCTGAGCTGTTATGACGCTGTAGGGCATTGCTAAAGTGTCATGCATAAAAAACACAGAATTCACAAACACTGCTGAACAAACCGTGTGCCGTACGAGCCGGTCTGTCCGACGCACTAGTTCCTGCAGGAGCTTGACATTCTTCGCGAACACGAGAAAAACCGAAGCGCTTTTGTTTCAGGCTGTTCTTGTAGCATCCCGGCACATAGGACGTAAATCCAACTATCACAACACTTCGAAATAAGGCCGATAAACCTCGTTAACGCCGCTCGCCGATGCACTAGCCATGCATTTGAGCGTACCGCGACCGCCGCGAGTACTACAAGTTCCGGCGTGCATTGCGGCTGCGGTGGCGCGGTGAAACAGCGCGGTGAGATCGGTCAATTGCTTCATCTCGATGAAACGAAAAAGAACGGGACGCAAAACCGGCCTCATTTTAGGTCACCGCTTAAGACTCGGCATGGCATGCATGGCATGAAGAAATCTGCCTGCCATGCATTATAGCGACGTAACAGGCGTGGGGCGATATAGCGCAAAAAATAATAAAATACAAAAATAACAGATGACGGGTGATAGATGGCGGCTATAGATGTGTGGCTGCGAAAATACAGGATTTGCTTTAGGTTGTGAAAATTTTTGCATTCATTGACGGTCGTCTGCCTGATTGCATGCTTACGTTTCCTTTCTTGAAAACTCGTACCGGAAACTTTGCTTTCAAAAGAAACTGGAGGACGCTTAAGCTTCACCTTTAAGACTGGAATGCACTAGAGTGCACCGAGCGCCATCTCGATGATGTTTACAGAAATTACCTACCCGAGCCAATGCCTCCTCTATGTAGGTTGTGCTGCCCGGGCGCACCGCTATAGTGTAGTAGAAATGCTGGAAGAGGGGATGTATGTGCGTTTACTCGAAGAAGACATGTTTTCTCGTCGATTCGAATTACAATCCGGCGTATCATGTGTAGTGAAGTCATAGTTTGCAATTGTTAACGTAGACATATTACTCTGAAAAATTAAAATTTTGTTGATTAAAACACACCTTCGCCATGGCGGAGATGTGTTTCTTACCGCATACCTATTAAGAGGTATACGACCGAAGAACATCTCGCTGGTTTTGTACCTTCGGTTCCCTCCTTATTTCTTTACATTATAATTATGTTCTTCCTGTATATGTAATTTCCTTTCTTTTTCCTTTTTGCCATTCTTCGTTCTCCTTGTGTCGCCTGCGTCTATTGCCTCTTCGTCGAATGAGCAAGCGTGCATTTACACAATGCATGGCCTTTGTTTATAAATTCCCATCCACAATTCGCGCAATCCTTTCGCACATATATCGGCCCGTATAAGCTGCTCGTTTAATCTGCAACTCGCCGTGGGCTCACTCACAGGCACAGTGTACTACACAATACTGCGTCTCGCATGATTGATTAAGATGTCTTTTAGACGTTATGTAGCCGTCCTGCGGTGGCAAGCTTGGCTCGTTGGTCTAGGGGTATGATTCTCGCTTCGGGTGCGAGAGGTCCCGGGTTCAAATCCCGGATGAGCCCGGTTGAATTTTTATAACCTCTTTGTCTGTTTAGTGAGAGTGCTTTGTATTTATTTTTTTTCCTTGTTATACCATCTGGTGCTCTGCTCCAAGTATACGTGCAACAATATTCCCCATCTGTACTACAAATTGAAGTTCTCGCGCATAACCAGCCAGGGCTGGGGGAAGAAATGTATTGCCACATCTTATCAGCTCCTCCCGAAACCTGTCCAGCACCTTCTGTGCGCGTCCATCATGACTCGATCTGTCGTAGCGTTGTTTGACAGCGCTGATGTCACGGCGCACAAGCATTGGCGCAAGCACCTATAGTCACTTGGTAGTTTAAATCTCACATACTTTCTTAGAAGCCCAAAGAAGTTAAAACAACTACCCTGCAAAACACTCTATCCCGACACTAACATGCTCTAATATTTCATAGACATCCTGCGTTTAAAGGGACAATTTAATAAATGCTGCGTAATTAATTGGTGTTTGTTATTTGCTTGAGCTCCTTGAAAACAAAATGCCAGGACAAGAAGGAACAATATCAATGAGGTTGCATCCTCGAGTAGTGATGTTCTTATTAAATTTCGGTGTCATGATATGTGTGTGTTTTTTTTTTTACATAGTTTGCTTTCTTCTGTGTACCACTGTCTAAAGTTGCCAAAGTGGACACCTTCGCCTGTATTTCTTCCTCTTTATGTTTGCCAACACGTAAAAACCCATCACATGTATCCCCGCTCTGTAAAACACCATTGGGTGGCAGTATAAATAAATAAATAAATAAATAAATAAATAAATAAATAAATAATATCCTCACGCCACTCTCGCACGCTCCTGTCGCAAGCCCGCGTAACTCAATAGCATTTTTTTCGACAATCCAGAAGGCCTTCGGACACGAAAAACCTACCCACAGACTCAGATAGAGTGATATATACCCAGTAATAGCCCCACACCGCTCTCACACGCTCCTGTCGCTACCCCGTGTAACTCTATGGCATTTTTTTAGGGGCGAAGCTCCTTATGCCGTGGGTCGTTCCATCCCTTGTAGTTGTCCCTCGTAGCCACCTCGTCTAGTTCGTGAAGTGCTCACGAGATGGCGCTGCGGTGCTCGCTTCATTGAATGCGGAAATATCCGCCCAGGTGTACGTTTAGGCACCACCCTACAGGAAGCCTTGGGTTTTAGGGCAGACAACGGGAAGCTGAACATAGCCGCGATTGAAATAAGTAAGAGACGGTTAGAATACTGGTGGCAGAAAACTAGAGAGAACGGACAAAAATAATAATAGAGAAAAATAAGGACCTTCTGCCATAAGGGGCAGGGAACTGGGCTATGAATTTCCGTTTTTTTTTTTCTATAGTATGATCGATTTGATTGAAGTAAATTTAAAAGGCATGAGGAAAATTTAAAGAGAGAGAGAAAAAAAGTGCTTAAATCTTCTTACGAGCCTGGTGGCGCACATGTCACCGCCCCGCTACAAAGGGGACGCTCATAGTATCCATCCATCCATCCATCCATTCCGATGTATGGGAACGCGTACTATGTGAGAGCATGGCGCACGAGACCGCTAGGTCTCGTGTTCGCTCTTGAATGCGCTCGCTCTTGAATGATCTCAGAATGATCACGAGATGGCGCTGCGGTGCTGCTTAGCTAGTACGTGAATTGATCAATAGATGGCGCTCGCTGTTTCGCTGTCGCGTCGTAGCCACGCTCGCCCTCGGCGCGTGCCTCCAGGCGCGCGAGCTCTCTCACTCTTCCATCTGCTGTCTTGTGTGTGAGAGAGAGAGAGACACACACAGAGAGAGCGAAAGGCGCGCTTTGACTATGGAAACGCTCTTTTGTCCGCCGCGGTGGTGTAGTGGTTACGGTACTCGGCTGCCACCCAAAAAAATTGACGGCAGATCCACGAGGTGAATGATGATGAGATTGGGCGAAGCTCCTGGAAGTAATCATCGGTTAAACCGTGAAATTTCTTGCGTTAATTCGCCCGATAAAAATGACGTGAAACGATTGATTAAATGTTTTATCAAACTTTTATTGCTGGTTTCCGTTGTCCTTTCATTATGACCGTTTTGTGGTCGGTGAAATGTAAGCTAAGTGGTTCTTGCACTGCTTACACCATTGCTTTACCTGGCCTCTTTCGTTAAGCAGCTGGCGTCTTTTCGTTTTGCTTTAGAAACATCTGGCGTCTTTCGTTAAGCAGCTGGCGTCTTTTCGTTTTGCTTTAGAAACATCTGGCGTCTTTTCGTTTTGCTTTTAGAAAACATCTGGCGTCTTTCGTTGGTTTATTTCATCAATCAACGGCGTTTTGAACAAAATTTTTTTTATTGTTTAATCACGCACAGGAGAAATCTCACCAGGCACTACCTTGGAGGTAAACAATGGCTGCTACTGGGAATGAGAGACAGCAGAAGTCGGCTTTTAACACTTCTACTTCTACTAACGTTTCCTACTGGAACATGCCAATAGCTGCTAATGGGGAATGAGAGACAGAAGAATTCGGCTTTTAATTAACGCGCACGCTGCGAATTTTTTTTATTGTTCAACAACGCACAGGAGAAATCTCCCACCGGCACCACCTTGGAGGTCAAAGCGTAAGACTGGTTACGCACTACGACTACGACTACGACGAGGGACGAACGGGTGCCGCTTTAAGGAGCTTCGCCCCTAAAAACGCGGGTTCGATCCCGGCCGCGGCGGTCGCATTTTCGATGGAGGCGAAAATGCCAGAGGCCCGTGTGCTGCGCGATGTCAGTGCACGTTAAAGAACCCCAGGTGGTCTAAATTTCCGGAGCCCTCCACTACGGCCTTTCTCTCCTCTCTATCTCTTTCACTCCCTTTCCCCCACCCTCACGGACGCTTAGCCGTGCTCCCTACACGGGCTGCAGAAATTAGCGTCCTTTTCTAACCGAACCACAATCAATCAATCAATCAAACGCTCTTTCTTCGATGAACGCCCTACTAGCTCGCAAAGGAGAAGCCCTCACCCGCGAGAGACAACGTTGACGCAGGCAGCGTCTTCTAGCGAGTTTCTTGATTGAAAAATACTGACTGCTCACGCTGGAGAACCGTTCACCGGCCACCCATATATATATATATATATATATATATATATATATATATATATATATATATATATATATATATATATATATAGGCACTGGATCTTGACTTGCAATGAGGTGCCGGTGGGAGATTTCACTTGTGCATAGTTGAATCATAAGGATTCGTAGCGTGCGCGTTAATAAATTAATCCGGAACTCCGCACGATCTACGATGAACCTCCCGAGCTTCGCCCACTCATCATCATTAACTCCCGTGGATATGCTGTAATTTTTTCGACAATCCAGAAGGTCTTCAAAAAGGAAAACCTACTTATAAGGTAAGCGCAAGTGACATATTCCCAATAATGGCCTTGCACCGCTCTTGCGCACTCCTGTTGCAACCCCGCGTAACTCTATGGCATTTTTTTCGACAATCAAGAAGGCCTTCAAAAAGGAAAACCTACTTATAAGGTAAGAGCAAGTGACATATTCCCAATAATGGCCTTGCACCGCTCTTGCGCACTCCTGTTGCAACCCCGCGTAACTCTATGGCATTTTTTTCGACAATCAAGAAGGCCTTCAAAAAGGAAAACCTACTGATAAGGTAAGCGCAAGTGACATATTCCCAATAATGGCCTTGCACCGCTCTTGCGCACTCCTGTTGCAACCCCGCGTAACTCTACAGCATTTTTTTCGACAATCCAGAAGGCCTTCAAAAAGGAAAACCTACTTATAAGGTAAGCGCAAGTGACATATTCCCAATAATGGCCTTGCACCGCTCTTGCGCACTCCTGTTGCAACCCACGCGTAACTCTATGGCATTTTTTTCGACAATCAAGAAGGCCTTCAAAAAGGAAAACCTACTGATAAGGTAAGCGCAAGTGACATATTCTCAATAATGGCCTTGCACCGCTCTTGCGCACTCCTGTTGCAACCCACGCGTAACTCTACTGGCATTTTTTTCGACAATCCAGAAGGCCTTCAAAAGGAAAACCTACTGATAAGGTAAGCGCAAGTGACATATTCTCAATATGGCCTTGCACCGCTCTTGCGCACTCCTGTTGCAACCCCGCGTAACTCTATGGCATTTTTTTCGACAATCAAGAAGGCCTTCAAAAAGGAAAACCTACTTATAAGGTAAGCGCAAGTGACATATTCCTCAATAATGGCCTTGCACCGCTCTTGCGCACTCCTGTTGCAACCCACGCGTAACTCTATGGCATTTTTTTCGACAATCAAGAAGGCCTTCAAAAAGGAAAACCTACTTATAAGGTAAGCGCAAGTGACATATTCTCCAATAATGGCCTTGCACCGCTCTTGCGCACTCCTGTTGCAACCACGCGTAACTCTACAGCATTTTTTTCGACAATCCAGAAGGCCTTCAAAAGGAAAACCTACTTATAAGGTAAGCGCAAGTGACATATTCTCAATAATGGCCTTGCACCGCTCTTGCGCACTCCTGTTGCAACCCCGCGTAACTCTACAGCATTTTTTTCGACAATCCAGAAGGCCTTCAAAAGGAAAACCTACTGATAAGGTAAGCGCAAGTGACATATTCCCAATAATGGCCTTGCACCGCTCTTGCGCACTCCTGTTGCAACCCCGCGTAACTCTATGGCATTTTTTTCGACAATCAAGAAGGCCTTCAAAAGGAAAACCTACTTATAAGGTAAGCGCAAGTGACATATTCCCAATAATGGCCTTGCACCGCTCTTGCGCACTCCTGTTGCAACCCCGCGTAACTCTATGGCATTTTTTTCGACAATCCAGAAGGCCTTCAAAAAGGAAAACCTACTTATAAGGTAAGCGCAAGTGACATATTCCCAATAATGGCCTTGCACCGCTCTTGCGCACTCCTGTTGCAACCCCGCGTAACTCTACAGCATTTTTTTCGACAATCCAGAAGGCCTTCAAAAGGAAAACCTACTTATAAGGTAAGCGCAAGTGACATATTCCCAATAATGGCCTTGCACCGCTCTTGCGCACTCCTGTTGCAACCCCGCGTAACTCTATGGCATTTTTTTCGACAATCCAGAAGGCCTTCAAAAAGGAAAACCTACTTATAAGGTAAGCGCAAGTGACATATTCCCAATAATGGCCTTGCACCGCTCTTGCGCACTCCTGTTGCAACCCCGCGTAACTCTATGGCATTTTTTTCGACAATCCAGAAGGCCTTCAAAAAGGAAAACCTACTTATAAGGTAAGCGCAAGTGACATATTCCCAATAATGGCCTTGCACCGCTCTTGCGCACTCCTGTTGCAACCACGCGTAACTCTATGGCATTTTTTTCGACAATCAAGAAGGCCTTCCAAAAGGAAAACCTACTGATAAGGTAAGCGCAAGTGACATATTCTCAATAATGGCCTTGCACGCTCTTGCGCACTCCTGTTGCAACCACGCGTAACTCTATGGCATTTTTTTCGACAATCAAGAAGGCCTTCCAAAAGGAAAACCTACTGATAAGGTAAGCGCAAGTGACATATTCTCAATAATGGCCTTGCACCGCTCTTGCGCACTCCTGTTGCAACCACGCGTAACTCTATGGCATTTTTTTCGACAATCAAGAAGGCCTTCAAAAAGGAAAACCTACTGATAAGGTAAGAGCAAGTGACATATTCTCAATAATGGCCTTGCACCGCTCTTGCGCACTCCTGTTGCAACCACGCGTAACTCTATGGCATTTTTTTCGACAATCAAGAAGGCCTTCCAAAAGGAAAACCTACTGATAAGGTAAGCGCAAGTGACATATTCCCAATAATGGCCTTGCACTGCTCTTGCGCACTCCTGTTGCAACCCCGCGTAACTCTACAGCATTTTTTTTCGACAATCCAGAAGGCCTTCAAAAAGGAAAACCTACTTATAAGGTAAGCGCAAGTGACATATTCCCAATAATGGCCTTGCACCGCTCTTGCGCACTCCTGTTGCAACCCCGCGTAACTCTACAGCATTTTTTTCGACAATCCAGAAGGCCTTCAAAAAGGAAAACCTACTGATAAGGTAAGCGCAAGTGACATATTCTCAATAACGGCCTTGCACCGCTCTTGCGCACTCCTGTTGCAACCCCGCGTAACTCTATGGCATTTTTTTCGACAATCAAGAAGGCCTTCGAAAAGGAAAACCTACTTATAGGGTAAGCGCAAGCGAAATATTCCCAATAGTCTCGCACAGCTCTTGCACGCTCCTGTTGCAACCCCGCGTAACTCTGGCATTTTTTTCGACAATCCAGAAGGCCTTCGAAAAGGAAAACCTACCTATAAGGTCAACACGAGCGATATATTCCCACTAATAGCCTCACACCACTCTCGCATGCCCCTGTCACAACCCCGCGTAATATTACACGGGGTTGCAGTTATTGTGCGGTTTGCACTTCACTTGTGTGAAGTGCGAACTGCATAATAGACAATAACGGCACTTGTGAAAAACCATACCCCCCATCAGCATGTGCGGTGTTTGGTACAGCTTCACTAACATTCACATTTGCAGGGCAGGATGGCGGCCAGTTTTTTCTTTTGCAATCTTTTTTTCTGGAATTCATTGAAGTGTATGCCTGTTCTTTTCTTACCCTGTGTAGCAACACGGTTAAGTTGGCATAAATTCGAGTTTACATGACATTGGACAAATGCACAGGGATGTTTCTTTTGAGATATAAGCATTAATCAAAGCTAACCTGCTGAGCCTAGCTTGACGCTGGTCAGCTTTTCTGCCTTTTCACCCTAGCTGAGCGTGCATCATGCATGCTTCAGGCAGACATGCTTATTCAAAGTGGGACACTATTATTCCTCATTCCGGTGCTCCAGAACATGAAATAAGTTTGCAGTAGAGTATAAGTAACATTCAGTTAGCAGTCTACTGAATGGCACAAGGGCTTGGAAAAAGAAAGTAAAACATTTATTATGCACAGCTGAGAGCGCCCCTGACACAACATTAAATTCACGTTGTCACGGCAACAGCCCTTTGGGACAGCCAGCTTTTGTTGTATGTCCTTGTAGCGTGCCAGCTCGGCCGGTGAGACGGAAGGCACAAGGTCCTTGAGGGCTGCTTGAAAGTCTTCGAGGGTCACTACGACGTGGTGGTTGTCTGCCGCTATGACACCTGCAAGCATGCAAAACAAGCATTTTTGTTTGTTACTTAGTACCTAAACAAGAATACTAACAAATTAATGCCTTTGGCATGGTGGATAGCCATTAAAAAAATGTGAATTACAAGAGGTTACTAAATGAAAATATGCATAGATATTGTGAGGGAAAGAAATGTCTAAAAGTATGTAGTGAAGTGAATGGCAAGACACATAAATCAAATGTACATACTACAAAAGATCACCTGATTTATGAAACACCAACTGCGTGATTCTGAAAAGCATGGACTGCACTGCTTCAGGCACAGGTGTCCATACGGAAGACCCACCCTTTATGCAAAGTGTTATGTTTAAAATAATCAGTGGCCATGTCATGACAAACTAGTAAACTTGCACATTTCCCATAGCAGGAAATTTTAAAAATGTCACCATTGCCACTAGCCAGAAGTTGAGAAAAAATACTGAGAACTGACATGGCCTTTTGGCATGACCTCCAAATAGGATGTGCAAATACTCGAAATTTTGAATAAAAGCAGAATATCTTCTTAAGGCATGTTCGATTGCAGAATGCATATTTGGTCAGTGAATAATTTGACCACTTTAATTATTCCAACAAGCAATGAATTACAAGAGCTGTGCATGATTTTTACAGTAAAAAATTGTCCATACTAGGCTTGGTCTGAATATTACGAGGAATAGAAAAGAAGTCGAATTCGCCTCAACACACATTTACAATTTCCAAAATTTCAAAATGTTTACAGACGCATCGTTCCACATGTAACGAGCCTAAAGCAGTGACTTCACTGCAGCACAGGGTCGCTACACTATGAAACAGCCTTTCCACGCACTCCCACAAATCCACACTCCATCGTAGGGTATGCTTCTAACTTGTACAACTACAAAATTTTTTTTGGAAATGTAAGAGAAGGTTATATGTATTAACATGGGCTACATACAGGCACAACTACAAAATTCAAGTGCGCTCCATTAGCGCAGCTTTTGTATCGGTAGAAATTGGTTTCTTCTGCGAGCTCAAAAATGGGGGCAGGGATAGGGGATGGTGCTTTTTGAGGACAGCAGCAGCAACAGCAAAAATGGATGGGAAATGGTGGAGAAAGGTAAAACCGCAACATACACAGAAGAAAAACATGAGGCACAGGATAGGGCGTTCTAGCTGTCCCTCTTGTTTTTCTTCTGCATGTGTTGCGTGTTTACCTTTCTGCACAGTATAGTAGAACCCCGCTGTTACGTTCCCGGCTGCCGTGTTTTCCTGGCTGTTATGTCGTTTTGAGCCAGTCCCGGCATAGCTCCCATAGGATTCAATGCATTAGGAACCCCGCTGTTACGTCACAGTGTGGGAACATTCTCGTATGTTACGTTGCGAATCGACACTCCAAGCGGCCAGTGCCGACGGCAATATTGACTTTTCACGTAGCTTGACTTGGCCTGACTGTATTAGCTGCCCAATGGGCGACGCCCATTACGTTTCCGGCTTCCGACAGCAAAATTATGGCACAGTTGCGCAAACTGTTTGTGACGGAATCGCATACAGTGATTACGTTTGCATCGATGATGCGTTGTCACCTCCAACGTTTTCTCTGTTGACGAAATCGTAGCCGATTGCGCAGATGCATGCACTGAAAGCGCTAGCACTGAATAAAATGGTGTGCCGGTCACCACTTCTTTCATTTTTCCATTTTTCCTGTTTCTCGGCTCTTACGTTTCCCGGCTCTTATGTTTATTTTCTACGGTCCCATGAAAAACGTATCAGCGGGGTTCTACTGTATGAACTAACTTGCCCAACAACATGTGTTACTGAGTAGAAAATTGTGCTGCATGAATAAAAAAGAACTGCGAGAGGCTTCAAACTAAATGTCTTGGAAAATTGAACCAAACTGCCCAGCCCCATACAAGGCTTGTGAAGAAAGAAGCATGGCCTTCACAGAAATCTGTATGGCACTTTGATAACTAAGCTGATGCCAGCCACTAACAATTGCCTGCAACTTTCTCAAGCGCACACCCGGCAATGTGCAACTGTTCTCAGCCAAATAACGGGATGTCTTTTCTTAGACCTCTGTGCCTAGTTGCTAGGAAACTGCATACACTCTTCATTAACGAGTGTTGTTTCTCATCAATCTCAATAATTGCTGGGGTTTTATGTACCAAAATCATGATACAATTATGAAGCACGCTCCATAATCGAGGACACCGGAGTAATTTTGACCAGCTGTGGTTTAACATGCACCTAAACCTAAGTACACGGGTGTTTTATTATTATTATTATTATTATTATTATTATTACAACATTTCAAGCCCGTCACAATGTGGCCATATGGCTGTGATTACGTCCCGCGAGCTCAAGCTTAGCAATCTGACAACCTAGCCACTAAGCCACCAAACTAGCCACAGCAGGTGTCGTCACTCTTTCTTAACCTTTGGTGGCCTAACCCGACAGTAAAAGAGAAGGGGCTGGACTCTCATGCTCAAAATGACTAGGGAACACGTTTGCGCTGTCCAACACAAAAGCCCTCACCTCTTTCCATTTGGTCGATGTGCCGTTTCGTGGCAAACACCATGGCGGACGATGACAGCGAGTAGAAGTCGGCCCCTGTCAGTCCTGGAGGGCACTCTTCGACGACCGAGGCCAGATCCAGGCCCTCGGCAAATCGGAACCTGAACGCAAGTGGTGCTCAGATTGGATGGCATAAGGGAATCCAAACTAGAACAGAAGCTCGGGATAAGATGGAGGCTCGAACTGATGTAGACGTAGTTGAAAACGACGAAGACCAGGACAAAGCTGCAATTCAGTCAGTGCTCGTCCCCCCCCCTCCACTCTCGCTCTCTGCAGCAGTGCTATCTTAATCCCCACCCTTTACTTCAGCGGCCAGAGAGGATAGCAGCCTTTCTGGGAAAGCTACTTGATGTTCCTCAAGGCCAGCTTTGGAACCACTGCGCTTTGTTACTTTCTTTTCAGGGCGGGGCGCATGTTTCGAAGCGTGGCAGAAGGAGGAGATACCCTGGAGGAAGAGCTGGTTTCTATGATGCGACAGTGGGGCAGCCTTTTGTAAGGGCGAACAGCAAGTGCTCAGTGGCCAGAGTTTGTTTTCTTTGCAAAGATTTCAGATTCCTTTAACTCTTGGCCCCAACACAGGGCACACCCAGCTGCCTTACTTCACTGTTATGACCAATATGGTGCATTAGGCCATTGTTGTAAAAGGGTTAGTACACTATAGAAAACACACAAAAGTTGATGGTGTAGCAGCTCATCATTGTTATACAGTAAAAGCTTGTTATGATGAAATTGACGGGGGAGTGGTAATTACTGCATTATAACCATTAGTTCGTTATAACCAATATCAATTTGACCTATAGGAATTTCAAGGGGAATTGCGATTGCTTCGTTATATCCGATAGTTCGTTATATCTGGGTTAGTTATACCGAGGTTCTACTGTATCTGACATACTGTTAAAACTGGTATTGTTATAAGTGGGTTCAACGGTATACTAAAGGAAGGCCATAGTGACGGAGCCACCATGCTGCTTTGCAGAGTTTCCAGAGCAAGAGATATCGTAAGAGACAGAAAAAAAATAAAGCGACTTGCTTTCTGGTTAACGCCTTCAGAATCTTGAGCTGAGACTCCTTGTCCGACGGAATGCCCACATACAGGAGCTGGTCGAACCTGCATAATGTGTGCATGCTCAGAACGTTGGACTTTGGACACACGAAATCATCACACAGATAAAGACCATGGATGCATACATGTTTGAAATTCTATACGGGAAACAAAAACGTTTATTCAAATTTCAATGTGCTGTTTGATTCAAGAGTGGTACATCCAGTATTTTCAGATTATTCGAATAACACACTGTACATTCATCATTGGTACACAAAGTACGGCAAATACTTACTGAATGCCATTGTCACTTAACACTCCTGTGACTCTGTGGGCCAGTGCGATAGACCCTCTTGAAAATTTGCAAGTGCACTTCTCTGCACTATGCCTTCACCTGTGTAGTGGGTGTCCTGTTAAAATGCATGAAGGGCTGTGGCTGAACATGCTAAAGCTTGCACTTTCTGCAGGTTTACAGGATGAGGGCCAAGTCTACATTTTTCATGGTTAGGTTAAGTGCACACAACCCGCTCTTGCAAATGCTGTTTGTAGGATTCACCACGATGGCATTTGGCAGGTAAACTGCATGGCAGGGAAAGCTAGCTTCACAATTTTCAAAAGGGTCTACTGAGAAAAAGGAAACTGGCTGTGGTTGTGAAGAAGACAACAATCCTTGAGCAGGCCCTGATTGCTGTCTTAAAGCAATGCAATATGTCTTATTGTAAATAGAGCCTTAGACATAAAATAGTCAGTAAAACTGGCAATTTACTTCGTTATACTGAAACTTCGTTAAATCAAAATTTGGCCTGCATTGGCGGCCACTGTCGTGCAGAATGCAATTAGAAAAATGTGTTCGCAAAACCCACGTGTAACTGACCTATTTGACCATCAGGATCAGTATAAGTTTCAATTTATCGGCTCAGTCATCCTCTGCGGCAGCAGTGAAGCTTTGCTATCTTAGTTACAGACACACATACCTCGTTTAATGGAGCTAAATGATATGGAGCTAAAAGATGTATGGAGCTAAAAGAGATGTGCTGTATGGACATCAGGTTGCAAAAACAGAAGAGCCTCATCATATTGTGAATTTCATTATACTGAAGTTTGTTATATCCCGGTTTAACCGTACACCTGTGCACTTGTGAACCCTGATAATGAACTTTTTGTGCACTTCATTAACTCTGTATTAATTAACTCCCATTTCATTCTTTTACTAAAAAAATTCCGTCCATAATATCCCAATTTGACACAGATGCAGCAAACTGACAATCCGTGTGATAATAAAATTCTGATTTAATTTCATTGATTAGGCTCGTGAATGTAGTATCAGTACTGGGTTATCCAATCCTATCTGTGAATATAAAAAAATTCATTAAGCCCATGATCCATAAGCCACTCTGATATGAGCAAGCACCGAGCAGTGTTGAGAAGTGGACAAGTTCTGCAGTTGCGATCAATGGTAATGCACTATAATCACACTCCACGTGCACCACCACTGCACAATCAGAAAAGTAAAAAAGTTAAAATTGCATTTATTCTGCTTTTTTTTAAAGACAATGCAAGTGGCACCACATGACAGACAGACACTGAAAACAGAAATGTAACCCACATGAAGTGCCAAAACTGTAAATTAGAGCTGTGCGAATAGCAAAATTTTGAGTGCAAAGTGGATTAGAATATTTTTCAAATAAGTTTAAAATATTTCTTTACTAATACCATGTCAAATTATGGAAAAACGTTCTGCTCAACATGGGCAAAAGTATTTATTGCGTGACTAGTGTACTGCCTCACTATCATTCCAAAGTCCTGAGGAACAGTCAAACAGAGAATAGTGCAACAGAAAGCTGAGCTAACTTCACAGCAGTACAGGGTAACTTCGCCGCAGTACACGAGCGTTAGCTTTGCCGCAGTACACCGGTGTTATGCGGCGAAGTGCACTACATGCGGGAATGGGCCACTTCACACACGACATAAGCGTATTTTTTCCCCTTAATTACCAACTTAGAATAGTTCGAATAGTAAAATTTAAGTGCGAAGTTATCTAGTTACAGACACACATACCTCGTTTAATGGAGCTAAATGATATGGAGCTAAAAGATGTATGGAGCTAAAAGAGATGTGCTGTATGGACATCAGGTTGCAAAAACAGAAGAGCCTCATCATATTGTGAATTTCATTATAATGAAGTTTGTTATATTCAGGTTTAACCGTACACCTGTGCACTTGTGAACCCTGATAATGAATTTTTTGTGCACTTCATTAACTCTGTATTAATGAACTCCATTTCATTCTTCTACTAAAAAAAATTCCGTCCATAATATCCCAATTTAACACAATGCAGCAGACTGACAATCCGTGTGATAATAAAATTCTGATTTGATTTCGTTGATTAGGCTCGTGAATGTAGTATCAGTACTGGGTTATCCAATCCTGTCTGCTGTGAAGATAAAAAAATTCATTAAGCCCATGATCCATAAGCCACTCTGATATGAGCAAGCACCGAGCAGTGTTGAGAAGTGGACAAGTTCTGCAGTTGCGATCAATGGTGATGCACTATAATCACACTCCACGTGCACCACCACTGCACAATCAGAAAACTAACAAAGTTAAAATTACATTTATTCTGCTTTTTTTTTTTAGATACAGTGCAAATAGGACCACGTGAAAGACAGACACTGAAAACAGAAATGTAGCCCACATGATGTGCCAAAACTGTAAATTAGAGATGTGTGAATAGCAAAATTTTGAGTGCGAAGTGAATTAGAATATTTTTCGAATAAGTGTAAAATATTTCTTTACTAATACCATGTCAAATTATGGAAAAATGTTCTGCTCAACACAGGCAAAAAATATTTATTGCGTGACTAGTGTACTGCCTCACTATCATTCCAAAGTCCTGAGGAACAGTCAGAGAATTGTGCAACAGAAAGCTGAGCTAAGCTTTGCCGCAGTATGCGAGCGTTAACTTCGCTGCAGTACACGAGCGTTAGCTTTGCCGCAGTACACCGGTGTTATGCGGCGAAGTGGACTACATGCGGGAATGGGCCACTTGACACACGACATAAGCGTATTTTTTCCCCTTAATTACCAACTTCGAATAGTTCGAATAGTAAAATTTAAGTGTGAATCGAATTGAACAACAAATGCTACTCGAAAATTATTCGAAATTTTGAATATTCGCACACCGCTACTGTAAATCGATGAGGATCGGGATAACCTTAGTTCTTGTGTACAGGAGCTGATTTTTCAAAATGCAGTTCAAGTACTGATCTGAATACACAGTTTTCTTTTGCAGCCTCCATATCAACTGCTGATTATCATTCACTGTCGATTGAATTCTAATAGGTGCGACTAAAAGGATGAAGTGTAAAAAAGTGAAGGCCTGCTCAAAGTACACAGTGTCAACATTGTTGTAAAGCAAAGTGAGCCAAGAGAGCACAACACACCTTCCAGGCCGCAGAATGGCCGGGTCCAGCAGGTCGGGACGGTTGGTGGCACCAATGACAAACACGTCAGCTGACTTGTTGAGCCCATCCATCTCGGCCAGCAGTTGAGACACAACTCTGAGGAAAAGGAAGTGACATTTCACTACTGAGCAACGTTGGAGGGTCCCCAGGGCGAAATACTAGTACATAATTTTAGACTGAAATGGTACTTTATTCAAAACCATACATTGTGTTTAAATTTCACAGCAAGGAGTCAATACAAATAGAAAAATTAAGGTCATACTCTCAATTTTAATGAAGTGAAATAACCGAGTGTCATAACTTTGGTGCTTCAGTGTGATGTCATTTTTATGTTTACGAGCGCTTTCATGTTGATACGATGTGCCCCACCCTAATTTTATTTCCTTCTCTTCCATTTAGCTTTCCAGTGCACTTGCCATTGCAGCACCGCGCAGTCACAGGAAACCAAAGTCGTGCGTCACATTCACTGAAACTTCAAGACCAGCCTGGCACACAACACAGACTGCCTGTGGATATTCAAAGGTGTGTGCGCTACAAAGGTACATGTGCACGCATGTGTGCACGTTGCTCAAAGAGCAGCTCCCACGAAAGGAAGGGTTGCGCGGCATTCCATTTAAAAATTTTACCGCTTTCTTGCCAAGCAGACACCTCGTAATTTGTAGGTGCCATCGCCACCGAGCGGTTTCGCATGCCACGTCTGTTTGCAATGCCAAAACCTGACGAGTGAACCTTTGATGTCCTGAGGACAAGGATCTCTCCCTTTGGAACCACGATTATCTCTACTTCACATCGTCCCATTGCTATCCTATGCTTGGAAATTAGAGCGACAAAGGGGGCTTACCTGTCCATGACGCCACCAGAGTCTCCGCTACGTCCACGATTGGGTGCCAGCGAGTCCAGCTCGTCGAAGAAGATGACGCAGGGCGCCGCACTTCGGGCACGGGCAAACACTACAGGCAGAAAACTGATACTGAGACAGCCATGACCAAAGGCACAAAATGAATCAATAAGTGTCATTTTGCAACAATCAATGTGCAGGTCAGTTTTTTCAGGAATTATAGGTATAATTCCTAACACAGGAATTGCTATGGTCAGGATTATTAAATCTGGATTGATATAATCGAGAATAAATGAAGCAACCGTTACAAAATGCACATAATCGCATGTCCCTGACAGCTGCAGGTCACAAAGGAATTAGCTTTTCATTAGAACAAAAGGTCAACGTGCAGAATTTCTTTTTATTTACTTATTGATCCACAGCACACTCCCCTAAAGGCCCATGTAACCCAAACTGCAAGGTGACCTCACCAGGAACCAAAAAGCTTTGCTTTTTGCAGTCAACTTATTGTTTTTGTTGTTTTACTAGCACAATGGAACACAACTGTGGCCCAAAAATAGTAGGCTGGTCACTATAGCTGCATGCTCCTTCATTTCCTCGGTTAGGGCTTCAACATCAATTTGGCCACTTTTCCGAATCTATAACCCGGACCTCACAAAGGTAATGCAATAGTTTATTGCAGAATGTGTTAGGAAACATTCTTGGCTCCAATTCTGGCAACTTTAATGCCCTTAATACCATTTTTGCTTTGCGTTTGGCCTCACTGTCATTGTTTATGTTTTGTAAGCATATTAAACTGGCATGTGGCAATGCTCCAAGAAAATTCGAAAATTCGAAATGCTATGTAAAGGAAGTAAAATATTCAAAAATTTGAGCATTGCATTACTGAAGAATGTTCCAATTTTGTTATTTTATTTCTTCAATAAAAAAAACAGCACCAATACTGGAAAGTCATAAAACTGATTCAATGTGCTCTGTGCTCCAACAGTTTTTTTCCAGTGCATTGAAATTACATTTTTACACAATCTACGTCAAGTGGTTCTGATTCAAGAGACCACAATTTTTTTCACAAAACTAAAACCGGTTGTGTTGTTCCAGGGATCCGGACAACCAAATATATTTTTTTTCAGCGAAATTTAAAGTACTGCATTTAAACTAACACTTACGTACTGCAGCAAAGCTAACACTCGTGTACTATGGCAAAGTTAACACCCGTGTAATGTGGCGAAGTTAACACTCGCATGCTGCAGCGAAGCTAACAGCCGCGTGCTACGGCGAAGTTATCACTCGCGCACTGTGGCAAAGTTACCTCAGCCTTCTGTTGCACAGTTCACTGTTGGACTGGGGATCACATTAACCACGTTTCTGCAGCAACTTTGGGCTTATTTTGGTGCACTTAACATTTTGAAACATCCTTGGACAATTAAAGAAATGAGACTAGGTAAAATAGGACACCATTTGATTCAACATTAAAAGTTTTCTAATATTTGCACACCGCTATGACTATGGCCTCTACAATATGATGAAAAGTTGCTGCTTTAAATTAAATTGCACAACTAGTCTTCAAGACATGCCTGTTCCCAAGAATAACTAACACAGTTGGTCTTCAAGTAGTCTACTACTGCTCAATATTTTCAAAAGATTTTTTGTTGCTTCACTGTTCATCGATGTGTTGATGTACTGTTATAGATTAATTGAAATGCTTCTGTATTTCTGCTCATTCGTGCCTCCACCAGACATTCAGTTACATGTGCTTTTTTGTTTGTTACTATTTCTTTTTACATCATCTGTTCCGTCGACTAGACTTACTGTAGTGTTTATTTCTGATGTTTCCAATACCAATGCAACCACTCCTGCCATGGCTACCAAAAGGCAGCAGGAAGTATCTCATAAATAAACAAAAATAAATAAATAAATAAAGTATAGGTATAAATTTCTCCTCATTGTTTATCAGTGCCTTTAAGCTGGCAGTCAGTGTAGCACTCCTTGAAAACCTCAAGAATAACAAGGCTTATCATAATTGAAATTATGCTTCAAATGCTACCTCTATGAAATGATACCTGTACCGTGTTCAAATGCTACCTGTATGAAGGGAAATGATCATGAAAAATTGACTCGGCCCACTCCTTTTCCAAAGAATGTTTCATGAACTAAACCCACTTACCAGCCCGGACGTTTTCTTCACTTTGCCCGACGTACATGTTGATCAATTCCGGCCCTTTGACACTGTACCGGGGAAGAGCACAATAAAAATATTGCTGCTGCATCCTTTCAGGCTTGTTCTCTGATTCCAGCAAATGTATTCAACATTACCTGGCATCAACTTGGATCTCTTAGAGCTATGTGAAAAGTAAAATATTAGGGTGCACAGAAAATTCAAAACATATTAATGTTTCAGAATGACTCAATTCGAATATTTTTCAAATAATGTCCACATTCAAAAATGTGTGGACACCATCTACGATTATGTCACTGGTGACCATAGTGTCATCCAGAGTGGATGCGGCACTCAGTAGCTTTGTTGTTGCGAATCAGTGAAATGAGCATGCAGTGCTCCAAATATGATGGAAGCTGTAAGGGATGAAGACTGATCCTTAAAGTGGTCCGCACGCTAGCGCTACTAGAACTAAGTGCACGGGCTACACGGTGATGGACGGATGATCGGTTGCAAGTCAGCAAGCTCACTGGTGAAGAAAGATTATATGCGCACAGTGGTTGTGGTAGAGAGGCAGTAGAGGGAAAACCCATTTCAAACGGAGACGTGGGGACTGCGGTGCAGGTTCATTGCACTGGAGCTCGGGAAACAATGAGATATGAAACTTGCATGATGATTCTGCACAAAACGAAGACGCAATTGAAAGATTTGCTCAGTAGGTGAAGGTGTGCTAATTAGAGCTGCGGAATTAGAGCTTTGCCACAGTGCAGGGTGTTAGCTTTGCCGCAGTACACGGAGATTAGCTTTGCGGCACTACACGGGTGTTATGTGGTGAAGTGGACTACATGCAGGAATGGGCAACTTGACACGTGACATGGCATATTTTTTCCCCTTAATTACCAACCTCGAATAGCTCGAATAGTGCGAACCGAATCAAATAGCAAATGCTATTAGAAAATTATTTGAAATTTCGAATATTCGCACACCCCTAGTGCTAATGTCATAAGAATCTGTTTACTGTTCTCTAGGTAGCAGCTACATCAATTCGAAATGCAGTTGATTCTGACATACCCTTTAGTCTCATTATGTCCAAGTTAACGAACCTTCACAGGTACATGAGCAGCAGGAACATTTTAGGTGTGGGAGGAGCCAAGGACTAAGTGTACGCACACAAACATGCAAGCATGCTTGCTGGTGTCTTTATTAGCCAATGTCCTAATTTACGACCTGAAGAAAACCTCCCACCAAATAAATGTGTGCATTAGTCGTGAAATGGTGGAACAAATGAAAGCAAGGTGCAAGGAAAGAAAGAGAGGAAATGTGCAAGGGTTCTCTTACCTGAGAAAGCTGAGGGCACACTCCGTGGCAACTGCCTTGGCAAGTAGCGTCTTTCCCGTACCGGGTGGACCATAAAGAAGCACACCTGCGTTGCATTCGGTGGCTGTAGTTGCGTGCAGCAGTTGGGGTGCCCTTTTATGGCATTTTGCTCTGGTTCATTAAAATGCTACAGTGCTATGCGAATAGCGACTTTTTGAGACCAAACTGAACATAGATTGAGAAGTGGCAGAAGCAGATTTAATGGAGCCAAATATCAAGTACACATGAGTGGTTCTTGAATACTGAATGGCCACTCTCATAATAATGTGAATTCGCATTTGCAGCCTCATATCCAAAACTATAACTTTAAAACCACAAATGAGGAGTAGCAGGCCAGAGACTCACTCTCCAGGCCGACATCTCCTCCTTTCCTCTCATTAAATGCTTTCTTCTTCTTCTTCTTAAAACCACAAATACAGTTTCTGAAGGAAATAAGGAGCTCCTTAGCATCTACATACCATATTTGCTTACATAACGAACCCCACATTTTCTTTTTCTTTTTAAAGTCAAAGTGAATTTGGGGGGGAGGGTTCATAACGTGATAGAAAAGTCACGGAAGATTTCCAAGAGCCAAAATTTCATTCCACGACGTAGAGAAGCAACTCACTGTGAAAATTTTACCTTTGCAATTAAAAGGCCTCACGCAACGTATGTAACAACTTTTTATTCATGTTACTTGCCAACCACTTGCTGGCCACTTGCCAGCATTCATGCTTGCCGTCTATCCAGCACAAGCTGGCACATGAACCTCATTCTATAACCACTGCTGGCTCTGAAATTTGCAAAAGGAAATGTCACTTGTAATTTCTCATTGCAGCCCCCGTGCACGGTTCTCAAATCAGTTCATGGTACACACAGCAGCACGCGCGATGCGTGGTGCACAAGCTCCAACGTATGCTCAATGACTTTTAGCTTAAAATCAGTTGTAGAGCTAGTGTGCCGGCCTCACGTGACTTGCACAGAAAGTGTGCAACCAAGTTTTCTACACCCCCAAAAACAAAGCTGCGATAGAACGGGAACAGCGGCAAACTTGTGGGCAGAGCATAGCATCGGTGGGCCGTGTAGGTGCGTCATCTTTACTTGCACACCACCACACTTGCTTGTCACGAGACGGTGCCATAAGCACAGAGGTTTCTTCTGCATTTTACAGATGGTGCACCGACAGGAAATGCGCAATTTTTAAATTGTGACCCGCAGTATTCGTGCTCTCGTCACCAGTGTCTCTTTACAGTGGTTATTATATTAAACTGTTTCCAGACATTCTTTTAAACATCATTGTTAGAGCTATAACGTTGTGATTTTACATTATTGCAGCTGTTGACAGCACCAGACATCACACCAAAATAAAATGACCAAATACCACATGCATCAAGATGTTTTTCTTTTTCATTCTTTTCAAGGACAAAAATGGGAAGTGGGTTCATTACGCAAGCAACTCTTAAAAGGCACAAGTGATAGTTGTGTATCCAGCAGTCACACTCCCTTAGTGACGTAGCCTGCTCCCTATAAAAGTTTTATTCCTATAATATCCCAGCAGCAATAAAATTTGCCGCACTTTTGCACTGATCTGTTTGTTTGCTTCAGTGCAGATGACATTTTAAAAGTAGTTGCAAAATATGATAAACATTCAAGTTCATGATTGATGGTTATTTGATTCAATGATTGCATTGAATAGAGTCCCATTCGATTCAATATATCAAATGTTTGAATGTTTACGCAACCCTAAGAGACTACATACTAAAGCTGTGGGAACAGCAAAATACTGAGTGCGATGCCAATTCAAATAGTAATGCATGAGTGAGAAATGAATACTTTTATTAAAATTATCATGTCAAATTGCGGAAAAATGTATTGCTAAACAAGGGCCAAATGATGTTTATTGCGTGACTAGTGCACTCCCAAAGTGGTGTAACTACAAGGTCATCCTAAAGAACAGTCCAACAGAGAACTGTGCAAAAGAGAGCTGAGCAAACTTTGCTGCTGTACAAAAGTGTTCACTACTCTGCAGCACATGAGTGTTACCTTCAATGTAATACACAAGTGTTAGCTTCGCTGCTGTGCTTAATTGCTAGCTTCACGACAAAACAGAAGTTTTAACTTTGCCGCAGTACACAGCGAACAGGTGTAAGCTTCACTGCGGTAACAAAATCATAGCTTCGATGTGGTGAATGGGTGTTAGCTTCACTGCTGCAGACAAGTGTAATGCAGCAAAGTATACTGCATGCAGTAATGGGCCACTTGTCATGAGGCATAGCATATTTTTACCCCTTAGGTCCGAACTTCAATAGTTCAAATAGAAAAAGTTCAGTGCAAATTGAATCAAAGAGCATGCACTATTCGAAATTTCAAATGTTTGCACACCACTACTCTTTACATAAAATTATGACCTATCATATAGCCAATGCTGTACCGAGATCCTGATACATGGGGCCCAAGGGGAGTATATAAATGATGAAGTCTGGGCTACAAAGGCAGCTGGCTGTGACTAAAGGTGTTGCTATACCAGTCTCACAGGCACTTTTATTTGTGATCAATGATAATGTGGATTATGCTTGATCCACATTAGGTGCTGCTATAAGGTAATTTTTAATTATGATGGGGACCGGTCAGGGTCAAGACTATCGCAATATGTTCATTGTGATTAGGCTCCCAGATTACGGTTTGGGTGACATTCACACCAAATTCAGTCCGTGTAGCAGCGATCACTGTTGATCGGACCGTGTAGCAGTGACCACTGTTGAAATCCAATCCTGATCGGGGTTGCTTGCGATTAAAAAGGCGCATGTGACACCAGCATTACACACGTCTCTCAAATTTACGGCTCAGTTCTGATGGAATGTTTTTGTGGTGATGATAAAAAGAGAAAGGAAAGAAGAAAAAAGACAGACGCAGAGTTGTTTCCGCTGTTTCACATTACTTTGTGCTAGGGGTGTGTGAATATTCAAAATTTGGAATAATTTTGCTACTCGATTCGATTCGCACTTAAATTTTACTATTTGCAATATTCGAAGTTGGTAATTAAGGGGAAAAAATACGCTATGTCATGTGTCAAGTGGCCCATTCCCGCATGTAGTCCACTTCCCCGCATAACACCTGTGTACTGCGGCGAAGCTAACGCTCGTGTACTGCGGCGAAGTTAACACTCGCGTACTGCGGCAATGTTAGCTCAGCTTTCTGTTGCACAATTCTCTGTTGGACTGTTCCTCAGGACTTCGGAATGATACTGTGGCAGTACACTAGTCACGCAATAAATATTTTTGCCCATGTTGAAGCAGAACATTTCTCCATAATTTGACATGGTATTAGTAAAAGAAATATTCGAAAATTATTCAAAAAATATTCGATTCGATTCGCACTTGAACATAAGATATTTGAATTCGCTTCACACTCAAAATTTTGCTATTCGCACAGCTCTACCTAACACCCTTTCAGCTCGCCTTACCAGCTCCCAAACCTCACACATTTTCCGAGACATTGCGCACTACGCAGTGTGCTTACCAGACCGCTTGAGCCCTGCGTCAAGGAGCTGTGGGTGTCGCAGGGGCAACTGGAGGGTGTCGGTGAGGGTGCGCTTGGCCTCGGCCAGGCCGCCCACGTCCTCCCAGTGGACACGGGGGATGCGGGGCGCCCCCACTGCCTGTGCCTGACTAGCCTGGAGCCACTCCAGGGCCGACTCCAAGTCGGCCTGCACAAGCAGGGGACCAGCCACGCATATGCCGGCCTCCCAGCCCTCTCTGCTCTGATGAGGAATGCTGCTACTGCTGCACAGAGCACCAAAATAAAATCAGCCATTGCCAGCACGATGGCACGGGAACGATGACGTCACTAGGCTCGATTCCTGCAGCAGTGCTGGCTCAGAGGAAACATAAATGCCACGTGGTAAAAACAACTTAGGGGACGTGAAAGTCCCCACAGTGTGCCTGTCTGTCTTAGCTTTTCTTTCTTTCTTCACTTGGCAAGCTTGCACTGAGGAGCGTGCATGTGTTACACGTGTCTACTTCTACATGCATATAAAAACCTACTTTAAAGGGGTACATATGATCAATTGACAGTGACTGAACCCAAAGGTCGGTGTGTTCGCACATGCAGCCTGACAGGCAATTTTTAGTTTCAGTCTACTTAGTATTATTCGAAGTGAAGCAGAAGAATTAGGTATGCGTGCAATGCCTCCATAATGATAGCGGTTTTTTTCTTTACACCAACAGCTTCAACTACACGAGTCAGGCAATACAAGCCTTGCTTGAAAAGATGAGTAGGTAGCTACAATGCTATGCTTGGCAGCCCTTTTTACAGCAGTATAGATAAAGCAAAGATCAGTTATGACGATAAGATTTTTCAGATTCTTTGATATTACTAAAGTGGACAGCACTGTATTTGAAAGTCAAAACAAAGAGTCACACTGAAGAGATGTTACACAGTAGAATGCACAGCAGACTCTAAATACTGACCTTGTTAGCCTTGCATAAGCCCTAGCCGTGGCCTGGCCAACCAGAGCACACAGGTCACCAAGGTTGAATCCCTGCAAAGCAGCAAGCACACGTACTCCTGTACTATATAAAGCTCTTGTTATCAAGGTGGAAGAATGGAAAGGGTTGAAGTACATCCAAGTTAAGTAACTGCATCCTTCTATACTGCTGGGAAGCTTTACACTGTTTGTTTTGTGCACGATGATAACCACTGGCCTGCCACTTTACCACGTCTGTTCTTCACACAAGACGCAACGCAACTTATCTAGAATGATAGCAGCCATGTGAAATGGCTTCGAGATCATTCCAGATTGGTACGGAACCCAGTGGCTACTCTTCAGGGCTTATCTCGGAAGTTCCATACCCCGTTTGAATTGAGTACAGCATAGACCGCTTATAATGTAAGTCGCAGGAATCGCAAATACCCGCACTATAAGCGGTGTTGCACTATAACCAAAACGTCATTTTTGAAAGTCTACATGTGTGTAAAAACTCGCGCAGGTAGCGGCGCGTGTTAGACATTTGAAGCACGGGACAGGGCTGCTTTCACCCGCTTAAAAAAAAAAAGAAGAAAAAATGGATATTTGAAAGACTTACGTCCGGGGCCGCGCTGTGCAAAAAAAAGAAGAAAAGGTATGCGGACTTCCCGCGGAACCGGACTGCGCAGAAACGGGAACCAATTACTGCACGCGCTATCCTTCGTTTTCTCTGACGCGTACGCGATGGCAAAAACGTAGCGACCGCAAACCGCCATTCGAGTGGTGCACCTGCCATCCATGCCTTCGCTTCCGTTGTCGAAGTGATTCGTCCACGTTTTAAATGCGGCCGCCATGAAAGACAGTCGCCCGCGGCATCCTATCTGCAGCCAGCACCGAAAAGGTAGAGCTCGTTAGGCCTAGTTTTTGGGGTAGTGGGCGGCGCGCCGCACGGGAAGCTTGCCCTTGACAACACTGGGATCAGGTGCAAAGAAATCGCGCTCGCGGGGTGATTCAAGGGCAGTGCGCGTGAAATCATTTAAAAAAAAGAACTGGAGACAAACACTGGTAACATGGACATCATGCGATCGCGGGCGCGCGTTCCCTGCGGAGCGTGCATTAGGAGCTGACAAACGGCCGTAGCAGCGCGTCTCCATCACCTTGGCAATCCTATCCTCACAGGGCGCGCCCGCGACCAGCTGCTGCCGCGGCCTTTCTTTTTCTTCTTCCCTCCGCTCGGTAGTCATTCGTTGTGCGCTTTTTCCTCCTCCATGGCGATTAGTTGCGCTTTTCTCGGGCCATTGTGAAGTCTGCTCGCTACCTCAATTTTCCGCTGATTTCCCGGCAGCCGCATTATAACCAGTCTTTCATCTCATTGAGCTGCACAATAAGTGGTATACCTATACCTTAGGTTCTATGGGAGGGTAAACAGGGGTAAGAAAAAACCGCACTATAGCCGGTCCTGCACTATAAGCGGTTACGTTATAAATAGTCTCTGCTGTACGATCAATAAATGTAGGCATTCTCTCCTTCGACAGCCTAACAGCACACTAGCTGCTGCTGCCATCACTGAACTGTGCACTTTTTAATGAGTGAAACTAACTCAGTCTAATAAGCAGTCACAATGTCTTTTACAAGCCTTTGAGTGTCCTCCTGAGCATAGGCATGCAAAGGTTTCTCAATAAGGGGGGAGGGGGGGGTTGGGGGTGAAGTTTTACTGTAGCACTCCCCACTCCCTCCTACCAACTCCATCCCAAAAAAAGAGGCTCCTACACTGAAAACACACTGTAATGTAAAGGTATGAAGCAGATTTGGTGACCCCCATTAAACTATTAGAGTTAAGACGAAAGGAAGGTGGGTGCCCTCCCCTTGCACATGCCTATGCTCTTGATAACTGGACTGCCACTACTTTATAAATTTGAACATGAGACCTTCGCTGTGCAAAACGAAGAACTCAAGAAAATCCGAATTGTTGCCACTTATGTTAGCGCACTTTCCTTGCATGTTCCCCTCGTCAGTGCCGTTAGCTAGGCTCTGTTACTCCTGTAATGTCGCAAATAAAACATGTAGATGGTGCTTTACATTGTGTACAACACAAGAACTAAGGGCAGCATTCTGCCTATCCCTGCCAGCAAGAGGCAACTAGCATTTTGCGCACGTACACTAGAGAGAAAGAGAAGCTGGTGTGGGCTTTTAAAAAAAAGAACAAAACTAAGTGCCCTGCCTGTGCCATAACAGTATCGAAGGTGTTGAATAAAAAATTTCAGAAAACAAGATAAAGAGTAAATGAGTATCAACTTTGAAGTCAAGAACAAACTCTGCCACCAGCAAAACTAAGGCCCGGAAAAGGGGTAACTGGACGTGTATGATAAAATTTTGGATGTAACATACAGTACACTCTCGATAGTTCAGAACTCTGACGATTTAAACTTTCCATTATAATTCTCTTAATCCATGCTTTTTACTTAACCTTGCCAAAAATATCGAGTGCTTTGGTTCCCTCTAGCTGAACATTCATGCTCTTATATTTTTTCACAGCCAGAAACAGCACTCGTCAAAGCATTTCAAACTACTAGCAGAAAAAAGAAAACACTGAGGCGGCAACAATGCACGCAACAACTGGCCATCTATGTTTCTCCAGGTGTGCTTCACTGATCCTTTACTTCTGCTTGCATCCGACAATTCAAACAAAATTCTGGGGTCACCTCAAGTTTCAATTAACGAGAGTCCACTGTATAACCGAATGTACATATCGTTGGCTAGTCTTGGCTCGCGTACACTACAGGCCCCCAGACCAGCACTTCCACCGAATTTTTCACCATGTGTATGCACCCACCTGATCATAATGGACAGTAAATAGAACCTCGTTACAATGAACCCGGATATAACAAACTATCGGATATAACGAAGCAATCGCAATTCCCCTTGAAATTCCTATAGATGAAATTGATATTGGTTACAACGAACTAATGGTTATAACAAAGTAATTACTGCTCCCCCTTCAACTTCGTCATAACAAGGTTTTACTGTAATTGCTCAGCCCCCCTTTCTCACTTCATGGGAAAAAATTTGTAGCATGAAAAAAACACAGACAGAAAAGAAGACCAGAGATGACACACTGTCTTTTGTGTTGGTGTTTCTTGCATTAGTTTCTGATGTATGACCAACCGGCCTGGATCGTCACAATTTGTTTCGCACACTACCGGATGTGATGTCTTCAACACGGTAATGCTGCTTATTACACCAATACCAGGAGCTAGCTGGAGTACAGTTCATTCTGTTGCACTAACAGATGTTGCACCAACGTTGCACCAACATATTGTTACATTGCATTGTTCCGGCAGAACACCCAACTAGGATCTCTGGCCACAAGGCTAGAACTTGTTGCTATCGAGGCTTTGCCCAAGCTGCCATACTTAGTAGCATAACCTGTGGACGGATCAACAGGCAGACGCGTTGAAAACTGAAAGAGCAAGCAACAGCAACTGAAGTAGCAAGAATGATGTAGACCCACAGCCGTCCTCTGGGCCAGGTAAGAGATGTCCACTGAGTTGCTCTTGGGAAGGCTCCACAGTAATGCATCCAGCAGCTGGGCACGGCCCTCTTCATTTGGGTACTGTGCAAGCACGTGTGGAAAGCAATTTTTTTAGAATCAAGTCGAAATTAGTTATAGTATTGAAAGACCCTTCAAAGTCACACATGGCTATTAGAGATGTGGTGTAGGGAAGTGGGGAGGCATCAGATTAAGTCTGATCACCTTAAGCTGTTTAGTGACCCAAATGTATATACAGTAAAACCTCGTTATAACGAAGTTGAAGGGGGAGCAGTAATTACTTCGTTATAATCATTAGTTCATTATAACCAATATCAATTTCATCTATAGGAATTTCAAGGGGAATTGCGATTACTTCGTTAAATCTGGGTTCTTTATAACGAGGTTCTACCGTACAAAGGTACTACTACTATTCCTTGTACTACTACAATTCCTATTGAAAGGAAATAAATTGATTGATTGATTATGTAAGAAAAAGGTGTGCAAAACATGGACACAAGAGAAGTGGAAAACACGAATGTCAACTATCAGCAGAAGAAGAGCGCTGAGACAAAAAAGAAACAACACCCTAAACAACTCGTTCAGCTTTCTGTCCTTTTAAGGTTCTACTCGTTGCACACTAAACTTCAGTACGATGGACGGTGTTAAGAGCACCCCCTTAGCAATGGGCAAATGCCACCAACCACTTGATTGGATACATACACATTAACAAACTGTCAATTCTCAACACCCACATGCCTAATTGACTAGTGCGAAATCGTCTCATTCCATGTGTCCCTTAGTTTTTGTCAAAAATTCTTTCAGCTTCCTCCCAGTGGTCTTACTTGCCGACCTATTTACTGTTCCTCCAATTGCCCTTGAAACCTAATGGACAGGCATAACGCTCCTTTGATTGCTGCGTGAATACTTTTATGTTTAACCGCAACATTCCCGATGGTTTTTGCACACTTCTCAAACACTAAGCATAGATAGTCTTCGCTTGAATATTTTAGTAGCTGCACATTCTCAGCCATCCTTGTCTAGCCTGAAACAACCAAAAACTATAAGTAACAGTCCTCATGCTTTACTTGACTTCATTATCTGCTAACACCATTTCTCGTTCAGACAGACACAAGAAGTGACAAGTTATAGCTTTGCCTGCTATGGACCAAAACGAATACAACAAAGCATAGGTTTATCCTCTAAGGACTAAACTGGTACCAGTCATCGTTTAAGCAAGTGTCAAGCCTCCAAGACTGATTCACTCACTTCCTCAGTCAACCCTGTCACTCAGGAAGGCAAATTTCTAAGGGATCGCACGAACTGGTTTTAACTAGAGCTGGTTTTAACTGGTCACTCAGGAAGGCTTATTTCTAAGGGATCGAACGAACTGGTTTTAACTAGAGCTGTGCGAATAGCATAATTCTGAATGCGAAGTGAATTCGAATAGTTATATTCAAGTGCAAATCGAATCGAATATTTTTCGAATAATTTTCGAATATTTTTTTTTAACAATAACGTGTCAAATTATGGAGATATGTGCTGCTAAACATGGACAAAAAGATTATTGCGTGACTGATGTATCCCCACAGTGTCATTCTGAAGTCCAAACAACAGTCCAACAGAGAACTGTCCAACGGAAAGCTAACTTCACGCGAATGTTAGCTTCGCCGCAGTACACAGGTGTTATGCGGCGAAGTGTACTACATGCGGGAATAGGCCAATTGTCACGAGACATGGCATATATTTTTTTTCTTTTAATTACTGATTTCGAATAGTAAAAGGTCAGTGCAAATCGAATCGAATAGCAAATGTCATTCGAAAATTATTCGAGATTTCAATTATTTGCACACCCCTAGCTTTAATGTTTTGAGGCTACTTTAAACTCTCGCTGCTAATTTAGCTCTAAAGAAATTCCACCCAATGAGACTCATTTCTGAAGAACGTGTTTATATTTCAGCTAAACATTACTGTACGTAGACAGAGCTGACACACAAAGGACATCACGGAGAAGCAGCTCACGGGATCCGGACTTGACAGAGCTCCCTGTCACTCACCGGGATTTCAATTGAATGCAAGAAGAGGGGGGTCAGGTCAGGGTGAAGGGTGTCGGAGTCGGCGGCAGTGGTGGCCACCACAGCCACAGGCGGCTCATCTGTCTCGCTGTTTAGTCTGCGCAGTGTGTCACCCAGGCAGCGGACCACCCGGGGATCTGCGCGCCAAGGGAAACCACCCGCAACGTCGCATTCACAAGTATTTGCATTCACAAGTTTAGCTTCATTAATTTTTCACATATTGCTGTCGAACTATTGCAGAAGTGGGGGCACTTTATATCAGTTAGACAAAAAAAAAAGAAGAAAGCTCAACAGGAATTCACGAACATACAGTTGAACCTCGTCATAAAGGACCCGGATATAACAAACTATCGGATATAACGAAGCAATCGCAATTCCCCTTGAAATTCCAATAGATGAAATTGATATTGTTTATAACTAACTAATGGTTATAACAAAGTAATTATCACTGCCCCTTCAACTTTGTTATAACGAGGTTTTACTGTATTTAGAGATAAAGAATCATAATGTTCAAGTGTTGAGGGAGAGAAAGAAACTGTATACAGTTAGGCCTGCTTATAACAAACCTCCATACAACAAATTCCTCGATATTACAAAGTTTTTCAATTCCCAACCACAACTACATAGAGTATGCATTTGTAACTTTTGTGTAACAAAGCGGCAGTGGGAAGCACCCTGTATATAACGAATTCTCACCCCTTCCCGAAATAAGTGTGTTCTGGGTTAGCCCTACCTCCAGTTACCCCTTTGTTTCATTTGCACCTTCCTTGAATTTTCATGCTGAAGCTGCACACAGTGAAGACCTCTTTATAAAGAAAATTTTTGGAGCATTTGTAAATTTTGTTATACAGTAGAACCTCGTTATAACGAACCCGGATATAACGAACTATCGGATATAACAAAGCAATCGCAATTTCCCCTTGAAATTCCTATAGATGAAATTGATATTGGTTATAACGAACTAATGATTATAACGAAGTAATTATCACTCCCCTTCAGCTTCGTTATAACGAGGTTTTACTGTATATCCAGGTTTAACTGCAGATCCCGCTCCAGGTTAAAACACCAAAACATTTTAGTGCTGATAAGACTTGTTTCATTTTACACAAAAATTGAGATGTAGCAACTGCAAGGAGCAGATTTCTTGTAGCAATTCCTTTCTTATCGCGAAAATTGTAGAAATCTTGCCAGTTGAAAAAAAAAAAAAAAAGTGTACACAAGTGGGCATATCAACTTTCCATACATACATTAAAGGATTTAAAGGTGAACATTTGACAGAGATCTGTCTGGTTGGGACGAAATTAAAGGTGAAAACAGGGGGACACCAACCAAATTATAATCATTTAAAAGTAAAATTTACTTCTAAACATGAAAAAACCCGACGTTTCGGGTCCCACTCAGACCCTTCTTCAGGGGTGAAGAAGGGTCTGAGTGGGACCCGAAACGTCGGGTTTTTTCATGTTTAGAAGTAAATTTTACTTTTAAATGATTATAATTTGGTTGCTGTCCCCCTGTTTTCACCTATACATTAAAGGAGGTACCACCACTCCTGACATAAAATCCTGGCTATGCCCCTGGTGTACAACTTGCATTTGATGGAAGAGTGCCAGCACTTAAAATGGCTGTGAATTTACTGCTTGCTCATACCACTGCCGACGAGTGTCATATGCACATGACTTACAAAACTGAAATGTTAGAGCTCGTGCGTGCAACACATAGCCAGCAATGAAGAGTTGAAAGCTGTGATCGGTCTCACAAAGCCATCTCTAAAGAACTTCTGAGACACCATGCCTGTGCCACACAGTCATTGCTAAATACAAACAGTGACGCTAACAGTGCAAGCACATCCTGAGAGCCCACATTGTAACTGCGATAAAATGTAAGGCAAATGGTAAAGTAAGGGCTTCAAAGAACACGGTGGGCAAAATAGAGAAAGCAGAACACACTCACCACCACCAGACCCGACGTCCCTGTCCACGTTGAACACGTCTATGTTGGACAGTTGCAGCACACAGGGCGTATACAGCTGTGCTGTATGAGAGGCCACACGACACACGCTTGTTTAAATGCTACTTCAAGGATGAAACGCTGCCATATGCATCAGAATCAGCACTTCATGCACGGTAGAGCTAGGGAAGACGAGCTGTGGGTGACTCTTTGCCACTCATCGTCACCAACATTTTTGTTCAGGCATTCCTTCCTCACAGTGAAGCAATTACCTTTCATCAAAGCATTCTTGATTCGTGTCTCCGCCGCTGCCGCTGTGTCACCGAGAAGCTGCTGGCAATTGACCTGCAGTCCGACATGCAGATGTGGGTCAGGAACAACGCACAAGCACATTGAAAGCTGATGATGCACAAAGATGTCTGCAACATTCCTTTAGTCACTGCTGTGCTTCCTGCTCAGAGCACCACTTGCCGTCAAAGTGTGATGCGACATCACAAATTCTTGCTTCCCAGGAAGGTTCAAAGCAAAGCTCTGGGCGCATAGCATTAGCACATTGCCCAATACTTGAAGGGGTTGTGAGATACCACCTCAGGTTTGGTGGTTTAGAACAAGAAAGACAATGTTTGTCGTAGCGCACAAGAAAATGTCAATATCGGAAGCCTTAGTGCTACTAACTGTGGGAGCTGGTACACACGCTCCCACAGTGACCTCTGAGATATGTATCACAACACATATCTCAGAGGTCATGCTTCTGCTTGCAGGAAGCGGGAATGTTTCACATGAGAGGTCAAGCAAGGCCAAACAGTGGGAAAAGTCAACGTGGCCAAGCTCTTTCATGGCCGCTTGCCTGTATGGCTCATCGCGTACTTCACAGAATATCATGCAAGAAAGGTCCTACGGCCTCGATGTGAGAGTGGGGATCCCAATATACGATATTTACCCGCATAATTTGCACACCCTTGATATTTAGCCAGCTTTACAAAAAAGAAAATTCCTCACATATTTTGCACTCCCCGTCCCGCCCGAGCCAGCTCGGCAGTGCGCGTGCACAGAGACTTAGAACAGCCGTGTGGCCGTGACCCTTGCTGCGCAGGCGAGAGCAGTCATACGCAAAAGGGGCTGCGAGTGCGATGTCCCTTTTTCCGATTCTTTTCGCCGGAAGCCCCCGAAGCCCAAAGTATGGTCACTAGAATAAAACCAGTAGGGGCGACGAAAACGGCTGAAGCAAAGATCAAACGAGCCCGGCCTATCCGTCGCTCGGTGGGCGCTTGCGATAACATCACCCCGATCAGGACACCTGCCGTTGATGCGGGGAGGAAACACCCTGCCTGTCCTTGACAAACATCAAAAATCGCGAGGAGGTGGGGGGGGGGGGGGGGTAGTGTCGCTCCACCGACGAGCGATCGCATGGCGGCCGAGATAGCGCTGGCGAGCGTGCTATCTTGGCAGCCATCAGCGGGTGGCTTGTAAACCCTTCTACGTGCTGCACTGTCAAAGCGAAGGGACTGCGAAAAGTCTCCATAGAGCAGCTATATTCTCTTACACCAGCGTTTTGTAGTGTTATGTGAGATCGTATCCAAAAGAGTTACAGCGCACGTTGCATTATATTACATGTTATTTCGAATGTGTTCACAAAATCTCCGCATAGTAATTTGCGTACCCCCTCTTCAGAGCTCTAAAATCGCGAAAAAAAAGTGCGCAAATTACACGAGTGAATACGGTACATTGGATCCTACGGAAGTTGTGCCGGGATCCGCCAAGAGCAACTTAACAGCCAGGAAATTGTAGCACTGAGGAACATAACAGCGGGGTTCTATTGTCCCAACTCTTACGTGGTCAGCCATAGTGCTAGTGGTATACGGCAATCCTGGCATGCCTTACATACTGAGTGGAGTGAATTGACGGTGTGCGCTGCCAGTTGAAGTGCACCGCTGATGTTACACTCAACTATAGAACAGCTAGTCGGCAATCAGTAGCGATAACTATACTTCAAGAATTCTCTTGCCCTCATGCTATACCACCATGCAACAGCGCTGCTAGTACCAGCGCGTAAGCACTCCCACTCTCGAGTTTCAACCCACGGGCATTGTACAACAACGTGCAGTACAACTTTGAACAGGACACATTTCCAGGCCCGAGCTCAGCCCGGTCCCCCCACTGCCCAAGTTGTAATCCCACCCAAGTGTGGCAGAAACATGTAACTGCCAGTCAAAGGAAATCATGAAAGCTTGCATGTACAGTAAAACCTCGTTATAACGAAGTTGAAGGGGGAGCGGTAATTACTTTGTAATAACCATTAGTTAGTTATAACCAATATCAATTCCATCTATAGGAATTTCAAGGGGAATTGCGATTGCTTCGTTATATCCGATAGTTCATTATAAGCGGGTTCGCTATAACGAAGTTCTACTGTATATCGCTAGACTGACTTGGTAGTGGTGCAAGCCGAGGGAACGCGTCAGAGCAGTCAGGGCGGTGTGCTTTCCGCACCCATGAGACCCGCTCAGAAGCACGCACGGTGCGACACGCTCACGTAGGGGCCTGCATGAAGACATCAGGACACATCAGAACTAGCAACATTTCACCATCATGATCATCAGCAGCAGCAGCCTATTTTACGTCCACTGCAGGACAAAGGCCTCTCCCAATGGCTTACACTTCGTTCTGCCCTGAGTGAGTTTATTCCATTTTATGCACATGAATTTCTTGATTTCATTGCCCCATCTAAACTTTTGTGTGCTTCTGCTGCATTTTTCATTTCTTGGTAACCATTCTGTCCTTCTCACTGCTCGCTGGCTTCCCGCTCTGTACCCCTACTAATACCTGCTTACTGAAAGATACTTCACTCTATACACACGCGGCAACTTGGCTAGTTGGACAACGCACTGCATTTGACACACTGACATTACTGCTGTGATGCAGGCATGTAGGCGCCTCGTAACTTGCTTTGTTATTACACCTGGCATTATAGGTCATTACACTGTGCAAGATAATGCAATAACAAGAAGCGGCAAACAGTTAAAGCTTTTTTTTTTGCCTTTCTTTTTCTTCTGTGTTCTCAAACTGTATGCCGTGGTCAGCGTTGTAAAACAAAGCCCACTAATTGCCACTGTGTCTCTAAGGTTTCCAACCAACACAATACTAAATAGTTTGTTTGAAGCTTCACGCCAGTATTCAGTGTGCTGCAAAGGAGGCTTGTACAAGAGTGACGAATTTTTTTACGTGACCTCATGTATCAAATACTGGCTGTATTGAACAATACTGTGACCACTGCACTGTTCCAAAATCGTGCCTTGACTGTAGGAATATGAAAGCATTTATCGTTGTTAAATCACCATGGAAACTGAACAACTGAACAAAACGAAGCGAAGCAAACACAACACAAGCGCTGACTTTCAACTGGTGATTTAGTGCAATGCATAAGGAATTTAAGCATGCAAACGATACATAACAAGTGTGTGCAAAGGAGCTTGTGGGAAACAAGGCGACACAGAACAAGAGTACAATGCCAGAGAGACAACGCAAATGTGAAAAGGCAGCATGTC
Organism: Hyalomma asiaticum; assembly: GCA_013339685.2. NCBI lineage: Eukaryota > Metazoa > Arthropoda > Arachnida > Ixodida > Ixodidae > Hyalomma > Hyalomma asiaticum. The sequence continues at coordinate 27,352,511 of CM023487.1, forward strand.
AAGTAAACATATTACGTGTTAAATTGGATTCTTTTTCATGTAAGGATACAGAGGCTTGACTGACACATGAGCCTCCCCCTTTTTCAATGTAGTAAGCCTCCATGTGCAAGTTCATTGTGTACCATATCTGCATGAACCTAACGTGCACGCAAATCTGACATGCCCATTTTTCACGGCTTCAGAATAAAAGTGCGCTTAATGTATTGCTTTACGAAGAAAACTGTGGCAGATGCCACTGCGTTGATGATCAAAAGAAAGAGACATGTATTACTTGCCTTTACAGAACAAGAAATTTATTCTTCCAGCAGTTCCTATAGATAATATCAATGATCCTATAACCAGTCTTGCGTTACTGAAGTTCACCCGATCAACCCCCTTAGACACCACTTACCCACACTGCAAGAAAGGCAGCAAAATGGACTGCAGCCGCTCGACTACGGGTGCCAGGTGTGGGGGCTGGGGCGCATCCCAGATCGGATGAGGAGCCCAGTGTCGATGGTAGGCTGCCATGGCAGCAGGCACATAGCAACCCTTGGTGCCCGCCTGGAGAGACCGAGGGCAACAAATGACAACAAAAAAGAATGAGCAGACCTGCAAGTCCAACAGCACGATCCTCCGATACTGGGAGCAATGAGTACGTAGGCGGGAAACAAGCCGATATAGTACAACTGAAACAGCTCCTAGCTACAAACAGAAGCGGGATGAAATATGCAGGTTAGATATACATTTGTATGTATAAGGCAGGCTTGATGTACATATATCTAGATGAAATATTGCAGTCGACTCTCGTTAATGTAAACTCGAGAAGATTCCCAGAATTTAGTTTGAATTATCACAAGTTGGAATTTTTGAACACAGGCAAAAGTGTGCGGGTCAGAGCACCATACCAAGAAAAGCAAAGATGCCAGTTATCTTGAGTACTGTTGCTTGCCTCAATGTATTCCTCTTCTTTCTTTTTTTTTTCTTTCTGGTAATGTTTTTGAATGATTTCACAATTGCTGGCAGAGCAAATGGCTTTATTCCTGGCTGTTAAAAAACATGTGTACGAATATTCAGCTAGAAGAAACCAAAGCAACCAATATTTTGGCAAGGCTAAGCAAATGAGTATGAATTAACAGCATTAACTAAAAGGCTATGTTTGAATCAAGCAACTTTGAATAGGCTGAAACCACATTAAACCAACTAAAAATTTGAGATTTGTTTGAATTAACTGAGACTTTGAATTATCAAGTGCTTACTGTATGTACTAGAAATATTATCGTGATAAATCTTGACAGTAATGAAAGGCAAACTCTGGCGATTTTTAAAAATTTTTTTACCATTTCAGCACACGGGTGTTAGGTTCGCCACAATACGCGAGTGATCGCTTCGCCGCAGTGCACGGGTGTTAGCTCCACAGCCATACACATGTTAGTTTCACCACAGTACACCGGTGTTATGCGGCGAAGCACACCACTTGCGGGAATGGGCCAGTTGTCATGAGACATAGCATACTTTCTCCCCTTAATTACCAACTTAGTATTCTAACTATTCGTTCGAATAGTAAAGGTTAAGTGCGAATCGAATTGAATAGCGAATGCTATCCGAAAATTATTCGAAATTTCAATATTTGCACACCTTTACTTAAAACTGGATAACACACTGCATGTTCTATCTAAAGGTAGACCGTATATGTGTTGTGAAACCTGCAGGGCAGCTTTTCTGGATGGCAAAGCTTCCGCACAATGGCAGTGACACCTATTGGGGATGTAGTAGTTAGGTGCAGTGTACAGAATAAGCTGGCATACATGTCCTTGGCCACCGGACAAACGTGCATGTAAGCTCCCTTCTCCTTTGCACACTTTGGCCCGACCAGTTTTCTGTTGAGAGCTGCTCCAAGATCGCAGCACGAGCTTTCGCAGAAGCCGAACCAAAGACTAGCTGAACATGTGCAATGCCGCACCGCATGTTACAAGTGCAGCAAACACATGAGTCGCTATGCATGAATTTCTGCCATGCAGGAGAGCGACTTTGTGAATTTTGCAGCCGATCTGTACTGTACAGCTGTGCGTAGCAACTAGGGATGAAAGCTGCCCTGTTTTCAACTGGCCCGACCAGTTTTCTTTAGGTAGCGGGCCGTCTACTGGTCGGCTCCTAAGACCAGTTGTCACTGGCCATTTTTCTGGCCAACACAAACATTCCTTGTGTATGTGATGTTACTGGTCTAGCAGATCCAGATGCAAAAAAGAGTGTTTTATTGGTTAAGCAAGTGCGGTTACCTTTCACTGTAGCACATTAATTGCAGCACAGCAATAACCAAGACACCAGGTTTTAGTATATACATTTGCTGGTATTTTTATGCCAATGCTCAGTGTTTGTACACATATACAGTATGGTGATTATTTTTTTTTTTTAAGCATAGTCAACTTTCTGTATAAATACCCCACCACCACAGAGGGGCGTTTCTTTTTTCTGGCAAAGGTGGCAATCCTAGCTCAGCAACCACACAATTGCAACTTCAGGAGTGGTTAATGTGCATTTCAACAGCTCCCACAGATGTGACAAGAATGCCAACTGAGACACTGGAGGATGACAGCAATGGTGGGAATTTCACCTGGTAAAGCAAGGTGTAGGTGTCGCACAAATAGCCAGGCGCACTGCTTTCAGGTCCTAGCAGCTGCGTGGCCTTGAAGAACACACGTGGCTCCTGGACAAGAATTTCGAAAGATTGGGGCGGCAGCTCTTGCAGCTACACAAGACCGCATGCAATGCTTTGACAAGCGCTCTAACGATTCCCATTTTTTTTGTCATTTTAAAAATTGCGAGCGCCAATGATCAGCTAGAGGGAACAAAGTAGCTCATATGTATCATGGTACAATGCACAAAGTATGAATTAACAGAACTACAGTAGAACCTCGTTATAACGAACCCAGATATAACGAACTATCGGATATAACAAAGTAATCGCAATTCCCCTAGAAATTCCTATAGATGAAATTGATATGGGTTATAACGAACTAATGGTTATAACAAAGTAATTACCACTCCCCCTTCAACTTCATTATAACGAGGTTTTACTGTACTTGAATGGCACAGTTTTAAGCAAGCAGCTTTCAAACTACACTGAAAATGTAGCAAAGCAATCAAAAATCTTAAATTTCTTTCCCTTAACTAAAGGTTTCAATTATCAGAGGTTTAACTACAAGGTGTCTACTGTACTGTTTCAAAACCTCCCTGGTGAAATTGTCAGCACTTCGTTCATTGCCCACTGCTACAATATGGAGTGCAGACTCTGCATAATAATAATAAAAAGTAATTGTAATTATGTTGACCATTGGAAGGACCAGTAGAATTGCTTAGTCAAGCTAAACGCTGTTATGAAACCCTAAGCAAACTTTTCGTATGCTCACAGTTTTCTACTTTTCAGCAAAGGGAAGTGAAAGTACTGTTGGAAAATTTAGTGCTGATCATGAGTGCTTCAAAAAGCTCGTGTTCTAATAGATGCAGCTCTTATATGCACTGAAACAGAAAGGAAAACTGAAAACAAACAAAAGTGCAAAATGATGAGAATTGCTGGGATTGTTCCTTGTTGCCTATATCGTAAAGAACACCAATTAACATCTACAAATAAAGCAAATTACAGTTGGATGTAAAAAAAACCCACAATAAAGCAGGCACTATTAAGGACCCAGCAGGCACATTTCTTGACTCCTCTGCCCACAAATGTTTCCTCCAGAAACTAGATTCCAGTTTTTCATCTTCCCTTATGAGCTACCTCTGGCCCCATTTTTAATCACACAAGTCCTCTGCAGTTATTGTACAGAAACCTGCCGTACTCTGAATTCTGTAAAAGCCGCACTTTGTAAAAGCAAATTAAACTAAATAGGTTCTTTGTAGCAGTGATGTACAATTCACAATTAGTAGCTTGTGCACTTGGCTGTCACTATACAGAGCCTTTAAAGTGATGCGTGGAACAGTCCATATAATGTTACAGCAATATTTCATCTGTAAGAAATGCATGCAAACATATTAATTCCAATGCACGTGGACTTTCATACGATCAATTTTAAAAAAAAAGTAAAAGAGTATACCTCTGTGATGAACCATCCGGAAGGTACTCCTCAGAGCAGGGTGAATCTGGGGAACAAAAAAAAGAGAATCATGTTTATCTAACACTCTTGGTTATGACTGGACTAATGCACCTACATTTTTAATCTACGTAGTGTGCGCTACATCCATGTAGCACACACTACGTCGATATACTTTCTGTATACTTTCTTCTGTTGTATTATACCTTGAGACATAATAACCTTGAACTTGAACTACATGAACGAAAGCAATGAGCTACAGAAACAAAGAAAGCACAGAACAACTAGACAAGACAATAGACAAGACAAATGTTAGTAATGCTTGGTTCCTTCACTGCATTCCTTTTTTATAACTGGTTTCTTTATTACACTTATAGTGAACTCATACAATGAGCAGCAATATTTCCTGCACGAATCTGCATGCCTGCGAAACTGCAAAAACTCAGGCGATTGAAAAACATTCATAGCCTCGCAATGGCCAGCCATCTGTTGGCATTTTTAACCTGCTTAGAAATTCGTGTTCCTTGGTGAGACATCACTGCACCTGACCCTCACGGCCACTCTCCTATCATTGTCACATGTAGGGCGCTTTTCGACTTTATTTATTTATTTACTTAATTTATTTATACTCTCAAGGTAGAGGTTGTATATTACGAAGGGGAGGGGCAGAGACGATTACATAAGAAACAAGCAATACATGTGTATTGAATAAAACAAAACATGACAAGCAAAAAAGTATGCAGAACATATTTCAAAGACAAATGCATGGAAATCAATAATTGAAAGAAAAGCAAGTTGCTTTGAACTGCTGGACAGGCAACTAATAAAAGTGCAATGTGGCCAAAACATGGCAAACATGTTAGGCCAAATGGAGTTGCAGTTGACAAGAACATGTCCAGCGTAACAAAGAAAAAGAATCAAGAATATGTGGCATAGCATGACACATATCAATAAATAAAAATGAAACTCCAGGTGCAATTTCAAAGAAGAGAAATTACCTGGGAAATTTGATCTGTCAGTCACAGAGATTAGGTATGAATCTTCGAAGGGTGCTTTTAATGTTACTGATGCTAGTTATCGGTGCTAGTTACCAGTGATAGTTCTCAGTATCTCTCCCTAATCAATGCTCAATACATGAACCCTGTTAAGGCTTTTCCTTGGGCTGTGTGAGTGTTGTGTGTGTGTTGTGCTGTGTGTAGTTGTGATCCATGCCCAATGAATAAAGTGCGAAAAGACAGGGGTGAAAAGCCATCATATACAAGCACTGCATGCAATGCTTTTTCACCTTTCCCTTTGCTTTTAGGACTGTTTTTTGTTCCCGTTACACTGTGAACTGCAGTTCAGTATGGTCCAATATTGTCAAAGTAAACCTACTGGCTATCAGATGTATTAAGCACGTAATGTGGACATCCATTCCAATTAATTTTATGTCACAGACATTCAGTGCAAATGGACACTGTTGCCCTCATTATATGGTCCTCTTCAGTAATGTGCACTTAAGAAATGCAGACAGACGGAATTCTTCACGGAAGTTTTATTTTGGAGTACTATGCCATCATACTAAATCACAACTTTCACTTAACAGCTTCCAATGTCTTCTAAAAGGTTTTAAATGCTACCTAATTAAAATACACATCATGCGTAGGCTGATGACAGTTGCCGCGCTGGCTTGGCCGTCTTGCGGCCAACCAAAGTCGCTACGTCACCGATGCAATCTCGGAGACGCCTAGCTACACCAGCTTTTGGTAGCGTTCGTGGGTGGCCGTAATGGGAGAATAGATGTTTCTCATCACCGCATGCAAAATGGCTCATCATCGCATTTCACCCTCATATCTGTGCTGAGCCTGAGCCTCTCATTCCGAGATTGCATTGCGGCAATCTCGGAGACCACGCCATTACCACGCTTAGGCTTATATGCTCTAACCTGCGCAGCACGGATGGCAGCACGCGCAAGAAAACTGCAATAGAAAGGAGGAATGCAACACTGCGAGTTAATGACATTACTGCCTTTTGCGCGTGGCTATGCCCGGCAATGTGTAGCAGTTTTATCAGGACGCGGTAGTTATGAATTGGCATGCCGAACGTTTAACAGACACCACGGATCAAGTGAAATGGGAAAGCCACAGCGCGGCCATTCGAGGGACTGCAGGGGTTCAAAGTTGGCGGATCATTTATTATGCGAGTGCCTTCATTGTGCGAGCACGGCATTTGTTTTCATGAATGTAAGAACGTTGATTACTAAGGACCTTTTTTTTCCCGTGTCACAAAAAATGGGTGCACGTTACAACCTATGTTTCACATTTTTCTTTTCTGGTTGCGAGAAACAGGCCTGTGCATGTTACAATCGAAGGCGTGGTAGAATCGAGTAAATACGGTAACCATGGCAAGTTGAGTTCCGAGAAAATCCACAAAGTGGAGTAACGTTTATGAAAGGGAAAGTTAGCACCCACCTCTTTGTAGCACAAAGCTACAAGGAAACCCATATGGATATTTCAGAAATGAAAGCTTCTTAGTTGACAAAAAATTTGTCCTGGTCCGGGGTTCGAACCCGGGACCAATGCCTGTCATTACATGTTGACACAGGGCCTATTAACCATGAAATGTCATAACTTCTTACCCCCCCCTCACTGATCAAATCACATTGTGCTTGTTGGGATGAATGGATACAGAAAGTCCTTGGAGGCTGCAACAAATCTCTATAGCTAAGCTTATACTAATCAAATTTGATCAAATTTGAAAAATTTTTGCAGCAGGCATTTCGTGAAACAGTGTACTCCTACAGTGAGATGATCAATGATTACCTAAGAAGGTATCATAGGGCCTCTTTAATCACGAGTTCATAAACTTGTTATGTTCCAAAGGTTGTCAGAAAACCAAGGAAAAGCAGGAAGGATTCACTCACCACGGAGACTGATGGTGACAATATCCCCACTGCAGATGTACCTGGAATGCCAGTAGGTGGCACGAAATAATTACAGCATGTCTGCCTCACATAGGCAAAGATCAGATCACCAGAGTGTAATGCAGTTGAGGTCACAGTACATTAGAGTCAGTCTCAGTGCACTTAGCAACATGTTAATTATTACCTAGGAATACAGACTAGAATCAGGCAACGTCTTTGCTTTCGCTGGGCTTATGTGACAAAGTCGGCAACCAAAAAGCCCAGCGATCAGTGCCCCTGGAAACTTTCTTTTGTCACATTGCACTGAGGATACAAAACTAGAACCCTTGCCAAAATATGAGCTGAGAACCTAATTAATTTTAATGGGTCAACTTGCACACAGACAGATACCAAGGTAACATAACATTTTTTGACAAGTATAATTGCTGTTAGCATATTTCCCTAAGATTCAACATTTAATGTTATCTCAGGGAAATAACATTTTTCATGCATTAAGATAATGTGGTTTAGAACGATAACTTCTATTTTAGAACTCAATTGTCCTTAATTTCACCATTTTCAATTCAATATTAAAAAATAAAATGAGCTTAAAAGAGCTTCTTTTTACAATAAATTCAGATACAACATAAATTTGAGTATAAGGGGCTAAATCAGAGGGCCAGCAACCTGGTCAGCACTCCTTTACAGCACAGTTCTGTACTTTGGACATCCAAAATTCAATAGGCCACAATGTAAAACATGGAACAGGGATAGCACCACTACAATTGACACACCGAGAGAGTGTGGTGGCACATGATGGGATAAGCCTTGTAATGGTGGAAACATAACACCCAAACCACTCGCTGTAGAGTGTACTTGAAGCTGACAAGCTCCTTTCAGAAAACTTAGAAAGGAATACCGTATTTACTCGCATAATTTGTGCACCCCTGTTATTTAGCCGGCTTTACAAAAAAAAAAAAAATTCCTCGCTTATTTTGCGCTCCCTCTCGCCCGAGCCAGCTCGCCGGCGCGCGCACACGGACAGACTTTTAGAACAGCCGCATAGCCACGCCCCTCGATGCGCAGGCGAGAGCAGTCATTCGCAAAAGGGGCTGTGTGTGCGATGTCCCTTTTTCCGATTCTTTTCTGTGGAAGCCCCCGGAGTCCAAAGTATGGTCGCTACAATAAAACCATGCAAGTGGGGACGACGAAAACGGCTGAAGCAGAGATCAAACGAGCCCGGCCTATCTCCGTCGCTCGGTGGGCGCGTACGATAACATAACCCCGATCAGGACATCTGCTGTCGATGCGGGGAGGTAACGCCCTGTCCGCCTTTAAAGGAGTACTGACACAACTTTGCGGCGGCGCAAAATATACATTTTGCGTTTTCTAGTCATGTATTGTTAGCGCTCTCCGCACACGGAAGCCAGGAAACACGCACAAAATATTTTAATTTGGTTTTAAAGTTTCCGTCGAACAGCACTGCAAGCCAGCCCGAGCGCAATGGACACTACGATGATGTATGAGCACAGTTTCTTAAAAATCGCTGAAATAGCTGTGAGAGTCTCTGGACGACCGTAAAATTATCATTGTTTGCGTGCCCCACGTCTAATTGACCACAGACGACAGAGTTGCAGCGACGTTATCACGAATTGCTGTCCCTACGTGGCTTAAACGTACGTCCGACTGTTGACACGTCACTAGGAAACCGCCCCCTTGAAATCGAAACCGAAAGTGAGATTTTAAGGAATTCGTATTAAAAATATATTCATTGCGTTGCGAGGCACCATGATACTCTTTTTGGGATTCTCCTCGCCAGTGCTTTCACTTGCAGCAACAATACGAGAATGTCAAAAATTCATGTCAGTACTCCTTTAACGAGCATGAAAAGACGCGAAAGGGGGGGGTAGTGTTGCTCCACTGCCAAGTGATCACATGGCGGCCGCGATAGTGCTGGCGCATGCGCTGTCTCGGCAGCCATTAGCGGGCGGCTCGTAAACCCTTCTACGTGCTGCGCTCTCAACGCGAACAGACTGCGAAGTGTCCATAGAGCAGCTGTGTTCTCTTACACCAGCGTTTTGTAGTGTTACGTGAGATGGTATACAGAAGAGTTACCGTGCTCGTTGCATTATATTAAACATTATATCGAATGTGTTCATGAAATCTCCGTGTAATTTGCGCACCCCCTCTTCGGAGCTCTAAAACCGCACAGAAAAGTGTGCAAATTACGTGAGTAAATACGGTAAATACATATGTTCTCTGGCCATGCCAGAGATTTATAACTAATTCCAGTTACAACAGTCACATTTAATGCTTGCACAAGTCTGCTGCAACCGCACTTGGATTCTACATGTACTTCTTTTACCACCGATCTTCACTGTCAAGGCCTGTTGTAATGAGGCTCTATCGCAGTGCATGCAGAGGTGACACAATGACATTTCCAACTTAACTTGATTTCATGGTACGACTGTCTACACGTTCAACATTAAAGATTAACTATTATGTAATACAGCTGTGTGCTTCTCTTTTACTGCATATGTACCACTGAATTCCAGGGGAAACTGATCTTTGGGCATCAACACAACGCTGCTTGTTTCGACATGTAACAGAGCTCACTATTCGTGACAGCGCAGTTAAAAGAAAGTATTCCGCACTTTCTAACATGTAAACATCTAACATCTAAACCTAAAGTGAGAGAAATCAGATGTAAGAGGCGTTTTCATTACAAAAAGAAGCTTTTTGGGTAATTGCACTCACCATCACCTAAGTTTTTGAAGCTACACAGGGTTACCCACCACACTGCTACCAGCACCATGAAGGGACTTAGTACGTAGGTGCTCTGTGATCTGAAAAGACTACACAGTTGAACACGGATATATCGAACCCACTGTAAACGGTACTAAACTGGGTAAACGGTACTAAAGAGAGCTGGCGCGCCACTTCCTCACGGACAAACTCCTTCACCTGCTGAAGGAATGAAGAGCTAGCCGTGGCGTCGAGAGTCACCAAAGAGTCGCTGCTGAACACAGGTGGCCGAGTCGAGGCCCGTTGCTTTTTTTAACTCGTTGTAGCTCTGGCAGAGATTGACAAGTTCTGCAACGGTGCGTGGATTCCTGGCCAAGAGCATTTGGAACGCGGCGTCATCAATTCCTTTCATGATATGTCGAATCTTGTCAGCTTCGGGCATGGCGACGTTTACGCGTTTACAGAGGTCCACAACATCTTCTATGTAGCTGGTGAACGTTTCTGCCGTCTGCTGTGCTCGGGCGCATAAGCGCTGTTCAGCGCGGAGTTTGCGGACGGCAGGTCATCCAAACACTTCGGTGAAGGTCGTCTTGAAGGTTGGCCAGGTTGGTATGTCGCTTTCGTGGTTGTGAAACCATAGTTGCGCAACGCCAGCCAGATGAAAGATGATGTGGGTCAGCTTGTCGACGTCATCCCACTTGTTATGCTCGCTTACCTGCTCATATGAGGTAAACCAGTCTTCCACGTCTTCGTCATCTGCTCCGCTAAAGATCTTGGGGTCCCATTGTTGAGGAATGCCGGTGCAGGTGACGGACTGCGGCGACAGTGCTGTTTGGGACGCGGTGTCGGTCATGGTGGGCGGAAGCGTCCTTGTTCGTAACTCCAGGGTGTTAAAGGTCGGGGAACGCCAGCACCTCCACCAAATTTGACGAGGTTTATTCGCAGTGCGTCACTATGAAGACACAGCGACCGTGCGAAGTGGCGAGGCAGCCAGAAGACGCCAGGAACCAGAAGCACGCGTCGAGCGAGCCAAGCGTTAGCAATGCGACTGGCGATAGCGGTGCTTCTTCTTCTTCACACCACATATATCGAATTTTCGGGTATATCGAACTCGTAAGTTATCCCCTTGAAAATCCTTTGTAAAGTATAGAAATTCGCACGTTTACTGTATTTACTCGCGTAATTTGCGCACTTTTTTTCACGATTTTAGAGCTCCGAAAAGGGGGTGCGCAAATTACACGGATATTTCACAAACACGTTTGACATAACGTGTAATATAATGTAACTAGCGCGGTAACTTTTTTGGATACGATCTAACGTAACACTGCAAAACATACGGCTGCTCCAGGGAAGGCGCAGCACGTAGAAGTGTTTACGAGCCGCTGGTGGCTGCCAAGACAGCGCTATCTCGGCAGCCGGCAGCCGAGCGACACTACCTCCTCCCCCCCCTCGCCTCGCGTCTTTCCATGCTCGTTAAAGACGGGCGGGGCCTTTCCTCCCCGCATTGACGGCAGGTGTCCCGATCGGGGTGATGTTATCACATCGGCCCTCGGAGCGACGGAGATAGGCCGGGCTCGTTTGATTTCTGCTTCAGCCGTTTTCTTTGCCCCCACTCGCATGCTTTTATTCTAGCGACCGTACTTTGGGCTTCGAGGGCTTCCGGAGAAAAGAATCGGAAAAAGGGGCATCGCACTTGCAGCCCCTTTTGCGTATGACTGCGCTCGCCTACGCAGCGAGGGGCGCGGCTGCGCGGCTGTTGGTCCGTGCGTGCACGCCGGCGAGCTGGGAACGGGGAGCGCAAAATATGCGAGTTTTTTTTTTTTTTTTTTTGCAAAGCTGGCTAATTATTAGGGGTGTGCAAATTATGCTGGTAAATACGGTATATCGAACGGTATTTTTACCCGCCTTCAGATATATCGAATGTCGCGCGAGCTGGAAGGTGCGCTTCGGCTGTTGTCTGCTGTACTCGTGGTGCCAGGAGCCTAGTCAGGCGTGTTCAAACACGCCTTTTGCCCCGGCACCATGACAATTCATGTCATGTATTGTCAAAATCGCAAATAAACTTCAAACTTCAAACTTGCCGCGCCCCACGACCTCCTCGGCAGCGCGGCTCCGTGCGCGAGTTGGAAGGTGCGCTTTGGCACTCGCAGCGCCAGGCGACATTCGCGCGGCACCACGCCTCTGCCGACACCCGAAACGCTCCAAAAAACGTCAGGGCGAGAAGGCTCAGACTGCACGGTCTCCAACTTGCGGAACGGCTTCTTTCCTTCTTTTTTTTTCGTTTCTCTCTCTCTCTCATGCTTTCTCCGCGTAACCGTCGGCTCGGAGAGCAAGAACGAAGGAGCCAACGTCCTCTTCCTTTCGCCTTTTCTTTTATTTTTTGTTGCTGTTTTGCGAGTTTTGATCAGCCAACCACAGCTCGCACCTTTTGCTGTTACCCTCGCACGTGGGCCACCGCCTCGTGAGCGCTTTGTTGGCGGAGTCCGCTTTCGTTATCACGTCGCCTACGTACCAACGCGTGTGCAGCATTCCTCTTTTGCGTGCGTGATGTGCAAAGCCTGCTGCGGACTCCTTGAACTGTCGACTTCTCGTGTAGGTAGCTATGGCCAGCGTCAAGAAGCGCTGGACCCTTGACTTTGCGAATGAAGCTGAAGGCTATTCAGCGTGTTGAGGAGGGCGAGAAATGTTAGACCGTCGCGGACGACTTCGGGATACCACGGAGCACTCTGAGTACCTTGTTGAAGAACAAGGCAGATATCAAGGCAAAGGCGGCGGAGCAGCGAACGTCAGGAGCCTGTCGTGTGCACGCTCCTGCCCACGGGAATGTAGAAAAGGCACTCTATGCCTGGTTTTTAGAAGTGCGCGTGAAGAACATTCCGGTGGATGGCCCGATGCTGATGGCCAAGGCCAAATGGTTTGCCGCTGCACTCGGTGAAGACAACTTTGCTGACAAGACCGGGTGGCTTCACCAATTTAGGGAGCGCTACAACATCGTTGGCAAAACCATTTCTGGCGAAAGCGAAGCCGTCAGCAGCTAGGACATCCAGCAGTGGATGACAAAGGAGTGGCTGGAAATCTCCGCGAAGGTTTCTCCCACGGAGATCTTCAACACAGACGAGACCGGTCTCTTTTGGAAAATGTGGCCGAGCAAGACTCTCGACGTCCGCGGTAGCACGTGTCATGGGGGAAAAAACGAGTAAAGTTCGCGTGAGCATTCTGCTGGCAGCCAACATGGATCAAGGTAATACAGAAGCTCCAGCCCTTTGTGATCAAGGTCTCGGAAGCTCCAGCCCTTTGTGATCGGGAAAGCAAGGGCACCGCGCTGTTTCAAGAACTGTAAGCAGCTCCCCGTCCACTATGCCTCAAACAAGAAGGCGTGGATGGCGCGTCAGCTGTTCACGGAATGGCTGCAAGCGTGGGACGTCGAGCTGGGCAAGTCGGGGCGTTGCGCTTGCCTTCTTGTGGACAACTGCTCAGCCCACCACACCACCTGCGAGCTCAAAAACATCGAGCTGAAGTTTCTGCCAGCCAGCACGACGGCGAAGCTGCAACCGCTTGACCAGGGCATCATCAAGTCCTTCAAGGTGGGCTACAGGAGGCGACTCCTTGATAGGCTGCTGGTCATCCTCCGCATGGGCACTGAGCTGAAGGTTGACCTTCTTGGTGCCATACAAATGATGACGGGTGCCTGCCGAGTCGTGAAGACGGACACAGTGGTCAACTGCTTCCGCAAGGCAGGCTTCGAGACGGCGGAACTTGTGGAAACCGGTGAAGACGGCAACGACGAGCGCATAGACGACGTGTTTCGCGAGTTGCCGTCCCTCTTCCTGGCAGCCATTCCACCCGAGGTGTCTGCGGACGATTTCGTGGAAGCGGACTGCAATGTTCAGGCCGTTGCAAGCCTCGCTGATGAGGACATAGTAACTGCGGTCGCAGGGACCCAGAATGCCCAGGTCGACAGCTCAAGTGACGAGGAGGATCGTCCGGACGAGGCGGTGCCTACACGCGCGTACTCCGCCGCTGAAGTGGCGGCAGCGTTCGGCGTCATTCGCCGTTGTTGCGGCGACATGGAGGGAACCAGGCTGTCGCACCTGGACAGCCTTGATAAGATTGAGACTAGCGTCTTCAACTTCATTTCAAAAACGAAGAAGCAGGCCAAGATAAGCGATTTTTTTTCACGCAAATAAAACATTCTGTTGCGGCGTGTGTGCGGAATTAGTTGTCATTCTTGAATGCGCCTATTGTAGGTGATGGTCTGCTACAAGTAAGCTCTCGGGGCCTATATTTTTTTATATCGAATTTTTCATATATCGAACTAATTCGCCATCCCCTTCGAGTTCAATATATCCGTGTTCGACTGTATGTCAGACTAATCTGCAATTGCAATTTATGATGCCACACTGACTCTTGTAGATTATTCAAACATACTGGATGTGCATGGTGTTCTTGTTTTGTTTTTTTCTCATTTATATGAGAAAAAGTGGGAAGGTAGACCCCACTGCCTACGTCCAACATGGTGTACATGTTGCAAATAAGAAAACGTAGCCACCGCGGACACAGGTTCCATATTAAAGGTTGTCGACCTGTCTTCGTGCAGTTAAACAAAACTATACATTGGCTTTTTATGGCATGCAATGGGTTTTGTCATTTTGCTTTCACCAAACTGAGTGTTGAGCAAGTGGCTCGGTTCAATCAACAGAATTTTCAGCTTCATGCCACTGTGGGCAATACTCAACGTTCTGAGGACAAGTCGTAGGGGTGGAGTAAGTGTAATAGCTTTCCTTATGGGGACTACCGGAGTGTGTTAGGTTTGTCTGTACACGCGCCGTACGGTCACTGTGAAGATTGCAGACATCAGCAAGGCCTCAACCTTCAAATGTAGTTGCTATCTTGTAGTATCAACAAAACGGTTCCTTTAGTTCTTGTTATTTTTAGTTCTTGTCCTTTCACACCACTATTATTTGCGACCCCTTGCGTGTAGAAAGGAACCCGTCATCAGCCATACTCTGCCTCATATGTAGAATTTAAATAGAACAAAGTAAATTGCCAACTTCAGTGGCTTTGCTACATCAAGGTTTAACGGTACAACTTTTGGCTAATAATAGATAATTTGTGGGATTTTCATCATGAAACTGCAATGTGATTACAAGAGAGGCCGTAGCAGAGTGCTCTGCAAACCTTGAACACCTGGGTGCTCCTTAAGTAATGTCCGCTGACATCGCACAGTACGTGGGCCTGCAGCATTTCATCTCTAAGGAATGGCGCCACCACAGCTGGGATTAAAGTACAACTTATGGGGCAAGGTATTGCCATATAATTTGTTATCTTATTCGATCTTATTTGTGCAGCTTGGCATTTTCAGTGTATTAACGCATTGCCTTAGTTGCAAGAACAAGGTGTCCTGACCGCTGGTCACATAAACACACCACGTTTTGAGACATAAAATAATTAGACTTTCTGTTGCAGCAAATCAAATAACACGCACTCACATATCTTTCTTCTGAATGTGATGAGCTCATTTTATGGCTATGAATGCCGTATGCAAGTAACAGACACAAGTCTTTGTGGTACTACTGCACGCACTGTGCACAAGGTGGACCGATAGTTCACACGTCGTGTGAGTTGTCTCCAAGTTTTCTTGGCAATGTTTGGTGTTTCCTACCAGAGTACCAACACCAATATGCTATATTGCAACCAGCTCACAATGTCACCTCACCATAAACATGAACTTGTAAACTTGTACACTTTGTACATTTCGTGAACTTAATCATGACAACAAAATGACGTGAATGCTTTGGCAAAGCACACAGCTAAAGGCCCACAGGAATTAGTCATGCATAACAGTCATTCCACAGGCACAACGATTAGCACATGCACATGCCCTCTTACCGGGTCCTTGAGAAGTGTGCCTTGAGCAATGCTATGCAATTGATGGTGTGGCTGTAAGCAGGGCTGCGCACAATGGCCAAGTTGAATTCTTGTGCCGGTGCTGGCAGACTGCCTTTGCTAGAACCTGCCAATGGCTCCTACGAAAGAGACGAGACACAAAAACAGAAAACAAAATCGTGCTGATCTTGCACATTAAAGGAAACATTTTTCACAGAAGTCTGTCTGGCTAGGTAAAAGAACAGGTATAGTCGAGGACAACTTTCTAGCCAAGATCTGTTCAAAACCAAAAACCAGCTAACGTGTGAGAGTGAGCGAGCTGGTGCGTGATACTGTTCTCTCATTTTTGCACAACTCCGGTTGAGTGCGCAATGATGGCAGTAGAAGAGACAGAATATGTTCTGTTTCTCACTGCCTTCAAACACCAGACTAAAATTCTTGGTGTCAGCACCCCTTTAAGAGTAAGGTCTCCTTATTAAAATGTGTCAAGGCACTGAAAAGTCAAAGGACAGGTATTATAAAGTTGGTTAGCAATTATGAGCTTTTAATTTTAGCACAGTGCCCACTCATCGAATAATCCTGTGCCTGCCAGCACAGCACTCCGAAGATGCAACCATAAAGCCACCACAGCACACACACTTTTGTCGTGCCAATGTCAGCTGTAATTCCTTTTCGATGCTATTCATTATCTTGATCATGATTGCGGTGCCACCTTTGAGCGGTGCAACAACGTGGTACAATTAAGCACTGGTTGGCACTGCTGTGGTCAAACAATTGAGCCTGTGAGGCCTTAACCTCCTACATTCTCTGTGTTGACAGATTGTGAAGTTGAAAGACAACTGTAAACAAGACGTCGTGAAGCACACATGTGGACATTGTGTGCAACACATTGACGTAAACAAGTTTCACTTATGCAAATTACAACTCTTAAGGGTTGCATGGGGTAGCAAACTTTCAACAGCGTCTGCTTGGAGCTTGAACCATGGTGAGTATTGGTGAGGGCCGGTGGGGGAGCCGAGGTGACATAAAATAAAACAACAGAAGTTCAACATGCCCTGTTATGAGTGACCGGGGAGCTCAGAAGAACTGTACCACAATGCTCAGCGTGCATGCTGCCACATGCAAGAGAAGAGAGTGACAACCGCGATAGCAGCGGAACCCCCATTTTCCCAAACAGGGCACCCCGCTATACAGCATCCTTCATGGCAGAGGGGCTTGTTAGGACAAGTTAACATTCTGTAGATAACACGGCTCCCTATGAGTTGGCTGTCGGCGGAGAGAAGTGGGCATCTGAAAGAGCAGAGCAGGGCTCATGTTTGCTGCACATACCATAAAAACCCGCGTATAATACTAAGTTTTTTCCCTAATATTAGCGGTCCAAATTTCCGCCTCGTACTATGTGCGGATTCGAACGAAAACCTGCTCGAAAAACCAAGTTGTGCTTGAAGTTTCGGTTTCGTAATGGCCGCGTGGCTACGGCTTGGTTTTGTGTATAAGTGGCTACGGCTTGGCTTCGTTACTTTCGCGCCCTCGTGTGGCAAAGGTGAGCATTGGCGCCATTTCTTTCTTTATCGCCGAGTAGTATTCTGTAGCGTGTACCTTGACAGCGGACTTGTGCACGTGTGAACCTTGCTTCGTGAAGGTGCGACATGCTAGGGCCTCGAAAACAGTACTCGGCTGCATTCAAGAGAGATGTCATCAGAGCTCTTCGCTGCCATCTGGGCGATTCAGTAAAGAAGCTCTTGCGCGACTGCGGCACGGAACTTGTCGTGATCCCGGGTGGGATGACGTCGCAACTGCAACCTCTAGATGTTTGCGTGAACAAACCATTCAAGGATGCGGTTAGGCGTTGCTACGCGGAGTGGATGCGCTCAGGTGAGCCTGCAGTGACGCCGACCAGGCGGCTGAAGCGAGCATCGCCAGCCACTCTATGTAAATGGATCGTAGACGCTTGGGCAAGCATCCCAGAGGGCCTTGTGCGTCGGTCTTTCAAGAAGTGCGGCATCTCTCATGCCCTCGATGGCACTGAAGACGAGTACCTGTGGGACGATTTGTCGGACAAGGAAATGTCCGAAGGAAGCGCAGTTGAAGACGACAGCGATTGAAGTGGCGGGTCCGTGTTCAATAAATGTTTTCTCCGCGCTTTCCTATCTCGTATTATACGTGGGTAAAAAAATTTTTTTTTCATTTCGCATCCCTAAAATATCACCTCGTATTATATTCGGGTTCGTATTATACGCGGGTATTTACGGTACATTCCACATGCACACACAATCAGCACGTGTGTCTGACAAGTTTGTGCGAGTTGCCTTGGTTCAACAAGAGGCTTTTGCATTAGGAGTTCGTTTTAAGCATGGCTGTGCCGAGAACGATGTGACAAGGATGAGCTGGATTTGCTGCAATTTTTGCATCAAAGATTCCGAATGCTCCAATGAATGTAGTGAGCAGGGTGTAAGTGCATAGCGTAAAACCTCGTTAATTCAGATTTCACGAGACTGAAAAAAATGTCCGAGCTGATCATATGTCGGCATTATAGGTAGACAAAGGTCCACTAAATCAGTGAACTTTTATTTTCTGAATAAGAACATGAATTCTATTTGCAATTTGTGTAAAAGCAGTGTAAAAGCCAGCAGTGTGTCATCTGGTGACTTCCTTCACAACGCGACCACAGTGAAAGACCTCCATTTATCCAAATTGTGACCTTACCCACTCTGCTCCCCTGGAACTGCCACCACCATCACGCATGTGTGACGATAACTTTTTTTGCTGCTGGTGCTTGCTCAAAACCTGTTCGTGAGTTCTATGCCATCATTGCGACTGTGGCAGAATTCCTCACCCACAACAGCATCAGCCATGTTAATTTTGAGGTGTTCCATGAGTACTGCACCGTGTCAGAGCAAAACAACTAAGCATGGCACCGGCTGTGGACGGTTAAACCACGGTGACCTTTCTCACCAGCGAGGCGATCACAGGTGGTGCCTGCGCGGCTCAGATGACACAGGATGACACGCACGGTGACAGAAAATTAAACTAAGGATTCTCGAATGCGCTGCAGATGCAATGATGGCTACTGGCGATGCGATAATGAGATGTTCGCACATTTATGAAGGCACATGGATTGTGTATGCATGCGGAGTCAAAGCAAAACCACTGGATGTACACTGAATCCACTGCGTCTGCAACAGTGGCCACTAGCAACGCGATCATGGACAGCATCCATGCAGTCCTGACATCACAATGCGACAGCTATGGATGCTATCACACAGTTCGCATGCACCATGGATGAACCCTGTGTCGCTAACAAGGCAATAATAGATGATGGCTGCTCTTTTCCAAAGGCACATAACCAGCCTGGCAATTTACGCAGCCGTAAATGCAAATAGGCAAGAAACATTTCGGCATTTCGGCTTTTGTGACATTGTGGCTAGTTCCAGCATGGTTCGCGCCGGTGACGATTCGTACAGTGCCGCAATGTTGCGGTTGCATGTCGATGCCATTTTCACTTTATTGCGTGGTACACTTGCCTGACACCTGCGGTGTTTTGTGCATGGCAAGCTCTAAGGATCCTCCAATTTAATCGATGTGCGGCCAGACATAGCCAAATTAATAAGAGTGTGACGCCACTGGACAATGCATATAGGCACTGGGACCTGAGAACCAAGACCAAATTATCCAATTTTCCGAATAAACGGGGGTCGAATTAACAGGACTTTACTGCACCAGGCGTAGGCGTGCCGTGGGCCGGACGAGCAGTGCAGGTCGATCCCGATCGTGCAGGTGGAACCAGAGGTGGGGGCTCAGGTACGCTGCATCCTCCTGTGCAGCGCCACTAGCCAACTCGCTCTCCACTGTGTGCAGCCTCTCTATGCTCCAGATTGTCACCCAACGTCTGCATTGCAAGAGTTGTCAAAGAGAGCTGAGATAAAGTAACCTTACTGAACAGCTTTCTGTGACATGCAAGCCTTTCTGCAAGTTTTTCTTTAATATCCATAACACTGAAGGAAGAAGGGGAATAGGTCAAGGGCCTGTTTCTTTCTTTGACACATTAGATGCCACAAAAAAAAAAAAAGAAGAAGAAGAGGAGGAGAAAGAGAGAGAACAGCAGCTACGTCAGCTCATCAAAATGTAGAGTAGCTTGAGCTGCAACACGACACGGTCCCAATCAAACAGGTCTTTTGATCGACCATAAAAGCAGTTTTGCTCTAAACAAAAAAGATAGGAAATTCGGCTGCATAAACATCCGGAGTCCGACATCTCAATTTGCAGTGGAATTTTCCAGCTGTATGGGCACAACCTAGGAGCTTTATGAAATCATTTTTTTCTTCTTTATTCTGAACTTTCACGATGATGAAATTCGTTTTTACTAGTGCAACAACAGAACCCAGTTACTGATGAATTCTGCACTGTCAAAATGTCACACATTCAGCATTCTCTGTTATACAGTGGACTCTTGACAATTCATAACTCTGACAATTCAAATTTTTGGTTATTTAAAAGAAATTTCAGATTTTTGGTTAGCCTGCTATATGTTAAATGAATTTAAAGGCTTCCTAACTCAAACTGTCACACTAACTTAATTCAGTTAATTCATAATTTTTGCTTGTCGTTGCCAGGAAAATTGGCTGCTTTGGTTCTTTCTAGGTAGACATTTATGCTCATATATATTCTCTAACCGCCAGAAATAAGGCCAACAGCATGTCAGCACATGAGAAAGCATTCAAATCCACTAGCAGAAATGGGAATGCAGAGGCAGCAATAGTGCATGTGATAACTGCTCATCTCTGTCTTTACTGCATGTTGCATCGAGCCGTTGCTGGGGTTTTATGTCCTAAAACAACAGTATGATTATGAGAGATGCTGTAGTAGGGGGCTCCAGAAATTTCGCCTATATAGGGTTCTTTAAAGGGCCCCTACACCACCCAGAGGTCAAAATTTAGTTGTGCTGTTGCTTTTGTGCCGGTGTCCGCAACGAACATGTAGCCGCAAGAATTTTTCGAAACGGTGCCGAAATAGCGTAGTTACACGCGTTTATTGTTAAAACGCGGTGCTTGCTTGCTTCGCTCTCTCCTGCGCCGCACCGGCCGCTTGCCGGTGCCACCTCCTTGCCGAGTGCTCCTCCAAATGTCATGTGACATACATCGCTGATAACGCGCAATTTTAAAGACTGTCCACTTCCGGTGGATGTGCCTCCGCTGGGCTCCCGCGTTCGTTTAAGTGTTTTGTTGGTGC
The DNA here is from genome assembly GCA_013339685.2 of Hyalomma asiaticum. Taxonomy (NCBI): domain Eukaryota; kingdom Metazoa; phylum Arthropoda; class Arachnida; order Ixodida; family Ixodidae; genus Hyalomma; species Hyalomma asiaticum. Next base: position 27,373,319 of record CM023487.1, read on the forward strand.
TGTGCCAACGCTCTCTGCTAGTGCTATCCATCGTGTTCTGACAGTTGCTGCAGTTTCTAGTCGGCTGTACCTGACTTGCACTTGCACAGCGTAGCACATTTACGAATTCACAAGCGTGCACACACGAACACCACACGAGCGACACACGACGAGGAAAAACAAAAAGGCAGGGAGCACGTGCATTTGCTAGCAGACTAATCGGAAGTCAAAGTTCTCCTTCGACCAATCAGCGGAGCTCAGACTCTTCTGTCATCACCAAAAACCACAATGTCGTCGCGGCTAACTCTGGTATGCTGGAAATGGCCGGCGAGGCACACGGGATTGTTGTTCTAGTCTGTGGCGCGGCCGCCACTCGTAGCCCTGCCGCATTTGACATCGTTCATCGTGGCGCCATTCTCAACTTGATGCGCGTGTTAACTTGAAATGTTCAAAAAAAATGTTCGGGGTGGTTTAGGGGCCCTTTAACATGCACCTACATCACACGATACACGGGCCTCAGCACTTCGCCTCCATCAAACTGCAGCCACCGCGACTGGGATTCGATCCCATGACCTTTAGATCAGCAGCCGAGTGCAACAGCCATTAGACCGCCGTGGCAGCGCTCAAACAACGTTCTGGGGTCCCCTCAAGTTCGAATTAACAAGAGCCTATTGTAGTAGCCCTACAGCATGTGCTGCAAATCCTCACTTGAGTTGTGGCTCCGGCGATGTGCCGCTGTGGCCTCCCTGCTCTTGCAGCCAGGCCTCGGCCCACGAACCCTTGGACAAACCCAGGGCGGACATGGTCGACTGCCCGAGGAAGACACAGTTCAGCGGGTCGGTCGTCGTCGGTATCTCGTGTTCTGGTAGCTGGGGGAGGATGTGAACCCGTAGAAACCCAGGGGTACGCCTCCGCGCGGATGCGGCTATGCCTGCTGCCACCGATCTGCAGTATAGCAAATACGCAACACTGTTTTCTCCCGTTAGAGCTGACAGCAGGTTGCACGGCCTGCCCAGTGTTGCTGAAAACCAAGCAGTTGCCAACAACTGCTGGTGGCATAAAGAGCAGTAAATGCAGTAGTATCTAATTTAAGGTGGGTTTCTATGACTTTATCATTTTATCTTTTTTTCTTATGGTCACTTAGTTCTGTCATGTATTTCTTATGCTTTCTTTATCATCCCATCTTCTCTTTTGGTTACTTAGTTCAGTTGCATATTTTTATAAATTTTTCAGATGCACTTTTGTAGTGCTTGCTTTATAGGTTAGCCTTGTGTTTGATCATTGTTGTAACCACTGTATTTTAATCAGAAATGTAACGTCAGTACTAGTATTTAATAATCACGAATTTAGCACCTTCTCATGGCTGTTTGTAGTGATACTCTTTGTTGTCATGCACAGGGATGCCAATTATGGCCTTATCTAAGGAACCACCTTCGTATGTGCACCTTTATGAATCAATAAAACACAACTTTATTAAATGAATACAAAATGATTCATACATAAATATTTATGCTAATAGGTTAAATTGTAAGTAAATTGGTGCAGTAATAAAGTGGTTCGCAATTCTATACAGAAATATGCCAGTGATAAAAGTATTCCTAGAAAATGCCCTCATTGCTTAGAAATCCACAACATCAAAATTTCAGAATATCTTTCCAACCATGTTTTGCCGTTTCATTCAACTGGTGCAAAACTTACAATTTGAAGACCTGTAAAATAAGATGTTCTCCTTCATCATAAATCCATCACAAAACTTGTAAGTAATGTGTGTGCGACAAGTCTCACCAACTTTGATCTCTTTAAGCGGCTCATTGCTACCGCTGCAGCTTTCCACCATTCGAGGCAAGCTGGCTTGATCAATGCACACTGAATACAAAGAGCGCAGCCCGATTGTGCAAAGTACAGCATCCGCTTATAGTTGTTGGCTGCTCCCATGTAAGCTCAGCAGTGTGGAAGACGCAGGAGAACAGACGCAAAGCCACACATGGTTTCGGATTCGCGTGGCCGTCACCTCAGCTCCCTAGGTGCGCATCAGCAGAAACACCCGTGCATCAATAAGCCAAATTTAAACGACATGGTTTTATATAGGATTGCACAATTCTGATTTCTTGGAAAAACTGGAAAAATATACGTTAAATGTGCAATAGGTTGCTTTTTTTTACCACATTCTGCATTATATTTTCTTTTCTGTATTTTAACTTGGAAGTACTAAGGAGCATACCATTCAACTCACCCTCGCACTTTAACATTCGTATTCCCTTCGTACCCAAAATTTTGGATTTCTCACCGGGAAGATTGAGGTTTTTAGTGCTTACACATCTTGTGGTCAGCAATGGCAAAGCGAAGTTGCTATAAGGCAGAAGTGTGCCACTGCTTATTGTTTTGCTTGTAAGGCCAGATATCTTACCTCGTTTACTTACCTTAGTAATGTGATTCTGAAGAAAAAAGAAAGTTAAGCTGTGTTCAGCTTTGAATTCTCAATTGTGATCTTTGGATTAAAACAATCACTTTTGTCATTAAGTCCACAAGCTGAAAATAGGGTTAATTAAAAACCGATTGATTGATTTCTGGGTTTATAGATCACAAAACCACAATATGATTATGAGAGACGCTGCAGTGGAAAGCTCCAGAAATTTCAAGAAAGGTATCATCTATTATGGATTCCACTTGTGCATATCCATTATGTCAAGCAATTCTTTCCATATGTCATTACAGTCATGCATGAAATGGCCATTTTGAACAATAAGGTGCATATTGAACAAAAAAAAAAAGAAATATGCACCAAAATTAGGCTAAGAGAGCGCTGCAAGTTTTTAAAAGACAATTTTAGCTTGCATACGAGCATATGGTTCTGCACTGTGGTAATGTAGTTGCAACCCAGAATTTAGTAGGCTTTTTGTTTTGTGCAAGAGCTGAGACCAAAGGACCCGTGAATAGACAGGGGCTTTGTTTCATAAAGGAACATAAAGCACATGCATCACCTAAGGCACATGCACCTTGAACAATGTAAAATTTTATTACATTAATAAACTGTTACACACTGGAGTCTGTTTACAGTGCCCCTCAAGTCATGTTGATTTTTCAATGTGGTACTGTGTTTCTTTGCTACTTTTTTGTGTGTGATTTTTCTTTCCCCAACTTAGATTCTATATTCAACATTATAGAGGGTAGATAACGTCAAAATTTCACTTACAAAACAGCGCTAACGTTCACTTGTTTTTTTGTCACAGTGTTACTGCTGCCTTAGACACTTTCGGATATATAATCTACCCAATTAGTGATGAAATTGATGGCACAAGCACATCAATTCCGCACAAAGAGTCCACCCACCTGTCCCGCATGGTTCGGTGAGTTGATTGCAGGATGCGGCTAGTGTATAAAATGGTGCCTGCCAGCTTCGCAACATCGTCGCTTGAAGTAGGGTCACCAGTAGGTGCATATTCCAGTGATGGTTTTATCACCACCACCTGCATAAAACATTGATTGATTTAACATTTTAGCACAACATTGTGTGTTTTGAAGCTGTGGTGGATGTCTCAGGATTAATTTCGACCACCTGTGGTGTTTAATAAGTACCCAAACCACAACACAGTCAAATCACAATGTAATAAGCACTATTATAACAAACTGTTGGATAAAACAAAGTAAATATAGATGGTCGGACCCCTGTTACGATGCGATATACCATTTAAAATTAACGAGGGTATAACACCCCCTGCCTAATACTGGCCCCACACAACCTATTTTCTTTGTAGTTGTGCCTTGTATGGATCGGGTTTCCACACTACCACTGACTCCTCCCACAGATTCTACAAATGAGTCAATTGAAATTGCAAAATGCAGTCTTGATCAGGGGCAGATTTCAGCACTTACGATTACGGTTGAGCATGAAGAGGTTACAATTGCTCGACTGCAAATGGCTCATTTGTGCAAGCTTTGCAAAAGACCGTTTGCAGTAAAGCAACCCAACCTGCAAGTGAAGCCCCCCCCTGTGATACCCCCATCACACAGGCACCTTCAAAGTCCTTTGAACTAAAGCTTAATAAAAGGCAGGGTTTTTGTGTACCAGAACTGTGCATGATTATTAAAAACATGTCCCGAAGTGGATGGCTCTGGAGTAAGTTTGACCACTTGGGGTTCTTTAACGTGCTCCTAAATATAAGTAGATGGATGTCTTTTGCATTTTGCTCCCATTGAAATGTGGCCACCATGGCCAGGATTCAATCCTGTGTTCACAAGCCAATACCTAGCTGTTAAGCTATCAGACTGGGTTTTGAACTAAGGCTTCTTTACTTGATAGAAGTGGGTGCAATGCACACGGTCGCACCAAGTGAGGACTAGTGAAAATGACCTTTCAGCCGAGGGAGCCCTCATTCGTTCCTTGAAGCTCTAAGGGACTACTCTCTTTTGCAGATGGTACATGACAGAAACAAGAGCTTTATCTTGGAGCCCATACAATGTGCTCTTGTTTATTAAAAAGGATGTTTCATAGTTTCTTAGAATTTATGAATGCTAAAAATTGCAGATGGCCAGAATCTCAGCCACGTCCTCTCTCTGCATGTGCAGTGATCACTCATGCTACCTGCCCCTCTAGCCATTATAGCTACAATGTAACGGCGGCATTGTGATCAGCTGCCGAGCAGTGTGGCTAGCTTGGGCTGGGCGTCGAGTCTTTGTATGCTACGTGCTGAGGCACCTTTGTAATATTCTTTTCGCATTGATGGCAACATATTTTTTAATCGTCACACATTCACAAACATGCATCATCTGTCGCACTGCTGGCATGCCCTAAACAGCTGTTTAAAGTATCGGCTTTTGAGGTTTGGTAAGGTTATCTCCAAGCATTCTTGTTCCTTGAAGCCATCCACATGCAGCATTGAACTAGATGCCACGGTGAATTGAGGGCCACTAGCACCGCTGAGCAGTCTCGGCTGTAATGCCAGCGCGATTTTGTATTCCTTCCCTATACGTTGTCTCTTCATACATCTTTCAAAAGACCGTGATTGAAAAACAATCAAGAACAGAAACTGGAGCAAAAGCCACCTTAGCCAAAGCAAAATGCAGTGCACACAGCAGCGCACCGCAACCAGGAGTGGAAATTTCAGGAGAGGAATGTGCCCCTCCTGAAATTTTTACCAATGCAAGATAATTAACATGAGCAAATATTCGACAACACGTCGTTTGCAAAACCTTCGCTTTATGCTAATGGAGTGCCCCTGCAATAAAAATTACTGACTACATAGCTGACTGCAACCAATGTACATCATCGTTTATGGAACTAGCGCTTTTACCTTTAGATAGTCCCTGTGTTTTACTGTTTCAGTGCCAAAGAATAATTAACACTAAATAAAGGAAACACACAAATAATTTAGAGCATTGGAGCTCATTTATTCTGTCTGATCTCAGAATGGCAGATGCACCAAGTGAACGGCGTTTGCTAAAAGCTTCAACGGAAACTGTGTAGCACCGACAACTCTCTTGAGCTAATGCTCCTTCGAAGCGTCGATGCTCCTTAGTGTCAAATGAGCTTATGAATGCCCATGTGATTGTGGTACGACACATGCAACAATATGCAGGAGTCTTACATGTCATGCACCTTGCTCCTGCACTCTGTCCTTGTACTGTGCACTGTCAGTGCACGTTAAAGAACCCCAGGTGATCAAAATATCCAGAGCACTCCACATTTTCCCTCCTATCTATCTGTTTCACTCCCTATCCTCTACCTTCACGGACGTTTAGCCCTGCTCCGATATGGGCTGTAAAATTAGCGTCCTTTCCTTAACCGAAATAAAATCACCATCTACTGCACAACAAATCACCATAAGAATTCAGCGAATCGCTTCCACAGCTGGCAATTTTATGGGGCTACTCTTCGCCTAAGCAATGGAGGTTGGGAGGGCAGCTGTTGCCGTGCGTTGTTTCCTGCCAGCTCTCCTATGGTAGGCATAAGCTTTGAGGATGGAGTAGGGAGGGGAGAAACGGCAATGGTTTCCCGCAGGGCTATCAGGCACGGGAAATACAGCAGAAAGGCGTGCCTTCAACCCGTAACGCACGTACACCTTCAGATGGATATTCAACACTGCACCCGCACGTCAAGCACGTGAGGCGAGCACCTGCGTCTCGGGAACGATGAGTCCCTGGCGCGTCGGCTCGCAGTCGACCACAAGCACCGTGTCGCCTGGGAACGTGGCCAGGCTGTCGTCCATGCGACACAGGACGCCGTCGCTTCCGACACCGCCGCCAAGCACCTCCCATAGGCTCGAGCTGTTCAGCTTAGCGTACGCGTCGGCATTCCTCGCCAGCAATGACACCTTGGTCAAGCGCGGACACCGCACTCCGCAGAGAACGTCCACTGCTTGCCCGTCGCCCCATCCTCGGCGGCGCTTCAAGAACTCCCGTGTGACGAAGATCACGACAGCGCTCCTGGAGGCCGCGGAACTCGGCACCTCGTGGTCGTCGACGATCGCGTAGTCGACGAAAAGGCCCGGGCACGTGAGCGCGACGTTTTCGGGGGCCACGATGGCCAGGGTACCGCGGTCGTCATTCGAACTCTCACATAACGACAGCTTATCGGCGGCGCTTCGGCTGATCGTGACACGCAGGGCGTGGATGTCACCACTACCACTGTAGGCAGAATCAGACAGCAGGCGCAGCTTGGCTCGGACTCGCTTCATCTTCGCGCGCCTGTCGCTGACAGCAAGACACTGTTTGTAGGTTCAACGCCGTTGGTGGGTCCCAGGATGTACCAAAGGAAACAGGCCGACTTCCTTGTTCAATGGAGCATTGTGGTGCCAAGTTGTGTTGTGTGAGCACTTCCGACGTTCAACCAAAGGCTGGCGGTACGTTCTTCAGTGACGCTCCTCTTTAGCCAATGCAAGTATTTCAAGTAATCGTGCCACGAAGCTAACCGTCCTGACTGAAACTTCGCGCGCGCTCCTGCATGCGCAACCTGAAGAGGAGCAAGCGGCAGGGTGGGTTGAAAGGTGGTGCTCGTTATTCGTGCGTGAAGTGTTTAGGCGCGGGTGAGGTACACGACCGCTGACATACTCTGCGACAGTCGATACGTTCACTTTGACACAAGCGAGCGCGATCTTGTCATTCTTTAATCGTCACTGGGCGGAACCATTTTGTCTGCCAGAGTTGCCACGCTGCGCATCACGGGCGCCGCTAAGTGCTCCACAGAGCAAGAGTATTCTAGTAACGTTGGGTGAAACCACAAACCACGTCGTATCCACCCCATCTTAACTCAGTCATATGTATAACTTCAACCTTTAAAATAACCGTGCCCAGCTGCCAGCTCATCATTTTCGAGTTTATCAAGCCCAAGCAAAATGAGTGCTGGTGATGTTTTGGTTTCGGTTTTGTCTTTGAAAAGGCGCCAGAACCGCTGTGTCGTTGACTATGCTAGCGTTGGTGGCGACAGTGGCGTCACGCATATCTGCCCTCGTTAGCAAATTGCTTTTTGCGATGTTCCGCCCACAACAGTTACACGCACGCAGTAAGGGCAACAACAGCACCTAGTATGCTTTTCCGCCTATGGAGTTCGACCGCTTTCGTTCGGCGCATGCGCCAATAAGCTTTACATAAAGCAAGCAGCATCAATAAGTTATTTCATTTCATTTCATTTATTGATACTGTTCTTGTCATTTGTTGGTATAATAACGTTATTCGTGAGTTCAGCTTAAACGTTAGGATAATATTGTTAATGTCATTTTTTTAACGTAGTTTCAACGTATTGAGAAAACGCCTTTATAATATTTCGCATAACATACATTGAGCATTCATGAAACGTTTTCTTTGCGATGCATGTTTAACATTAAGCTAAGGATTAAAATAACGCTAAAAATTGAACATTCATAAACTGCTTTTACAGTTTTACAATGCATGCATACCATTAGGCTAAATGTTAATATAACATTAAATTATACGCTCTCGTAGCATCCATGGAATATTTAGCGTACTATTACACATCAAGTGAAGTGTATAGTTAACTATTGCAGTGCCTTCTAGGACATTAGTTAAGCATACATTTCACCTGATGCAAAAATGACATAAGCCTTCAAACACGACTTTACAGCAAAACTTTATTACAGAGCTTACATGACACACAAGATCGAAGTGATGTTGCACTGAATTAAAAATAAAGAACAGTATAAATAATTTTTTAATGTCCTAAGTATTCAATATTAAAAAACATTGAAATACCAGGCGTACACTTGCCAGAGCGTTTCATGGCACAATTAATTGCTTCTCAAACCTAATGGAAAATGCGCGTTTGTCATCTGAAATATATTATACGTACTACAAAATAAATACAAACGTGCAAAAATTTGTTTGAAAAGCGTTTTCCGTTCAACTAGAAATGACAACTTTGTTGATAACTGTTACGTATCAGTTATTGTAACCTCGTATGTTAACTTTTTGTGTGATCTAGAAGTTTTCTCAACATTCAATACATAATCTTTTGTTATATGTTTCTATTGAATGCTACACTATAATACTCCAAATCAAACGTTAATGTCACTTTGTACTACGAACATTAATGTGATGTTTGAAGTACATACAACAAAAAACGTTATATGTTTCAAGTAAACGTTATGACAACGTTGCTGAAAATCACGCTACGTTATAACATTTACAACAAAAACGTAACGTTATTCTGCGTTTTCTGCTACCTGGGAAAGTCATTCATTTTAGGAGAGTGCATGCGACAGCCCTACGCGAGACAAGTTGAATTCGACCAGAAACCATGGCCTTCATCGCGCACCACGTCAGCATATAAGATTATTATTAGAGACGCCATGGAAAAGGTAGTTCAAAAGTTGCCTTTCGGCTTTTATTGCGATAGCAATTATACTGTGACGATGCAGTCACCACGGGGTATTTATTAGGCCTGGATGATGCGGCGAACCGGCCGAGCCCAAAGCATAGATGAGACGCGAGGTGACAACCCACAATCGATGAAGAAGAAACCCATGTGATGATGATTATGTACAGATGACGAAGAGTAGCGCATTAAGTGCCCACAATACGGACAGTATAGATGGGTTTTTACCGTAGCCGTCATGTCCCATATAAAGTAGAAATTGATAACACCCCCCCCCCCCCCCCGCGCGCATGGTACATTCTACGCGCGAGTAAAAGCACTCGAAGGGGCGACGAACATGGCTGAAGCAGGGATCAAACGAGCCCGGCCCATCTCCGTCGCTTGGAGGGCGCATGCGATAACATCACCCAGATCGGGACGCCTGCCGTCGAAGCGGGGAGGAAGCGCCCCGTTCGTCTTTATCGAAGTCGGAGGGGAAGGGGCTGTCGCTCGCGCAGCAACTGTGAATTATTTGGGTGTGACTGGAGGTCCTCCATAAAATGTTAGAAAAGAGAAAACGTACATGCGCTACTTGCGGTACGTATTGGTGAAAACAGCTTAAAAGCAATGCTCGTTGTGCGAGAATACAGGTAAGTCGAGTATACATCAAATGATCTAGTTACTTTCTGAAGCCACGATGGTTGCAGGAATGATTGAGTTCCTAATATGCAGTCCAGCGACACACAGAAAATGCTATATGTCGTGCAGTAGCTAGTACCATATTGGTTACATGCTTTGTACAATCACTTCCCTCCTGTCTTTTGATAGTTGGCCGGTCAGATGAATGATGAAATATGTACAATACAATACTAGACATGTGTTGGCTTCCTGCAGTCGAACATTTCAGAGCTCGCAAGCGCACCTACCTAACCCGCTTCATCGCTTCACAGTTTTCGCGGCACGTTCGTATCACTTAACTCCGGCGGTTTTTAGGGGCGAAGCTCCTTAAGGCGTGGGTCGTGCGTCCCCGATGTATGTAGCAGTAGTAGTAGTAGGTAGCCACCGGCGCGTTCCTGCCGGGAGGCACGCACGCGCCGAGGGCGAGCGCGTGGCTCCCGGCGCTCGCCCTCGCCGCGAGCGCCGGGAGCCACGCGCTCCCCGGCAAACTCGACACTGCCCCGGCAAACGCGAGAGACAACGTTGGCGCAAGCAGCGTCTCCTAGCGAGTTTCTTGTTTGAGAAATACCGACTGCTCACGTTGGAGAAGCGTTCACCAGCAACCCATATATATAGGCACTGGATCTCGACTTGCAATGAAGTGCCGGTGGGAGATTTCACTTGTGCACTGTGCATAGTTGAACCGTGAGGATTCGTAGCATGCGCGTTAACTAAATTAATCCGGAACTCGGCACGATCTACGATGAACATCCCAAGCTTCGCCCACTCATCATCATTCACTCCGTCGATATGCTGTAATTTTTTTCACCATGTTCTGATATTAGTGTTTTCCAAAGTACTGATAGCTTGGTAACCACAAGGGTGGTTCAGTTTGCTCAGAAACTCACCAATAATTTTAAATAAGCAACTGAATGTCGTCTTCAAATTGAAACCGAAAAGGGTAGATGCTTCGTGGAGCGTGTGCGGTGACGTAACAACCTTCCCGTCACCAGAAATATGGAACGCTCCAAAGAAATGCCAGTGGCATGTATTGAGTTATGCCAGCTTTTAGGATCTTGATAGCTATGATTTGAGCGCTGAAGTATTGCCGTTTTGCTTTTGAAGGCCCGCTGGCTCGGGTAGGCCGCGCGGAGGTGATGACATCAAAAACACAGGAAACCCAAATGACCTACATCCGTCTGTCTCGGCATTAGTGTTACAGTACCGAGGAGAATGTGTACTGGAAATTTTATTGAGATCAATGGACACAGAAAAATCGCCGGAGTTGCCCTCCAAGTGCAATCAGCTAGCTCAGGGCAGGACCAATAGGAAATCGTTGGCATGAGGGCTTTCTTTCTGCAGTAGACTGAAATTATTATTATTATTATTATTATTATTATTATTATTATTATTATTATATGTTTGTCGCATTGGATATGCAGGTATGAGGCACACCAGAAACAAAAGAAGAAATCATGCGTTCCTTATAGCCGCATTGGTTACGTGGTTATGTGTCAGCCCACCTAAAGTTAACTCAAAGTCAACCCTAATCATCCATGAGTCCACCCCTGTCAATCAAAAGTGTACCAGACACTAGGGGCTAGCGCAATTCGGGACACCCAAGTGAACGTTATGGTCGCCTTTGGGTTTTTTTCGTACGCTACTACAATGTACTGTGCTCGGCGATTGAAACGCGATACTCGAAGCGCAAGGCTCCCGATTGTTTCTGCGTCGCTTCGCGCAGTATTAAATGAAAGGCAAAGCCGGTTCACAGTTTGCAGTTCCATTAGGTCCATCTCTGATGCACCCAGCGCACTCCAGTAGCACAATACGCGCCGTCCACCACGCTGTCCGAGTATCGGCGTTTAAATCGCTGGGCACTATAGCTGTTACATGAAGGTTCTCAACCAACAAAAAATATAAAGGCAGAAGCAAAAATTCAAGAAAAGCAGACTTATGACCTGTGGCTGACCTGCAGCTTGAGCTGTCATCCCCTTCGTTAACAGAATTCATGTAACGCTTTATGTTTACGCATATTTACCTATTCGTTCCGTAAATACAACTGAATGGCTCATGATTAGTGATTAGACATGCAGCGACAGCAAAATGCGCATGCGCTTCGCACAGTCGCGAGCGAAGGGCACACGCCCGAAAGACGAACTAGCGAAAATGAGTGACGTCATTGGGTCCCCATTGCGACGTCCAGAGCTCAGGCGCTACACACGATCCAGACGAGCGTTGCCACACCACCCAGCAGAACGATGCTGTAGACTGCCAGGATGGTGACTTGAACGTTCTCTAGCGTAGACTGCGAACAACAAGAGAGTCATACTGAATTATGCGGGCTTATTATGCCGGTGATCTATTGTTGCGGGCTTATACAGTGAGCAAACGCAGAAAGAAGTTAGCGTCGGTCAGCAGCAAATAGCCACCGTCTACACCTTCTCTTGGTTGCGACTTGGCAAAATAAGTGGGAAGCAAAACTTTCGACGAATTCTTGCGCTGATCCAATAAATGAAATCGTGGAGCTGAACCTTGACCGCGCATCCAGAGTAAGATATCGCGTCCCATACCTGGTATAGCCCGCACAGAAAAGTGTGTGTCTTTGCGATCTGGAAAAAAATTGTGGAACTCTTACGCTTCGTCCTAAGAGTCGAATGCGATAGCGATGCTGGCCTCATTCTCATCGCGCTCTCTTCAGCTTGCCATGCTCTTTGCTCGCATAACCACGCAATTGTCATGACACCACTTGGTAGACAGTACGAGTTTCTTGCGTTACTGCGTGGTCTCCCTCGTCGTCTGGCGCCAGTTGACACGGATGCGCCATTAAAACTCGCCGATGAAGAAGGCGTCATCAGAATAGAGACATGAGCTAGTTGGTAATGGTTCATATTGAGGTGGTTGCAGCGCTAAACGAAACACGGACAAAGAAACGCACCTGTACTGTGCACCTTCTTTGGCAGATTTCATGTAGCGCTGCACCTACCTCAAGATGAAGAAAGCAGCAGGATGCTGGGTGGCCAAGCGCGTAGCGCGTCACGCCGCCGAGTGAGGGGTCCCAGGCTCGATTCCTCGGTCACCAAAGGTTTCATATTTCTCTATTTGCGTCTACCTCGAATTTTCGCTTACAGATAGCGCTGATTTTTCGCTCACAACCAACGACGCCGACACCGGAATGTCTGCGAAACGAGCCAAGCTCGTGCAGGTGAGGAGATATTGATATGCAGGCGTGCATACTGTGACGTATACGAGATGGGCTCATGGACCGACCTCAGCTATGGCCGTGATGGTCAGGACGTCAGCCTCCAATGCTGGAAGGCAGAGGGTTCCGACTGCTGGTGCCTGTCAATTCCCAGTGCTTCCTAACCTTGAACCAATATGTTAGCTCGTACACGAAGGGAGAAAGGTTGAATGCAAAGCGTGAGCCTCTTTCCCTAGTAAACGGGCTGGAAGTGGCGGGGCCGTTGCACTGCGCAGCTACATTTGTCAAATGTCCGCAAAAGTGGTCATGGGCGCAAGGGCTGATATATTGTTGGTCGTTTTCTGTGATCTAGCTGTCAGTGTGCTCGTGCTTCGACCATCGGCGGTCGCGTTATCTCAAAGAAGCGGAAAGCAACGGAGCGAACTTTCTCGATGTTCGCAGTCATCGAGAGTGATGCTTTCACCTTTGCCTTCGCGCGCATGACACCGTGCTTATTATAGTTCTAACAGTCAGCAAATGTTTGCTGCGATATATAATGCCAACAGACAGTAGGAACCTCATTTCGCATATAGCATGTACAATGACAAGCTACCGTTGAGTATAATCCAAATTCCGGGATATAAGCTGACCAGATTGCATTTCCTACACACAATACTGCCGCCGTGAAGAATCTGCCACTTCATGCTCAACCCCGAGTCCTTGCCACAGGGAATTAGTGGGTATAGACGATTCAGTTGTACTTAACGGGAAATTGAGAGAACTAATTATTTATGCTTGCAGTTAGCTAATGATTTAACAAGGAGATGTGTCGGTTCTTGATTTACATCTATGATAACTTATACCTGTACTCAGAGCTACAGCGTCAAGCTCCAACACCGCAGTGCGAGCTCGTGTACAGTCGGCAGCAAAATAATACGGACCCCGCGGGTGCTTGCCGAAATTGCCATCTGCTCCGTCTCAGTGCGAGCTCATGCACAGTCAGCAGCAAAATAATACGGACCCCGCGGGTGCTTGCCGAATTTACCATCTGCTCTCTCTAGTGACGAGCATTGCTCTAGCGCAGAGCAACGCGTTTGAACCATGCCCTCTGCTGCAGGCGGCTCACCAATGGACGGTGCAGACAGCAGTTAAAGCACGCGTCCGCGTGGTCCGTATGGTTTTGCTGCCGACTGTACGACCAGTGTCTGCGGTAAGAAAAGGAAGCTCTACCGAAGCTGACTCCGGGGCAGTTGGCGCCTGCGGTGCTGAAGCAGCTACGGCGCTGCCTTGGGCAGGAGCAGGAGCAGAGACATTCTTAGCCCCTGCCGCTTCGCCATCGCCAACAACGTCGGCGGAAGGGCTGGCCGCAGCTGGACTTTTCCTGCCCGTATTTTCGCTGTCGTCAACAGCATCCTTGCTGGACGGTTCCGCGTCGCCAGAAGCCCCTTCTTCCTTGGCCCCCTCTGCACCGACGCCGCCATCTTGGTGCGGTTGCCCGGCGCTTGCGCCCTGAGAGGCTTGCGGAGGAGGTACAGGGCTTTGTCGTCTCGGCTCTTCAGCGGTAACTGGAAATACGCAAGGCCGACCTTCTTAGGAAGCTTGCTATGCCTAGATCCTCGTGCGCAGTTGTCGCCGTCGTTCGCAAAAATTATCATTATCATCATGAAAGTAGCAGGCGCGCACTTATTTCTTCTCTTGTGTTTCGAGCCCTTATCCATGCCTGCAGTTCACGTGACGGGATGGGGTCGATCAGTCTGTGTCGCGTAGAGGGGCTCAAGCAAGCAAGAGGCCTGCAAGCAATAAAGGCGTCGATAACCGAATGGGGTGGCCACGCATCGTGCGTTCTCTCGAAGGGCAGGCCCTGTACGAGCAACGCGACCAAAAAGAAAATAATAAAGTAAAACGCTTGGGAATGGTCTCCCTGTCGACGTGCATTCAGGTAAAGTAAATACGAAATGTCCAGTTATCTCAGGGGCAGAAAGGTGATGGTAATAAAACATAAAGGTAACGGTATAAGGTTAGCGGTTAAAGGATGTTAAAGTTAATGTCCAAGGAGAAGTAAAGAGATGGTAAGGGTATTAAGGCATGATGGTTTTTAATGTGCAACTCCGGCGACTTTTTACTGTCCACTGATCTTAACGAAATTTTCAATATGTATTCTCCTCGGTACTGCAATTTATATCAAACCAGGCGGTTGCAAGTCATTTAATTTTCCTGAAAGCGAATCATAAAATTTTTTATTGGATTCCCCTGAGGGCCACCCTTCAGCGGGCCTTGCGAGCCTGCGGGCCTTCAAAAGCAAAATGGCGATACTTCAGCGCTCAAATCGTCGCTGCATTGGTTTGTTCGCTTAAACTGCATGCTGTGCACCACAGCGGCATTCAGACAGCTAGCCCTCGCGGTCATCGAGTTGTATCCGTTAGGCTTATCGGACATGCACACGCAACGTTACGGATCGTGCAAAATGATTTAGTAGATATGTCATAATCATTAAAGATTCCTTGGAACACATTTTTTTTAACACACTCGGGAAAACGGCGTTCTATGACCATTCAAGCCAAAAAATTACGCGGAAAAAAAAATCTTGCGATTTGATTTCAAAATACGACTGTAAATGTAGTTATTGGCATCTCGGCTGACGTTCGCCACATTCGGCGCATGCATGGTCTTTAAAAATATTTATTTGGCTATAGTCGTCTCACGTAGGGCGTCCGGTGGTTTTGCGGAGAGCACGGAGAGGGCCTGCATTCCCACGTGCATCGCGATATGGAAGCCGACCAGCGCCGACAGAACGGTGAGGAACGCGCTGGAGCCGCCGAGGCGAGACTTGGTCAGACCCGGCGCGAAGTAAATGGTCATCACTGCGAAAAAAAGTTGCGTACAGCCGTCGCAGGCAAAAAAACGTCGCCCTTTATAAACGGGCGTTGAAGAGAATAACGATTTTATTTTTGGTGTCTATATATGTTTCTTTCGTTGTACACTGATCGCACGAAAAGCAGCGTGCACTCTCTATGCGAGAAAGCGCCGCGCGGTATGTAAGCGAGAATACGCACAAAGAAAAAAAAAAAAAGCAGAGGTGGCGACGCCACCTCCAAGTCTCCGAACTAATGGCGGCGACGTCATAGACCCCATAATCACTCCAATATCATGAACTTCAAAACAGCGATGCAGCTATGGTCCTTAGAATAGGGACCATAATCGAGCCTCTACAAGTGTAATGTTATCGGTGTGGCCCACCCCTCTTGTAAAACGCCTTTACTTGGACTTTTGATGCAGTGTAACTAACTAACTAACTAACTAACTAACTAACTAACTAACTAACTAACTAACTAACTAACTAACTAACTAACTAACTAACTAACTAACTAATCAATTAACTAAATAATTAACTAACTAACTCACTAAATATTCATTTGCTTTACGGACGCACTTTTGCTCCGATATTGCCGGTACTGAAAGAATGCCTTCGTGTTATTACCCTTCATATGATATCGCTTTTTATAGTGTCTCTACAATACCGCTTACCTGCAAGACCCTGTGCCACGTTGCCGTTGGCCCAGTGTAGCCAGTTGAACAAGGCTCGGCCAGGTTCATTCGGATGGCACCGGAACAGCGCCATGATGGGCTGCACAGCATTTGGTCAGGCATTCGTGTTCTTGTTTTCGAAGGAATTCAAATAACACAAACCTAAAATGGACGTAATTTCACTCGCGCACAGTGGCGGATCAATACGCGTTTGTCTGTTTCCTTGGCTTCCTGTACACGCAATTTTTAATTACATTTTTTGCACATTGTTCACTGTTTTCCTGTCACAATAAAATTTTGAACCATCATCACCACTTGTTTTAAGTACACTGCAGGACGAAGGCCTCTACCAGCGATTTATAATTTGCCCTATCCTCAGTGAGTTGGGTCCACTTTATGCCGGCGAATTTCTTAAATTCATCGCTCTATCTAACCTTCTGCCCGCCTCTGTTGCGTTTTTCTTCTCTTGGTATCCATTGCGTCGTTCTTACTGTCCATGTGTTATCTTTCCTGCTCATGACATGTCCTGCCCAGGTCCACTTCTTTCCTTTAATTGATATAATAATATCAGTTACTCCTGTCTGTTTCTTGATTAATTCCCCTCGTGTTTTTATCTCTTAGTGTTACATCTATCACTTATTTTTTTTTCTTTCGCACGTTGCGTGCTCCTTAACTTCATCTCTAGTTTTTCCGTTATCCTCACTGTTCTGCACCATACGTTAGTACCGAGAGAACGCAGTGACCATGGCAAGTTTCGAGCCACGATTTGAAAATGCCTCCCGTATGCGCTCCAGCTCACCCTTATTCTACGGATAATTTCCTTTTCACGGGTAGGCTTCACTGTTAGTAACTGAGATAGACGTATTTGTTCACACAGTGAGAATTAAGATATGATCCGGGCAGTTATGACGTCGAAGCTCAGCACCAGGTAAGGCCCTTCTTTTTTTTTTTCTTGACCGGTTCATACCTTAACTGACCGGGTCATGCCGAAGCAATATGTTCTGTTAGGCATATCCATTATCTTTCTCCTTCGTAATTCAGACAATATGAGCCCGATGTTGCCTGAACTCCCGTCTCTTGTTCGCTTCGCAGTGTTCATTCAAGTAAGGCAACCTACCAACTTGCCTATAGCTTGTAGCTTAAAAGTAGATTGCTAACGAAGATTGCAGAATGGGAGGGTAGTGAGGAGGGGTGGGGGAGAGTGGGTGGGGTAACTTTTGCTCTTTTTTGTACACTTATACATTGGATATGGTTTGGGTACTTATTGTGATTATTTAACTCCGCGCTGGGTGGGGTAACTTTTGCTCTTTTTTGTACACTTATACATTGGCTATGTTTTGGATGTTTATTGTGATTATTTAACTCCGCGCTGTCAAGTGTCACTATGAAAAACAAACCTGAGAAATGGCCAAGGACGACGCCGCTACGCCGAGGATGGGGTGCAAGTTGACACCCTGAAACGAATAATTTTTTGTTGTATTAATAAATGTCATTCTCAGTTCACTCGAACAACCTTGTTGTCGAAATTTAAGCGAAAATGATAATGCAGCCACAAGACCGCAATTCACTTGATCATCAACTATTTGAGAAATCTGTGAGAGTTGAGGATTTTTCCGAAAACTTCAATGTTCTATCTCTGCCGATGTAAGTAGTACATACACAGGCTGGAAAGTAGACACCTATCTTAGTACTGCTATCTGGGCCCCTGGTATCAGTAATAGATTTTTCTATCAGTGCTGATATCAAGGAAACATTCGGATTATAACGTCTCATAGTGTTCGCAATGTTCATCCAGTTTTCGGCTCAGAACGAGCGACTGGAAGGTACATCTATACGGCAAAATCGACTATCCCGAACATGCACAAGTGCCTGACGTCGAATATATTGTCGAACGTAATTGGATGGAGGATGCACATGTGTGCCCACATTGAAACGCGTGCGCAGTGGCCGGGGTTCGATCCCGTGACCTTTAGCTTTTCAAAGCCAGCACCTAGCCGCTATGCTACCAAGGCCATGTTTCCACCTATGCATGGGCAAATTCCTTTTTGCCGAGAAGGCTCGAAGACTGGGGCGACATTAAACTTTTTCTTGGGTTTTAATAAGCTGTAAAAACTGATTTTATTTGATTGATTTCCGGGGTTTGACATCCCGAAACCACGACATGATTATGACACACCGCCGTAGTAGAGGGCTCCGGAAATTTCGACCACGCGCGGTGTGTTTATTTTTAACGCATACCGACATCGCACGCTACACGGGCCTCAACATTTCGCCTCCTTCGAAATGCAACCGCCGCGGCAGGGATTCGATACTGCGACCTTCGGATCTGCAGCCCAATGTCGTAGCCACTAGAACATTGTGGCAGGGCCAGATGTGCAAGCTGACAGCGCTAAACATGATACACGAAAGCTTTGAAGCATAACAACATAAACTACGTACTTCAGAACCCAAACAAGCCAAGAATAATGCGATATTTAGGGAGACTTGTACACGTTGTCGGAAAAAGTGGCCTATTAAAATTACAATTACTTCTCTGTCTAATGTAACAAACTATAATCACAATTACACCCTTAAAAATGTGACAGAAAAGTTACCCTGAACCGATTTTACTTCTCGTGTTAAGGGTCACACAACCTTTTTTTTCTTAATGTTGCACATAATATATACATACAGCGTGACATAAATAGTGAGGGCTCCAGTAAATGAAGTCGAAATAATCGGTACCTGCACGTATACGTGCCTGTGATTTCCGCAATACGATATTTTTAGTGGCTACCGTGTCGAATTTCAAAGCACAGCTTGACAACTGACACGAAAAATTGAGGTATAACGTACGTGCAGATACCGATTTTTTACGACTCGATTCACCGGTGGCGTCGCCTTTTATGCCGCGCTATATTTTAAATGGTTCTTGCGCATTTTTACATCCCGTTCTTCTTTTGTTCTCTACGCATTGTTCAGCTTCAGCAGCAGTTCTCTCTCGAAGTTTGCGTCACACCTCTTTTCCCGCGTTGGCAATTCATCTGTGCAATCAATTTCAGGAAAATAATAATACTTTCACCACTAGAATTGTTACTCCTTAAGGAAAGTTTTGAAGCTTTACAGTGTCGCAGTACAATGTAATGGCGGACAAGTAATCCATATATATATATATATATATATATATATATATATATATATATATATATATATATATATATATATATATATATATATATATATATATATATATATATATATATATATATATATCGTTTGGACAATGAGCGATGTATCTCGATGGATGCCATTAGTAGACAGATCAAATAACGCTCGAATTGGCGCTAAACTTCTCGGAGTAGCGCCTGCAAACGAAGTGAGGTAATTTAGCTTGAAAAAAAAATTACCGAACCCAGACCACCCCGATGCTATAGACCAAAACGCTTCTGAAATAGCAACTGGCGAAACTAGCGAAACAACTAAACAAACCACAACTATAGCGATGGAGAAGCTGTGGTAATAAGTTACGCGGGTATATTTTTGCTACGGCATGGACCTACGGGTTGAAATTAAAATGAATGACCAGTGAGAAATAAGGGTTTGATAGGGGTACTCCTTTAAATCTTTGCGCACGCGACGGCCACTGGTCAGAAGGGAAGTTCAAGGGCAACACTCACGAAACTCCAGCCTCCAACAGCGGTGACCACGGACGCCAGCGACGCCAGCATGCATACGAGCGCGAGCGCCATGAGGCTCCGGTGAAACTGCATTAATGAACACAGTGCGAAACGTATCTAACAGTAAAATTAAATACAATTTTATGTACGTTGTGAATGTTAGTAAGTTGGAAACAAACGTTAGGTTACATTGAACGGCTAGTTAACCATTCTGAATAATGTTCCCCCAGTGCTTTACCAAAATGGGGTGACGTTTCTGTTACAAAAGAAACAACATGCCATACTTCGGCCCCAATGAACTCTGAGAGGCTCTTACCATGTACGCTATTTGCCGCAGGGGCATTCCAGTCATCAAATTTGTCTTGTAAAACGTGAAGGTCTATAATTTTTATTTTCATGTTACAGCGAAACCGATCAACTTACGACAAACCAGACTTGCAGGTTTGCGATCTTGACTCCAGCCCAGCTCTTCTTGAAGTGTCGGGCCATCATTATGGCCACGCTCACGAAGAAAAGCCAGGCAAAGAGCATCATCGAGCCTGGATCGAATAAGCGCAGGAAGGCGAGAAAAGAACAAGGTTACCAAGCTAAGTGAAATATCTTTGCAGATATTTTATATGTAAATGATGGAACACACACTACACGTGGTCGAGACGTTCTAATGACCTTATGGAGTTTATGTGTAACGAGGCAACGACTGATTTATAGGAGGAACGACAGACCCAAGTTGGCTGGCGTAATACATCCGAGCCCGGTGTCACGCTCCTAGCCTATTTCATTTAGGCCCCACTTAAACTAAGTGAAGCATTTTCGCGGATATATCTAAATAATGGAACACGCACTACAGGAGGTCGAGATGTCCCACTGGCTTACGGCGCTTATGGGGGAACAGGCAACAGCTGATTTATAGGAGGAACGACGAGGTCTCATTTCGGCTGGAACAAAACACTAAAGGCCGATGTCACGCTCCTAGCCTCATTGCATTTAGGTTCCATTTCACGAAATACACCCAACTAAGACAATTTTCGTTTCGGTAAAGCGACCGAATGCAGTTATAACTAACACGCACTTCATGTCAGTCGACAAGACACCCCTCAGCTTCAGCACAAAGGAACAATGACCTTCCCAAACTTTCACGTTCAGTGTAATGCGAAGATACTCGCCGTGGTATAGCTTAGCGGCTACGGTGTTAGCTTGCGAAGCTCGAGGTGAAGGGATTGAATCCCGGCCGCGGCTGCTGCACATAGATGGGTATAGCGAAATGAAAAAAGAAGAACACCCATACACTTAGATTTAGGAGCAGGTCAAAGACATTGCTCCGGAACCCCTTACTACGGCACGTGCCTCATAATCATATCATGGTTTCGACACGTGCCCCATAAAATACTATCAATAATACAAATAAGAGAGCTCATTAAGAAGTATGAATGCTCGGACCCCACTCTTTACTTTCAGGTTGGTCCCTGGGTCAGAAAATGGCCCTGCGTATGGTTTCTTAGCTCAGCGGTCGATTGGTTACGCCTACCAGCAGTGAGGTCGCGCATTAGAAGACATGCTGGAACGCTTCATCCAGTTGCGCTTGACTACCTGCCGTGGTGGTCTAGGAGTTGTAGCCCTCGACCGCTGACACGAAGGTCGTGGGGTCGAATGCCGGCCGAGGCGGCTGTATTTCGATGTGTGTGTGAAGCTGTATTTCGAGGTGAAATGTTGAGGTCCGTGTACTGTGCGATGTCAATGCACGTTAAGTCGATGAACAGATCGTAAAATACGATTTAGAACAGGGAATGTCGCAGGAGCCAACGTTTCGACAAGTGGACTTGTCTTCGTCAGAAAAAAAGATTTAGAACAGGGCATGTCGCAGGACCCAAAGTTTCGACAAGTGGACTTGTCTTCGTCAGGGGCCTGACGAAGACAAGTCCACTTGTCGAAACTTTGGCTCCTGCGACATGCCTTGTTCTAAATCTTATCTTGTGATCTGTTCATCGTTTCAAGCTTCCACCTTCCCCTGAGCTTCTCTTCTAGTTTGAAATGCACGTTAAAGAATCCCGGGTGGTTGAGATCACACGAGGACGCTAAAAAAGCAAACACTTGCCGTGAACCTTGTAGGGAAGGTAGTCCTCTTCTTGCTGCTTCACCTCGTACGTTTCTGCTAGCAGCAGCGCCGCGGTTGTCAGGCCTCGCATGGTGTGCATCTGCTTTTCTGCATTAAAGAACGCGCACTCGCACCTCATCAAGATCAGTGACTTTAGTTCTCGATATATGTATTTCTTACGCGAAGATTGTCTATGAGATCGAGTTCCCACACACTCCAGATGCTGTACGTACGAATTGTTAACGATAGGGCTTCTTGTCTCCCTCGCTATCACCCTCTGTGTTTTAGCAGCGAAGCTGCCTAATTAAGCTAGCGAAAGTTTGTCGTACCATATACGCTTTCCGTCACGAAATATGACCTTGACACGACCTTGCCTAGCAAGCAAGCGACGCTATCTCTATCAGCATAACCTTGTATGGCCTCGACATCATGCTGTATTGCGTAATTTGAACGTCACAACGGCACGTGACCGACACAAAATGATGATGGTGATGATGATGGTGGTAACGATGAAGAATGAAGCTGAAAATGATGATGATGACGACGACGACGATGATGAAGATGATAATGGTGGTGACGAAATTATGAATAGGATGATGACGATCGGCCAGTTTTGCTGCGATCTGGCCTTGCGCAAGATAGCGGAAGCGAGATAGCAAGATAGCGCAAGATATCCGACAACAAATGACGATAACTGTCCGCTATGCGGGGAACACCCAACAATGTACCACGTTACGTGGGCCTGCCAAAAATTCGAGGTAGTGCCAGTAAACAAAACACCAACACCGGAGCAGTGGGAGGCTGCGCTATCTTGCTCGAAGCCTGAAGAACTGCTCAAATGATCGACAGAGCTGGCAAGATGGCAAAGGCCACAGGGGCCCTGGACTGAGGGCTCGATACACCTTCGCCTGGAAACTTACCTTGCAGAAATTATTTTTTTTTTCATTCATTCGTTCATTGAGGCTTATGAATATTCTGCATTGCAGTGTGCCGAGAGCCAACGCAGGAGCCAAAGTTTCGACAAGAGGACTTGTCTTCGTCAGGACGGCGAAGACAAGTCCACTTGTCGAAACGTTGGCTCCTGCGACATTCCCTGTTCTAAATCTTATTTTGCGATCTGTTCATCGATTCAAGCCTCCATCTTCCCCTGAGCTTATCTTCTAGTTTGGATAAGCACAAATGAGAATGAAAACAACGTTGCCACGGCGGTATCTTAGCTGAGGACCGTAAAGCCGACCACTTTGCCACTAGCGCATGCTTCGTCAGAAGGAATACAATGCATTTAAAGGAGCGCCGACGGCATTTTGAGCAGGTTCTAAAAGGACACTGTTCGCGTGCTTGACGTGCAGTGTCAACGCTGTCTGTACACCGGAGCCAGGAAATAAACGTAAAACATTTTAAATCAATTTTAAGGTCTGGATGACCCAGGCCACCCAGCATCTGAAATCCAGCCCCACCGCAATGGACATTGGCAAGAAGAGGAAACTGTCGCCCAAGTCGCCTAAATCGCTGTCGTGTCAGAGTCGCTGCAAGAGTATTGCTCTTTACGTGCACCACGTGCAACTGAAAGCAGCCCAAAACGTTGCTGTCAGTTGCGCGTGGATTTTGAAGACAACTGCATTAAAATCACGTTGAATTTGCTTAAAGGCACCCCGATGCTCTTCTTGGGGTTCTCGACACTGTGCTTTCATTTATAGTATCAATAACAATATTTATAAAATTCGTTTCGACACTTCAAGAATGTCACGTACGCAGGCAAGCGCGTTTACACAACGCTGGCGGTTTTCTCAATGTCTTCGTTTGAGTGAACGAGCGCGCTGACACGTTTTTCAAGTTTTCGCAGCGCCAACAGACTATCCTAGGATCAGTGCTATGCTGTGGTCATTGCCGATGATAATTTTAGTACAATTTTTTGCTGTGGTTAGCCATCTTGGGATGACTCGTGTACCTCGGCTTGTAGGCTTCCCGGATGCTGAATCCACCAAGAACGGTCCCGTGGATAGGAGGAGATAGTACTTCTCCTTGGCGATGTCGAAGGTCTTCCCTTGAGCGATGGTTAGGTTCTTACGGTTCCAAGCGCAATGAAGCATGCCGTTCTCCACTCCGTGAGCGCCGAACGTTAAGCCCGCAGACGTCTGTAGAAAGGAGCAGTGCTGAAAACGTCAAAAGGAACGTACAAAGAGTGCACAAAGAAAGTGTTAACTGCTTCTCAGCCTCGTACAGGTGAAGCCCTTTACAAGAATCAGTGTTGAATTACTGCCAAGTAAAAGCTGAAGAATGGTTGACCCAACGGGTTTTCATGAATTTCCTCAACGCAACGACAATATCGTTGATACTTTTCTGCGATAAGGGCATATTGAATAATGTATTGATTATTTTGTTGAGTTATGGTTACACGATGGTTCAGTTAAACATATTTAACGAAGCCGATTGTGAAGGGGAAGAGTGGAAAATTTTTTCACAGCGCATGTGATACGATAGGCATTTTTACCGAGTTAAAGCAGAGATAGGCAGCTTCCGAGCGAAAACGCAGTCAGAAACCAAATTTCAGAACAGTTCAAAGCCTATAAAACCGCCGCTTCTTGACCTATGATTATTGTAACGAGGACTGCGAGAGGTGAGGCACAAATTTACACTGATGTGCACCACGTGCCCGCAATATGACAAATCAACGTGCGCAAAATCATTGTCTTCAATTTGTTAGAGTCGTCGTGGCCGTGCTTCGCTTACTGCCCCGTAAAAAGACGAAGCAGTTTGCGTGCCTGATTCTAAGCTTTAACCGACGGTAGATCTGCACAGAAAAGCGTAAGAAAAAGTGGCACACCGTAGCCGTCATCCACAAAGATTTACAGTAACTTTGTTCCTCCACACCTAGAAGGGTCTCCTAGACCACACCGACGCGTACGGCAGCGGCCAATGGTGTCCCAGGGGACTCGCACTTCCCGCTCCCTCAGTGTCTCTCCTGTTCACTAAAGTTGTTTCATTCATTAAATCAGGAAAAAACGGGAAAAATATCCATCGCGAAAGAGGTCACGCATATAGCTGCGAGGAGCTTGGGCCTTCGAGTTTGGTCTTCACATGCTTCTAGAGCGAAATCTTGTCACGCCAACGTCCCGCGAGTACTTGATTTTCCGACGCTCAATATGGGATGCCACTGTTATGGCAGTGTAAACTATGACGTCATTGTTACAGTGAGCTCCCTCCAGTTTCCCATTTGCCACTGAGCCCGCAGAACGTCAATAGCTCAAGAAGGCTCTTAAGCGGTGCCATTGTTTTACTAGTTACCAATTACCATACATTAAGCTACGCGGCCATTAACATCGGCTGAATGTTTTCGTCGGAAACGCTCTTTAAATCGACACGGTAAAACGGCGAAGCTTGGAGGACACATCCGACATAGGCCAGAGCTTGCGTTGCTTCTATACACGGCTACCACATTTTTTTTCCCCGGGTACTGTTACAACTGCCGGAGAGAATTACAGGCACCGATGATCCCAGGGCCTGTGCCATTGGAGGTCGATGAGAGAACATAGGAAGGCGGTGGGAGGATCTTATTGTATGCCAGACAATCAAGGAAGTATATGTGGTTCCTAAAGGGGACCTCCAACACATTTTGAGCGTAGTTTGAAAACGGTGCCAATTAGTAGTCGTAGAGACACCTATGAACACGTGAGCCAAATATTAGTGTGCTGAGCGCACCAGGAAACTCGAAGTTTGGTTGCAAACGTATACCCTCAAATCGCTTGCCCTCGTTTCAACAAATGACGTCACAAGAAGTACTAAATACGTAACCTAACTCCCTTCATCATTTAAAAAATGATACACAGACTTTATTTAATTGTTGAACTCAAAACGAAGCAATAAAGCATCACCGAGGTCATTTTTGTGATTTTAGGATCACTAGAGCTAGCATTACTCCAAGCGACGTAGTCAACGTTTCTTGTGACTTCATATGTTGAAAACAGAGCGGGTGGTTTCCCGACGTATTTGAAACCATATTGCGAATTCCATGGTGCACGCAGTGCACTAATATTTGGCTCACGTGTTCACAGGTGCACCCACGACTGAAGGGAATCGTTTCCAGGCAATGTGAAAAAAGTGTTGCAGGACCCCTATAAGGAAGGAAAAAAGCCGCTTCTTTCTGTCTTCCAGATAGGGGACACAGCTAAGTGCCATCAAGGAAGCCTGACTCCAGCTACTGTTAGACAAGTGACTCTGCGCACCCCTTACCCCCCTCCCCTACAATTTAATACTGTTGCGGGTACATTTAAAACGTATTTACAGCAGAAAAACTACCAGACAGCCAATATGGTGGTGGTTGTCCACAGTACCACTTCGACGTTTTCTGCAGTCACATCACCTTCTTCGTAGTCGGAGTTCCGACATATGTAACTCACTGTGCCGGACGCTCCCTTCTGTGGCACATCCAAGTGAACGCCTTGAGTGCGTCATCTTGCCGTTTTCTATATAAATATCGGTCCCCTCGCCCCCCATTGACCACAACTGCCCTTCTACATGTGATGGCCTATCACACTGTCGCTTCTACTGCCTGCAGTTGCTCAGCAATAGGGTTCTTGTGCAGCCTGTTCGCTCTATGTCCATCACCACTTCGCTCGACTGGGTTGGCTCTAAATGAAAAGAACATTTGTCGCGTAGGTGGTCGTAATGCTCGGCCTGTAGATTTGGGCCCACACGATCGACAGAAATTTACCGCTGCTTCTAAAGCGAAAAGTGCACGATCACTGGATTCTCGCGGTACTAACACACGCTGCAGAAACCTGGAGGATAATTAAAGAAGTGCAAATGAATTTAAGGACCACGCGCTATGCAATGGAACGAAAAATGGTATAGGTTTAACGTTAGGCAATACAAACAAGTGGAACGGATGAGGCAACAGACAGTAACTGATATTCTTATATGAGTTACGAGAAAGAAGCAGACCTTGTCCGGACACGTAACGCGGAGGACACACAGCAGATCTACAGCGAGAACAGCACAGTGTATACCACGTAGAAAGACAAAAAAGCAACATAAGGCACAAGGTCAGGTGACGCAAGCAAAAAGTGGAATGAACTAGCTCGGGACAGGGTAAATTGGAAATCGTTGGGAGATATCTTCGCCCAGCATTGGGCTTTAAAGTAGGCTGACAATAACGGTGGTGACTACTACCGTAACGATCAGGCATTATTTCGCTTGACTATACTGGTTTACGCGTTACTTGAACGAAATCGAACAGCTCCCGAGACAAGACGAAGATATCACGGTGCCCTCTCAGCCTTTGTTACTCCGTCTCGCCCAAGGCCCTGTTCGATTACCCTCCTCCGACACGCTCTCGATGCCGTTACAGTGTTCGTGCGTCATGGCTTTGTCGACAGATGCCCATCACGAAAGCCTGTAGCACACAGCGCGGCCTGCGTCACTGTCGATATTAGGAGCGTGCTTGACCTAAAAAAAAAAAAAAAACGTGCACTCGAAAGAAAAGAAAGAGGAAAAGAAAACGAATTTCAGTCAACACGCGCACCGCATGCACAAGGCAATTCCATTACCAACCTACATGTATGTCCATTGTCGGACGAAAACCCATCGGAATATCTCTATAAACACCATTATTTCGCATCGGCTAGCCGTTTCCGAGGTATTTTACACGAATGGCAAGTTTCACCGCGCCATTCAATTCTCTCCTTTATTTTTTAAATCTACCATTCCCGTTTCCTTGGCAGCCGTTCTGTAACCAACCGTTAGCGTACACGCAGTCGTCCGCCCTACACAAAGCACGGCCTTGCGCAGATCAATGATTTACTCTTAATGCGAACTGTAGACTATTAGCCGAACCTCTGTTTACTCACTAAAACACGGCACTCTTTTCGAATCTCTTAATGAAACGCCTAACGGTCTTTTTTAGTTCATTCGCTCGGGCCGCGGTACTAATTTGTTTTTCCCAAGCCTATTTGTTCCCGGCAGACAAGTTTTTAACTAATGATACGTGAAGAGGTTTATAATGCGCTTACGCTGAACGAAAGCATGAAGTTTTAAAAGAAGTGGGCAGAAAACTCAATCGCTCAAATGAGATTGAATGAAAACAATGCCGCATGTCTAGAATCTTAATGCTTCAGTGTCATGCGATGTTTGTGTAACTGCTCGCTTATTTAGTTTTATTGCTTTTATTTGCTGTTCATATCGGTGTGATATTCCACACTACACGTTATCATATATCCTGTTAAAGTATGTCTGCTGAAGCACTTCAACAAGTAGCTGTCTTCATTTGGCAGGTATACGGTGAAGCAGCGATTTCTTTTTGAAGGGTAAATTGCGGTTTACGATTTTGTAATGCATGATGAACGTTCTACAACCAGTTAGCATTATTCTTCAATGTATGTTTGCGTCTATGCGATCGACTGGCGTGCCTCAACGTGAGCTTTAGCGCCCAGAATATTAAACATCAACTTTACCTCATAGTATTACTATTCAACACTACTATTTTACATCGTTGGCTGAGATT
Source organism: Hyalomma asiaticum (assembly GCA_013339685.2). Classification (NCBI taxonomy): domain Eukaryota; kingdom Metazoa; phylum Arthropoda; class Arachnida; order Ixodida; family Ixodidae; genus Hyalomma; species Hyalomma asiaticum. Next base: position 27,401,714 of record CM023487.1, read on the forward strand.
CTAAGTCGTCTCTCCAGCATTAGTCAACAGTGCCATATCTGAGAACCGCAGATTTCTGACATGGTCGTCGCTGATCCTCACTCATTATTACCGAGTTTTATAGCTCGAATTCTGTGAAGTATGCAGCGAATAACATTGAACAATAACATTGAGGAGATTGTCTGCTAGCATCACGGCTGTCTCGGTCAGTATTTTCTTTTTTCTTTCAATTTATTCTAGAAAATTAGGATGGTTGTGGGCTCTTTGTATATGCTTGCGAATATATTCACTTCTACTTGGTATTAATCGTCCATAACAAAATACTTCCACGAGCATTTACTGAATCAAATGCGCTTCGGTAGTTTATGAAAGTAACAGAAACAAGTCGGTCGAAATTTGCGTATATTTTAATTACTTGACGGACAATACGGATGCGATTCTATCGTAGAGCCAATTTCTGGTGTTACGTATTCCATCGATTGAATAAAACAGAGTGTTGCTCCTGGTTAAGTGAAAGCTGTCGTAATGAATATTTTCCCACAACAGTGACAGTATGTCGTAATGGCCCTACCATACGTAATTAATTTGACGGTCCATAAACAACGACACTTCTCGAAGTGGAATCTATAGAAACGTCACCGGTGTCTGGACTACGTTCTGCTTGGCGGCCGTGTTCCACGACTCCTGCATGTACGTCTTGCCGTCGTAAAGCAAGCAGTCCACGACGCTTGCCATGCCCTGCGTATAAACAGAACGGCCACCAGCATCACGTTACGCTGGGTCTTTACAATTCCAATTGTATAAATAAGTGTCAGACGACAATATTATTTTTGTTTTTTAACATTGACTTATGCGCGTTAAGAAAACCAGGATTACGCTGATTTTGAAGCAGCTAATGAAAGTAAGACTGGTTGATAATAGCCGTAGTATATACTATGAGGAGATAGAGAGATCTCGAAAAAGGTGTAGTGAAAGATATGTTTATACCCCGCCAAAATATAATGACTTGATGTGGTGAAGAGGTTATGGATAAGCAAGACGGAGATTTGATAAAGACGATGTACGAGTTTAAGAGGAGACAGGCGTCAAACAACAAAGACACCATGCTCTCGCGAAAAAAAGGAAGAAAACAGAGAAACGCTGACGCTGATGTCAGCGTGCAAGTATGACGTCAGCGAATACAACACTGAAAGGCGCGCAGTCAGAGCTGGGAAAATTGTAAGCGTTAGGCATTGTGCAGCGCTGCGTCACTGCATACTGCGTGGTGCATGACAGCAGAAACAGCGCCTAGAGCGAAGTGGCCAGGCACGGATTTGGAAGCAGGATTTTTTTTTTCTTTTTCATGCGCTACGAAACCAGCAATGTGTCGTGCCACAGTTCTGTTGATAATTGCTTTCTTTCTTTCGGATACGAAAGCCGATGTGAGTTTTAGAAGGGTGTGGCATCAAATTGCCCATTTGAATTGGTCCGTTGCATTCGTAGTCCTGTAACGTGTAGTGAGCTTAACTGCTAATTACAGTAATTTGCAGAGTAAATTGCCACGTGCAACCCGCCGTCGCTGATACGAATGGCTACACTGAGACTGCATTTTTCATGCTTGTAATTAAATATGAATTAATATTCACACAAACGTTATACATACTTCTTCAAGAAAAACTATGGTCTAGGCGCTTCTTGCGCGAGCTTTTGGCTCTCTTTCGAGATTCGTTTCATGCCATATCACGTGTTCCGATCTCGGAGACCGAGTAATAGGCCTATTTCAAGGCTAAGAGAGAGAGAGAGCTCGTTACTGAAAGGCAGAGAATTTAGCCCGCGTTGAAATATCGCTGGCATGCTACTCTGCGTGGGGAGGGAGTTTGGGGAGAGAAAGACAAGTAGAAAGAAGTGCAAGAGACAGTGAAAAAGAAAAGAGAAAGAAAAATTGGGCTTTGTGTTTCTGACTGTGATGCCTAATTGCGTCCAAAGATATTTCACGTTTGCATCAACCCGCAGTGAGGTGATAGGACGTGTTGCATGATGGGTGAGTGATGGTGACGACGAAGATAAAGTCTATCGAGTTGGCCTATACTTTTTATATATGTAAACAAAAAGTCCATTGCACGTCTCTGTTGCGTGGGGAAAGCTGGAGGGATCTGTGTGAGTGAGTGCATGCAATGTTCATAGAGCGCACGCTCATAATTGTACGCTCGGCACTCAAACAAAATATGCTCTACGGTTTCAGTAGAGCCACAGTTGCTGCAGTGCGGGCTTGTCTCCTGATGGAAGCGGTACCGTAAGTCATTGGAATATGCAATGTTCAGCCGTGGTCGATGATACAATGTTTCCAGATGTCGAGGAAGGCCAATATTTACACAAAGCTTGGCTGACCCATGGGCCAGTGTATTGGGCGACTGAGTAGGGACAATCACGTGGTCGTGATCATACTACACCACGACACCTATCACAGATGTCTAAGCAGGACATCCTTGTTTCCTAGGTATGACGATTAATTGCGTAAAAAGCTGTTCAATTCGGTGTGCTGACGCTGGCTAAAGTTACGCTTCGACCACCATTGCGGGTTTTTCTTGTTATTTTCTGTAAGCTAGACACGGTGACTATAAACCGTGCTTTCTAGATTCCGTGTTCTGCAGTATTACACAAAAAAAGTAAAAATAGAAGTCTAAACAAGTTAGCACAGAAGTTGAAATCGCGAGTGTTATGTTGCCCAGGCGTGCGACAAGTGTCCTTAATTGGCATGCGAAAAGTGTCCTTGTTTTTAGCAAACATGACCTTGGCAGTATAAGAACAGTTCCAATTTCGAGTCGGCTTTATTGCACTTAATAATTGCGCCTATTGTGTTGTAATCTGAATATCTATCTACTGTTCGGTTCCCACTGCGATTTCAGAGAAGTTCAATCAGCGGATTTCACCAAATAATGAAGAAGTCCATCAAGGCATTCAAAGGAATTCACACTCCATTTGAATGTGCACGATATATACACACCATGCTCGGTGTGTCAGTGATTCCAGCGGCAATCCACATGTTGTTCGTGACGGCAGCGCCTCCCGTCAGCTCAAAGTCTAAGCCGTCGCCCTTTGGCGCCATAGCGTAGGAGAGCAGTACGGTGCAGTCCCGCGTTTGAATGCACGGGCCCATGAGGCCGAAGCAACCCCTGGTGACTCCGCAATCTTCGTAGGGATCACTGCCTGAGCTCTTGCGTGTGAGAAAACATGAAGTTCTGCACTGATGGAACTGAAAATTAATCAAGCTTGTATGGGTAGGAAGGTTACGTCTCGCACAACACGAACGCTCATTGTAAGTCCCTTGCTCCCCATTGTCAGGAATGCGGCTGCGCACCCTTCTTTACGGCACGAAAGTACTTTCTCGCCGTCAACAACAGACAGCAGGAGAAGTCATTGAGGTCTTCGACGCTCGAAGGAAAGGTGATAAGCGTGTCACAGCTTACCATCAATTTCACGCAGTGACGCAGAATTTATGTGTTTAAGTAGCACTTGCCAAATATGATATCATGCTTTACCTGTATTTCCTATCTTGCCCGCCTTTTTTTTGCGCTGCTGTACATCACCCATATATATATATATATATATATATATATATATATATATATATATATATATATATATATATATATATATATATATATATATATATATATATAGTTTAGTTGCTAGTTATCGCTTATCCTTCTCTTCTTAATCCCTCGTCCTCTCCCCGTGAGCACTGCACCAACCATCAAGTATCAAGTTGTACAGTGTCAGAAAGGATGTCTTTCAGTGGGGGCCACCCCTAGAAGCAGTCCAAGGTTGGCTAAAAGGCTTTGAACGGTATTATATCTTCAAAGACTACGAATCCTGGGTCGCCCAGCGAGCCGAGGAAGCCGCCCAAGAACCATGGCCCACGGCCGATGCCTATCGGCCGGTGCCAAGACCCGCCCCAAATTAACTTCGCAGCACTCTTATGAAGTTGTTTCATTCATTCATTCACATTCGTAAGTGCTCAGTGACATTGAGCAACAAGGTTCGCTAATCGTAAGCCCAGAGTTAAGACTGGCTAGGAATTTCTCTTACAAACAACTCCAGCGTAAGGTGTTTTTTTTTTTTTTGTGAATACGGGTCCTGCTTGCGAAAGTACTAGCAATTCTCACAGACGAACAGCGTTAATTAGACCATTTGGCTATTCGGCCACAAACTGACTGCCGCTCCTCAGTGCTCACCTGCCGTGCAGTTGCGCGTGTGTCGTGGTCGGCAACACGGCTCACCCCTTCCACGCCTGTGTGCCGAGAGGATTCTATTAGAGTCGTGACGGGCGCCTGCTCAAGGGAGCCGTTCGGCTGCTGCTGAGTAGAAAATGCGAGCCGTTCCTCGCCCCCAAACGCCTGCGACCGCACCAAAAGGACGCCATTACTGCTACGATCGTAAACCTCCTTAGAACAGTAAATGTAGTAAAGAGAGGTAAACGAAATCATGTGGGTCGCGAAGCTGCGAACGTGAACGAGATTGGTCCAGCAGCTCCGTGTGCCGTAACCATGAGCGCAATCGGTCCGTGTCTCGCACCTTGAACCATGCCGGGCTCTTTGTGCGTGTATGTTACTGGGTAGCGCGGTATCCCATAAACGTAGTGTCTATTTTCACGTGCTGTCGAAGATTCAGTACTGTCACAGTACGCGGTCTCTGACAAGTACTGTGGCACTTGTACTGCCTCGCAGCGCGTGTCACTACTAGCGCTAACTGATTCGCTCTATGTTTATATCTTACATGTTATGTCACTACGTGTTTATGATATGGACATGTAGTGTGCAAACAGCTCGTATCTGTCACTCAAGAGGGAGCCATATACGTAACCGCAATTTTTCAGTTGGCCGCGCGATGCGGCGTGCCGCGTACCCTGCTGAATTAGGGGTGCTTCTCAGAGCCTGAAGAATCAAGGTCCTTCCAAGACGTGACTGGAATAAAGTGCGAGGTGAGGTTAGTTTGCTCGGAGCCTACGCAAACGCAGGATGATTTATTGGGGCATTTTGCCCCTCTCCTGGAACAGAGATCGACAAAGAGCCACAAGTACATATCCTGCGACGAGCCAGCTTAAGTTTTCTTAACGCATGTTTCTAATAAAACTTGTACTGGCCCACGGAACAAGTACGCATGCACATCTATATACTGAGGATTCGAGAATGCGGACAAGTTGAATGTCAGAGCTGTGCCTGTCTTAGATAAACTCAGAACGTCTTACTTTCGTCAAGGCCGGAGTCGCTGTTTGAGATGTTTCCCCGCGGTTCATCGCCAGAGAAATCACTGTCTTCTTATAGTTGATGGTGTTAGTTTCAAGCGCGATTGAAGTTGAAGAAGAGGAGGATGCCTCCGTAGGGCGATGTGGGTCCCGGATGACTTGAACGGTCTCGTAGGCTTTGCGTATCACAATGTCGTCGGAAAGAACGTACTCAGCGGGTGCGTTGTACTTACTCACCACGGTGGCCCTGGAAAGATAGAGGACCGGGGTTGCACGACTAATTGTTTATAAACCCTACAATAAAACTGGCCTGGATATCCTATGGTAGCGGACAAAACGAAGAGTCCCTGTGCAATGTCCTAGAAGAAATCAAGCATCAAAGTGGTAGAAAAGACAAGTCCATGCAGGGGACAATTATTTTGACCAATCCTGGACAGTATGTTCTCCTGGCCAGCAGTTAGCTCTACACCATGTGGCGAGGTTTGTATAGAATTATAGAAGAAAGAGGTTCACGCTAGTGTTGAACAGTGTGGGATAGTGTGGGACACAGACACGAATAGAACAGTATCTCATCCAATAAGAAAGTACCTGGCCAGTTGGGAATAATTACCTATCCGATTCAGGGATACCGTGCACAGAGAAGTCAGGCGTGTAGTACGTACAAGTCCATCGGTAGAACGAAAATGCCGCAGGAGCCAAAGTTTCGACAAGTGGACTTGCCTTCGTCAGTCGCCGCCCTGACGAAGACAAGTCCCTTTGTCGAAACGTTGGCTCCTGCGACATTCCCTGTTCTAAATCGTATTTTGCGATCTGTTCCTCGACAGTGGGGGAAGGTAGTTTTAACAAAAGAACTTCCTGCCTATGCTACAGAGTTACTTTGGTCATTCAAGGATAGAAAGTGACTGAGTCCTGGTCCTCTATCTTTCCTCTCAGACTATACAAAGTAACAACGACATAAAACATTTTTGAAGGAGTCTGAGTAGAATAAACGGATACTTGAAGCACGCCATGCAAACGCGTAATTCCTCATTTACATATAGCTACTTTTTGTCAAATACCGTAAAACACGTGCACGTAGTTGTCACGGTTTGCTTACATGAAAGCCAGGCGGCCTTCCCAGCCCGGCGGAGCTGTCCACTTTGCTGTGACGTTTGGCTTTTCTGAGTTGTCAACGTGCGTGATGGCGGTCTGTGGGCAAAATGTGAACAGACGCTTACGTCCTAGCAGCGTGGCGAATTTCACATTGCGCATCACGGTGTACAATAATAAAAAATATAATTCGGCAAACCCTTGCAAAACAAGGCGGCAGTCGTGCCGCACATGGAAAACGCTAAGTGTAACCTCTGCAGGACATGGAAGAGTCACTGCTTGTATGGACTGCGCATGGACTGCGTTTGCGAGCTCATAATGGCCTGACCTGGGGAGGGACCCTTTAAAGTTAATATAACATCGCCATTCATTGATCTCTGGAGTCTTACCTCCTAAAGCAACGATATAATTATAAGAGACGTTGCAGTGGAGGGCTCTGGAAATTTGGACCGCCTGGGATTCTTCAACTTGCACCGACATCACCTGGTACGCGGGCCTTCACATTTCGCCTCCATTGAAATGCAGCCGCCGTGGCCGTGATTCGATCCCGCGACCTTCGGATCAGCAGCCGAGTGCATAGTCCCTCGACCACCATGGCGGGGCTACGTTAAGTGTACTCACGTCGTCTTGGTCGCCGCAGTCCAGCGTGCGAGCTCCAGAGGTAGGCGTGAACCTGCCCGGCACCAGGACCCTCGTGTCCTCCTTGCTGCGAGCTTGCACCAGGAAGCCTCGGAACCTTCCGCTTAGGGTCACTGCCGAGCAGACACGAAGGGAAGGTCATCAGCTGACCTTAAAGGGACACATGTACAAAGTGTAGAACGATTTTTCTGGTTTTAGTAGCTTATCTTTTCGCAATACCAAAAACGCCAATCTTGCGAGGGGACGACCATCGGTAAGCTAGGAAACAGAAAACATGGGTGGCGGTGCCGCTTTGAAGTTCCAGCACCAAAACCCGTATAGTGTGAGATACTTGGAGACTTCTTATAAGGCCTACATAACTACTTACGGGTAAGAAAGGCCTATGTTGTGTTCCAAGGAAGGTAGAGGCAACACGGAGAGTTTCAGAACGAAGATCGAGTTGTAGAGCGAGAATGCGAAGGAAAGAAATTGGCCTCCTGACGTCGCTAGGTTTCGAAGTTCCCGCGCAAATTTGACAACAGAAACATTGACATTCACTCTCGTTTTATGTTCAGTATTACGAAAGTAATACTGAACATATATAAGACGTTGAGATCAACGACAATCGAGTTCTCGAAATACAAGCTATCATTCTACACCGCTTTGTAGATTGTTGCTGCGCTCAGTAACAGAAACACAAGGAAGACACAAGCAAGACAGGACATGCGCTGTGCTCTCAACTGAAGATTTTATTGAAAACGTGTGGCAGCCATAATCTGTCACGAGAATTGTCACAGCTGTGATGCAAAACCTTAGGAAACGCAGTTAATGCGCGGTGCAAGGCGAATAAAAGCATTGGAATGAAGGTCATCTTATGATACACACGTGTTGATGAGGGATTGAAATTCCTTGGATCGGTCAGTGAGACAGACGGTTTATTTATGCTTTTTCTTTTAATCTGACAATATGAAATGCTTCTATGATTTCTCTGGTTAGCTTATCTTTGTGGTAGGAAAGAATCACGGTATCTTCAAAATGAGCATTACATTCGCATGAACGGAAATGAGAGGACAAATTGTGGCTGACAGATTATGGCTGCTTAAAAGGGATACGTTTTCAATGATTCAATGAAATCTTCAGGTGAGAGTACAGCGTATGTTCTCTCTTGCTTGTGTCTTTCTTGTGTTTCTGTCGTTGAGCGCTGCAGGAATCTACAAAATGATATTCAGCCAACTCACCCAGCTGTCTGTTGTTCTACACCATTTCACCCTGTCACTTTAGTGTCTCTTTAAGCGTGTCTGCTGTGGCGGGCTAAGCAGTGAGGTCTGCGCATGGGTTGGTTTGCGTTAAACCGGGTTGCCGGACGCTAGTAACGAGATGTTTAACGTTCCACCAATCGTATATCTACAGATATACGCTGCTTTCTTCCACCAGTGTTCCTCTCTGAAAATGGCTTAAGGGGATCGCATATACGCCACTGCCGATAATTTGCACCAGGAGCAGAGTAACGTGGACTTAGTTACGGCAAACAACAACCACTTTATTCTCACTTTAGCTCCGCACCACCAGGCGGCTTCTCCAACCCTGTCACTCACGTTTATGCCTTCGGTAGTACGCATCGCAAAGTCTGCGTACAGGCTAAATACCCATATTAGTAGTGTTGAAATGACGAGTACTATCAGCGTAAAAAAAAAAAAAAGAACGCAAGAGCAAATACGACCGATGACAAAGCAAAGGTATTTCAACAGGATACACTTCGTCAAAGTCCTGTCAAAAGTCAACTTCGTGATGGTGACTTCAAGTCAGATTTCAGATAAGGAAGTGTTGCACCTTCAGAAGCGTAGCTCTACAGGCGCATAAAAATCGCGGCGATTTAGATAAAGCCAGTTCTAAAAGCAAATATAAAATCTCGCAAAAGCACATCATGGCGACTGTTAACGCACGCGATATTGCGAAGAAACACTTAGTGTACGCCTGTGATGCACGATTCAACTCGCCTCGTTCAGATTAGCATCTGCGCACCGTAATCACTGTACCACAGCGGCTGACAAAAGCACAGTTCTTGCCGTCTTACCCATGGCACTACGCGTATCCGGTAGTCGCTGCACCAGAAGCGTGGCTCGGGGACCGGTTGAGTCGTACGCCGATCCGTGCATGGGAGTCATGGTGCGACACTCGGACAGAGGTGCACCTCGTGGGAAGCCGTGCGCGGTGAGGACCATGTACAGCCACAGCAGACAGCCACGAAGTGGCATCCAGAGTACATTCGTTCCCTGGATTGCGCGCGCAGCAGCACTTCATGTGAAAGGGTCCCTGGGAACGCTCTTTGAACACAGCCAGAAAACAGTGCCGATGAGAGGTAGAGACTCCGAGAAATATTTGAGCCAAACATTACTGCACTGGATGCACCGGGGAATTCAGTCTGTTTGGATATGTAGCTGGGAGCCTGCTTTTCTTTCAACAAATTACGTCACAAAGAGTATGGATGACGTCGTTTGAGACAGAAGGAGCATTGAAACACTTCGTTATCACGGAAGCAAGAACAGCGATGCTTTGCTTGTATGTATTGCTTTCGTAAAAGTAAAAAAAAAAACGAATGTACCTAAAATGGCGTTCCTCCTTGTGACGTCATTTGTCGAAAGGAGATTGGGCAATCTTCAGCTGTATTTAAAGCCAAACTGCAAAATCTCATGGTTCGTGCAGTGCGATAATAAGCTCAAAAGGACAGAAAGTTGAGCGAGTTGGTAACAGTCCATAATCAAAAAAAGAGGCGTGCAGGACACGGACACAAGGAGAGCAGTGAACAACACGAACGCCGACTAACAACTGATGCACAGCACAGAGGCGAAAAAGAAGGAAGACACACAGCTTATCTGCGCAAGCTCGGAATGGTAGCGCCACCTGTCAAACGGTTACACGAAGACCGGCACAACATCGCGAAGACCGGCACGTGTAACCGTTTGACAGGTGGCGCTACCATTCCGAGCTTGCGCAGATAAGCTGTGTGTCTTCCTTCTTTTTCGCCTCTGTGCTGTGCATCAGTTGTTAGTCGGCGTTCGTGTTGTTCACTGCTCTCCTTGTGTCCGTGTCCTGCACGCCTCTTCTTTTGATTATGTGCGATAATACTTGGCTCACACATCCACAGGAAGCTCCAGAATCGATCGGCGCTGTTCTATGGCTGCTCAAAGAGTGCTGCATTGCCCCTTTAAGGGAAGAGCGCTGGTCACGAAGGCGCTATCGTTCACCATAAGATAAAAAAAAAAAGAAATCGATGCCTGCGCGTATCTGAGCCGAGCTTAAGAGTAGCGGTGCCAGCCACACACGGCTCTTGAGACCTAATTTGGCACCTTGTGCTCTTAGCCACGACTCTCTTTTTTTTTAACCCCGATATTTATGACAATGCACTATGAAAAATTAACAAATTGTAGAACGCAGTGTTGTCAATCACATAGCGACAATAATCGTACAAGCACTACTAAATAAGCGTTGACAGGCTAGGATAGAAGGATTGAACGCTGGGCCAGTTGGTAATCCATGACAGAGACGAATTGCGCGAAATAAACAGAAACAAGGAAGACACACGCACAAGCGCAGACCAGCAACTGAAGATTTATTGAAGGTTTATTGAAGATTTATCCTGTTCGTTATATATGTGCTTTTCTTCAATAAATCTTCAGCTACTAGTCTGCGCTTGTGCGTGTGTCTTCCTTGTCCCTGTTTATTTCGCCCAGTCCGTCTCTGTCTAGGATAGAAAATCACTGACAGGATAAGGCAGAATTACAGGTTTGTCAGCTGCTGCGTTTTTCTTTTTGATCAGCAAGGAAAAAGAAACCACAGACGAAGATGAACAGGCGGACAAAGAAGACGATGGTGGGGAAGTGAGAAGACGAAAAGAAAATGTAGAGGAAGACGACGACCAAGAACAAAATGGTAACGATGAAGGAGAAGAGGAGAACGATTAACGACAAGAAAACGACGATGAAGAAGAAGAAGAAGAAGAAGGAGAAGGCAAGAAGGAAAAGACGCGAAGGAGAAAAAAAAGCTGTACACTACGAGGAGGGAGAAGACTACGATAGCAAAGGAGAGCAGCAAGACGACAAAGAAGCAGAAGAGAAACAAGGCGAATGAGAAGGAGTGGAAGAAGAAGACGACGGCGAAAGGGAAGGATAAGGCTTCCGTTCTTTCTTCTATTCCCCTCTCCTTTCCCATATTCCATCGTCTTGATTTTGCACAAATCAAGACGATGGAATATGGGAAAGGAGAGGGGAATAGAAGAAAGAACGGAAGCCTTAGGGAAAGTTCAGCGCACGTTGTGACTGTGCTATGCGATCTGCTCCGCGCGGCTCTACGGTATTTATTTGAACACTTCAATAAAGGATTAAGAAAGAACTATTCTGACGAGTGATCTATTTCTCGCATGAGATATTAACATTATGACGATAGTAAATCCAATTTTGCAAACATACTATTCAGCAGTACGGTTACGGCTGTCCTCAAGTGTCTATAGGAGAGTTATTAACCGCGGTGGTCACTTCGGCTAATGCTAGTGCCACCCTCGAGGCCGTTCACTGTGCGAAGTTTTCATAGCCCGCAGCTGTTTCCTGTGCTCTTGAAGATTACGTGGCTTGGGAATGCATTACACAAGTTACCCGGCTCGGTTAGATCCCATTAGCAGATGTATATAGTGCTCAGCGAATGAAACGCGGAGTCCAGGGATGTCCATGCTTTCTGCGTCATATCTGGTACCATTTAGTACCACAACGAACCAAGTTGGTTCGTTGTCGTACTAAATGAAAGCGAGAGGCTTTTGGAAGCATTCTGATTCATTTTGGTCCTTTAGTGATCACCCCGCGCACATTCATAGCACGAAATCTGGCGGCCGCCACGCGGTCCGGGTATCGCGTTTGAATTGCTGCGCACGGTACAGTATAGAAGAAGGGTTCATACGTAACCGAACATAATGAGTGCACGTGTGTACTGTCCACCTTACCAAGTTTCCGGGTGATCGAGTGACGTCCTATCGACTACACGTCGGACGGGTTAGGGAGCGCAGAGCGTAGCGTTGCACGTAAGGATCCTTCTTCTTCTTCGTAAAATATTCTGCCTCGCGCCAGATTAAACTTCCATTAAACTTAAAAGCCTAAAAGAGCGTCTTTTAGCAATACTTGGGAGATAATAAAGTACAGAAACAATGGTAAAGCGTTGGTCAATTCTCACCGCCACATTCTCGTTCTTGGTATATTGTTGTTGTTGCTGCATGAGGATGATGATCGTGATGATGATCATGATGATGATCCTCCTTTTATGGCGCGACCACACTTAGGGTGATGGGCCAAGAATCGGGTGGCTGGAGTTATGCACACGTAAACAAGTAGTGCGATAAGATGGACTGAAAATTTTGAATAATGTGTAGTGAATTATGCTGGCCTGTACAACAACAGCATCGCCATCGGCATGAGCTCGTGATTATTTCGCTAGGCCGAACGTATTTCCGACCCTCCCCTTTGCCAGCGTCTCTGTTAATAGACCTCTTAGCAAGCGGTGGAGGCTGCCGGGTTTTATCCGCCCCAAACCTGGAACTTCGTAGTCGCACTCTACGTCCCATCATGCCCGACGACAGGAGCGGCACCCCTCCAACGACGAAAACCCCCGTGGTATGTGCGGGCACATTGTGTTAGCGAGATTATCTTCTCCGGCACAAACGACAAGGACGTTGAAAACTGGATCTCCACATATGAGCGAGTAAGTGCTCATAATAAATGGGCCGACGATAGCAAGTTGGGCCACGTTTTGTTTTATCCTTCGGAGGTTTCGAAGCTCTGGTTCCTAAACCATAAAGCCGGACTCACTACGTGGTCCGACTTCAAGAGAGGACCTTCACGCAAGTTTTTGATCGGCCAGAAGTACGCAAGCTGCGTGCCGAACTGCGGCTGCGCACTCAGTATCGACAAAAGGGAGAAAATTTCGCCAGCTATACTGAGGACATCATCAGCCTTTGCGGACTGGTCAACGCGTCCATGTCGGGGGAAGAAAAAATCAAGCACAACACGAAGGGCACTGAGGATGATGCATTCCAAATGTTGCTGTCCAAGGCTCCTAGCACTGTCGTTCAAGTGACTAAACTTTGCCAAAGCTATATACGATGAGTTGCGCAGATAACGTCTTCAGACCCGACGTCCCTCTGCGCCTGATGACTCACTCTCCAGTCTTGGCATCGGTGACGACCACGCTCCTCAGCTACTGAAAATTCAGGAGTTCGTTCGCGCACAGGTGGCTCGTCAGCTATCTCTGTTGCCTTGCTTCGCAGAACCACAACAGCCCTTAACGCCCACAGTTCACGATTTCGCCCAAGACCAAGTCGGCCAAGCTATTCCTCCAGCCTATGAACCACCGCCGGTCACTGCGCCTCTCACGTACGCAAACGTCGTTGCCCGACCTCGTCCACAGACGCTCCCGCCGCAGTCAATGCATGAACCACCGACCAGTCCCTATGGACCGCCGACCTATTTCTCGCCATCTTTGTCGCAACCAGGCAGGCAGAATTTTCTAGCTTCCCAGCCACGACACGGAGGGTACGTCAACCAGTGGCGCACCTCTGACAACAGCCCGATCTGCTTGCGTGTGGTGGTGCTGGTCTCGTGGCGCGTCTTTGCCATTGCCGCATGCTTCCCTTCTCGATCATAGGACGGGCGCCATCTTTCCCTCCTCATTTTTCATCGGCGCCTTCTAGTCTTCCTCCCTCTTCATTCTATCCTGAACGCTCATCCGCACCTACCCGAAGCTCACCATTGCCACGTCGTCACTTGTTTCGCCGATGCGTCGCCGTCCCGGACCCGCTGAGCAGGAAAACTGATCGCCGCAGTTCCTGAGGCACGAACTACGTATACGTCGCATAGTACAACCCCTCGTCCCTCCGCTGCCAATGTGATCGAAGTGTCAATGGAAGGAACCGTCGTCTTTGCGCTTGTCGATACAGGAGCCGCCGTATCTGTAATTTCCGCCGAACTGAGTCGCACTCTACGTAAGGCTATGACGTCATTACCTGCTCATTACCTACGTAAGGCTATGACGCCATCACCGGCAGGACGCTTCGGCTGCAGCCACGGCAGCTTCAGCCACGGCAGCCACATAATTTGTCTTGCGTGACATGACTTGCCTCTTCAAAAGGCGAACGCACAAAACATGACCCCCCTCGCCGCCTGTACCGCAAGAGTCGTCATTCAAGGAGTTGTGTATACTGTCGAATTCGTCGTGCTTCCCTCGTGTTCCCATGACATCATTTTAGGTAGGGACTTCCTCGCAACTAATAACGCCGTTATTGATTACTGCCGCGCCGAACTTGAGCTTTCTGCACTTCGCGACGTTGACGCCGTCGAACTTCGCCCCCCTTGCGATAAGCTGACTGTATCCGACGATATCGCCATTCCACCGTGCTCTTCCGTGCCTGCGTCATGCGCCGCCATATCTTACGGCGTTATTATTTTTACGCTTTCTCAAACGTTCGTTAGCCGCAAATGCTCTCCCCTGCCGTTTGCCCTGCCAACGCTTTGCGGTGGCGTCACGACGATGTTGGTCGACAACATAATTGCTAGGGTCTTATGTGCAAAAACCTCGGCATGATTATCAGGCATGCCGTAGTGCCGGGCTTCAAAAATTACGACCACCTGGGGCTATTTAGCGTGGACTGATGAAGTATAGTCGACTGGCATATAGGATTATCGTCCCCATAAAGTATGTGGGGACGGCGTGAGGAGCTGCGTCAACTACGTCGTGAAGTCCCTCACGCCGTCGACCGACCTACGACATCGTGGCCGCGAGAGCTGGTCCACTTTTCTCGCCTCAAGCCTTACTACGACCACACCATTGTGTCTTCGCCTTAGGCCGCCAGGATGGCGCCTTTTTCAGCGGAGGGCGATTGTAATGAAGAGTGGCCTGGACAACAACAGCATTGCCATCGGCATGAGCTCATGATTGTTTCGCTGGGCCGAACGTTTTTCCGACCACCGCCCCTTCGCCTGCGTCCTCTGCTAATAAACATCTTAGCAAATGTAAAATTTTGGCCAAAAGCACATACTGAACGATCGAGCTAACTGAATGATAGGAAACATACCAAAGATAAAAGTTTGCAGAGACACGCAGCGCTGCTTACGTGTTTCGGTGCGGAGGCACCTGGAGTCAGCCACATACCTGAGTTTATGATGGCGATTTGATCGTACAGTGTTCAGCGATTGAAACGCGGTACTCGGAGCGCAAGGCTCCCTGCCACTGGTTTCTGCGCCACCGCTTCGCGCTGGTGACGTGGACTTGAGTTACTGTGGTAACACAGCGTAGCACAAAATGCGCCGGCCAACACGCTGTTCGACTATCACGTTTCAATCGCTGAGCGCTGTGCATTATGAAAGCGCAGCCATGCAGCCGGCTTCCCCATACTTAAGGTCGGGTTGTGTGGTACAAATTGTCACGTGCCCCTATGGAAATGCACACACCCGATCACACGTGGTGCGTACATGCATTATCTATCATCGGATATGCCGGTATCCTCCACAGGTAGTTTTACATTGCGCGAGAGTCTTTTGCATTAGGTAATGTGCAAGCGAAAGCATCTCTTCCCGTGCAGACAAATGTATTACTAGATTTCCACCAGGTTTCTTGGCGGCCGAGTTGTTGGGTTAATAAGTTTACGTAGTCGCCTTCAGGTGTAAAAAAAAAGTGTAAAGCGAGCAAGCGTTTTCCAGAAGACATTAGAATATCGCCGTCTACGAATGGTATTGACAGTCCTGTAACCAAGGGTGTGGTTCGGTATTTTTGAAATTCACCAGCAGCACGAAACTATCTAAAAACGACCTGCCTGAACTGAGATAGGAGGTAGTTCCACTACGATGGCGTTGCCAATTACCAGCCGCAACGCTTTTCCCAGGCCGAGTTGTGCTAGCTCTTCGGAGCTTGACACTGGTAATGCCCACGAAAATTTCAGCAACTATCTCAGCGTTGAATTGTCACCCTTGGGGTCGAAGATGAGGCTCCGACGTATTTTACGATCCGTAAAAGTTTGCATATTCAATGTCGTGATTCGGGAACGCGCACTTTATACTCAGGAAAACTGAACTATTGGCAGCCGTGCCGTTTGACATAGATAATCAGTGTACTATAGAGAACACACAATAAAAATTTTATCGGTACCAGCGGATATCGGAGAGCAACCGGAGTTGACCATCACGGCTAGCTTGATGCACACCGCTTCTTCCGGTCTTGATGCATACAGCTGTAATCGCCAATCTTGCCTCGACATACATACGTCACCTTCGTCCTAGTCACATTTCTGCAACCATGTTTGCCGTTGTATATCCACATATATTCCTGCTTGCATATCAGTACACGTTGCATATGATATGGTAATAAAGGCATTCGACGTATTGCGCGAATTGTATTCCCTGTGCTGCTGTGTACATGGCCGCGAAAGGGTTCGTTATGCGTGGAGGTATTTCTGCCGGCACGAAGTGACGTACGCGTGTATCTTATAACCGTCATTGTAAGTAAACAGGTGCGTAACTTCGGTTAACCAGGGTGCCAATGTAGGCTTAGTGCGTCGTACTTCTCGCGCAGTTAATGGGTAAAAATTTATTAGATGGGTTGCAGAAGACACCACACACTCGGTATCGCAGATTGCCTCAAGTTTTTTTGGGGCGTTCTGAATTCTGTTCATCCCTTTATCCCTGTGCACACAACGCGACGGCAAACAGAAGACGTGCTTGGTCAATCTCCCAGGCTTCTATCCCTTCTCTCTATGCGAGTTACCGCGTCGGCTAAAGAGATTATGAGCAACCAGGTAACACAAGCTTAAAGAACAAGGCAAAGACGACGACCACAGTTCAGGGATGCTGGATAATCATTTTATTTTCCCACAAAATGAAAAAAAAAAGGCACATGGGCAAAGAATAATCCAAGTCACAAGACTACATGCATACAAACAAAAGCCATGATGCTCAACACAGCAACATTGCACACAATTCTGGTCAGAAGTGATTCGTTTTGCCCACGCGACACACTAGCACTCTTTTATGTACAATAAAAAAAAAGGTCTTTGGTCCCTGTGTCATTACTTTTTTCATGGTGCCTCCGTGTTATTTACGAACACTTTGTTTGCCTCCACTATTCACCCCTCAAGAGATGTCGCTACCTACGTTCACGTGCAAGGTGTAAAAGTAGACCCACAGGGCCTATCTTTCCTCCCGACCCTCTCGAATAAACTGCCAAACATTTTTTTCCCTCTACTTCACGCAACAATTACTCCTGCTGCAAAACTGGCATTTCCGTGTACAAAACGCTCTTGTGACATCCGTAGTAGCACTGCAATATTCCGTGCAATGTAACAGCATTTGTTTGAAGCAGCTAGTCTGTACACAAGATGCAAAGAAAGCTGTGCCTACGATCGTGCAGGGAGGGGCTAGATGACTTTTTCTTGTTCGTGGGAAGCGAGAAAAAAAAACAGACATCTGACCTTAAAATGACATGTGCAGTGAGAGCCAGATGGAATAGCCAACTCAACAACGGCCAGTCTTCGCGCTTTCGTGAAAGTCTGGAGACACCGTTCCAAACTTCGGAGGCTTCGTCAAAGGGCGTTGAAAGCTTCCAGGCGCGCACTCGTCGTTAGGCCTAACGATGCTGGGTCGACTTGTTCTGGACACTCGCCGTTCCACCGGTGACAAAAGGAGAAGCATGCCGCTAACGCATGCGAGTTGCTGTTAGGCCTAAGTCTGTGCACAAGCTGACGCTTGTCGGCGTGAAGCGCGAGGCCTGGGGGTAGAATGGACCGATGATGAACAGCGCCGCAGGTACAGTGTAACCGGCTACGTCGGCACAGTCACTCGCACAAATGTACAGAAACGTAAAAAGAAAAGAACACTGCATTACCGCCCTTTTTAAGCCTAACGGCGTACACCGGTACGACTAAGGCATTGCACGCACTCACTGCCACACGTTTCAGCATTAGCGAAAAAGGCACTCGTCCGCAGCTTCGCCGCTCACTGCCGCTAGGCCTAACAGTTCTTGCTTTCGCCGATAGAAGCGCAGACGGCGATCTTCCCCCTAGCCTGTGAGCGTCAGCGGGTCGGGTGTCATAAAAGGGTGGTGTAGCGCCGCCTCACGCCGACGCGGCAGTGGCGGCGAGTCGAAGAAGCACGGGAAGGGTCGCCTGCCCGAACTGTCCACCTCTTTGTCCTCCTCGTTGTTGGCGTTGGAGTCGGTGCCGTTCCGGCGGGCCCAGTTCATCTTCGGCTCGGGATCGACGATGATGCGGCCGAACTTGCGCATGCGGTCTAGGGCGTCCTGCGGCTCGAACACAAGATCCAGGCCACTGTCTGCCATCCGCTGGGCGTACAGTTCGTCGAAGGACTGAGACTGCTCGGAGGTGAAGTAGTTTTTCCAATCGCCGATAATACCTGCGAGTTTCAATGAGTCATACGGTTGAATGGTTGTATAAGCAAGCACATGCATCCGACATTTATTTTATTTATTTAAGAAATTCCCTACAGGCCTGAAATGTTTCGACAAGTGGACTTGTCTTCGTCAGGACAGCGACATTAAAGGCCAAGTCGCCGTCCTGACGAAGACACGTCCACTTGTCGAAACATTGGCTCCTGCGACATTCCCTGTTTTACATCGTTTTTAGCGATCTGTTCCCTTGACCAGTCGCTCGTGACTGTTCTTCGCGTTAAAAAATAAAGAACAGCGCGTGAGGGTAGTATACCTTTCCGCATGAACTTGGACTGCGTCATGTCGAAGAGGTCCGAGATGGGCAGCACCTCGCGGTTGACCATGTTGTTGTTCTTCATCTGGTCGAACGAGCAGTGGTTGACCACGGCGGCCAACGCGTCCGGACCGAGAGGTCGGCCCAGGAACTGGCTGATACGCTGAACCATGGAACCCAGGTCGATCTTGAGCTCCTCGAATGACACGAACATGACGCGGTCGGGGCGCTCCAGATGGAACTTCCAGTACGGCAGGACGTGGTCGAACCACGAACCATACACCACTGTGCACAGGACAAGAAAAAAAAATGGTTTCAGAAAAGAAATGTGGCCAGAATGGGTAAGTTTAATGCGGACACTGAAGAGAGACACTTGCTCAAAAGATGGTAAAATTATCATAGTCCGACTAAAACTTGTTGAGTTCTCGTAGGACATTCTGGCGGGCTAGACGGTTCGTATCTGTACAACGTCTTAAACTGCGCAAGAAGAGAAGTGTTCATAGTCCTGCGGCATCGCCTGCTGTTCCAAGCACTGCTGGGGACGGCTCTAATGTGTTTTGCCAGTGAAGAATAATAATAAAAAATACAAGGACGCAGAATCAAAATCAAATAATTCTCGTGCCCAACCATACACATGCGGTATGCAGATGCAGGTTCGATAGTAAACGTTCCGGTGGTTCTCACTACGTCGCAGGACTAATGATAACAATCTATGGCGTTTTACGTACCAAAACAACAATATGATTACAAGACACACACCGCAGTTGAGGTGTCCGGAGGAATTTCATCCTCTTGGCGTTCTTTAACGTATACCTAAATCAGATTACACCGGCGTGTATTCCGCCCTGCATCGAAATGCGGGTCGCCGTAACCGGGATTCGCTTTTGCGACCTCGGCCTTAACAAGTCAGCACCCCAGCCGCTAAGTAATTACCACGTCAAGTTACGTCCCACGACAGGCAAATGCAAACGGCATTGTCCGAAAGACTCCAACACATCGTATGGCGCGCTAGTGGAGAACTGCAAATTAGAAGAGAATCTCAGGTGAAAATGGAGGCATGAATTGATGAACAAATCGCTAAAAGCTATGTAGAACAGGGAAACGTTTGTTCGCACGTGCCACTCTTCTCCTCCTCTCCTTCTGTGGACGGGAGACAGTGTGCAAAGGCGTACAGAAACGAACGCTCGAGAAGGCAGTTGCCGTAGTGACAAAGATAAGCCCACTTGTCGAAACGTCAGCTCCAGCGATATTCCCCGTTCTACATCGTTTTCAGCGGTTAATGGAGAACTTAGAATATAGCAGAGTGGCATTGTTTCACGTTAAAGGGAGTTTGAAATTGCAGGGTCTGGCTCCTTTAGAATACTTGAACTTTTCAGGCGGTGTCTGATGAACCTGTACACAGGCACGGCATATTGGCGCGTCAGTACTCTACCATAGATATACACCGCGTTCGTCGTTGATGTACCGTGTCGCTGCCTACAGCTGTCGCGGGCGCGTGCAAAGGTGCCGTGGTTAAGAGGATATTCTCTTGAAACAAACGAAAGAAATAAAGTGTCAGCAACAGATTGACAATGGTAGAAAAGTTCTGCCCCTCGTTTTCTTCCCATTTGTTAGTCGCTAATACTGTATACATCATGTACTCTAACATCCGATCTTTGTCAGCGGTAGACCCAAGTGCAGTGATTTGCATTACACTGCAGGCACGAAAAGATGTACACCAGAACTGGCGTCGTCTCTGACCAGTTGTGCGTACGACTTGCCTTGCAAGATGCGCTTCCGTCAAAAATTTTGTGAAGGATATAGCCGCATTGCGTTTATTGCTCGGAACCAGCGATTCATCTCCTGGTGGGTGCCGAAATAAAAAGAAAAAAAGCAAGCCTCGAGAAAATAAATAGATAGATACTAAACTTTATTGTTGGGAAAATAGAAGCATATAAAAATATCTAGTTTAGAGTTGTCTGAGGTAGGTGTTATATGAGAGCATAACTTTAGTACAAAAGAGAATCATTTTGCCATCACGGCCATTAACGGAAATTGAACAAACCGATGTAACTGCGCGCCGCAATGAAAAATGAATATACGAATATGATCCACACGTAACAAAGCAAAAAAAGAAAGCAGTCGCGTTTTTCTCGTGCCTGCATACCGGATATGCGTGTATTATGAACCAGTTCGCCCAAAGATATTACAATGTCTACCCTAGTCAACGAAAAGTGCACCAAACGCCATTTAAGATGCACAAGTGTGAACGTTAACGTCTCGCCGAGGAGGTGTAATGAGAACATGTCTTTTTGGCGAATATTTGTTCAGCTATATGTTCAACGGCGCACTTCAGTTCTCCGAGTACTTCGAGCGCGACGCCAAATTTCGCATTCGCCGACTATGTTTCACTGTTTTCGAAAAGGTGATAAAATTTGTTAGTTCTCCATTTTTTTTTTCTTTCATCTGCCCCTTCTCTGCATGTGGGCGGGAAGCATTCCAGGTGACAACAGAAGTTGAATGCTCCTGTTAGGGCTGAATTGCCTCATGTATTTGCATCTGCATACGTAAGCCTGCCAGGGTGAACGACAACAAAGGGACGTAGTGCCGCAACCAAGGGGCAATGAAACGAGCTGCACCGGTTTCCACAATCACGAAACAAGGAAATCGAACCGAGAGGTAAAGAAAACATTGGCTGTGCTTTCGTACTGTGTACCACGCTCGGAGGAGAGCAAACATGTAAAGCAGTTGTAACTGTCGTATATTGCACTAAGTGATACTTTGTCATTAGCTCTGACAGCAACACGGTCTCGCAATTCATTGGAACACGGTATCCTCAAGGTAAAATATTTGCAATCGGCAAGGCCGTGTGTCATAGAGCACGTAAATGCAAGAGGCAACGGAACGTACGTTGAGGTGACGTAGCAATGAGACCGTTTTGAAAGTATAAGGCAAACACACACACACACACACACACACACACACACACACACACACACACACACACACACACACACACACACACACACACACACACGCACACGCACGCACGCACGCACGCACGCACACACACACACACACACACACACACAGATACAGACAGAAATGAAACGCTGCAATCAGCTCGTCCATTGAAACATAAACGTCGAAACGGTCCGCCAAGCAGTAACGAATAACGAATGGCCGTATGCACACCGACCTCTTTATCTTTCGGCCTATATGAAACAATGACAAAAAGCAAACAAACATGAGCTACACCCACACACAATGCATAGGCCCGCGCACAGCAACCGCCGTCATTCGAACAACATTCGACGTGGACAAGACGGGACTCGGACGTCTGTAGACACAAGAAGGTCAAGTATACGGACGCTTGCATCATCGACCAGGGCCGGACGTCGAGTTCCCTGATCGATGAGTATCGGTCTGTCCCGTACAACGTCGATACCGCAGCGAACAAGAAAGAGTAATGGCACGGCGCTTCCTGAAACGAGCGTCACCGACGTCCGTCGGTGCGGCCGGACGTTCGCGGCGGAAATGCTCACGGAAAGGACATACTTTGCTCATTTGTTATACAAGTGAAACGCAAGCGAATGCCGGTATCGTTGTACACTATATGGCGTGCGTTACTTTGCCGGGGCATTGCGAAATCGACAAAGCTGAGCACGCATCAGCGTTCGATCGACCGAACTTTGTTCTTCTAGTATTTTAGTCGGTTTGTCTGTATACACCGTCGTTATGTGACCTTCGCGTTACTATAGGAAAGTGTCGAGAGTTTGTAAAGAGTCAAACTGAGCCCGTACAAAGGCAAAATATGGTACACTGTCGACGCGCCGGAAACGCCGACGAAGGTCAAGCGTACATAGATGTCTAGATGGAGTGGGCCAAGGCAGCATGGTCGCCACGGTGGTCTAGTGCTTTTGGTGCTTGACTGAGGACCCAGAGGACTCGGGTCTAAATTCGGTCGCGGCAGCCGTATTTGTGATGTAGGCAAAAAATGCCAGAGGCCCGTGTTGTTTGCGTCATCAGTGCACGGTAACGAACCGCAGGTGGTCAGAACTTCCGCAACCCTCTACCACGGCTTTCCTCTCTATTTGCGGTCATTCATTCTCTTTTTCCCTACACCCACGGACGCCGAGCCACGCTCTCGACAAAGGGTGCAGAAAATAGCGCCCTTTCCTCGAATGATATTTAGTGTCATTTATGCCGTCGATGCAATCACAGCAAGATCAGTCAGTTCACGATGGTGAAAACGTGGTTTTTCAAAATGCTGCTTTCGTTCACTTCGAAGATAAAAAAAATAGAACGCCGAGATATGCAGAACGAAAATTAGCGCCAGAGTTTTCCCTTCTCCGTCATATTCCAAGCCAGCAAACCCGGTGTTGGTACGCCTCAGTGTTGCGCAGTTCCTCAAGCACTCTCGATGATGGTGGCGTAAGAAGAGGCTTACCGAGTGCCACTCACCACTTCTCTTCGTATGTGCTACCTATAGTTATTGAAAAAGAATAACAAAAAATGGTCCGCGAGGGCGCCAGAAATACGTTATGTCATGGCGAGACAGCGCACGCAAGTATCGTATAACGGCATTTACCACAGGGTCCCCGCTTCACAACTCCTACGAGAGTTATGCGGTCCTACTTATATATTAGAACCAATGTATGTATCGTGAAATGAATCATAAAGAATTGAATTGAACCTCTTGTGCACAACGGCAAAAAGCGTTTCATTCACCACGCACACAATGTGACGAGGAATCACGCGTGCCGTAACGGGACACTCCGGGATTATTTCGGTCACTCTGGATCTTTCCCGCCTCCAGGAGCGCATGAATGCTTGGGCGCTTTTTCCCCTCTCTCCTCTTTGTGAATTATGCCGCTGTCGCCACGAATCCCCGAAAGCAAGAAAGCGTGGACTGGACACGGTAACCATCCCTTTCTGACGCATGTCGTAGTCACTTTACTTTGCTTCAGGACGATGGAAAGCATATTGGGACCTCAGGGAGGTCGTGCGGTGGTATATAGCCGACTGCACTCTTGGCTGTGGTGAACAACACCACAGCGCCATAGCCGCTCTAATATAATAATTTCTATAGTGTTATACCTGTCAAAACAACATGATTATGAGGGACTAGCCGCAATGGAAGGCTCCTGAACAATTACGGCCACTCAGTGTTCTCTAATGTCATCATCCTCATCAGCCTGTCTACGCCCACTGCAGGGCAAAGGCCTCTCCCATGGATCTCCAATTATCGCTGTCCTGTGCTAACTGTGCCCAATGTAGAGCCACAAACTTCCTGATCTCATCGGCCCACCTAACTTTCTGCCGCCCCCTGCCACGCTTGCCTTCTCTAGGAATCCACTCTGCTACCCTTAATGACCAACGATTGTCTTCGCATTACATGGCCTACACACGCCCATTTATTCTTCTTAATTTCTATTAATATATCCCTAACACGGGTTTCTTCCCTAACCCACTCCGCTCTCTTCTTGTCCCTCAAGGTTGCACCTACCATTTTCCGTTCCATTGCTCGCTGTGTCGCCCTCAATTTAAGCTGAACCCTCTTACTTAGCCTTCAAGTTTCTTCCCCTTGGTGAGCACCGCTAAGATGCAGCTGTTATACACTTTCCTCTTCAGAGACAATGGTAAGCTACCATTCATTATCTGGCAAGGCTTGCCGAATACACTCCACCCCATTCTTGTCCTCCTAATTATCTCAGCCTCATGGCTCGGATCTCTAATGTACCTGTACATAAATGTGAGTGCACCGATGTTTTCTGCTTTTCGTCTCCACCGAAATGCGATCCGCAGTGACCGGAACTCGGCGCCCCCACCTCCAGGTCAGAAAGCACAACACCGGACCGCAGCCCAACAACTAACCGCTTAGTTACCACGGCTGTGCCGCTACGTCGGGTCACTACTCGACAAAGGCGTCTTACCGTGTCCAGACATGTAGTGGTTGAGGAACTCGTCCCAGGAACCCTTGAAGTTGCCGAGGAATGTGCTCATCTTGTGGTGGTGGTAGTAGGACACCGCGTTGTCCTTGGGATTCCGAACCACGTAGATGATCTGCGCGCCAAGGACATGCATCGTCATCGTGAAGTAACGAAACGCCTCAGTCAAGAAGACATTAACAATGCCACGACGAAAATGGCAATAAGACAACAGGAATAAATCCGCCGGCATATAGCTCGGCGGCTGCAGCGTTTTGCTGCTGAGTAGTACGAGATCATGAATTTAGTGAACGAATAGACCAACAAGCGAAATAATGAACGATAAAAGGGGACAATAGAGAGAAAGCAAATTAATAAACGAATACTAGCGTATTCGATTTGAAACAAGCCATAAGAACAGTGCGAATGATCGACGATATCGTATTGATATGATACGCGTGTGAATGACATTTTACTAAAGAGAGAGAGAGAGGTGAGAAGGAAGGCAGGGAGCTTAACCAGAAGTCGGCATCCGCTTTGCTACCCTGCGCTCGGGTGGGGGAAAAACGAGATGAGAAAGTGGGCAGGGAAAGCGAAATCGAGGAGCAGGAATGGGCATGGGCAAGACATGTAATGAGAATGCGAGATAACCATTGGTCATTAAGGGTAACAGAGTGCGTTCCTAGAGAAGGTAAGCGTGGCAGGGGGCGGAAGAAAGTTGGGCGGGCAAATCAGATCAATAAGTACTCAAGGGGATA
This sequence comes from Hyalomma asiaticum, assembly GCA_013339685.2. Taxonomy (NCBI): domain Eukaryota; kingdom Metazoa; phylum Arthropoda; class Arachnida; order Ixodida; family Ixodidae; genus Hyalomma; species Hyalomma asiaticum. The sequence continues at coordinate 27,427,037 of CM023487.1, forward strand.
AAGTATTCGCATTTAGCTCGGGACTGGTTTAATTGGGGAACTATGGGGAAGTACTTTGTCCTGCAGTGGGCGTAGACGATGAGCATGATGATGGTAATGACAGGAGCATGCGTCGGCGGTCGGCAATATCACTCATGAGTCCACTCGCTCATACTCGGACCGACATATGTGCCTGAAGTGTCACGCCGACCTATGGGACTGACGTGAACGCTGCCAGCGTTCTACCTATCCGTTATCTTTCTTCTCATTCCTCTCCTATCTTTCTGATCACCGTTTAAGCGCTGGCAATGAATGAGACGTACGAGTTCTAACTAGCCTGGAAAACCGCTTTACGTACTGCGGGCCTGAATGTGAGTGAGTCCAGCACAGTAAAAGTTTCCTGGGCTTGAGCTCGAGTGCGTTTGGCTGGGCGAACATTTAGTGAGTTTGAGTTCGATGTCTCTGCCCAAGAAGAGGCTTTTTTTTTTGCATACGTAGCCACCTACTCTGACCCAATGAGGAAGCCCCTCCCTTTATCTGTTGTGCCAGACGAATTGTTTCACACGGCAAATGCGCCACCTGAGTCCGAATGAGCCTGGCAGAGAGGTGAACAGTTATCATCAGTTAATTAACTATTGCGTGTACCCTAATGGCTGTAGCGATACATCGCACACTACGTGGCCTCATTTAATAGAGTGCATAGTTTCGTTTTGATCTGTAAGACGGACATAGTACTCATCCTCTTTAAGGTGCCCCAAAAGCCTGAGAAAAGTTCAATGACATGGCCTTACGCTGACACGACCTCCCGCTGTTTTGCGAAGAGCTTCGCATGTAGTGCTCCGCTGCAACAAAGTGACCTCATTCGACAACGGTCACGAAAGTGTACTTTTACGAACACGTGCACTGCGGGCCACTCGCTTTACAACCGCTACTTCACTAGGCACTAATCTCTTATCAACCCCCAAAACCCCTTAGGAGCAGGGACGTGGCTCTTCACTAAAGTGGCCACCGGCCCCGTTTTAGGACCACCATTGGCGGCAGACGTCCCACGTGTCCGTATCACAAAAACCAGTCACGTACACGCAAGAGTCGCAGTCACACGGGCAAACACAATCGCGCTAACCTCGACGAGTCCTGAGGTGCCTATACATCCCAGCCCGCATGCGCTTTTGGCCAATTTGCGGCGTGCATACGAAACGCGCATGTACGCGCACCGTTAGGCAATGAGAGCGTTCCTCATCGACCGTTCCGTCGTTTCGAAACCCCGTACAACACGATATGCGCGCTGAAAAGCTAGAGGTCCCGGCTGTACAGTGTCACAAACACTGCGGTACCGGAGCAAATGCGCGCGCTTTCCCAGAAAAGAAGAAACCTTCGTTCGCTGTACAGATCAGCCGCTTCCTCATTGGTCGGCATGGTAGAAAGGGGCGAGCGTGACCAGGTGTACAGGACCGCGCAGTCTGTAGGCCCAAACAGCAGTGTAGCGGCGAGTAAACAGAATCGCACGCCTGCTTGCTCGCACGATCACGTGATCTGCATTCATACTTGTGCGAGACGCGTAGCTCTTGGTCACGCAAGACCAACGCGAGGCTGCCCAAGCCACCGCGTCGACCACCGTTTCATCTCGAAATGCGGCGACAAATGCACGGGAAGAAGAAAACGCCGCTGTATTGAGCAACGCGGTGTACGCACCCTCTACGGTACACCACCTGAGCGCAACCCTTCGGATCGAATTTCGGCCGCGGTGGCTGCATTTCGATGGAGGCGCAATGTTGAGGCCCGTGTGCTGTGCGATGTCAGTGCACGTTAAAGAACACCAGGTGGTAAATATTTCCGGAGACCTCCACTATCGCGTCTCTCATAATCAGAGCTGGTTTTGGGACGTTAAACCCGACAGATCAATGAATCGGGGATGATCGCGAACGCGCTGGCAGCGACCTCCAACGAGCGGTAAAACAAGACGAGCCATCGCTGCATTGAGCAGTGCGGTGTACGCACCCCCTACGGTACACCACCTGAGCTCAGCCTCGGGGATGGTCGCGAACGCGATGCCCGTGACCTCCCACGAGCGGTAAAACGAAACGACCTTATCTGTCTGTGCAGTCGGTACACCTACGTCCTTGGCACTGTAGGCGTTTGCAGGGCTTGCGCGCTTCGACAATATCCTTAGGTCAGATGCTACTGGCAGCAGCGACGGAAGAACGGAACAGGTTCGAAATAACGCTTCTTTAATGCGTGATATGCGTGCTTACTCTCATAAATTGAGAAAATAATTTGCCGCTCACCAGGAAATGCTGATTGATTTCTGAGGTTTAACGTCGCAAAACTACGCTTTGATTACAAGAGCCGCCGTAGCGGAGGGCTCCGGAAATTTCGACCACCTGGGGTTCTTTAACGTGCACTGACCTCGCACAGCACACGGGCCTCGACATTTCGCCTCCATCGAAATGCAGCCGCCGCGGCCGGGATTCGACGCCGCGTCCCTCGGATCAGCAGCCGAGTACCATAGCCACTAGACCACCGTGGCGGGGCACCAGGAAATGCTAAACGTTCTCTTCGATTAAGTGCGTGTGCGTGTCTTATGCCCTACTCGAAACACACTGGTCGCTGGTTTTACCAATGCAGTAGTGGAACAGCAAAATTAGTTCCATACGCAGTTGTTGCAGCAGAAATGAAAGTTTCTTTTCTTTCTTTCTTTCTTTCTTTCTTTCTTTCTTTCTTTCTTTCTTTCTTTCTTTCTTTCTTTCCATTGCACGCATACAATGGCAGGGGCGAAGATAAAAGCTGCTATAAAACAGCTTGAGATGCCGCTTATACCTGCCCGCATCATACAAAATGGTGGCAGCGAGTGGAGAACATAATGCACGAACATAATCACAATAAGTATTGCACAATAGTCAAAAGCGACACAGTTGCAAAATTATACAATGCACATGAATAGAAATGCAGGTGAACAGGTAGTCCTTCATCTAAATAATGTAATTAAAGAGGAATATCATATAGAGGAAATCTTCAATGCACACACTTCTGAGTGGTGCTTATAACATCAAGAAAAAGAACCTAAGGAAGTGACCGAATGAGTGAGAACAGTTGACACTGATACTCTCACTTTCTTCAGCGCATATATGCTTAAACATTAAGCAACGTAAAATACTGTAGTGCGACTGATGCGGGTTTTTACGTACCAAAATCACGATATCATTGTGAGGCACGTCCCGTAGCGGAGGGCTCCGGATAAAATTTTGATCTAAGTACCTGGGCGTTTGCAGGATTTTGCCCCGTCGAAATGGAACTGCCGTGGCCGGGATTCGATCTCGCGACCTCAAGCTCCGGGAGCCAGCACCTAAACTACCACGACGGGTTGTTTACGCATTTTCAAAAAGCTACTGCAGAATAAAAACAATTTAATGTTGGATTTATGAACATCACAACGACATTGCAACGATATTACAACGACGCAATGCGATGTTGGTTCGGAGGCAATAAGTTATTACTTCATTAAGTTCATAATTACTGGGGCCGTGAGGCGCAATGTGTCAAATGAGGCACCCCGTTCCAGAGGGCTCCGGAAATTTAAACCACTTGAAAACGCACAGTATACAACGATGTCGACCATTTTCGCCTCCACCGAAAATGTGAACACCGCGGCTCGGGTCGCAACCCGCGCCCTTCGGATCAGCGAAGTTCATCGTGTATAATTAGTTAACATTAGGTTTACCAAAGCAGTGAAGTTTAGGATAAGGAATTGGTAAACGCACTCATCGGTAAAGGCCGCTTGAATATGAGGAAGTTAAAGGGGATGTGAAACATCTCGTGAAAGTTTTTGGCCGATGAGCGCATGCGCAATTCTGGCCTTCCAATCTAAATTATACGTAGCTTCGTTGCACTGTCCGCGTTGATTTGGAGCGATAAAAAGCACGACTTAGGTTTCCCACTGCGCGTTCCCCCTAAACTCTGAAGCTGACGTCATCTTAGCCGCTACCAAGGGCTTCGAAACAGGCTCGGAGGCCGTGGGAAAACAAACCGTGCTCCAGCTTTGCTTCCGTGTACGGCAGCACCACACGGGGTACAACTATTTCCTTACTTTCTAGGTTTCATATAAATCTGTTATTTTAGAGCACAGGAAAGTTTACGATGTGTCTACGTTTTCAAATGTCTTCAGTTGACGTCACCGAGTAGTACCTATGTCAGCCTGTGGGTGTCTCTCGTGTCTCTAAGGGGGCGCAACGGCGCTAAGATTTGAAACGGGCGTCATTGAACGTTTACACCGAATACTGCGGCTAAATCTTTCAGAATCAGCACGTCGAATGCACGTAAAAGCAATGAAAGCTACAACCGGATAGTTCCCTATATTCTCTTCACGACCTCTTTAAAAGCTGTTTCTCGACCTGCTTGCCCCCCAGGAGACCGCAATTTCAGGCAATGCCTTCTTTTATCGCTGCAACTAAAGGCTCCTCCAGAGGCAATGTTTCATTTGTCTCCCAATGCACTCCATCTCGACCGTACGCGCGTTGACAGCCTCAACCATGACCAGTCGCGGCGGACACAAAACTCGGGAACAAAAGCACGACCGTTGTTTCCGCCCTAACCGCATGATCAGGCGGCAGGCATTACCGATCACGGCCGGGACTGTAGAGCAGGAAAGGGTCAGCCTATACGCCGCAGCGAAGCGTACGCCAGAGGATAACGGTACAGCAGGGCGGTGTAGATGAAGAGACGAAGGCGACCCCGCCTAGCAACGCCCACAGCACCTCTCGATCACCGGGTTACGCGGCCAAAAGAGCAAGACCAAAGTCTCTCGCGGCGTTTCTGCCAATGAGGGCCGCAATAAAAGAGAAGCGGCACCGGGGTAGTTTCACGGTGCTGCTAAAAATGGAGCCGCGCTGCTATATACATCGTTACGCGCGGCCTTCCCAGTTTGGAAGGTGCAGCCCATGATCGAGCGTTGTACAGTGCCGTGAATCAATGACATGCGTGTTTTTCTTTTTCTTATTGTTTGCAGTCTTGTCTCGCGTTCGGTACCACAGTTAGTACAACAGCGATAGTCGTTTGTTTTGCAGACTACAGAATGCTCGCAGGCTGCAACCGCAGTTCCTTTGTTGCCGCGGTGCAACAAAGAGACGGCTTCTTGATCGAAAAAGTGAAGGTATACTGACGTGGCGTGCCATGTGGCGAGGTCAAAACGGAGCGTCCTTTCTCGGAAGCGTTATTTTTATTGCAGATAAAAGCACGACATAATGGTTAGGGAAAGAATCGACCATGCATTTACCGTCGCGACCAAATAATGCGAGCATGTTGTCAGTTAAAACAATCTCTGGGAGTTTCGAGCATGGCAACGGAACGGCACAAGGAGCTTCGTTCTTTGCTTTTCTTTTTCTTTTCCAGAGTTAACCGAACAGAAAACGGCCGGGCAGCTGCACAGCTGAGGCATGCCCTACGTTAAACAGACAAGGGGGAAAATCGCAAAGATACAGGCACTTTCGCATAGATGAGGTGGGACAGCGTAGGATTGTGAAAGTTGCTAAAAGGCCAGTTTTGACGTCAGCGAATGTCCACGATGTCCTCGAAAGAAAAAGGAAATAAATAAAAAATCAGTTTCGCCAGAAGGGCGAAGCAATGAATGCGATAGCAGCGCATGATATGATATACGAAGTAAGATCGACAACTTTAGGGGAAATCTGAATTGTAGTGAACGTGGGCCTATTAAGGAAGCATGCAGGTGCTTAAAGTACCATGTGAAGATCGAGCGGCAGAGCCCAGCAGAGCTCCGAGCTAAGTCATGTTTTGATGTCTTCTGGCCCGCACTTCACACCGCGCGACCGCCCTAGACATCGCGCGCTTTGTACCACCGAGAAACTTGGCCCAGCACAGCGGCATCAAGCGAGCACGTTATTTCCGGCACTCGCAGACGCATTCGCGTGAGCGCTGTGTGGCGAGGGCATGGCCGTCGCTGCGACCAGTACATGCGAGGTGCATGGAACGGAGCACGCTAGCAAGGCGCTGCTACGACGTACGCTGCACGTCTGATGGCTGCCGACATAGCGCGCGCGCCAGCGATGGCGACGGCGCAAAGTCCACAGTGGCTGCTCGAGCGACAACCACCATCCCCACCCTGTCGCGCTTTTTCAAGCGCGTTAAAGACGAGCGGGGCATTTCCTCAACGCTTCGGCGCAGGCATCCCGAGCTGGGTGATGTTATCGCACGCGCCTTCCGAGCGACAGAGATGGGCCGCCTACCAATTTTCGTATTCTTGGATTCGTCCCGTAATATGTAGCGAACACGACTGCAGTGTCTGGCGTTGAATTTGCAAGATTTCTCGTTTCAGAAGCTGCCGTTCACCTGCCGTATGAGGACTACATCAAACAGGCTAATGAACGCTGGACGTCCACAGTGTGGCGTTGCCTGTAAGCAGCGCCTTACTGTTTGAAGCAAAGTCAGGATGCCCGAGAAGACGAAGTTACAGAGCGAAATCCAGTATAGAAGGGGATACATGTAGGTGCTGACTGTTTGAAGCAACGTCAGGATACCTGGGAAGACGAGGTTACAGAGCGAAATTTAATTTTAAAAAAATGGGGATACATGTACGGCCGCGGAAAAGCTAGGGAAACGACAGAGCATGTTTTGTTTGAATGTACATATATACACTCAGGTTCATATGTAAATACTAACCTGCAGGATGTCATAAGTTTCAGGGATAGCACGATAAAGCTGAACATGTCGGCGATAAAGAGAAGTAAAAGGCGCTTAGAGTATTAGTACAGGAAAGGTGTGGAGCACATATAAATGCCGGATAGTCTGAATAACGTTATTACTTCACAGCGGAACGCTAAAAGCTAAAATAGGTTGGTGCCAGAAATATTTTTGGCGAAATGCATGTAATCCGGAAAAGCAAGCGTTTGTAGAGAAAAGAATAAAGTAGAGCTTGGTGGCCCCCCTGGGCCACCTCCCCGTTATACAGGGGGCACTCATAGCATCCATCCATCGTTAAGGCTTCAGTGACGCAGGGACTGACCTTGCACTTGGCTTGCTGCAATTGCTTTGGTATCAGCTTGAGGGGCAGGTGCGTGGCGAGCAGGCGCGGCGAACGTGTCTTGCGCAGGTGCCACAGGTGTCCCACGGGAGGTCCCACCTCCAGGTGTTGCACCCGGTACACGAGCAGCTTGTTCTTCACACGGTCAGGGTCGCCCCCGTTCATGATGAGGGACACGATCTCCTCCATCCACGTTGTGCCTGCGTAGACGCATAACGCAGGACCAATCACATACCAATTTCCCGTTCCTCTGCAGACTACTCAAAGGCCACTCATTAGGTCTGGCGTGCACATACTGTACGATCGCGATCATGTATTCCAGGGAACGTACCGGCACGCACCGCGGAAGGCGCTCGCATTTCAAACAGAACATTGTCTCGCACGCACCTCGCTCCGACATGCAGAGGATGTCGTCACGTACCGTACGGTCCCGTAAGGAGGGCGCTTTTTCACTTCCGTTACGGACAGTGACGCGTAGCACTGGTCGAGAACTGGCCAAATATATTTGTCTGCTAATAACGGGTCAATTTGAAAAAAAAAATGGTAGAATGCTCCCTATTTGGTACCCAAGGATTTCCAGTGCACAAAAGAAATTTGTCGTGCGACTTGGACCCTTTAAACGAAAAAAAAGTGGGCAACTCGCCCACAACAGGATTCAGTAAAGTTCATTGTCTGTCTGTCTGTCTGTCTGTCTGTCTGTCTGTCTGTCTGTCTGTCTGTCTGTCTGTGGGCAGCTCGCAGTAGAGGCGCAAGGCTGGGTCACAGAGAACCTTGTATAGCCTTCCCCTCCTCCATCCTCATCCACACACCCGTTTCCCACCTACTTCACTGTTTAAAAAAATTTCCCCGCCCGTACAGGTGGTTAACCAGCGAAGCTGAAACGTGCGGGCCCGGTGCTTAGGTGTGCGTTAATTCCAACGGTGTATTGAAGCCTTTCTCAATTACAATGCTCCAATCCACGCTGTGAATGTGGTTGGACATCGAAGCTGTAAACTACATCTACAACGATTACTCATTGCGGCGTCGCTTGAATTTCACATGCGTTTTTACGGTATGCATACACTCGGCGTCTTGTGCGAGAGCTGCTGGGTTTTGCCTGTGACGGTGCTGAGCAAATCAGTTTTGTTCCTTTCGTCGAGCATTACATTCACGCTGTTCTTGTGGTATCTTTACTTTGTGTGGTCTACATATTGTAGCCTGCAATGACAATTGAGTGAGTTGCCAGGTCGGTCTCCGTTCTAGCAACCGGCCGGGCTGCGGCTGCAGTCACGGACACCGGGCCCGTTCGACGTTGGCAGCAGCTGTGCGCGTCCCACTATCGCCTCCTTCACAGCTCCTCTCTACCTCGCTTCTCCTATGCTACGCGACGCTAAACTCACGGCGCAACCAATGGCGCGCGCGCTTGGGTGAGGCGTAGAGAACGACGTAATTGACCGCGCAGCCAATGGAGAAGTTTCTAGAAACATGTGACAAACAGATTTTCGTTTCGCCTTGACATACACAGCTTAATCGCATCGCGATGGTCTTATCGGAGCTTCCCGATCACGTCGACAGCGGTGCCTGCTGCTTGTACACGGCCTGCTCTCCACGGGAACAAAAGGAAAAGCAACCGCTCGGAGGTAGGAAAGGGATAGACGTAGAGGGACGAAAACCAACGTGACCAGTGACAATGATCGTCCATAGGTCCTTATTTTATGAGCGTGCAACCTAACCAGCAGCGAGAACAAAAGAGCTAATCGAATTTGCGGGAAATGAGGACACCGACGGTCGTCCGAAGGGAATACGGCAGTATATAGGCGTGGCAATGAGGGCAGAACGAATCGGGGGAACATAATACACATTATGGTTCGCAGTTATAGGAAGGAGTGGAGGAGGACTCCATTCCTTCCTATAACTTACAACGCTTACCAAATGAAAAATAAAGGTCAACGGTGCCGCTAAACGACACAACCGAAAATTCCGCGCGGTTCGGTGACATCGAGACATTAAATGTTCTGACAGCACCAGGGAATTAAAGAACGATCACTGCGACGTGTGGTCGTTGCAGGTCAGCCACAGATGTTGCATGACCACTCAGTGAAAAGGAAAAAAAAATGTTTTCCCTGAACGGCCTTGGCTTCAGTTACTTGTGTCCAGTGAAGGACAGAGGTGCCACTGAATGTGATGCCCGCAGTTTTCTTTTATTTATTGTTCTGTGCGTGGAGCAAAAAAAAAAAAAAGGGGCTAGGAGGCGATGTGGCGTGGTTGCGCTTGCTATGAAAAGCCTACCTTTCTCTGACGTCTACCGTGCGGTGCTTCTCGTGTAGGATTAGGCCCCACATAGTTGCCGGACTGCGGCTTGCTTGGACGCGGTAACATTTAGTGGCGCTTCAACGTGCATTAATCTACCGCTTGCCTATCAGGTGACCGGCAGTTATTTCCCACCATACTCCCATTAAAATATTTTGAAGGATAGGCTTCAAGACTGTCACGCAACGTCCTCTCCTAGCTTTTTTCTCCCTTTTCCTCCATGCTTCCATGCCCATAACCAATGTAATGTGCTCAGGGTTCATTCACAATGAGCCATCTGTGAGGTGTACACATAAGTCTTTTGGGGCAGCCTGCGTATATTTTGCGTCATTTCAGGCTACAACATTTTTTCGACTGTTCACACAACTCTTCGATGCCTGTACAAAACCAACGTACCCTGTTGTAGCGTCCAACTTCCTTGATATGCCACAGCGTTGCTTCGCTTTTAATGCTGCCTTTGTCATTTAGTACCACGCGCTCAAAGGGAAACGCACATTTTCAAGCTCCTCCGTTATTCTGATAGCCGAACTGCAAGCGGCACTGCATGCATGTGTATGGAATGTGCCCGTAAAACAAGCTACGCAATGAAACCTCTCTGTTGTTGAAAACTCAAAGCAATCTTTCTGCATCTGCGTGCTCAAAAATAACCTACTCCATATTTCATTCCACGTTCGCGGACCTCTTTCTCATTTACATTTATAGAATTCCCAATATTCCTTTGGACGGCGCAAACCTAAAGCTGCATTCAGTGTCCGTTTAACCACCTCTTATCGAAAGGTGAGCAATACACTGCGACTTTGCTGCCTAGGATAATGATCAGACAGAACTGCTGCCACTGTTTACAGACCGATCGAATTCACCAATGCGTCTACGCATGTCTTTCAGTCGTCACAAAACTCGACCATGGCAATGTGCTTTCGTGAACTGTTAACCTCGAGGAAAATGAAATTTTGCGGCCAACAATCAAATCGAGGAGGACAGAGAGTATAAAAAAAGCTGTTTACGCAGATCGATACGTGGAGGGAGGAAAAAAGAAGCGCGTTCGTACAGCATCGAGCGTGTGCGGCGTTAGCGCAGTGGTAGAACACCGGTCACCTTTCGTCGTGGAGCGGCCGGCTGCGAGTTCGATTCCCAGTGCATCAACTGGTCTTTTCTGAGTTTTTCTTTGTTGTTCACGTCATTTTACTGGGTCATATCCGTTACGGTAGTGACGTATGGGGTAGCGGTGGACCCTGGCATAAAAAACTTTCGTGTTAAAGAAGCTAGGAGGGGGAGGGACGTCACAATCTTGAAGCGTAGTCATTAAAAAGATTTTATTGCGAAAATTATAGGAAATGGACCCCGATCACGTGATAATCAAGCAGTGTACAGTCAAGCGCCACTAAATGTTACCACTTGCAAACAATCTCTAGCGGTCCGGCAACTGGGTGGGGCCTATAATCCTACCCGAGAGGCACTAGGCACAGGGGACAGAGGAGGTCGGCTTGCCGAGGCTAGCTGAATCACGTGACACCACCACCTATTCCCCCCCTCCCTTCGATGAATCATTAATTGTACTGATACTAACTGCATACATTCCTGGGGCTACAATAGCGGGAAAACAAGTTTTAGTTAAGCTAGCCAACATTAGCGATTGTTTAGCCAATACGAGTCATAAGCGGTCATCGCTTAGCCATACGTAGGCAATGTAAGCCAACACCGTATCACAGTGCGATTTTGTTATTGGAAGATGTTATAAAGCGCTAGAAAAAAAAATACAAGCTCCTGTGTAAGAATGTTAGTTCAGACTCACTTTTCTGTACCACAGCTATTTCTTATTTGCTTTTTAGTCTGTTTGTTTTTAATGTTGCGTAAGCCTGCAGTGTTATGTAGCATGAAGCGCACTATTTCTGAGACGATGTTTTTGCTTTTTCACGGCCAGTTTGTTGTATTTCGACATAACAAAACTGCTGTGTTTGCTTAGTCATGTCTTTATGTCGACGTATAAGAAATGAACATGTGAAGTGATTCGCCTCCCTGCTATGGCCCCGACGTGAGGATGGCCATACCCTAAATAAGTAAATAAATAAATAAATAAATAAATAAATCGGTAATCTCCATACCTCGTTGCACAATGCTAGCACACACACGCACACACACACACACACACACAAAGTTTAGGAACATCTTTGCTTTTTAATCTTTGTTCCGGCAACGGCTGCTGCATTTCCATGCCGGCGAAATGTCCAGGCCCGTGTACGGTGCGATGCCAGTGCACGTTATAAGAACCCCAGGTGGTCGTAATTCCCGGAACCCTCCACTACGGCGTCTATCGTGTCGTGGTTTGGGGACGTACAACCCCAGAAATCAATCAACCTCTGTCTCGCCAGACGACAGCAAAGAAACGCGGACGGCGCATCGAAAGTTTAACCCTAACCTTCCCGCCATGCACTTAACTTTTCGCGGTCAGCCACGCTTCTGACCGCTTGACTGTCCAGTACATAACAACGACGCACGCCATTGGGGCTGCGGTTCAATATTCGTCAGTCTGCGCATGCGCAATCCACCTACAAGCAGGGAATGAGAGGACGCTATAGCACGCAACCCCGAATCGAGCTGAACTGAATAAATAAAAAGAAAGCTACGCCTCGGTCATCGCAAACGTAACTCATGTATAGACGATGTCACTCGCACGTCTTAGCCGTAGTGGGCGGCGCGTATTTCATATTAATCTACGTGAAAGAAACGGGACTGGTCTACATTGGCCTATACACACCCGCACGCTCCTTCAGATTCATTTCACCGTATTTCACTTGTCCTTTTCTTTATTTTGTTGTTTTTACATTCAAGTGTGGTGCGTTATGGAAGAGATGACAATCTGAGGTCACGACATGGGATGGCACAAGACAGACCTGTGAAGGCGCTTTGAAGTGCCGTGTCCCTGCATGTAGGTGATAAAATGGGCACCTTCACTACAGAGAGGGCCGGTTCCCGGGGGAAATATTCGGCAGCGGGCAGCGAAGGAACAGAAAAAGAAAGTAATAAAGAATGTGCGTCAATGTTGAAAAGTGTACAGTATAACGAAGGGCGGGTGGAGTGCCCAAAATTGACGCGGTCGTTCATATACTACGCGATAAGCGACAGCCAACAATATAAACCGCGCTTCCAGCGAGCTCCCCCAAGGGCTACGTTAGACATCATTTGCACATACGTATGCGCCAGCGACGTAATAAAGGAATGTGAAAACACACGATGCTCTACATTTTTTTAGACGATCGTCGACATTAACTTAACAAAGTAAAGATGCTTGTCGAAGGATTTTCGAAAAAGAAAAAAAAAACGAAAGAAAATGACCGACTTCGAGACAGCCGGCGGGGCAGGTTGGAACAGACTGGCTGAGATGGCCACACCCAAATCGCCGTGTGTTCTTCGATATTGTGTCCTTTATGTACGTTATTTTGACTTTCACACGACCGCCTTCAAGACCGTCATATGCGGTTGAATTTTTTAACACATTTCAAAAAAAAAAAAAAGAACAGGTAGACCTCGTTGAATATGCTCGCTTCGCTCGCACTCAGTGACTCGGAGTCTTGCAAGTCCTTGCCGCTCTTCTGTATTCATACATCCCTCATTTCTTTACCCGTAGGTCTATAGGACGCGGCAGTGAGGGTACAGTTTAATATCACAGGACCACATATAAAAGAAAGGGTTAGAAAATAACAGCCAGGGCAACGTAGCAAAAAGGAAAGGATGAAAAGACTTTGGCTACGGTGCAAGTTTTATTTCGCTTAAACATTTCCGTTTGACGAATACGATGGTTTGAACGGAATGCAAAAAGAAACTGGCCGCGTTCGACAAAAACAACCCTCTTTTACTGTTATTTTCTTTTCGTCATATTGTAAATGTGTTAGGTTGGTTTCCCGTTTCCTTTCTTTAAATTTCTTTTCCTCCAGAGCATCGATTGCAATCTGGAAACTTCTCACCGCCTTGATAGCTCGCCGACACGCAACTGGGGACGAGGTTGAACGGTGACGTACTAAACGTAGAAGAAAAAGAAAAGCGTGAGAGAAATGGAAGCAAAAACGTAATTAAAGAATCCATTTGGAAAAGTTGCTCGACCGTGAAAAAAAAAAAGAGTTTGTTTTCTTGAAAAGACATCATCGCCGCGCAAGCTTCGAAAGACGTTGCAGTTAGCGTCAAGAGTCGTATTGATCGCGTGGATTTGAAACAAGCCTGGGCGATCGACATACACAACCTCTGCCCCTCCCATCTCCTCCTTCTGCCAAATCGCATCGACGCCTGCAAAGAAATCAAAGTTCGCCAACAAAAAGCAGTCTGTATATATCAATTTAGGTTAGATTAGGTCTAGATAGCGTGGATAAATTAGGCAAACAGGTAACACATATGAGAAGCAGAAAATGTCGTCGTGATTCTTCGAGGAAAATGTAATGGGTATCATGCTGCAGAATGCATAGGCTGCTATTTATCCATCTATGTGTTTGAATAAGTATGTATAAGTATGCGTATGTATGTAGTACGCGTATGTGATGTTGCCTCCCTCCCAAGGGAGAGTCGTTGCACGCGTCAAGCTGTCCAAGGACAGCTTTTATTCGACAATCCCTTTATCCAGGCCCATAGGCAGGCATTTTTTTCGGGAGGGCCCACCTGCCGAAAGCCTTCCCTATTTCAGAAAAAAAAAACATCAATTTTATTATTTATTTTCGGTAAAAATCGCAGTACGTACAGTAAGTGACATATTAAATGCAACGTTAAACCTATTTAAGCTTATTAGACTTAAATTTTATGTTATTAGCACTACACTATGTTATCAACACTGCCCCCGACCCCCTACCAAAATTTTGGGAGGGGCCCGGGCTCACCCCTGGCTGCGGGCCTGGCCCTATATGTGTGTGTAAGGATGGCGAATAAAACATTCAATTCCAGTTCCAATTTCACTTCCATAGTTACTAACAATTTCTTAGGTTTTAGGTTCGAGAACCACCATAAGAATACGCGAGACGCCGTAATGGAGGGATTGGGAAATTTCGACTATACTGTGGTTCTTTAGCACGCACTGAAGAACGCACAGTATAATCGGGCGTTTGCAGCATTTTCGCCTCCATCGAAAATGCGACCGCCGCGGCCTGGATCGGAACAGCGTCTTTCGGGACAGCAGTCAGATGATTCAGCCATTGTACCGCCGTGGCGCACGTAATTACAAATCTGTACCTGTACATTGTAATAATGATGGCGTGCCACTGATGGGAGATACAGTTCCTACACGAACACTCATGCACTACGTCGCAACACGAAAATGTGGGCGTGACGAAGTACTATAGGCAGTCTCATCGTCGTTTTCGTTGCGACAACTTATCTTCGAAAACAAAGTGTAACTTCGAGGAACGGCGATAAATTGTCTATTATATTGAACCGTTCTAGGTATAGTGGTTTGAGGCTAGGAAAGACGCATATTTTCTGCAACCCAAAATGAAGCACGACTCATCATCGTCGGAAGGAGCGGAAATGGGGGTGAAAGTCGCACGTTAGATTAATTTCTTAGATAATTAGTATCTTCTTTCGAATTCACCCTCTTAAGCAATCTGTAACCTGTATTCTTATTTGCTGCCCCAATTTTTCATGTGCATCTTTCCTTGTGCATATCTTACGCGCTACTCCGCCACTGTTTCCTGACCGGTGCGCTAATCTCCTGCCGAGTTTTTGCTAGTATGTCCCCCACCACGCACGCACGCACGCACGCACGCACACACACGCACACGCACACACACACACACACACACACACACACACACACACACACACACAGTTCTCGCATTCGGGCCCCTGATAACTCACTTATTATGGAGAAATCTACAGCAATGTGTCTGGTACTGTCATTTGTACATGGATAAACTTCAGGAAACATGGAGAAGCAGCCACTTCTTAGAGACTTCACCAAGCGCAATGTCGGAATAACGTTCTGCCCATTAAATGTCATCAGTGGGTGCCCGGCGGCTCTAGCAATCCAACCCAGTGCCTCCCGTGTCGGAGGCGGATGCTCCAATTAACCATTGCACCACAATCTGTGCGCATTATTCGGAATAGAGCATATCTGGGAAACGTAGAACCAACGATTCACAACAATGCCTCTGCAGGGCGCTCTCAGAATAGGTAATTAATTATTAATTAATTAATTAATTAATTATGGAACATGACATTTCCACGAACGCTTAATGCCCGGTTAGGTTACAAACAGAGCGTCCAACCCACACCGCTAATGACACAAATGGAGGCATTATTCAACAATATATAACAGTATAGAAATCCACATTAGCCGCCGAGTCCGTGGGCATGTTTTCCCCGAGCGTGCCTAAAGCTCAGCATTGCGCCACGGTGCTCCAGCGGCTAATGTGCTGGGGCTGGTGACCCAATGAATGTGCGTTCGACCCCAGCTGCGTTTTTGCCGGAGGCGAAAATGCTAGAGCGCCACGCACTTTGCGTTGTCGGTGCGTGTTAAAGCAGCACTGACGCGATCGCGAAGCGGGCGCAAAAAGGAAATTTCTCGTTTTCATGACGTGCACTGTCAGCACTCTCCACACACCGGGAGCCAGGAAAGGCGTATAAACTGTTTAACTTTAAGATCTCTGTGCCCAGCGTCTGTAAGGCAGCCACATCGCAATGGACAATACGTGTGAACACACAACCGACTAAAAATTGCCGAAATCACTGTGAGAGTTCTCTGGAAGACAGTGAAATAATCGTTGTTTGTGTGCCCCACGTCCAACCTGCAGTCTATAGACAGCAGAGTTTGCTGCGACTCCGTTTCGAGTTGCTGTCCCCACATGACTTAGACCTACGTGACTGTGCTGACACGTCAATATAAAACCGCCCACTCGAAATCGAAACCGAAAGTGGCCTTTTACGGCAGTCGCATAAAATTATAACATATTGATTGCGTTCCGGAGCAGCACGACACTCTATTTAAGGTTCCAAACATCAGTGTTCTTATTACGAGCTATAATACGAAAATGTCTAAAAATTCGTGTCAGCACTGCCTTTTGAATATCCTCTAGTGGCCAAACCTTGTAGAGCCCTCCCATACGGCATGCCTCACACGTGGTTTTGGCACGCAATGACTCAGCAATATAACTGTTACAATAAACGCCGCAGAACCAGAATGTTCCTGCAATTTTGTATGCTCCTACTGGTCGCCGACCTGAAGAGTAGCCCATATTTTTTTGAAAGCATGTCACGGCGAAAAAAAAAAATCCAGTGGCGCCCTGCTTGGCGCACGACCCAGCAAAAAGTTTTGATCGCGTGTACCAGCACCACCTAGCGGCGCGAGACCAGTCAATAACAAGCACAATCGCAACGTACACAGGATAGGGTTTTTAAGAGCATGCCGGTCATAATGCCTCGTCACCGCAGCGGTCGTGCGCCGCAACAACAGTGCGTCACAAAACACGCGTCACAAACACGCTCGCAAACGACACACGAAACAGCGTCGGCGATGAAACGGGACAAGCACTTAAATGATGTAGTACTCCGTTGACCGCATACGCTTAATGGACGCATGGGCAATGCCGCGCGGACAGTGCGAAGCACACTCTCGGAAGCTTCTACGAACCCGCCCTTTCTTTTCGAACCAAAGTAGATCGATGCGAGAAACAAGAACCCGATCTTTTTATAAGGACAGGGACAAACGGAAAAAAAGTGACGGCTGAAGAGGTTCGCTTTGAGGCTAACGATTTTTCGGCGTATACGAGAGTTAGGTAGAAACACCTGCCTCGTGCCTTCTCACGTTTCGTGGATTGAGGTCGTGACTCAACAGAAAACAAAAAGGGGGAGGGGGGCTGAATCTTTTTGGGTCAGTTAGAACCTACCTATAGTAAAAAAAAAGTGAAAAAGAAAATGAACGTTGCTCAACAAAGACCCAACTGCAGTCCAAGCTTGCGACACGTTGAAGAACTGGCCTCATTCAGAAGTATACCCTTAGGAGGGCATCGTGTATTTGGAGAGCATTTCTGTCCAAAAACAAACAAAGGAATAGAAAAAACGACACTGGTCTCGTAAGCACTTCCTTTCTTCAAAGTGCCCAACCGCCTTGGAGGCAATCTTTCGAGCTGTCGATCGGATGTCACACACGTAAAAACACTCACACATCGAGCGAGCGAGAAAAGCCATTAATTGTGTAGATTTGGGCTTGTTGCTGAAGCGTAACCGAACTACAGCGCGCAAGACACCAGGACAAGAGGAAATATGCCAGGAAACATGCAAGGGCTCAAGCGAGGCAGCGGACGTGCGAATCGTTCAGGGCGCAAAAACATTCAAAGAAAAGTGAGCATTCTACGTGTCAGTGTTCCGTGTCAGCGATCGAAAGAGACCGGACGTACACTACCAACGACCTGGCCTGACTCAGTGATGGGATCGAAGGGAATCTACGTCTCGTCCAATTACACGTGCACGAAGCTCGCCAACAACGAGTTTCGACGAGAACCGAAAGCGAGCTTTCCCGCAAGTAGAGTAAACTTGCGGGAAAGAGTTGCCGCTGTATAGAGGTCGGTTTGTTGCTGTAGGTGCGACATTCGTGGCGAAGCGGATACCGGTAGGCGGAGGAGATTTACGAATCGCGCTCGCTTGAGTACAAATCGTTACACCTTTGCGTTCAGCAAATGAATAATACACACGCCGGGACACCGGTAAGGGCCATGCGAGCGTACGCTGCTTTTGCAGCACAGAAACACATCAACAGATTCCACCAAGAAAGCAAGAAAGAAAGAAAGAAAGAAAGAAAGAAAGAAAGAAAGAAAGAAAGAAAGAAAGAAAGAAAGAAAGAAAGAAGCATATGGAACTTCTGCGAAGGTCTAATAACGCCATCAGGTTCAACCCTAGCAGGGCCGACCCCACCGCTGCTGTCTAGTGTCTATGGCGATCGGCTGCTGATCCTGAGGTCGGGGGATCGAACTTCTGCCGCTGGAGCCAAATTTCGTTGGAGGCGAAACGCCCGAGGCCCGCGTAACGTGCCGTATTAGTGCGTGTTAAAAAATACCCCGGTAGTTTGAAATTTCTGCAGCCCTCCACTGTGGCGTCTCTCATAACCATTGTTATGGGATGCAAAACACGATATTATTATTATTATTATTATTATTATTATTATTATTATTATTATTATTATTATTATTATTATTATTATTATTAGAACTACCAGCCCTCGCACTAGTGGAGCACTCCGGAACTTTCGACCGCCTGGGGTCCCTAAGTGCGCCGAATACGAGCAGCACACGAGCCTATGTCATTTTTCATCTCCATCGAAATGGCAGCCGGCGCAGCAGGTGTACACTGGTGTAAACCGGTGTAAACCAGCGTCTTCAGGGTCAGCAGCAGAGCGCGGTAACCGCTACACCACCAAGGTTGACAGCACTTATTCGAGGCGTATTATCTTTTTTAACCCATGTTGTTGGGCTAGTTGGTTCATGCTGTAGAAAAAAAAAAAGGCAAAGAGACAACACACGCAGAAAAAAACAAGAGGGACAGGATAGAGCGACTAATGCTCTATCCTGTTCCTTCTGTTTCTTCTGCTTGTGTTGCCTCTTATCTTTTTTTTTTTTCTATTGAGTGTTGACTCCAGTGTCCAACGGCCAAACAGGTCAAGACGCAGCCGGGACACTGGCCACACAAGATAGTGCCCTCCGGGCCTGTAAGTGCTGCTGGTTTCTAATTAAACCCTCCCGTGTTTGCTCATTAGCGGAGCCAGGTGAGCCCCCATGTCGCGTGATGGCCGAACTGGCCACCACTGTATGGTCCCAGATGTACCGGCCATCTCTCGATCAATCGCCGCCCCCCCCACCCCCCTCACGTGGCTTTGGTCACTGCGGCCTCTCTGCACCCGCCTATAGAAGCCAATTACGCTGTGTACATTGGTGTCGTGACCCCAATGGAAGAAGCGTGCTCGCCGACCACCCGTGCCAAGGTCGAGGCGATATCGCTGGATTCTTCAGGTTCTCTGAAGATATTATTCGGAACTTTGCTTTATACGGCATGTAAGTTCTACCTGAAGTATCGCTTCGCCTCCTCATTCTCTTTACGCTTTGTCAATGTTTGTATTTGACGTCAAAGTATAATTGATGGTAATTGTAGTATACGAGCAGTGACGGCGTAAGTATGGCCGCAGTTGTACTGCCAGTCGAAGAGGTAGCAGCGGTAGTAATAGCAATAGTACCAGTGGTAGATTAGCCCCACCAGCCAGCAGCTGCCAGTACCAGCAGCAGCTGTAGCGACTGATTAGTACGAGTAAGAATCAGCCCCAGTAATAGCTTTTTACTGCTGCTGATTAAGTTAATACCGGCATTATTGTAGCAGGTAGGTATTGCAGTGGAGGACACCGACGAAAAACCGCCAATGTTTACAGCTTGCGAGGTGCTTCCCGTTCTTATGAGACAATAAATTTGGAAGCGCCACAGGTATTATTATTATTATTATTATTATTATTATTATTATTATTATTATTATTATTATTATTATTATTATTATTAAGTCATACCATTAACCCTCTCTTCAGGGTCGTTACTGGGACGGTCAATGCACAATAGGGACATATTTGCAGAATAACGTAGAGTTTGTAACACACAAACACTTAGAACAAAATACGCGGTTGTACAGATTTGTAGCTCCTAATATATGTAAGACAACTCCTGTAATAATACATCTGCACAAAGAAAAACACATTGACGTACAAGAAATAATGGACTACACAGTTTGTGCCAGTGCTTATCTAGACCAACCTCAAACGTCAGTTCAGTAAGCAAGCTAGCTGCTCAGTGGAAAAGGCACACCCGCCACAATAGCTTATCGCTCATGATGTTGGCTCGCTGAGCTTGAAGTCGCGACACCGTATACCGGCCACGCGGTCGCATTTCGATGGGGGGCGAAATGAGGAAAACATCCGTATACTTAGATGCGGCAAGCAATCTGCCAACTTCAAACAACCATGTTTATTAGACGTGATTGTTTGAACGTGTAAAGGCCCAATGACTTTTCAATCACCAACCTTTTCAGGTCAGCGGGCGACTCCGCGGTTGCTTTCTCTTCAGCTAGAATTCATGTTAGGCATCTGGAATACATATGCTGGCAACTTGGAAGACCAGTGAAAATAAGGTCACGTGTAAACGAAGGAACAAGAATGTTCATAATTTCTGGAATTTTACGTCCCAAAACCACGGTATTGTTGCTTCGTCATCTTAGTCGTCGACGTTCTCCCCACCCCTAATCCAACACCTACACCAAAATGTTACGGTTGCAGAGAATTATTTACACCATGTATTTACAGAAATGTAGAGGTGCCGCGAAGCTAGCAAAGTCGTTGTTGCTTAGTCGTCATCTTAGTCGTTGACGTTCTCTTCCTTGCTTCTCCGTAACACTATGGTTATGGGAGACGCTGCAATTCAATTAAGGCTCCCGAAATTTCGACTACCTACGGTTCTTTAACGTGCACTGACATCGCACAGTACACGGATATCAACATTTCGCCTCCAACGAAGTGCAGCCGGCGCGGTCGGTATTCGAGCCCGCGACCTTCGGATCAGTAGACAAGGAGGAAATGCTTTGCTGCAAATCTACGCCGCTTTTGTTCGAGCTATTCAGTCGATACTGTCACCTTGCCACAAGCTCATCAGTGAATAGAGAGTCTTGGAAAATACCGCCCTGTATCTAATCAGTACAACGAGAGCGAAAGTGAAGGGTTGTGACATTGTGTGGCCGAGTGTTTCGTAAGGGCGATATCGCCTATCGGGAAACGGGGGGCGAGGGGACTGTTTCAGCCGTCTTATCGATCTGCGCCTTTAGAAAAACGTTATGCAACGATCACAAAGCTGCACGCACGGACAGTGGAACAAGAGCGACGCGCTATCTCAACAGAACAGGAACTCGAATTGTGTTTTCGACGCGATAACGTGATACCTAAATACCTGAAGGGATTCGCAGAGCCAAATCCGCGATAGGATTACGATACTCGCCCTATTGGGAACACCTGATTAATTTTGACGGTATGGGATCTTGAAACGTACACCAAAACCTTTATACGGTTGCTTTTTTTCTCTCTTTCCTTTCTAACATTTGTGCCATCTAAAAGCCACAATCGTGTCCAATAACCGGACCCACGTCTTCTACCCTAGCTCCACGGCGCCTTACTTCCCAGGATAAAGAAGCCGACTGGTTATTCACGATGGATGAGCTTACATTTATTACCGACAACTACTCACGGGCGGTTGATTTTGGTGATGACGTGTACGGCGTGCAGGTGTGATCTACTAATGCATCGATAAAGAAAAGGGGATAGACTTTTGCAACATGTAAACCAGTCTCATCAATTAACCGACGATGTTGTATACGTGCCCAAACCAAGGCATGTTTTATCCTACTCTACTACTTTCGCCAATCTTCGATTACACGAATTAAAAGTAGAACCCTCAAAACTACCAGCCCCGTCCTAGGCCAGAAACTATCGCGCCTCAGTTTCAGTGTTCTCTATACGTGTAAGCTTTTAATGGAATATCACCCATTGCCACTCCGAACTTTGTGTCCCTTTAAAGTGATCATCCCTTTAAAAGTACGCCTGCCGATACACCATATTTAGTCCCGTAAGGACTTGTTTTTTCATTGTGCACCAGGAGCCAGTTATTAACATAAAACATCGTGTATCCTCCATTGAACTTTTCTGGGGTTTTTGGCGTGACGACCACTACTACGCCTACTGCTCTCACATAAGCTGGACAGCACAGGCTTCGCTTAAAGGCATCTTAACTGTAAAGCACTGTCGTACCGTCGAGGCTTTTCAATTCTTGCTCGCTTACGGAGGAGGACGCACCAGAAAAAAAAAAAAACATTGCACGTGCTGCTAACGTAATTAATCTTTCTCATTTGTGCGTAGCCATCACCCTGGGACCTACGACGTGGCTCCCAATAAACGGGTCTTCCAGCGTAGTTCGGTCTGGTCGTCTTGCTTCTTACAACGTCAAGGCATGGATATCGACTGTTGCACGCAGCTTCGGAAGAAGAGCATTCAGGACAAATAATTTCGGGCGCAATCGGCAATCTAATATCGCGGTGACCTACTTGTAACAAACGCAATCCAGAAAAGTAGGGGAAAATCTCGCGAAAATAAAAATCGACATCTGGACCGGAAATAAGAAAGAGAGAACGGAAGGGAGAACTAAAGAAATTAATAATGCAAATGATAGACGTTTGTGCTACAAGAGAAAATAAATCTGGAACATAAGTTCGCGTGGGGCTGTGGGCAAACACGTTGTATGACAAAATGGTGCGTCGCCTCGCCGGGATTGATTGCGCCGGTTTGACCTAAAACGGTGATTGCTCGTTTGCGTGTCCAACTCGACCTGGGCGGTCTTTTTTCTTCCATTCGTTATCTTGCATTTAGCTGAAGCGCGAGTTTTTGCTGACGCTTGCTGCACTCCGTGTGTCGGCGTTTCTCTTTTCTTTACTTCTAAAGGAAATTCCTTCGTACCCATGAAATAGCGTGAGAGAAAACTCGCCGCTTTGAGAAGCACAGTAATGATTTTTAATTTGACGCAATGGTCGCCACGGCAACTGTGGTATATTGTATTATATCACCTACATATGAGAATGTGCCGCATACTCTTCGTTTTCATCAGCAGCTATAAACGCAAAAAAAAAAAATGAAATGCAAGCGGCAACGCGATTACGACACAGCGCTAATATAGTGATGACTGCAGACATTTTCACTGACGTCATCATGGTCGACATCTTCAGAGAATGAAGCTTCAAGTAGCTATACACAAATGCAAAAGCTTGCCAGATGGACTTGAACTGAGCGCCTGATAGATAAATGATAGTCCAATGGAAAACGCGTTAAGTACTTGAATTTGTGCGCGAGATGGTGCATCGACGTCATCATAGTCGCCATATTTTCAGTGCTAGCATTGCGAGGAAGTGCATCAGCGACGTCACGTAAATACTATAGGATCGCGTAACCGCCACGTGTGCCTTGCGGGTACATCGAGTCGCAGATGTGTCTCACACAGTCATCGGAAGCGATCTCGTCATTGATTGATTGATTGATTGAGTGATTGATTGATTTCTGAGGTTTTACGTCTCAGAACCAGGATACGGTTATGAGAGACGCCGTAGTGGAGGGATTCGGAAATTTTCACCACCTGGGGTTCTTTAATGTGCACGACCTCGCACAACACACGGGCCTCAACATTTCGCCTCCATCGAATTCCGGAATTCGATCCCGAGATCTAGTGTTTGTCGTAGAGACGGAAATTCGTAGTGATGACTGCTGGGTTAATTACGTGCGAAAACCACGAATATGATTATGAAACATGCCGTATATAGTGCAGGGCTCCGGAAACTTGCACCGCTTGGTCTTCTTCAACGTGCACTGATATCACGCAGCGCCCGGGCCCGTAGAATTT
Organism: Hyalomma asiaticum; assembly: GCA_013339685.2. Taxonomy (NCBI): domain Eukaryota; kingdom Metazoa; phylum Arthropoda; class Arachnida; order Ixodida; family Ixodidae; genus Hyalomma; species Hyalomma asiaticum. The sequence goes on from CM023487.1 coordinate 27,450,764, forward strand.
TCGACCCCGTCGAAAATGCGCCCTCGGCAGCCGGGATCGAATCCGCACATTTTGTGTCATCAGCGGAACAGAATAACCACTACACCACCGCGGCGGACAGAAGAAAAATTCGCCTATAGTCCTGGCATACAGTTTAGCAATGACAAACACGCTAACTGAACACTCCGGCACTAACGTCAGCGACACTTGCTAACATGGCGGTTCATGTCAGTATGGTACTGACAGTCAGCAGGTCAGCGTCAGGCGAGTGAAACTAACTAACCCTAACGTGTGTTCCGCTGAACTCTACGTATCGCTAAATATGGATGAGACACTGCACAGCTTTCCACGGCATGTGCCGTCACTCCGCTGTTTCCTCATCGATCCCGTCGAAGTATAAGACATAAATGGAACCCTCCGCTCGCGTGCACGCATTGATGAGCTCCCTCCAGACTTCCCTTCTCTTCTGCGTCCCAATTTCTTTTTCTTAATTTATGCACTGCATACATCCACGTTGTCACGTCGCTCAAGACTTACTCCTCGCGTGACGACGTGGCCGCGAAAATTAACGCGCCCGATGAAGATTTAATCGAGGTCTGACGATTCATTTAGACCTGGTCGTGCGAGCGCAAACTGACAGAGCGTCTCTTCGCTCGGCATGAATGTTGTATAAAAGGCGCGCCACGCAAAGCTCCCTTCTTGCCGCACGTGGTTCTGCGCCATTCCACCCATCACTGGACGTTCATTTTGCGACCCTCCGTTATATGCTCACCTGCAAAGAACCTTAGCCAAAATTCAGCGAACCATGTGCTAAGGCGCATTGTCTGTCCTACTACTCGTTCCTCGTCTCGTAGACTCACCGAGTTTTTTTTGTTTTTTTTTAAGCTCTTTAAGGCAGCAGGGCCCGCACCCACTGGTTTCATAGTCAGATCGCGTCTCTTATACTCCCACCGTCGCATTTACATCTCCGCGCGTCAACGTTCGATTGTATCTCTCCAGCAGAAATAGAGCCCGGCGTGATAACGTGCCCCCCCCCCCCCCTCCCTCTCTGAATAATATGTGACAGTACAGACCGAACGGCACGAAGTTCATTAGCAGCAAGTCAACGCAGCCGCGGGACGAAATCATCGGTCAGTAATCATCCATTCCACGACGAACCTCTACCCGAGTCAACCCTATATGTCGTCGGCGCCTTATGTTACCATGATGAGATATTACTAATTCACTACCACCTCTAAGACTGTGCGCTTTCTGATGTTTCCGTGTTCTGCGTCTTTGATTATGCCCCCATCACAGAGGCTCGGAACGCAGGTCGCGTTCACGTTTTCAGCTCAAGTGTCGGAGCTGTATGTCGCCAAGCTTTGCTTGTTCCATTATTTACCTAGCTGGTCTGCCGCGATGGTCTAACCTAATATAACCTAACCTAATGTACAGTGGTTACGCTGTTCGACTACAGACGCGAAGGATGTGGGCACGGTCCCGGCTACGAGGGATTTATTTATTTATTTATTTATTTATTTATTTATTTATTTATTTATTTATTTATTTATTTATGGAGGGGGAAAATGTAGACGTCCGTGTTAGTGCGCATTTTCAGCGCACGCCGAAGAAATCGTTGTGATCGAAATTTCCTAAGCCCTCCATAATCATATCGCGTGTTCAGCACGTAAGACCCCTGTGTGATTGTTCTTAATACTAAACATATGGTGGTGAAATCGATGACAACACAGTTCTTAATAATCCATCGAAATAAACTGATTCATTGTTTCTCTTTAGTGTCCCCTGAAATATATATGAGATGATAAAATATCTCCCGCACTCCCACGGGATTTGTGTTACTGAGATTCGGCTGTGTCTTAAGCTAGACTTACGACACTCTCGTGCATCCCGCACTACTTGTAGGATCTGCTGAAAAGACATCGGAAACACGGCGTTGCATTTCCGAGGAACGATGTCGTCTGATAGATTGCGCTGCAGCGCGCATATCGTTGAGGAGAGAATGCGTCCATCCCAACCTTCTGTGCGGCTCAGAAAACCTGAAGCTATCCGATAACGTTTCTATAAAGTGATTTTTCCTTAAGTATATACGTAGAGCTGAAAACCGGGACACCCCATCTGGCGACAAACGCGTAAGAACGCATCTTATATTCTCACGACAGAAACGTCGAAGCGTTGCATATCCTGGTCTGGCGGGCTGCTAAGGCAGTAGAGCGTGCTTTTCTCTCTTTTTTTTTCGACCTGCACCAATTATCAGGATCGCAAGCTCATTAGGAGGAATCGCAGTATACCTCCGAAACCAGCTTAGGTGTTAACATGCAAATTTTTCTACGCTAATATGGCACTGTAGACGAAGCCTGACTGAGCTCAGATTTCGTATGTACGAGGTGTATAAATGTGAAAAATATGCTAAGTATAGACGTCTTCGTCTCTGCTTAAATGAATATGACAAAGACCGACTAGATGTCAGTCGGTCTTTGTCAGACCGACTGACCACAGCACAAGATTGTACGAAACAGCGACGCGTTGCTTAGGGGCCAACGCACGACGCATGCTGAATAATAATAATAATAATAATAATAATAATAATAATAATAATAATAATAATAATAATAATAATAATAATAATAATAATAATAATAATAATAATAATAATAATAATAATCCAAGCACTGTTCTCTAAAGTAACCAACTATTCGTTGTAAACGACCTCTAGGAGCAGTCGCAGCACACGTTACGGTCTTATATTAATGGAAGGATCAGTAATAATGCAGCAACGACACGTTCTTCTCAATGTTACATTCGCTCTGTTTTGACAACATCACACGACCTGTAAAGACAAAGCGTTGCCACGGGAATCATTTACGGCGCAAGGTAGTAAACAAAAACAACCGCCAGAGCGGTGCCCTATCTGCGTGCTCGATCTGCACGTACCGGCCCCTTTCAAAGACGACAGAACATAACCGAACATGCAGCACTTGTGGAGGTTATTGAGCCCACCACCAGGGGGGGGGGGGTCATCGTTCGAGCAACGCCTGCAGTGTACGGCCGTACAGCGCGAACTTCGCCGCTATGTACGACAATCGTACACCAGACCCGTCAACGTCACTGTCTCTCATTGGATGGAGCCCTAAGGCAAGTGTACATCGTCACCGAAGCAATGCATTCCAGGGGAGACAGAGAGAGAGAGCGACAGAAAGAGAGAGAACACGGCGAGTGACATAGCGACTACCCTGTCGCGAATAAGACGAGGCCGAAAGAACGAAACAAGGACAAGCAATAAGCCAAAATAAGCCCAAAAATACGTAGTACGAGAACCCGGCTGTCATTTCCAGGAAAGCTGCAGGGAGGGGGTGCCCCGTGTACGCGGCGCTCACTGTCACACATTGCCCGAGGAAAATTCTGTGCAGCGTATGGTTATACTGTGACGCGAGAGACTGCGCAGGCGGCACAGTTTAACGTACGCACTCACTGCTAGGAGGGCAATGTCTGCGCAGGTAAAGTACAGTAAAGACAACAAATAATAAACGTAAAATGTCGTATACGGGCGTATACACGGCAAAACTTTTTATCACTCAGGCGGTGATCGCTTGATGCTCACAACAGGGTTTATGTAAGAGTGAACGCTGGCGTTTCCTGTAGCCAGCTCGATAATGATGGTGATTCAGGCGAAAAACATCTGTAGAACACGCAACCGCCATGTGTTTCCAAACTGCAAAAAAAACGTCTTCACAATTACGTGGCAGTCGACACTCACACAAGTACAGGTGTACTCTTGTACTGCATTCCGCTATAGCTATGAAAAAAAAATAATAAAACCGCTACACACTAGTGTGATGCATGGTGGCACGTTATGATTGTTCTTTTACGTTTTCACCATCTTTGTGAGTATAAACGTGTAGTAAAAAGAAGTTGCGTAAGGATGCAAGTTTACTAGAGTCAGAAACGAGCACTTTGCGACTTCGAAGGGACAATGTCTACGGAGCTGCCAAGCTTAAAAACTACGCACTCCGTCTTTCGTTCAAACAGTGACACCCGTCGGCTTGTGGACACCATGTCCGCCGCGGTGATACAGTAGCAACGGTGCTGGGCCGCTGACGCGAAGGTCGTGGGTTCGATCCCAGCCGCGGCGGTCGCATTTTCGATGGACAAAGAAATGCCAGAGGTCCTGGTAGTGCACGTTTTTTAGTGAACGTCAGAGAATCCTTGGGGTGATCAAAGTTCGTGAACTTCTTCAACACAGCATGCTCCATAATCATATTGTAGTTTTCGCGCGTAAAAATCACTACAGTTTCTAAATATTACGGCTAGTAGACGTCACGTGGCCACTGCATACATTTAATGCGAACGGAAAAGCAGGCAACGGGTTGGAAAGGGTTAAAGCAATAAAAGAATGGTGACCGGGGGGGGAGGAGCAAACGAGGATGGGTCGTAACGCCAGGTTTCGACAGTCCCGGGAAACAGGCAAAATAAAAAAATGAGGTGGAACAACAACAAAAAAAGTGATACGTGATCCGCGTACTAGATCTGGTTGTCAAAGAGCCGGCTGGCTGCTTCCGTACGCGTCTCCCGTCTGGGCCCCAGCGCTAGCCCCACGGCCTGAAGTTTCGCATCTACCCCCGTCCCGCCGTGGGCACAGGTTCATCGATAGCAGCTCCCGACGGCTGATATCCGAGAATTTCTGTTACGCTAAATCATACCCTGCTCCCTTCCCTCCGGCCTGCCCTATAGTGTCCTCGACTCCCACTTGGAAAAAAAAAATACCGTGACTGCCATTATATTACGGGCACGTCAGACAGCACGGCCATAGACATTGACGTCCAAGGAGGGAGCGTCCAATAGCGGGGAAAATGAATTGTCCTACCGTTGAGTGGTAATAGGAAAGGGGGGGGGGGGGGGAGGCGGCGAGTAACACTCAAACGCTTGATAGGGTATATTATGTATGCTCGACATACTATCACAACCAGTGCACCGGGTTAGTGGAATCGTATAACAAGACAGCCACTAAGCTATAATGGGACTGTTCGAAAGAGACATCGTGCTCAATAAACCCGAACGGTGCCCTATAAACGAAAACACAGTGCTTACAAGAACAATGCTTTTCACGTCTGCGTCCCTTTGTAAAACGACACGTTTTAGCTCGGCGCTCAAGACTTCAACGCTGCCTACATAACCAGCGCACCAAAGAGACTAATACATGTGTAGTTCTCGGCGTGAAAGGTGAACTGTATGCGAGCAGAAGCTTTAGTGAGAATCGATGAAGTGGCTACTGATGATGTTTTAGTTATGACAATGAAAGACGCTGCGTGATGTTTCCTACTAATCAATGTCAAATACACCGGCATGTTCATACTCAATGACCACAACGTACCATAGTTACTTTCGTGAAATATATGTGCTGATTCCGTTCACGGCTCTTAGGGTGCGCGAGGATGCTATGGTAGATAATCTGGAAGATGCTGTGATACCTTCCACAAGGATAAACAGATCACTAAAAACGACGTAGAAGAGGGAATGTCGCTGGAGCCAACGTTTCGACAAATGGACTTGCCTTCGCCAGGCCGTCCTGACGAAGACAAGTCCACTTCTCGAAACGTTGGCTCCTGAGACATTCCCTCTTCTACATCGCTTTTAGCGATCTGTTCATCGATTCAAGCTTCCATCTTCCCCTCAGAGTCTCTAGTTTGTATTCCACAAGGATAGTTATACGCGTACATAATGGCAAGTAACAAATTCATAAATCCCCCCAGAGTAAGTCCCATTCAGTATAACACTTTACTCAATTAGAACTTGAATAAGCTTTAGGAGCATTTCACCATCATTAACATGAAGAATACCTGCGAGTTTTTAGGCAAACGCGTGTCTTAAAAACATCGAAGTATTCGACGGGAAGAAAGCTGCGGTTGCAGATAAAATTCCTGGGTCCGCATAAAGGAACGTCAGTTGAGGTTGAAGAATTGCGAAGAAGATATATTCAAGGAGAAATACAGCAGTGAAAATCTATTTTCTTCAAAAAAGGAAGTCTGTAAGTTTGTGTGTGTTACAGGGCCGTGTTCAAGCTCCCCGGCGCGAAGTCGGTGAAGGGAACCACGGCAGTTTCGGTCGTTCCGTACGCAAGCAGACACAGTGAAAGGATCAGAGTCGTGGTTTCAAAGACAAAACAACAAAATTTAATCTATAATGGTAGGGCAGCGCAAATCATACAAGGGAAACAACACTTCACTCAACTAAGAATATAACAGCGATGAAAGGGCTTGACAAAAATACTAAAGCGCGAGAACAACAAACAAATAAGAAAAATAAACTAACAAAGAATAACTAGGGTAATCACAACAATTCAGGAATCTAATCTATAAAAGTTAAAGTTCAAGGAGAAAGTTCAGGGGTATAAACATGAAGGCACACGTGCTGATGACCGGCAGCGTCGAAGGGTCCACGACGATCTGGTGCGGTAGTCTGGTACGGCACAGCGTTGAGGTCGATGGAGTTGCGGCGCTGATGTTCCCGGGGAGCTAGTGCTTGACGGCAAACTCGAGCAGTTTTAACTAACTCGAGCCGAAGTCCCGATGCCTACGTTGCAGACGGTAAGCGCACATCTCAACTAGGCGAAGCGGCTAAGGTTAGGTGGCCAGCCGATACAGAGCCACGCTAACAACTTCTAGAGCGATACGATGATCGGCTTCTACGCCATGTAAGCCAAGCGACTAGAACCCCGTGCTCCTCAATGCTCCTCGCTTAAATACCCGCATGTTTTTCCCGATTCGCTGTCTTCGGAATCGGGGCGTGTTTTTGAGACAATTGTTCCACAACTTCATTTCTGGCTCCGCCCAAAATATCCCACTCGCAATTACTGCACTGGAGAGGGCGATGACCAACCCCTTTCTCGTGGTCCCCGACGGGCCTCTTCCTTCTGCACCCCCGATTGACAGGTCATCAGCGTAGCGAGGGGTGCCCTTCGAGTCAACAACGGGATGCATACTTGTCCCCTTTGGACACGGTGGCCGACGAGCAAACAATAGCGTAGGTCCGCGCGCACGTGGCCAGTGCACGTCAAACGGCTGCCCGCTGTCTTGCCCCGTATTGTTGGTCCGAACCGTTGTTCGGCCATCAAGAACCACGCCGGGGGGTCGCAGGAGAATGTTTCAAGTTCAAGCTTCCCCGCTCAGAAAACCATCTCCTCCATGTATTCTTGGAAACGGGCCGATTGCTTCTGACGGCGTTGGAGAGCGGTCGAAGCACTTCCAAAATTGCACGTGCGGCCATGCCGTCAACCTTCAGTTATATTAAACCACGAGGCAATGTCAATCCGTGACAGTGTGATTTCTCCCGTATTCACACCCACAATACCAGCTTTGGCTAATCTATAGACAGTACGGTTTACAACACGACGTTAAACTGTACAGACTACCGGAAGCTGGTTTTGGCTATCCCCTGTTATAATAATGTAATAACTCAATATATATTTACTACTGTGGATCAGCCGCACTCAAATGCTTCGCGAAGTGGCAAAATACGAGAGGGTTTTCGTTAATGAGCTGAGCCGCAGTTATCGCGTAAGACTCGTGTCCTAGTTTGTGTTATTTCTTTGAAATATGATTATATATTTTAGAGGCACGTTCACTTTCGCTTGCATACAGCGATAAGATAAGCTTCACCACGCATCCACCCACCAATCCGAAGATATAACAATCAATACCAGCAACAGCGACGGCTAACCTCTTAGGGAAGGCAAAGTAACACTCAGCGCCAGAACAGCACCTATGACGCAAAACCAGCATTCCCGCCGTCGTTTATTTGTACAGCGTGCGCACCGAGCATCTACATGTCTGACACGGTGTGAAGACATGTGCTCGAAGAATTCGCTTGTCCCCGAAAGCATGGCTTAGCCATCCTGGAATCATGTAGAATGCCGATGGAAGTAGTCACCCGCAAGCGTGCTTCACTGTTAAGAAAGAAAGCAATGGGAGAAGCTCCGCATCGCCCTGCATTGTACACACTCGCACTCGCCTGTATTCCGTTTCATACGCCAAGTGCAATGCTGTGAAGGCTACGCAAGAATGCCGTAAAGTAAAGAAAAGAAGTACATCCTTGAGACAAACAAACGACAAACATAGAACGCAAACTCCCAGGTAAGCTCTTAAGAAGTGAAGCTCCCAAAGTGAAGCTCCCAGCCTAGGTCTTGAGTAAGGTGGTCTACGTGCTTAAAGAAAACGAAACTCGGCTTATGGCATGGGAGAATGCAGGTGTGTTTCGTAGTTGAACACGTTGACCTCGGAGGCGCGAGGGGGAGGGGCACATTTTAGTGGATTATATCGCAAAGAAAGAAAGAAAGAAGGAAGGAAGGTAAGAAAGAAAGAAAGAAAGAAAGAAAGAAAGGAAGAAAGAAAGAGTACACCGCGACAGCACGCCGACGCAATAGCATCGCATGCAGTCGTACCCTGCCTTGACTTCACGTATGGGCTGATTCTACAGCTGCATGTGCTTTGTTATTGTCCACGCGAGTAGCTTCCCGCAGTGAACATGTGCGCTTACGGCATATCACAGGGAGGTGAATTTATGACCTGCAGTGCGAAACGCGTTATAGAGATATGCAACGCAGCGTTGCTTACAACAGTTTTTAACAATGTGAACGAACACGAGCATCCGGGTAGTTTCTTGGTTATTTTTTTTTTTTTTGTGCTTGCTGGAAACAGGCACGAGGGGTGCAGAAATGAATTCCTGAGTCTTCCTGCGCAAGTGCGCTTGTAGGTAGAGATAATTTTCTCATGGTTGCGCGACACCCCTGTGCATTACAGTAAAGCCTATCGGAAATTTACCTCCTAGTCGTTTTGGACAGCCCGGCACATCGCTGGTGCGGTAGTAAGTTGGCAGCATAGTAACGATCTTCTCGCTATTCTCATTGCTATTATACTTTCACAGTTCCTGCTTAACCTTATGATTAGACATTAGCCTACACAACTTCGCGTGCCGAAAGTCCCTACAGTGGCCAGGCAAAAAAAAAAACAAACTTACGTAACTGATCAGGCAACACAGAAATGACGTCCGAAAGCAAGACAAAGAGCGAAGCGCCATCTCCGAACATTTTGAAGCACTCCACCCAAAAACAGACTTCGAGGGGACGACAGTCCCCTCGAAAGCGGGCCCTAATGAAAAAAAAACAGATTATTCCTCGAGTCGTGGCACATCCAGAGAAGCTTGGGCACAAAAACCTGAAGCGTTCTCCGGAAGCTCTCCCTATAGTACACACACACGGTCTCCGCTCCAAGGAGAATCGCTTTGAGTGCGGTCGCTGCGCCAAAGACTGTAAAAATCAGATGAAAGCTGGCCCGGTCATCCATGAGGAATGGGCCGGACTGGCTCCGAAACGTCACATCTCCCCAGCTTCAATCTTGGTTGGTGTTTCCACTTTATTTGTGGGTGTCCCTTCCCTATCAGATAGACATCCGTCAAATGTGTACCTTTAAACCACTGGGGGGTCTGTGGGCTAGTGGGAAGGGGAGTTTGATACGCTGCATGCAATAACTTCGTGTACTAACACTTTAGCTCTTGTGGACGGGCTCTTCTTCCGCAATGGCTATTGTTTTACAGCTAGGCAGGTGCTTGTGCGAGGGTCAGTAATATATAATTCACCATGTCGGTCGAGAGGACGTTGGCAGTAACACCTGCAAACATTTTGAGAATGTTCAATGACAGATTTATTTCGAGACATTACGAATCATTATCTTCGTCAACTACCGATGCCAGGAATTCAAGTTTATTTACCTATGAATGAAAGGAGGCGAAGAGATTGAGGGGGCGTTTCCTTGGTATACAGAACCTAATGCAGCCAACAGATAATGAAGCTAAGAAAACCACATTGGATATTACTTAAGTTTAACAGAGTTACTATGACACGGAGGAAAATGAAACTGAGGGGAAATAGAAACAACTCGATGCAGGTGGACATTGCACTTTCGCCTTACGTGTCCGATGCACATTTAGTCGTCAAGTACCTACAAATGATGATGATGATGCATTGCTCGACATCTTTACCTGTTTGCTTCATTAGTCCCTCTTCAAAACAGAGACATTGCCTTACGCGAAAATAGGCGACACGATAATGCACAACGGTACGGTGGACTTACAAGACTCATCGGCGCGGAAAAAGCACAGCAGCTCTCACGTTCGGTTCTAGATAACATTTCTAGGCCGACGCGTACTAAGCCCAGGGTAGGTGGTTCACGACGACTGCTCACCAGACTTTGGGTAGGTGACGACGAAGACGTCGTCATTTCGTATCTTGAAGTCGGCCAGTCCACGGAGGACGTGCGGGTGCAGCAGGTACCCTTGCAGCAGGACGCCCTTGTAGCTCTGTGCGCGAGGAATGGACGAGGCGTACGAGGACCACGCGGGGTCACCGGCCACCGCGGGGTCCCTCTCGGCCGGCAGCACCTGGTCGTCGTTCTCGGGACACTTGCCACTGCGTCCGGCGCCCGTCAACAGAGCGCCCAGGGGGCTGCTGTACAGGAACTTCAGCGATATCATCGTCAGCAACCTGCACGAGAGCAAGAGAAGGGGTTAGTAAAATCATCTGTGCTTGCACGTGATTCCCATGGCGACATTATCTGATAGCGTCAAGTCCAGTGCAAGACGAAGGCCTGGACAAGACATTTTGAATCAACACTGTTCTGTGTTCCTCATCCGACTCCATTCTTGCATATTTTTCCCTGTCTGTGCACACACTTCTTGTTCTGTCGTCATCGACTGCGCTTCCCGTCTGCTTGTACCCATAATGGCACTCCGATACGTCACCGGCAGCCTGTATTACGAACTACATGACCAATCCAGCTCTATTTTGAGGGGTCCCTGAAACGGTTTTTTTTTCGGTATTGTGTTACTGATTAGGCTACATCATTATCAAATCGCCCCGCCACTGTGGTCTAGTGCTTATGGCACTCGGCTGCTGATCCGAAGGTCGCGGGATCGAATCCCGGCCGCGGCGGATGCATTTCGATGGAGGCGAAATGTTGAGGCCCGTGTGCTGTGCGATGTCAGTGCACGTTAAAGAACCCCAGGTGGTCTAAATTTCCGGGAGACCTGCACTACGGCGTCTCTCACAATGAGAGCTGGTTTTGGGACGTTAAACCCCACAAATCAATCATCATCAAATCATTCACACCTTAAATTAAGCAAAGTCGTAAGACAGCTACGGGTTTGTTTGTGTGGCCTTCTTTCTCACCCCTGCTCTTCCTCTACAACTCGCGTAGCTGCGGAGTACACGCTAGCTACGGCTGCACCTCCTGCGGCAGCCGCTATGCCGAGGCCTCACAGCGACATGGCACCACCATGTCGGTACTGTGGCCGACCGGCCGGAATGGAGCGCTGGGGTGGGTAGAATACTTCGTAATAGTGCACCGGCGACGAGCAGTTGGTGTGCGGGTGACGCGAGTGTGCCCCTGCCAGATGCCCTGATAATACCGGTGGCTCAACTCGCTCTCTGGTGCTCATTACGTCGGTCGGGGAAAGCCAGTCACATTGCTCGTTGTGTGCCCATTGCACGACCCATGGGTAGGGGTGATTGAAAATTTCTTATGTTGAGTCACATCGTGTGTAGATTTAGAATTTTCCTTCAGTAAATTATACACTTAATTAATAGAGGAGATATAGGCATACTAATAATCAGGACTTGAGCTACAAGCTGAATCCATTTATAAGAAATACATTTATACAAATACAGGTTATCGTTAAGAAGCGCTTGCTGTCTTATGAATCATGCCGATGTAATTTTGTGTCTTAGCTCAATATTCCTCGTTCCGCTCATGAAGGAAAAAAAAAAGAAAACCCTAAGTGGTGGTGTCACGTGACTCCGCTGGCTTCGGGAAGCCAACTCCTCTGACGCCTTAAGTGCGGTGCCCCTAGGGTAGGATTAGGCCTACATAGTTGCCGGACCGGTCGAGGTTGTTTGTACGCGGTAAACTTTAGCGTTGCTTGACCGTGCAATAATCTACGTGTTCCCTACCGCATGAAAATTAAAAGAGATGTTCGTGGGAAATAGGCCCCTGTTTCCCACTCTCTATCTCCTAACTTTTCACGTTCTTCCGTGGTTCCACCCCTGCGCGGCACCTAATTCATCGGGTTTATTTCTTCGTCTCAAGAAGGAACATTCAAAACTTGTCAGTCTGGTGACGAACACGAACGCCTGTTTCCGTTGCTTCGGAAATGCACGCGCGCCTCGCATCACGCCATGATCAAACCCCTATGTGGTATCTATACAGCATCCTGCCTAAACAATTATGCTTTGGGTGGCGCAAGAATGAGCAGAAACTGACCCCCGTTTGAGAACCACTCGGCTAACCGGTTCCTTCGTTCGCTGTCGGTGCGCCGAAACCGAATTGGGCCGATCCCGAAGGCAGTGCGAAAATGCGTGAGGTGCAGAAGACTTCAGGCCCTGCGGAGACTGTGTGTGTCCGTGCGCGTTTGTGTTTCATCCGTATGCAAAACACTGTGCTCCGACATATCGGACGCCCTGCAAACAAACTCTAGTCTGTAACGATGCTTACAGAAATTGCAGCGATTAAGCGTGATAGTCTACCAACCAATACGTGTATCTCGTTGATTCTTCACACGGCCGTTTCAATAGCGACATCAACAGTCTCAGACTCGTGCTCCACATATAGTTAAACAAGCTTCGCTGGTATTCCGCGTTCACATGGTGGAAGGGCTCTGATTGTTTAGGAGTACAAATCAACGTTTCGGAAGGCATGCCGTCGATGTCTGCAAAGAGCTGCACAGCTTATGTGTTTTATTGACAAAATGATTTGACTGACGTTCGCAGGTGATGAAGCGTAGTATACAGGCGTTTCCAAACAGAAGAAAGTGTGTAACAGCTGCACGTTATCGGCATTTATCTCAAGGGCAGAAATCCGGGTGCCACAAAAAGGGTTCAGCTTGCATGGAGGACGTCGCAGCGAGCAGCGTAAAGGAAGATAATGTACGCGTAACATCACCGACGAGGGGGGGGGGGGGGGGGGGCTGCATATCATGACACCTGAGCCGAAATCAACAGGGAGGCATGGACAGGGCGGGTAATATGGAGGCATGATAACCGATGATAACTGAAGACAACGGAGCGAATTCTAAAAGAAATCAAGCGTGGCAAGGGACGGCGAAAAGTTAGTTGGGAGAAAGAGATAAAGAAATCGGCGGACGTAGTGTAGACGCACTTAGTAGACGACCGAGTGAACTGGAGATGCATGGATGCGACCTTTGGGCTGCTGTGGGCGCAGACAGGCTGATTGGTGGTGAAGATGACAAAATGTGAAAAAAAAAACAAAAAAGAAACGGAGAACTGCGCCCAATTTAGCGCGTCATTTGGTTGGTTATTTGGTCGTTCTTGCACCTGTGGCACCACGGAGTCGAAAAAACTGTTCTAAAGTTAGCTTCCACGCGGGAAATCAAACATGCAACACTTCGTGCAAAAAAAAAAAAAATCTTACCGAGGTTCCGAGAAGTGCGTGTGTGTGAGGTACGGCTCAGTCGCACGTACCTCACTTCAGGTTCTTTAGTCTAATTCACGAAGCACTTCCCCGTAACTACTTCTTGCAATCGGCAGACGTTAGTTGCTAATGGTACATCGAACATCAGCACTGCATAAAATTCGCTTCTTCAAATAATGTAAAAGCATTTCTTATAACGTCCGCCTTAACGCCTGCAATAGACGTGCACACAGGAGGTAAAGCACGTGCTGGACTATCAAAACGACATGTTTAAGCCAAACAAGGAAAAGAGGAAGAAAGAGTTGATGCTTCAAATCGCCGAGAACTTATCGAAGTCGACTAAACTTAATTGTCTCCAAATGCCTATCGACATGCATGAGAAGATTTTATGAAGTTTTACGTCCCGAAACCACGATATGAATATGAGAGACACCGTAGTGGAGAGTTCCTTTGACCGCCTGGGTTTCGTTAACGCGCTCTGACATCATACAATACACACAGGCCTCGACATTTCGCCTCGATTGCACTGCAGCCGTCGCGGCCTGGATTCGATCCCGCGACCTTCGTATCAGCAACCGAAGGCCATAGCCACTAGACTACCGCGGCGGGAACATGAGAAGAGGCACCATTATAAGTGACAATCGATCACGAGAGAACAGTAATTGTGTGTTGGAAAGGAAATGTTAGCAAACATCCGAGGGCGGAGTTTGGAAGAAAGAACATGTTTCAAAGTTTTCTTATCACGAGAAAGCCCTCAAGAAAAGACATCAACGGAGAACAAACTCAGGTAGCTTATTCGATCGTTCAGGACGTCGCAGCTGGCCAGCGGTCTTTGTTAATGACGTGTCCGACATTGTGGTTGGCTGAGACTTGGCGCCGCAATCAATTCTGGCGTAGGAGATTTTCGCAAGTGCTGGCGCTGGTACCGCACTTGCGACAACGTCTTACACGAGAACTTGAGCTATTTATGATGGTGTACACGTCATTGTTAAATGCGGTCAGCGGAAGACTGAGGCGGCGGTTGCATGCGAATACTTTCCTCAATTCATCCTCACGTCACTAGTTGCGAAGAAGTTGCACTGCGAGGATATCCTCAATGACAGTGTGGTCTATAGTGTTGATAGGAGGCTAATCGATTGCTTATGACGATTTACGTGTCTTGCTAGTGAATAGCGGCATCATAAATAGCGCGTGGTGGCGCTAATCACGGGAGCAAGTTACAAAAAAAACTCCATGAGCCAAACTGCTCTGGGAATGTTGACGTTCGGCGAAGCTGCGCAGAGCACGACGCAGAGGTGACACAGAACTTTCATGAAAGGTGTGAACACATGTGGTATTATTATTATTATTATTATTATTATTATTATTATATTATTATTATTATTATTATTAGAATGCTTGAGGCTTACTGCACCTCACACGATTTTGCAAATACTTTCGGGATCGGTCAATTCCTTTTCCGCTCGGTATGCCATAAAATCCCCCATCCCAACTAAAGACAGCTTCGCTTAATTAAAGAAAAAAAAAACAGCTACTATAAAGCGCTATGCTTCGTTCCTGATAACCATGCAAGATCCGTATTTTTCGGCAGGCAGCCGTGCAAACTCACGCACTGGAAAACCACTGTCGCAGAGGGTGGGACGACCGCTAGAGAAGATCCACAGAGACACTCGCCTTCCAAGTCTCTCGCGAGGCACACACAGTAGAGACGTGCAGCGCGCGTTGGCTAACACGCACCGCACGCGCGCCGCACTAGGGATGAGGCTTCGGGACGCAACCGGAGTTCACCATGGGCCGCCCGACGGGGAATACACGTGCGAAAGGCAGCGACGTCCAGACACGGACTGGCAAAACCGGCGGGAAAGCCGGCCCGATTAGGGACTCGGGCGAGAGGGCCGGTCGAAAAGGGAGAGAGATAGAGGCGCCCGCGGGAAGAAGACTCCGACGCTGCGCACGAGAGAAGGAGAGAAGGGAACGTTAGGGAAAAGAGGAAAACTGGGTCTCGCGCCGGCCCTTAACCGTTCCCGCTGGGGAAGGCCCGGCCGGCCCCGTACCTTTCCCTATTTCCTTCGTCACCCACGGAGATATAGCGGCCAGGTTCACTGGCGGAGTGGAGAGGGCAAGCGTACACTTCGGTATCTGGAACTGAATTAGGAAAGGGAGAGATTGGGGAGGTGGAAAGGGAACGCGGCGAGTCCCGACGGGTCACCATTGATTGGCCAGGTGGAACGGGACGCGGGCCGGCCCGCGCGCTTCCCGATTCCCGGAGGGAGAAAAAGTTTTGGGAAACTTGGTGGAAAGGCGGGCGCCACATTGAAAAGCGCGCACGGGCCCGCTTGCGTGGTTTGCATTCAAGGGTTAAGGTGGGGACTAAACAAGATACAATGTCAATTGCTAGTTTGAGGTTAAATATCTGCCACAGACACCATATATGGTATATCTGCCAAGCTCAAGTCGTCCACATGACCTACTTGGCGGACAGCAAAACCATTCGCATCGGAATTCGCACGTCCCCTCTCCCATGAAGACATGCTAAACGACCATTCAGCTTTATGAAACTGGCGCCTTGGTTCGCAACTACTCCCTTTCATTTGGAGGTACAGTTGCGGGAGTTAAGAAACTTCATGTTGATAAATGACCACGGGAAAACCAATGAGACGTCGCGGATGTAATCTCTCTCATAACGTTCAAGCTAAAGGTTCAGCCGATGCCACCACCAGTCGACTGAAAGATGCTAAAAGACAGTGTCTGGACTGACAACGACAACCCAATGAACGTTACGAAGTGCACACCCCAGCAACCGCTTTTAGGAAGTCGCAGCTCTCCGGCATAAGACAAAAAGGCTTCGGAATGTGGAAGACGAACGTCCCACTGTTGCCGCGCTGACGCGAAAAGTGGCCAGACTCTGCAGTATACGGTGTTTGCGGGGCAGGGCCGGCATCTCCGAGCTGATCTCTCATTAAACTGCCCAGTGGATGCTTGGATGCAGATACTTCGCGCAAAGGGAAGCCGCCTGTACCGAGGAGGCCGGCTGAACTTTGATATTCGTCCACTCCATTTTTTTTTCAGACAAGAACTACCTCAAATAGATAATTTGAATCTATACTCCCGGTAAACCACGGCAATTATTTCTAGGTATAGATCTTGTTCCGCTCTGGCGTTGGCTTCGGGCAGGACGGGCGGAGGATTGGCAGTGCTCAGAAAATTTCGGTTTTGAACTTTTGACACCGTAACACCCCCTAGCTGTGGCTACACTCATGCAATGATGCATTCTGGTAACGATCCACACGGACACATGGATTCGCACACTGATTGATAAGGTTTTACATTACTTATTCCCGAACAGCAAATTTGAAGCTACACATGGCCCTGCATTTATGTAACGCACGCTGAACCGGTGAACAGCCATGAATTTGGATAGACAACCCATGTTTAGGACCAGGATTCTGAAACCTTACTGCTGCATACATGTGTGCCATGAGTCAATACAAAACTATTATTCAAACATAATCAAGAATATTGCCGATTAAGGAAACAACGTCACTTTCTGCAGCCCTTGTCGCGGGCACGGCACTGCATCCGGGAAGGGGGGGTGTGTAAGGGAAAAGGAATGGAATAGTGCACAGGAGAGGAAAGCCACGGTGGATAAGGTCCTATGATTGGTATTCCCGAACTCCGGAAATGTTGGCCACTCGGGGGTTTTTTTAACGTGCGCTGTCATCACACAGTACAAGGGCCTTTAACATTTTTCGCCGCCATCGAAAATGCAAGAACCACAACACCTCCGCGGCGGTCGTTTAGGCGTTTAGCCGCGTCTCCAGTATATGCGAAACAGTAACAAGCGCTTTTTAACCTCCCCAAGGATCAGTGTATACAGGGTGTTTCAGTTAATTTACACCTCTGTTTTTAAAAAACCCCACTGCGAGGATGCAATCAACTTGCCAGTGTTTACTGTCTTTGTGACCATACGCGAATATTTAACTAAATACCATCACGTAGGTCACTATTATTAATCAGCCAACTTGTGTCGACTGCTTTAACGTATTCCTCCATTACTAGGATTACAGCATACTGGAATAAAATGCTTTGCAACGGAAGGCTCGTGTGTTCAGTCCACCCAAAGATCATGTGTTTTCGTGCACTTTCGCGGCCGCTTGCCGACCGAACTGTCGGAAACAAGTTGCGTACAACAATTGCGTGTACGCAAGTTACGTGAAATATTTTTGTTTCAGTAAGGCTTTTGTTGTTTTCCTTGTGCGTGTGCCTCTATATGGAATTATAATTACGATTGTATTACCCCTACTGCAATGACCCTTTCATAGGGTTACCGTAGTAAAGAACAGCGCGAATAAGACGCACAAAAAGAGGAGGCAGACAATGACAGGCGCCCTTTTGTGCGTCTTATTTGCACCGTTCTTTACTGTGATAATGCAAGACCAACTAACACAAGAATCTGTTTTACTCAAGGATAGGGTTGGGTTACCGGTATCAACAAACAAACAAACAAACAAACAAACAAACAAACAAACAAACAAACAAACAAACAAACAATAGAGAAGCACCGTAATCACTATAGGGAACACCGCGCCGGGAACCACGCGTATGTTTCATCCCTCGCGGCCCATTGGAAGGAGAAGAGAGATGGTAAGGGAAAGGGGGTGGGGTTTCGAGGCAGGTCGCCGGAATCGGGTCTCGAGGTCACCGCCGTCCATCCAGCAATCGATCTTCGCGCAGGCGGTGCTGCACCTGTGCACCAGACAGGGAAGTGGCGCGGACGATGGCTCAAAAATAGCCGGAAATGAAACAAGAATGCGCCGGATAATATAATAGTTGATGATGGTTTGTGGGTGCCAAAACCCCCATATGATTATGAGAGACGCCGTGTACTGGAGGGCTCCAGAAACCTCGACCACTTGGGGCTCTTTAAAATGGGCACTGACATCGCGCAGTACACGGGCTTCAACATTACGCCTCCATTTCGCCTCCGGGATTCGATCCCGCGAACCTCGGTTCAGCATCCGAGTGCTGCTATACCACCGTAGCGGGGCACATATATAACAGTGCAACAGGCATCAATCGCTTGAACTATCTTCTGGATCCAGATTACACATGGACTCGCTGTGGTAACAACCACAACAAAGAAATATTAGCCCCAAGTAACAAACACTATTTAGCACTTCTTCTTCCCGCGGCACAATGAGATATTAGAACAGTCCACCAAATGACCCCGTGAATGTCATTGATAATAAGTTGTTTTGTCCTTTACTCCCTCCCCATTGCCTTCTAATGAAAAGCAACTGCTTCTAATTTTCTGACACATTTCATTTTAAACTATTATAAACATGTTTGTCTCCCTTTACAAGATGATAGGGATCTTTCTTGTCTTTTCTGTCACAGTATTCCAGTCAATGTCTTTTTTCTGTTTCTTGGCACTTACATATTGTTCCCTCCTGCATCGGATATATATATATATATATATATATATATATATATATATATATATATATATATATATATATATATATATGCCAGAGAGCGAGCTGCAACGCCGTGTTGCGTGAACCCTTGATAAAGTCTGTAGTATTATACCTAATCTAAGTTAACTTTCCAACGACACAAAGGGAATTATTCGCTCCTTACTCGGCAATCGTTTTGCAAGGGTTTTGAACTTGTTCCCGCTATATATTGATCGATCGATCAACACTGATCGATCAATATATAGCGGGCACAAATACATAACTCTCTGACATCGCCATTTTTGGAGATGTAAAAACAAACAGTACGGGCCCATGCGCATGAAAGCGATTGGAGGATGAGTTCGCACTTGCTAATTTCGGCATCGCAACGTAAAAAAAAAAGAAAACTGAGCCGCAATTCCCCCAAAGTCATGAACGAAAACATCAGCAGCCCTGCCCCTGTCGAGAAGATGGGGTAAAGCGAATCTTGGCGTGTGCGCGCCTGACCTACTGATATCTATCTATCTATCTATCTATCTATCTATCTATCTATCTATCTATCTATCTATCTATCTATCTATCTATCTATCTATCTATCTATCTATCTATGCAGATGCTCGGTTAGCTCACACCGGAACTTCCTACGATGAAGAGTAAGTGACGAAATTTGAATAAAGTGCATTATATACATATTGCTATCTCTTGGGCGTTCAGGTTGGGCACCGAGCTAGATCTAAACCGTCGACAGCTTTCGAGAGCGCACCCCTACATTTCAGCACTGAAAGGTCACACGTGTAACGGTTTTTTAGCTGTTTAAAACACGAAACAAAATATACAAGTGCGCATGATAGCACGCAGAATGAAGGACACGAGGCAAAATGTAAGCGCTTAACTACGTTCTTCCGCTTTAAAATAATGCTTTGCGGAACAGCACGGCCTTTCGCTTACGTTCATGATCATTGTTGATTGTTTGTTTTGTTTTGTGGGGTTTAACGTCCCAAAACCAGTTCTGATTATGAGAGACGCCGTAGTGGAGGGCTCCGGAAATTTCGACCACCTGGGGTTCTTTAACGTGCACTGACATCGCACAGCGCACGGGCCTCAACATTTCGCCTCCATCGAAATGCAGCCGCCGCGGCCGGGATTCGATCCCGCGACCTTCGGATCAGCAGCCGAGTACCTTAGCCACTAGACCACCGTGGCGGGGCGATCATTGTTGGTGACTTCGGCAGACAGACAGACGATGAACTTTTATTAAGGCCCTGAGGAGCCAGCCTTAGGAGCCCTAGAGAGTTACTTCAGTAGAGTTTCTTATTTTGGTACAACAGACGATCTTCCTTGGTTGTGTTAATATGTACAAGGACAGTGAATTGACGCAGAGAAGAAAAGTAAACAAAATTGAAATAGATAATATACGACTCGAAAAAAAAAAAAACTAATTGGAATCAGTTCCGAGCACGTGAGTACGAAGCATTCCTGCAAAATGTGTTCAAAAGCCTAAAGCGACAGCATTCTCTTTCAGCAACGCCAGTACAGCCGAAGTTAGAGATACACATTTGGTTGACGGAATGAAGGCACATATCGCGGGCGCTGCGCATGTGTTGGCGTGACACGTTCGCGGTCTACGTGTTAGCGTGCGAAGCCAAGCTTAAATAACTATATATGTGCAGTGCTGCTCGGATACTCGGATGCGATACGCAGAGCGCACGGCTGCTGATGGTTTATAAGTCGTCGCTTTGCGCAGGGAGACACCGAGGTACCTCGTTGTGGTAACATCAACGAAAGCGTGAGACCTTCTGAAGCATCGAGGTTAACTTCTGTTCTTCCGCGATCACCCAGCGACCTCCTGTAGAACAAAAAAAAGGTGGCTGATCCCCCTGTAATAGGAACCGGTATAACACGAAAGTGAAACCTGTCTTCGTGAAGTTCACAGTCCACAGTACTAAACACGTTTATTTTAACCAGACGACAGTTAGATGCAACTTGTAAAGCGCTGTAGTGAAGATATACGACCCGTCTATTTACTACATGAGCAATGCCGCGGTGGTGTGTTGGTGGAGCTTCCACTTCTTTTCGTCAAGTCCTGAGTGAATGTGGTTTCGAGCCCGAAAGGGTGGAACTTTCTCGCTGTAAATATATGTTCATTTTATCAGACTTCTACTTCCGTTTCGGAAGCACGTCACTGATTTCTTGGTGGATCCCGGCATAAAATACTTTCGTGTTAAAAAAAATGCCCGCGTCATCACGTGGTCCGAGTATCGCGTACTGACCGCCGAGCACTACACAGATCTCTGTTAGAGGTGAATACGCGAGCTCGTGGTCGTGCTCCGCGGAGTGGCGGTTCATCCGATGCGGAGGCGCATCGAAGTAAAAAACGGAACAGGCGCACGGGGACTCAGGGTATGCGCCTCGCATCGCCAAGCACAACCCCTGCGTCTCCCTTAAACACATCCCCTGCGAGGCACATCCGCTGGGTCTGCCCAAGGACCCAGGGAATGTGCCTCGCGTCGCGAAGCACAACCCCTGCGTCTCCCTCAAGCACATCCCCTGCAGGGCACATCCCCTGGGTCTCCCCTGAGCACATCCCCTGGGTCTCCCCTGAGCACATCCCCCGGGTCTCCGCCAGGTACATTCCCTGAGAGCAAAACAACGTCCGCCATACAGAACGTCATGGCACTGCTCTACGCTCTGCCGCGGTGCTGTAGACGACACGAGGCACCTCAACCAGGACCCTGTGGGCCTTCTCCTGCCACGAGCTGGCTCCTGCCACGGGCTCAGGTGCTCTCTCTACAACAGTGCACTGACCTGTAGGTTCGTCACGATTATCCTCTGCATACAGAGGGTGATACCAACGTCGATCTCCATCGCGGTCGTCTCAAGGTGATCGCTTTAATAAAATCGACTATGGCAATTTGTTTCGTTTTCATTGCCACAGCTGTTCTCTTCGGCCGAAGGCCGGCACTGACGTACTGATCGCGCCACCGTTACATAGAGACAGGACAAAATTGTTTCCGTCCTCGGTTGAAGGACAGAATTGGCTCGCGTAGTAAGTGCGTGGCCATCGAACACCGACAGGAGGAGGCAGATTACGAACCCTGCAGTTTATGTATGTTCCTACTTGCATATCGAGAACAGCGGTTAGAAGAGAGTACGCTGTGCGCGTGTTCTTTATTGTAACCTTCTGCGCGATCGCCCCGTTTTTGTTTTGATTATGGACAAGACACAACACTGCGGCCCTAGAATCTGTGCAGCACTGCACTTTCTCTAAGCCAATTATTCAGATCCACACCCTCCACCCCCTTACGCCACACCCCGCTGTCGCGCTCGGTGATCAGCCACTTTTGTAACAGTCCTTGTCGAGTTGCAGGAACGAACTTGTCTACATAGGTGACATACAAGAACCGCAGAGTTACCGATGCCCACAAACAGGGTATGCGTCGATTAACTGTAAACTGAGAAATAATGCGACGACAAACTACCATGAGCTCATTATATTTCAGGATTTCCGCGTGCGTGTAGTCCTTGCAGAAGCTGTAGGTTCCGCATGAAAAAAACGTTGAGGCCCATGTAGTACATGTGCGGTGCACGATAAAGGACCCTGGCTGGTCGAAATTTCAGGATCCCTCCACTGCACGACGTCTCTCATAATCATATCGTGCTCTTGGGACGTAGGGCCCCGGGAACCAACCTATCGGAATTAGTCATTGCCTTAATGAGTCAGTGTCTGTACTGAAAAGTTAGGTGGGCAGATGAGATCACGAAGTCTGCGGGGATAAATTGGCTGCAGTTAGCACAGGACAGGTATAATTGGAGATATATGGGAGAGGCCTTTGCCCTGCAGTGGGCGTAGAGTGGCTGATGATGGCGATAACAATAGTGAAATCGTAGGAAAAGTTTGAATCGACGCCTATTCCCACTGCAGCTCAAGGGCAGTGCTTGCGCGCACACCAGCAGTTTCGTAAAAGGCACGCTGTTCACACATCTCACGCCAGCAGTTAAACGGCGATAGCCTTCGTTGGGTCCACAGGGGGATCCTGATGCTTCCCTGTCTATACTTCGGTTCGAAGTTCTCTGTAATCAAATACACACTCTGTGTATCGAGTGACGTATTCGTCGTCGTAACCGCGACAACACGACAACGGCGCTGGCAACGGCCCGACCGCACCTCAGTCTTACGCGTGTACTTCGTAGATAACGTAGATAATCCTAATAACTGCGTCGGTTTTACGTGCCAATTCCAAGGTACGATTATGAGCCACGTCATAGTGAATGGATGGACGGATGGATGGATGGATGGATGGATGGATGGATGGATGGATGGATGGATGGATGGATGGATGGATGGACGAAAAAAACATTATTCAGCTCAATTAGGTCGCGCCAGTTCTCCAGCCCGAAGCGGGCCGCTGCCACTAGTCTAGTGGCTGTGGTACTCGGCCTCTGATCCGAGAGTCGCGGGATCGAATCTTGGCCCCGCGGCCGCATTTCGGTGGAGACGAAATGTTGAGGCCCGTGTACTGAGCGATATCAGTGTACGTTAAATAAGCTCAGGCAGTCAAGATTTCCGGAGCCCTCCCTTAGGTTGTCTATCATAATCACAGATATGGTTTTCGGATGTAAAACCCCAGAAATCGACCCACCCCACGTGCCCTGCCACGGTGGTCTAGTGGCTATGGTACTCGGCTGCTGATCCGAGGGTCGCGGGATCGAATCCCGGCCGCGGCGGCTGCATTTCGATGGAGGCGAAATGTTGAGGCCCGTGTGCTGTGCGATGTCAGTGCACGTTAAAGAACCCCAGGTGGTGGAAATTTCCGGAGCCCTCCATTACGGCGTCTCTCATAATCAGAGCTGGTTTTGGGACGTTAAACCCCACATAACAACATAACAACAACCCATCACACGTTGGGAACTTTCGGCCCCTAAGTGGGTCCGTCGGACTGCCCATAGCCTGTCGTCTAATGCGCGACTTCGTATAGCTGCTTCCCACTGCTCTTCAGTGTTGGGTTTTTCGCTGCGAAACGCGACACAATAAGAACTAAGGTGTCGTTGTACATTCATTGCATGTTGCAGGGGCAGAGAACTCCGGATATATCTTCTTGAATAATAGCTGGGGTTCTTCAACGTCCCTAGTAACGTGCAGTACGCGGCACTAATATCTTTTTTGCCTCCATCGACAATAAGATCACCGAAGTCGGCAAACAACAAGAAAGTTTTCAAGAAATGGCATCGACGTCGCGTTTTTCGGGTCAGCAGCAAAGTACGGTTAACTACTGTGCCTCTGCGGCGACCACGTACACTTCGGGTAACGTAGTCAAATCCATGCCATTATTATTTGATACAATTTTACGAGCTAAACCCAAGAAAACATTGAGGAACGTCCCTTAGTAAAGGACTCCGCAGTAATTTTGACCACCCGAGGTTCATTAACGCGACGTGTACATCAAAGTACACGGACATTCTTTACATTGCGCACTGATCGAAATGAGGCCGCCGTGGACGGGGTTCGAACCCACAACCTCGCATGTCCCAAGCCAATATTAACACCCAGCCGCTAAGTTATACTACGACGGGACACGGTGTTTATGCCGAATTCCGGTTTAGAGGGGGTGGGGGGGGGGGGGCGTATAGAGAGTTATTGGTTAGCTGGAAAGCTTTTGGGGGTGTGTGGGGATCCGCCTGGCCGGAGGGGGTTTGTTAGGGAGGGGCGCTGGGGGTTGTTGCATAAATCCCTGGCCTAAGTTACACAGAAATGAGCGAAGTAGTTCTTTGCTTCCCTGTAACGATAACGCTGAGGTATACGGGAAGAGGCGTGCCAACATGCGATGCGGTAAAGACTACGACAATAGCGTGACTGCGGAGAAGAGGAAAAGAGGGCGAGGAAGGACAACCGCTGTGAACCTTGAACACTGACGTTTTCGCCGCGAGGCGAAAAACGAAGATTCAAAAACCACCACACATACACCGCATATTGGAATTTGTCGTCAATGGCAGCGGCCTCTCTGCCTGATGCTTCCTATAGCTCTCTCCATCTCCCTCTCTCTCTCTGCCGGAAGCCTTGGTCACGACGAAAAAAATCTATTTTACACGTAAATGTCTTCCGGTAAACGAAAGCGAATAAAAGAACAAGCGAGAAGAAACAGATAAAATTGTCGGCCTAATTATTTTTTTGTTTCGCCGCCAGCTGCTTTGAGAACAAGGTTCGAGTCGCGCGTAACTTGGAGCGTTCCTGTTTTCGAAGACCTTGTACCATTTATCGCCAAGGCTAGCGCATACGGCGGCTGCGGTGTTCGTGTAGAACAAGCGGCGATGATTCCGCGGGTTGTCAGCTAGGCTTATCTCCCACTATCCGCTTCTCTGGCGAGCTAGATAAATTGTGAAAAATAATTAATAATAATTTCTCGGGGTTCATACATCCTACAGACACTACAGACCCCCGCAGCGGGCACTGTGAAGCCAAAGTTAGCCGAGGATTCTTGCAGTTGCGGGGGAATATGAGGATTTGAATCATGAGTCTGAGGTAATTAGCAGGATTAGAATGTGGTGGAGCGCATTCGGCAAACATTGTCAGAATGGTAGCTTACCATTGTCTCTGAAGAGGAAAGTGTATAACAGCTGCATCTTACCGGTACTCACCTACGGGGCAGAAACTTGGAGGCTAACTAAGAGGGTTCAGCTTAAATTGAGGACGACGCAGGGAGCTATGGAACGGAAGATGGAGGTGCAACCTTAAGGGACAAGAAGAGAGCGGAGTGGGTTAGGGAACAAACGTGTGTTAGGGACATATTAATAGAAATTAAGAAGAAGAAATGAGCATGGGCGAGCCATGTAATGCGAAGACAAGACAGCCGTTGGTCATTTAGGGTAACAGAGTGGATTCCTAGAGAAGGCAAGCGTGGCAGGGGGCGGAAGATAGGTAGGCAGATGAGATCAGGAAGTCTGCGGGGATAAAATGGGCCCAATTAGCACAGGACAGGGATAATTGGAGGTCTATGGGAGAGGCCTTTGCCCTGCAGTAGACGTATATAGGCTGATAATGACGATGATGAGGATTTGATTGATTTCCGGGATTTCCTGTCCCAAGAGCACGACTTGACTATGAGGGAGGGCGTTGTGGAGGGCTCTGGGTATTTCGGCCACCTCTGGTTTAGCGTGCACTGGCTTCGCACAGAACCCGGGTCTCGAAATTTCGCCTCCATAGAAATGAAGCCGCCGCGGCCGGGATTCGATCCAGCGACCTTTGGATCAGCAGCTGAGTGCCACAGCCAACAGACCACCGTGGCGAGGTGGGGAACACGAGGAGACGTCCTTGATACTTTCATGGATATTGTAGGCGAACGCTACGCGAACGCAACGGCAACAGCGGAGCATACTGTGACGAGTAGAGACTTGCCGCGCGAGATGCTGTCAGCCATTCTCCAGCAGCCGCAGCCTGTAAATATTGTAATATACGCTTCGGTCTCTCCCGCGTACTTGCGACTTCCTGCGGTAATATGCTTACATAAGGTCGCGCAAACGAAATGCAACATCGAAAAGGACGAAAATTTGCATCTCGCGCAAAGTTTCGCTGCCGTATTCGACTGCGGAACCGCCAGATTTCCGCACGTCATGGATGAGTTCACACTGAGGTATGAACGCGAATGCCGTCGGCCGGCATCCGCCTTGCCTGCAGCTGGGAGTCAGCCAATGGTAGTTTTCTCACGCATTCCATAGTCCGTGTCCTCATTCGACGTGTTTCGTTGAAAGAAGAGCGGGAGCTTTCAAGATGTATTTTGAAAGCAAATTGCAAGTTCCGCGCTGCACGCAGTGCAATAACATTTGGCTCACACGTTCACGCAAGCCTTCATGATCGAGCGGCGGCGTTTTCCAGCTGTGCTCGAAAAGTGTTGCAGCGCCCTTTTAAATTCTTCATGACTATGCTTCAAGACTGTTGAAGTGAAATATTGAGGCCCCTGTACTGTGCGATGTTCAGTGCACGTTAAAAAACCGCAGGTGGCCGAAATTTCCGGATCCCTCCACAGTTCGGCGCCCCACGTAATCATATCCTGGTTTTGGATGTAAAATCCCCGAAAATCAAATCATACTTCCACTGTGTCCCACACGCTCCCTGCTAATTGCCGCCATTGCCGGAATCACGCTCAATACCATGCCACGCGCACGTGGCCCTCCATGGCCTCCCAGCCGCTTGCCCAAGTTCATCGTTGTCGGCTGCCAGCTGTGGCTTCGACACGACGTCGGTGCGCGCACCTTGTTGCCGTGCTCGCTAGAAGGCCGCCTTCCTTAGCGGCGGTGGCAGGCCTGACACGATCGTGGCCTGATTTGTCGCTTGAGCTTGGCCGCCAAAAATCCGACACTGCTTTCGGCGGCGCCTCGGAACAATGGCTCAGGTGGCCATGAAGGGTGTAGATTTGGGCCTGTTGGTAGGTCATATCGAATGAGGTCGCCGCTCTTTGGCTGCTGCGTTACATCGCTCTAAATGAGTATTCGGCGGTGTATTTTATGCAATAAAGTTACTTGAAAGGGAAAATTAGCATCCACCATCACCAAGAACTTGCTATACAAATTTTCGTTATAGCGAGGATCAACTGCGCCGATTACCTGAATGAGCAACCAGTAAAATCACTAAAAGCACGGGGGTGCAAGTGGGTAGTAGCAGGTTCAATAACGACGTCAACAGTGATTTGCCACTCTTCGCTGGTTGTCACTAAGGTTATTGCAGGCAAAATATCTGAGGAAACAGAGGCAAGTGCATCGTGCCTATGACTGCCGAGCCTCCGAGTAACCTTGAGAATATTATTATTATTATTATTATTATTATTATTATTATTATTATTATTATTATTATTGTTGTTGTTGTTGTTGTTGTTGTTGTTGTTGTTGTTGTTGTTGTTGTTGTTGTTGTTGACAGGGTCTTAAGTGTCAAAGTAACAACATGACTACAAGGCACGTCTCGTGTGGGAGGGCTCCGCAGTCATTTCGACGACCTGGAGTTTCGCAAGCCAACACACTAACCGATACACTATCACCGCGGGTGGACAGTTAATGGAAGTCAGCACGTGCGTATTCCCAGAGTACGACGAGCACAAAACAAGGCTAATTTCGGTGACAAAATCACCGGACGTATGTAACACTCGTTGTTACACAAATACCTAACAAAAATTACCGACCATATTCTTCTTCGTCGATATCAGGATGTATTATTAAAGCGACAATGAACACTCCAGCCGACGGGGGTGGGGGAGGGTCGCCCGCCCCTCAAACTAAATGGAGGCGCGTGTGTTCATACTCCCCCACCAGTGACCTTCGGTCCTCCATTCCATAATAAATGAGTTTCGTCCTCATATATCATACAAGAAAACAATACAGCGAAATATGAAATAAAACAAAAGCACGACGGCAGATGTTCAGTTGAGGGTGCACGAGGAAATATAATGATTTATGCCCTAAAACAAGGCGCGTTGGAATACCGTTGCACACACACAAACGGGGACGCAAACACTGCACAAGGTCAGGCACGCACAGACTTCCTTGTGTCCTCGGTTAAATTATTTGCTGTTCTAATATTATTCAAACGTGTCATACCAGCAAGTCCCCATTCCAAGGCTATAGTTAGCACTGAGAGCCGAACGACTGCTACACTGCAAAATATTCCGGAACAGCTGGCGCCTATAATGCAGCGACAAAAGTTTACACGCTATATATATATATATATATATATATATATATATATATATATATATGTGTGTGTGTGTGTGTGTGTGTGTGTGTTGGGGGGGCAGTGGGGGGGGGGGTTCGTCTGACGAACCTACTAATGAAATCCTTCATGACAGCTAAATGGCGAACGCCAAGTTTTGGATAACAAAAGGAAAAATAGGAAGATTGGCGGCGGCGAAGGACACCGCCACTAATTTAGGTCCCTGTAACGAGCCAATAACAGCCTACTCTGCAAAACGCAAGCCAGTCAGACGGTCTTAAGTGTCTCAAGTCAAGAGCGCGGTGTCAACCACGTCTCAAGCGTGAGGCAACACTAACAGCATGCTTGTTCTTGCGAACATGTCCCGCGTACAGCGGACTGGATCGTTCTATTCTAGCACACGGGCCTCAACATTTCGCCTCCATCGAAATGCAGCCGCCGCGGCCGAGATTCGATCCCGCGACCCTCGGATCAGCAGCCGAGTACCATAACCACTAGACCACCGTGATGGGGCGCACTAAGAAGATGCCAAATGAATAAAACAGAAATTAATGCAACCAACGCCGAAGCATCTTTGTGGACACTACGGAATGTTCTTATGCCATCACGCAACAAGGGACAACAAGGGACAAGCGAGTTTCCTTGTGGAACGCTGAAAATTTCAATAGTCCGCCAAAAGAATTAGGCAAATTGGCGATACCACCGTTCGTTTCCATGATGAAGACTCACCCGTGCGCGCCTGCCGACACTAGCGCCTTCACATCCCCTGGCGAGCTTTACGGGATTGATTGATTGATTGATTGATTGATTGATTGATTGTGATTTTTTGGTTAGGAAAGGACGCTTCATGCAGAGATAGCTCATCTATGCGCTTTACCGGACCCTCCTTGCCTTCGCTGAGGGGTCGAACGCTTGCTGGCCACAGGCGGCGCCACCGTCTGCACTCGCACCGAGCCGAGTGCAAAGCCCGAGTAAGCACGCACTCGGTGAAAACGAACACTCCAAATAACAGCGCGTACTCCCGTTGCTTATCTTGCAAAGCACTGGAGTTGTACACGATTGCTACGCAGCATGGCTTATCCTGCCAAAGGAAAGAGAAGAAATGCTTTTTTTTTTCTTGCCGTTATCGTAGCAGCGGGGGGTGTGACACTGCTCTAACCCCACCTTCTTGTCCAGCCGAAGAACACTGCCCCGATAACGCAAGGACAAGAAAAGCAGGCGCACTGCTTACAATAAGTGGACTTCGGGAATATCGACGGCACCCTACGTACGAATGTAGTCAACGAGTGGTCGTTATCGGCGTTCCTTGTGGGGCAAGAACAAGTAGCTGCATTCAAAAGGAAGGCAGCGGCCGTGAGATTGCATACGCACCGCGTATTCGAATATGAATTCCTCGTGCGTACGATGATAAGCTCCTGCAAGGTTTTCGCTTATAAAAGAAACGACCACCCAGGAAAGTAGCAGACGACGCGATTATGACACAAGTGCTGTCTGTACATCAGCAGCGGCATCAGCAGACTGCATATTTTGCGGTCAAGAAGTCGCGAAGAAGGTTCGATGAACTGCCTTTTCTTCGTCGACAACCGACAGACTAGAATCGGCGTTTTTTTTTCTTTCTTTCACCCCTTTTCGGCATGTTCTGGCTGATTCGGCATCGTCCCAAGACAGTCGCAGGTCGGGTGAACGCGCTGATGCGGAATTTTTCGGGTGCAGCAGCACTCTTGGTCAAGAGAACCCGTACGATCAGGTGTATCGTCTGAATACGTCGGTATAACAGAGGTCCGGATAGAAAACACTGCATTGGTTTTTGTTCTTTTTTTACTTCGGACCACTGAGATTACAGCAAAGTGACTCCCAAAGTCTTTTTATTTCGTAAGTCTTGTTTTTCCCTACAGCTGCCTGCCACGAATACATAGCTGAAAAGAAGAGGGAAACAAAATCCGCGAAATCGCGATCACCAATACCTTTCTTTCTTTCTTTCTTTCTTTCTTTCTTTCTTTCTTTCTTTCTTTCTTTCTTTCTTTCTTTCTTTCTTTCTTTCTTTCTTTCTTTCTTTCTTTCTTTCTTTCTTTCTTTCTTATGATAAAATGATCGGAACAACAGCTACAACACGATCTCATAAGATGACATATTCAATTTACACTCGATGAACAGATCGCTAAAGACGATGGAGAACGGGGAATCCCGCTGGAGTCACCCTTTCGACAAGTGGACTTGTCTTCGTCGGAACGGCAACTGCCTTGTCGAGCGTTTGTTCGTGTACGCAATTTACAAGACACACAGAATAGCGGCGGGACCGTCAAGTCAAGAAGCAAAGGGGGTGGGAACCCCGTCGCCCCACGCTCCCCTGACAATAAGGAGGCAATTTTTTGAGGAGAGGCTGGGGCCCTTCCTAGGCTTGTCAAGTATAAAAATGCGGCACCGATTCGGAAAGCGCTGCAATTGATCTTTATTGGCAGTAGTGCCTTGTGCGAATAAACTCTAATTCTCCAATTGATCTTATGACGAGGATCCCTTGGGCGGCAGCCATCTCGTCATAAGATGCCTTCTCACAAAAGAGTGTTCCACACTCGCTGCGATGGCAAGTGTGGAACACTCCCAGGATTGTATGTATATAAATACCCAATAAAGTGAACGAGGGGGGGCGGGGGGGGGACGACCGCCTTCGTAGCTCAGCGGTAGAGGATCGAACGCGTTATCCGGAGGTGGTGGGTTCGGTGCCCACCGGGGGCAGGTGTTTATTTTCGTCCAATTTAATTCCTTTCTATACTTACTCCACAATTACAACACAAGAACCTCTACAACTTCACCTAGGCTTCACTGTTTGTTCCTTTATTAAGTTGTTGACAAGAGAGCCCTTGACCCCTTCCCTTTCGTGATAAATACCTATAAAGGTGTTCAACAAAATGAGCAATGTAGGCAGAGAGAGAGAGAAATTTCAGTTGTTTTGCGGAATATTCCCGCATTAATTCTCTCTCTAAAAATATTTTTAAAGTCGAAGACGCTGAACACATGCCCCCCATCCGATGTTCCGAGGCCGAATTAACATTTCCGTGTTCATGTAGCTTTCATTTTTTTTATAAAGAGAACGGCAAGGTCGTCTTCTCCAACAGAGCACGAAGCAAACAGGGCGGGCTGGCGCATTTCTCATACAAACAATTTATCGCCACAGCTGTTTCACTAACGTGTACTAAAAAACAGACCCCCCGCCACGGTGGTCTAGTGGCTAAGGTACTCTGCTGCTGATCCGAGGGTCGCGGGATCGAATCCCGGCCGCGGCGGCTGCATTTCGATGGAGGCGAAATGTCGAGGCCCGTGTGCTGTGCGATGTCAGTGCACGTTAAAGAACCCCAGGTGGTCGAAATTTCCGGAGCCCTCCACTACGGCGTCTCTCATAATCAGAACTGGTTTTGGGACGTAAAACCCCACAAAACAACAACATAAAAAACAGACCTCGCACACATATGCTCCGCATCACCGTTCGCAGCAATCGAATGGCTCTCGGCGTTGAATGACGCCATTGATATCTCAAATGCGCTCGTGTAGAACCAATAAATCTAACTTGAGCGTGTGACGCCAGCGGGCCGAGACTGTAGGCTTTGTGGACTCACGCCAACTTCTGTGCAGCGTTCGAACATACGCACAATTGTTTCCATTTTTGTTTTTACATTGGGGATCTTTCAGAGCCGATGCACATGCATTGCAGGGGTATGGATGTACGTCACAAGCTCCTATAGAAATGCACGACCAGAGGCAGCGCTCACCACTATTTCATTTCGTTGAGGAGCTTCAACTCCTCACGACGTTGCGGTGCCACGATATAGCGTATTTGGCTTGAGAATTCGCGTGATAAACATTTTTGTTTTTTGTGACGACAATGTGAAATTAAGCTCGTCTTTCGCGCAGTTTTAGACGTGTTAAAACCAAATCAAATACAAACTACTGCCCACAAAAATTAACATCATTATTACGACACCTCTTAAGGGAATAGCCCAACATATTAGACCCATTGCAAAAACATATTCTCCCAACACAATTTAGAAATCGAGACGTAGCAAACTACAATGATTTGTGGATATCGAGACGTCAATCATGGTACGGAGTAACCGGCGCTTTGTCCACACATTTGGAGTCGTCGAATGTTAGAGCGTAAGCACAGAAATCGTCAATACGTCAGCGTCAAAATGGTATCGTAGTTGAACGCCTATTCAAAAGGATAGTAGTTGGCTGAAAATAATTCTCAGCCATGACCTTTGTTTTGTGATTATGATGTGCCTCATACCCACGACATGAGGCAGGCCGTAGTGGATGGGCCCGGAAGTTTCGCCCACTTGGGAGGCTTCTTTAATGCGCATTGAAAACGCACAGTACGTGGGTCTCTAGCATTTTCGCCTACATCGAAATGCTATCCCTTCTTCAGGGTCAGCAGTCGACCACCGTAGCCACTGCGCCACGACTCTTCAACGACTGTTTATTCGAATTTACACCTGACACGCGAAAGTGCAAAAAAAAAAACGAAAAAGAAGAGGAAATGTTGGAAGAGGCTTAAGCTTCGCCCTTAAGAGTGGAACGCAATATGGTCAGTAGTGAGTATTACCTTTTTGTTATGTATTGATATGTTGATATTGTTAGTCAAGCTTGTTTTTCATTGCTCATGCGTCTGTATGCTTTTGCTGCATTTTTTGTAGCTACCCCATTCATGTAGCCACAGGAGGTCCCCCTGTCAGTTTGTCTGAAACTTTGGGACCTCCTTCTGTAATATGCTAACCATGCATTTCAACCGAAGTATTTAATAAAGTTGACTCGGCTTCTCGTACGGTTTTCGTCAATATCAACGCCTTCTCTATAAAACCCTGGGCGTATTTGAGTTTCCCCGTAATATATTCATCTTTTCTCGTACATTCACATTACAGCCCGGACTATCATGCGAGTAGGTTTTAAAGGGACACTAAAACGATTTTGCTCCTGTCAGTAAATCCCTCCTTCGCAATACCAAAAACTTTCAAGTGAATCGGCGAGTCGCTACGTAGCACAACACCGCTGCTGTAATCGACCGGCTTCTGGCACCCCTTCGCTCCCGGCCACATACACACAAAAAGACAGAAAGAAAAAAGAAAAAATAAACAGAACAACCCGCGCGCGGCTGCGCCCCCGTTGTTTGCGGTGAGTAAACAGGTAAACAAGTTTCACGTGTTCGGGGCTATGCCTAGAGGAATTGCTAGCTACGCTTTTTAAACCACCGCGAATAAATCGGCGCGCGTTTGTGGGTCGAGGACATCTCTGGACATGAGTATTTATATTTATTTATTTATTTATTTATTTATTTATTTATTTATTTATTTATTTATTTATTCAAAATTCCTTAGAGGCCCATTGAAGGGCATTGAGTAAGGGGGGCATCTGCATTTACAAAACAGCAACATACACACAAGTTAAACAAATAACACAAAAGAAAGGAAAAAATAAAAGAGCAAGACAAATATGAACAGTAAAGTGCAACAACGTTATAAAATGCTATATAACGCGCAGCGACATCAGGTTATCACGGAAAGTTTCATGGTTAGTAATGGATACAATGTGATCAGGAAGACCGTTCCAATGTGCAATGGCTCTAGGTAATGGTGATGAGTTAAATGCCTGTGTGTGACCATGAGTGCGCATGAAACTACGTGCGTTGTGAATGCGTCGAGATGTGCGCAGGGGCGTAGGAAGCGGCGGCAAACAGTGCACTCTGTTACTATAAATGTACCGGTGAAATAAACATAACAGAGCAATGGCGCGGCGTTCTTCTAGTGAATGAAGTGCAAGATCTTGTTTTATTAGAGTAATGCTTGAATGATAGTCGTAGTTGCCATAGATGAATCTCGCTGCGCGGCCTAACAAGGATAAATGAATGTAAAATGCGAATTGGCGTGCCCAACCAATAACAATGCCCAACCAACAGTCGTCACTTCCTGTAACGAAATTCGCCGCTGTTTGTCGCCACGATTGAAGAAAAACTCTGCGCAAGGTGATTTCTTCGATGACATAGAGTTATAACGACTTCACTTATGGCGCTCCCAATCTCGGTACGGCATCCCCATG
Source organism: Hyalomma asiaticum (assembly GCA_013339685.2). Taxonomy (NCBI): domain Eukaryota; kingdom Metazoa; phylum Arthropoda; class Arachnida; order Ixodida; family Ixodidae; genus Hyalomma; species Hyalomma asiaticum. Next base: position 27,485,446 of record CM023487.1, read on the forward strand.
CCGCAGTTCTAGAATAAGCGACAAACACGACATGCTCAACTGGTGTCGCAGGGGCCCTCTAATGGCGCAAGGGCCGCTCGCGGCCAGAGAGCGCCAGGGCGAAAGGTTATATTGATACTTGGAGGCTATCGATGATGGATTGGTGCATTGTGCCTGTAGAGGGGCCCTAAAATCGTTCGCAATGGAGTTGCGTAAGATAGATATATTTAATAAAATAATGGAAGTGACATCATTACAGAGAGAACACGCTTGGCAAGCGAAAATAAAAACGCGGAAAAAAGGAAATGTACAGGTGGCCACGCCACCATGCGGTTCCCGCACCAACTCGCTGCGAGTTCATAGATTTCGAACGCGCCCGTTAGGGCCCAGACAATTATACCCGCTGGTACAATCGAACTGCATTCTGTTTGCACGTAGCCAGGGAGAGTTAACGTAGCACCTTTCGTGAAATTCCACGGAACCTCCAATGCGGACAAAACACTACAAAAAAAAAAAAAAAGACTTCTAAGTCCGTGAAGTTATGCTTGCGTCGGCGTGCAGAGGTTTCGGCGCGAAATTCAAGACTGCAACCTTGACCTTTACTTTCTCCTTTAATATTGAACACGTGATGATGAAATCAACAATATAATTCTCAGAGAAAAGTCAACCATTATGAAGCGATTAACTTTTAACTTTATGCTGACAATTTTTCTGACGGCTCTTACTTTGGGAAACTGAATTTTGCTCGCTAAAGCACCTGAGCCATATGGCGGAGGGCTTGCGTGATCGCCCTTACAAAAATGCCATATATGGCGATATCAGGAACTGGGCATATCCGGTTTTATACAGCACGTATCCGTATGTGGCCCTATCTGCCTAGATCGTGACAGAGGCATATATGGTATTGCAATTAAAGGCCTACACGAGGAATGTCATGTGCGACTCTGACATGCATTGGACAAATAGTCATACGGATGCTTGCCATATATACCAGATATGCATATATGGCCATATATGGCCGATATCAGGGATTGGGCATATCTGGCTATATTATGGCACGTGTCCGTACGTGGCCGTATTCGCCCAATTCATGCCAGAGTAACACATGACATTCTTCGTGTAGGTCTTTCATTGCCATACCATATACGCCTCTATTACGATTTGGGCAAATACGGCCACATACGGACACGGGCCATATATAGCCGGATATTCCCAATCCCTGGTATCGCCATATGTGGAATTTTTGTAAGGACGGGTGATCCAGGAAGACGGGGTACATTTCGAAATTATATCCGCCTTGGACGCCTAGCCGACACCAATGCCCGATCATTCTGCGAGACGAGATCCTTGGCGACATCGTCGCGTTAAAGGAGAAAAAGTATACACTTCCTGGCGTTCCCAAAGCTGCAGTGACTAAGTGTACGTGGTAATGGCCGTATTTTTCCCGTCAAGGGATCAACAGCGGCACGTCATCAGAAGCACTTATATCAATGACAGCCGGAGACAAGCGAGTGAGCCCATAAATGACACTACGAGCGGAAACAAGGGAAACGGCCTGTGATTTGCAGGTTCACACGTGGGTCCTCGTGAGGAATAGAACGCACGGGGATGCCTCACGGAAACGTCGAGTCGATCGTTCGGCCAATGACCGCGCACCATCCGTTGACCACGGGAAGGAAGCCAAGTATAGGGAGCTTTCCGAAAAACGATAGTTTTTCGTAAAGTTCTCTTTTCTGATCGATTTCGTCAGCTGCGCACGAAAACGCAGGACTTGGGGGAGACGTTACGTAACGTACTTTAAAATCGGATATATCAAGTTCAATCACCTTTTAAGTGCCTAGATATGCATATGTTTCCTACCTCCAATGAACGGCAAGAGAGTGGGACAGAGATCGAAACAATGTGAGATTTTTATTGCTTCTTTTTCTAAAAGAGCGAGATCCAGGAACCGAACTTCATTAAAGATTTTTACGTTATCGTGAGAATCATCTATAGTAGGAAAAAAACTTGAAAGAAAACACAGCAGTGGCAAGAAAGCCACACGGATCATTCTGGTTGATGCTAATCCGCCAGCCAATCCCAGAAGAAAACAAAATCGACGTCATGCAACCTTTTTCGAACTGAGAAGTACTTCTTCAAGGGCTAGCTGGTGAAACATTTTCCACAAAAAGGCGCAGATGTCCACACCACATAGGACAGTGAGGAATAAAGAAGGTGCGCACTTAGCAGCACATTCCAATGCCTGCAGATGTGAACCACGTTTTTCGGACGTAGAAATTATCGGATGGAGCAAGAACCCTCTTGCCAGAGAAATTTTAGAGGCATACCACATTAAGCAATATGCTGATAGTTGTATCAGTGAACCTTCAGTATCTTTGTATACCTCAGAACGTGCCTTGCTTGATAACGCCATTTCATTTGGAACAACTTCTTGTGTTTTCCTGGTTGTGATTTGCCCATGCCACACGTCTTTGCAGTACTATATATGCTGAAGCGTGAGGGCCAATGAAATGGCGCTCGTCCTGTCTTCTGTCTTGCTTTGTGGTGTGCAAATTAGCGCCTTTTTGTGGAAGACGTTTAGAACTGCCGTTATGCATGACTTCATGGGTCGTTTTATCGTCACTTCAACAAAGAATTAGGAGTTCCATGTTCCACTCTAACGAAGTGGTGAGAAACATAACATATTCACTTAGGTCTGTTAGAAAAGTATCCGACCTTTGGCCGAAGAAAAAAAAAGAGCTGGCATAACTGGAGCGTTGGAAACTTAATCACCCTCAAAGTAGTCTCCTTGGGATAAGCCACAAACTTCTCCCAGCAGTGCTGCCATTGTTGGAAGCATTCCCAGAAGGCCTCTTTCGGAATGGAGTTTAGCTCGGCTGTCATTGCAGCCATAATGTCCTCTCTTTTCTGAAATCGCGCTCCTTTCAATGGCCTGTTGATTTTGGGAAACAGCCAGAAGTCGCAGGGGGCCGTATCAGGAGAGTAAGGAGGCGTTTGAACTACAGGAGTCTGGTTTTTCGCCAAAAAAAAATTCTGAATTGAGTGCGAGGAATGTGCTGGAGCATTCTTGTGATGAATGCGCCAATTTTCTGTTGACCGCAACAAAACACCGACGAGAGCACTGCGCAATACCTCACTCAAACGCTGCGTCCCAGCGAGTGACGCTATTGGCAGGCAGGAAAAAAATTCGTACATGCGCACGACGGTTCAAGGTCGGCTGATGAAAGCGCGCTTGTTTCATATCCATCAGGTGTTCGAAAAAAAAAATAAGGTAGGATACTTTTCTAACAGACCTCATAATATTACTTCTGCAATTATAAATTTAATTTGGTCGCATGGAACGTCTGAAGCACGAACTCTTTATGAGGGCGTGCGTGGGGCTTCACTGTACACTTGAGCTGTATCCTGCTATAGGTTCATTTTATCTTAAAAACAGTTACATAATAAATTGCTTAAATTAGACATTGAAACGGTCACGAAATAAACCAGTTCGAATGAAATAAATGAGTGAAATTCCGGCCCTACTTAAATTGTAATGTGCCAGGACCGCTCTTGACCAATAAGCGTGCCCCGTGAACACCACGTGACCAAAAAAAAAAGCATTGCAGCTTCCAGCTTCGCGCCGGGGACTGTTGGCGACATTGTATATCCTACAATCGATGGTACACTGAGGTGGGGATATCCTTGCGGTTAATTCCGTCGCAAAGCATCGCGTAGTTGTAAGTCCACCGTCACTTAAAGCGATACTAATGTGAACCAGTGAATAAGTTTATACTGATAGACTTTTCTGTGAGAATTCTATTGTCGGTGATTTCGTTATCACGGGTTCAATATTAGAGGAGAAAATGAAGGTCAAAGTTTCATTTTTCTCTTGTTAAATTTCGCGCCGAAACCTGTACACGTCAACGCAAGCATGATATGACGGATTTAAAAGTGTTTTGTTTTCATAGTATTTTAGTCCGCACTGGCTCTATGGAATTTTATGAAACTTGCTGCGTTAACTTTCAGGTTACATAACAACACAATGCGATTCAGTTTTGCCAGCGTATGTTTATGCGGGCCCTAGCAGGCGCCTTCAAAATCTGCGACGTCGAAGCCAGTTGGTGGGCGAACCTCAAGGTGGCGTCGCCACATGTGTTTTCGTTTTGCGCGTTTTTTTCTCTCTAGCAAGCGCCTTCTCGTGGCAAGAAATGGTACTTTTCGTACTGCGAAAGAGTAGAAAAAGTCGTTCGACTATTTAGTGCTTCTTTAAGGCTTTTTGTGGAGCCGAGACACGAGCAAAGGAAAGGAATATAACCAGAACGAGCCAAATCCAACATTTGCCTTTCAATGCCGGCTGCAGGAGGCTGCGAATATTTCATCTACAACGCGAGTTTGAAGTATTGTGCACAAGCAACGCGCCGTTTTGTTTACACTTTCGTTACCTGTATCTTTTGGGCATCTAGGACTGTATGTTCTCCCTTTAGTTTTCAGTTTTCAATTTATTGCTTTGCATTTGTTTCCTTCCTAGTGTTTTCATGTTTGGTATGTTCATATACGTATACTTTGTGTAATAACCCCCCCACCCCACACACACACACACACACACACACACACACACACACACACACACACACACACACACACACACACACACACACACTTGATGCCCACCATAGGGCCTGTAAGGTACTTTGAAATAAAAACATAAAAACATATAAAGGTACTCACGAAAGAATTGTTGGAGCAGGCTCAACCGCCACCCCGTCCCCCCCCCCCCCCCGTCCCCCAATTTACAATAACAGCCCCCTGTGTTTTTCTTGGTTTTGTTTAAAAGTATATCTTGTCCTTTTAGAAGACAAAAACTCCCCATGCTACCTACACAATCGGGACACGACAAGTCATTTCAAACTGTACGACGATCTCCAAACAGAGCAGTCTGAAACAGTACGCCGCGATCTGAAACTGCAATAATTCCTGCGAGCGGCGGGCCTCATCTGCTCGACAGCTTTTACACCGGACGTCGGTGAAAAATGGAGGGAAATGGACGCTTCCAGCGTTTAAATAAAAGTATTAATAATAATAATTAATGAGGTTTCACGTGCCGGAGTTGTGATATCGTTATGACGCATGCCATAGTGGAAGGCTCCGGAAGATTTCACCACCTGGGGGTTCCTCAGCGCACACTGACAGCGCACAGTAAAATCACTTTCGCCTGCACCGAAAATTCCACCGGCGCAGCCGGGATAAGAACCTGTGTCCTTTGGAGTTCCCGGCTAAAACGTAGCTTTGAGTTCAAGGTGTAGTACTAAGGAAATACGAAGAGAAAGAAAAAACAGAAATTAGTAAATTGAGGTTACATCAATAACGGATTCCCGATAAAAACTGGAGAGTGCAGCCAGCAGTCTCAAACCAGAGTTGTCCATTACGAAAAATCTCGTTATTTCTGGCTATACAGACCATATCTGTAGAAATAAAATGTGCAACTTGAGTAATGGTCTAAATGGTGACAGCCTTGACAAAATATTGTCAACCCCGTCCGTCGCGGTCGTCTAATGGTTACTGCTATCGCGGCGTCGATCCCGGCCGCGGCGGGCGCATTTACGGTAGAGGTGGAAAATGCTACAGGCCCGTTACTGTTCAATGTCAGCGAACGAAGGACCCCAGGCGGTTACCGGAGGCCTCCGCCATAGCGCGCCCTCGTGGCCATATCGTTACGTAAATAGCACAAGGGAAGACTGTTTACACGTATATTTACAGTAAGGAGTACCGCATTAACCAAGATGGTAGACAGCCACGCACCAGACAGTCCCGTCTTCATTGTCTTCTCCTGTAGGTGATATGTGCCATCCCATAGGTGGTATGTGCCATCCCACGCTAGCTTCGTAGCAATATTGTGACTTGGGCGCGCATTATTTTCAGTAAATATACAACACTAACCATCCTCTCCGGCATATCCCGACCGATGCTGAACGTTCAGCACTGTATAGTATTTCCCGCGCCCAAAATCAGAACACTGAGGTATCAACCTCACGGTAGCGCAAAACATTATAAAAGCTTGCGTCCTACAGCACGACAGAGGAGAAAGGATGGACGAGAACGACAGAACATAAAACAACAGAAAAGATGAACCAGGAGTTGTGGGACGTACGCACCTTCCCAGGAAGTGCAGCAACCACAGCTGAAGGCTGACGACGGTGCTCTCGCACACGGCCACAATGCCCATACTGATTTCGGTTCGAACGTGTCTGGCGATGCGGCTGAAGAAACGAGTCCGGTGCAACTCACAGGAGGCGGTGCACAGGGAACGGCGAAAGGGTCGAGAAAGTCCTGGTACTGGTTCCTGGTACCGGTAACACCGCTATAATGCGAGCACGCGTGCCAAAGAGCCGTATCACAACACCCTCCCAACACCTTTTTTTTTTGTTGTTAAAAGAACACAAGGGGACGGACACCTCCGCTCGACGATTCCCCGGGTTTACGATTCACACTTCCAGCGCGCTCCCTCCTACGTTGACGATCCCGACCCCCCGGGGTTAGCGAGCCGAGGTAACCGCGGATGCAGCGGGAACTCCGTTCCTTATATGCGCGCCGGTGCACAAAGCCCACAGGTGCGCTCAAGCGCGAAGAGGTGTGGGAGAGGACAGGCGATAACGAAGCGCCCTCGTCGGATGCGATTGGAGAGAGGGAAGAGCAGGCCCAGAGGACGGGAAGTTGACGATGATGCTTGTGGGGTGCGAGACGAGAGTGGCGAAAGAGGTGGAAGAAGAGAGAGAGAGGGGGGGGAGGGGAAGGCTGACGAGTGTTCGAGCACTCGGCTTGTGGCGGCAAACGCGCTTCCGTCACAAAGACAGTGACGAGGAACAAACACTGAGTATCCCGGGGATGCTGTCGATCGCGTTTCATCTGGCGAAGTCGGAGGTTCAAGGACAACTTCATTGCGTCAAATGGAAGCGCGCCAACAGGTAGCATATATAAAGGGATTCCGCGAGTATAGGTTAGAAAAAGACGGTTCGGTCGAAGTAGATGTTTAGGCAGCTGGGATTTTAAAACGATTGAGCATTTCGGAGACAGTAGACGCGCGTGTGAACTACAGTGTCAAACATGCGTCACTAGAAGAACGCGATGAGTTAAAAAATGAGTACTTAAATATTGAGCAGGGAGCGTGTTCACCTAATCTTGAGCGTTACACATGTCTAGCAACAGTCATGAGACACGTGTTAAAATGTTTATGCAATGAAAATCAAAAGTTCGGAGAGTAATAGTGATTGCTGACGTTTTTCGCGCCAAAAGCACGATATGGATACGAGGATTTTCAAGCACCTGAGGTTCTCTAGCGTGCACGGGCCTCTGGTATATTTAGCCAGGCAGGACCACACCAGAGTCTTTAGCGTCAGCCACCGATCACCATAACGTCTGTACCACCATGGCGGAAAATGGGCACGATATATCTGCGCAGATTTTCGAGGTTGAGTTAAAAAAAAAAAGTGGTAAAGACACAATTTCTCCAAGAATGTTCGAACAAATTCATTCTGATTCCACAGACATGGTCACGATATATGTGCGCAAGTTGTCAGGGTTGCTTAAAGAAAAACAAAAGAAAAGCTAAGTGGTAAGGGCAGGGTGTCTCCAAGAATGTCCGAACAAATTCATCCTGACTCCGAAATGATTCCGAAACTGTTATTCTCAAATGTCAACTCAATACTCTCAGATATTTTGCAGAGGTTGTTGAACCAATAAATGAGCCCCCCCCCCCCCCGCCCCCACCTCCCCGAGGCCCACCTTACCTGTCCATGCAATAACCTCAAACGTTTGAAACCCGACAGAGATTGATAAGGATTCGTTTCCGCTAAAATAGGCGGCTGCGAACTCCGCTTCCGCAAACAAGACTACTTTGATGTGTTCACGGGAAGAGCACAATGGAAGTGGCGAATGCCAAATGACGCTATAGCGCACTAGCAATTTCAACAAGATGACGCTGAGCTGCGATTTCGATCACTGCCGCAAGCTTCTCACGGACGAAGAACGATCTCCTTATCTCCGACGAGATAACGAGGTGCCCGGTAATTGATAGAGTTTCACCAGCCAACGGGATAACGTCAGACAACCTCTCACCTCTCTTCTTGTGGTACCTATATCTACAAGGACTGGCCAACAGCGTGACGTCAGAGGGCGCTTGACCAGTGACGCGGCCCCGAAAGGACACACGCACCGGCATATGAAGCGGTGCGGACGGCAGTGCCTTGTGGCGGAACCAGGCAAAACTAGATTGAGGGTCCACAAGCTGTCTTCAGAAACTCGACTTCACTAGTGTAAAACCACGACCAGCAACACTATTGAAGACAGACAGATTGTTCACTATAGTGTTGACAGAAAGGTCGTTCACTATAGTGTTCACTAGTGCTGACAACTTCACTGGTGCTGAAAGACAGCTTGTTCGGTAAACCAGTCTCAAGACCACCTCTCTTACTATTATAGGAGGAGTTCCATATAGTAAGAGACCAGCTGGTCGTGTCTGCTTTCCTGACACGGTGGTCCATAGCTTGTTGGGCCAGGAAGTCTAGGCGGTCAAGCAGGGCTGCCTGCCGTCCTCTAATGTTGGGTTGGGGTTGAGGGTTATAAAAAGATTGAGCGGGCATGCAAAAATCTCATACAAGACACATGCCACATATCCAATAACCTCGTACGTGCACATACGAATCACGTGTGTTCTCGTATGGTTCCTACGAGGTTGTCGGATATGTGGTACATGTGTCATACGAGATTTTTCGATAGGCATACCACGTGGTAGGTGCCAGCCACCTTATGGCAGAACTGGCAGAGGCCAGAAGAAGAATTAAGAATCACCGTGTCTAAGCATTGCCGGGCGTATGCAGTAGTGTATTACTGAATAGTCCGCTTTATTCAACGCTTTGTAGATCGCAGAAAAGCGGCGATGGGAGTTCCAATAATGGCTGCCTATGTCTTTAAATGAGGGAAGACTTGTACTCTGCATCAGATGGGTCATGGCTGCACTGTAGTGTGGCCGACTGCATGAGGGTGGCTTGGCAACATCGTAGCAGGTTTAAGATACGGTCTGTGGCTCCTCATTATCAGCCTTGCAGTCATGACTCGCCATGGTACGCTTAGCTTCTAAGGTGTGGGCTTGCCAAGCATGAGGTCCCTGGCTCGATTCCCGGTTACAGTAGCCGCATTTCGATGGGGGCGAAGTGCAAAAAAGAAAAAAAGAACTACGTATATTTAGGTGCATGTTAACGAAGACCAAGTGGTCAAAGCAAATCCGGAGCGCTCCATTGCGGCATTCCATGTAATGATATCGCGGTTTTGGCACGCTAAATGACTTATTTAATATTGTGTACGCGGAAACCTCAGAGTAGCTGCTTTTCGGAAGTGAGTTTTCTTTTCCTTCTTTTTGCATGTGAACAGTCCTGTGGTTTCCAGAGCGGCATTTTAACAATGTACCTTGATCGAATACCAGCGTTTTTGTGTCCCTTTCAGTATCGGAATAACATATAGCATTTTCTTTGTGGCCGCATAATATTGAACGCAGTAGACGATTTAAAACTGCTTGATTATGTTAAGAGGCATACGATTTTTTTAATACTACTCACATCGTAGTGCGCCTAGAGGTGTAGGTGAGGAAACGGTCCGTGTTCTACAGAAGGACTCACATACAAGACAAGCACGAATGATATGCACGTGCAACATTATGTCTTAGCGGTTGTATTATAGCGCTGCTGAAGGGGAGTACGCGGGTTCGATCGCCTACTGATGGAGGTCATTTTTCAATAACTGGGATTAAGGTGCACGCAAAATAACCCCCGCGCGACCGCTGTGTCCCCCCATACGGCGTGCCTCAGATGAGGCTCGTAGCGCTTATGGCAGGACGTGGGAAACTAGGAGGCGGGAAAATCGGGTGGTCCATGAATGCGCAGAATCTATCACCATCATGAAAACAAAGCGCGCTCGCATTTCGTATTTGCGCGCGCATTTCTTCTTTTGCGCTCGCAAGTGTATATTGGCGATTACGTGAAGCCGGTCGTGCGGCACTTCAACTAAATTTTGCAATAATTCCAAGTCAAACCCGTGCGTGCAGCCTCATTAGGAAACCCGGTGACAGACACTGTGTTCGCACACTTCACTTTCGCCGATCGACTAGCCATCTTCACGAAGCGAAAAGACCCAGCAATTTTTTATTGTAGGCATTTATTTCTTTATATCCGCATTAGGTGACGGGACGTGTCCGCGGGCGATGCCCAATTCCTGATCAGTATAAGCGCCAGGGAAAGCGATAAAATCGCGCAGATGAAAGCCTGGAAAGTCAAGGAAACAGAACGTAGGGATGAAACATCACGAAACATAAATGAAGGCACGAAAGTAAGGAATAAGTGACCGAATGAAAATGTCCGATGAAGAAAAATGAAACGTTGTCTTCACTCGCTATCAATGGAGTGGCTGAATTGCTTGCCTTCTTTCTTTTTTTTTTTTTTGTTCACCGAGACCACGAACTATGCGTGGTCGCGATTTTGTCTGTGGTTGCATGCCCCTGTTATAAGTGCTGCTCTGGATAGTGCCAACTTGGCCCTATTCGCCATTCTATTGGGTCGGTTATAAATGCTGCTCTGCAAGCTGGATAGTGCCATACTTGGGCCTATTCGCCATTCCATTGGGTCGGCAATCGGACACGTGACATCGTGCTCAGCTAGGCCGGTCTTCGAGAAAAAAAGCCCCCATAAGTGAATCGTTCTTTCAGAACGCGCTGATGTAAAGAACTCGAGAGCGTACCAACTTGCCCACCTATCAGTGCTACTGACATGTATCCTTCGCTAGAGGACGCCACAGCCACAACTACCAGGACGTAAACGTTATCGGGCGTTTTGTGCTATCCCATTATAAACTGAACATCGCGTTTAGAGAAGAATGTTCGTGTTATGGTACAACGCTATTCCCTTAGCCCCAGCTAAGACACTAACGCTAAACTACCGATGTCTGGTATTCTGTATCTTGTGATATGGCATATGTCCCCGGCTTGTGCGATATCTTCGAAGTAACCATCAAGAGGTCATTCAAGAGAATCTCCGGCGATTTTTCGGTGTCCACAGATTTCAGTCAAATTTTAATCGTATGTTCTCCTTCGTTCTGTAATTACTAATGCCAAGGAAGGTGGTTGCAAGCTGATTTCCACGCGAGCCGCCCTGTGTTTGTGACGGCATCACCTTCAACGCTGCCTACCCGAGCAGGTGGGCTGTCACAAGCGAAACGATGATACTTCGGCGCTCAAATCTTCGCTGTCAAGTCCAGAAGAGCTGGCATACAGCTCAATATATCGTCAGCTCACATCAGCGCTTCCATCCTTTTGGCGACAGCTCCACATTAATGAGGGCGGGGAGACTGTGACGTCATCGCATACGCTGCGCGAAGCATCTATACCGTTTTGGTTTCGATTTCCACACATCGTTCATTCGGTTCGTTAAAATTATTGGTGAGCTTCTGATCAACGTGAACCACTCAGCCTGCTGCAGGTCAATCAGTGCAATTTGAAGAGAGCGATATCACAATATGGTGAAAAAACCACCTCAGGCACAACTGATGCTGTCTTGAAGACTTGAGAAAATAGTCTCGCTTAAACGGAATTAAGAACAGCCTTGTACAGAGCAAGAGCACCCCAGATATATAAAAAAAAAGAGTATTCCACTATCTGTGTTTTTGTATCTGTATTCCAGTGTTTGTATTTCAGGATACCCTTCTTGGTGTTTTTGCAAAAGTGTCTCCGAAATATGCCGTTACGTCAAAGACAAATGCATCGCAGTATCTGTATTTTAGGCTCAGGGGACATTATTTAGATATCTGTATTTCAGAATACTTTTCCGTGTGTCTGTGCCCAGCCCTGAGACTGTCTCCTCAAACAACTGCACACCGGACTTCCTGCATGGCTTAGGCTACACAGATGAAACGCACACAGGGCTCGTCTATTCAAACGCAATAATTGCGCCCATCGTAGTTCGTCGTTCCACAGGTGCGAGTTGTCGAAACACCAAGCACATGCACTGTCGTGCGGTGTACGAGAAAATTGTGGGGCTGTTGCGAAGAGCTGCGCATGTACCCGGTTCAACAGAGAACACTGGGGTGGCTCACGGGCTTGGCTAAATTCAGGAAACGTGACGCGGGCAGATCACTGCGTTTGAATGCTCAGTCGCAACTCATAATTGACGCTCTCAGTAATGCGAATAAAAAAAAATGTTGTTGACAGAGGTGGCGCTTGCTTGCCACTTACGCCGCTTACTCGGATTGCGCAGGCGTGGAACGGCGTGGAACTAGTTATAATAGATATTTTTTGTACGCTAACAATCGCGAATACAAATGAAGACCTACTAGTCCTACTTGTTATCCTTAGTGCGACCTCGGAAGCCACGGAATACGTAACGGTTATCTCGCGGCCACAGATTGCAAGCGGGCATTATGGCGACGGTTGACCAGGGGCGGTGGACCGAAAAAGGGGGTGTGTCCTCCAAAAGGCCACTTTCATCACACAGATTCATCGCGGAGCCTTGTGCAGTATGAAGGTACGAACACAGTGATGGATCATGTTATATACGATAAGATATCGCCCTTTGCGTAAGGTTAGTTCAAGCGAACAAGAGCGATAGGGCGGATTACAGCTAAAACGACCGAGCCGAACACGCGTCCTACGAGTGGACACTGATAACGGAGAGCACTCTTACACAAAACGGGAACCTCCCAAAAGCGGAGCGAGTAAACCCCGATGACGTCATCTTGGCCCCTTCGCGAATATCGCCATCTGTGACTAAGAGAAGTTACGAGCGCGGAGAAATCGAGAGACCACGATAACTCGACATTCATATCACAGACTTTTTTTTTTTTTGCGCGTTTTGACGTTTGTCCGAAAGAAAAAATGCAGCGTGTATCTTCGCTCTGAGATATCACTGTAAATAGAATTGTGAAGACAGTCGTACAACGGCTTCACACATTCCTCTGAATTCACTTCAGAGAACTGGTCTAGTGGCTATGGTACTGCGCTGCTGATCCGAGGGTCGCGGGGTCAGCAGCGGGACACCGGCCGCGGCAGCTGCATTTCGGTGGAGGCGAAATGCTGAGGCTCGTGCATGTGCTGTGCGATGTAAGTGCCCGCTAAAGAACTGCAGGTGGTCGAAATTTCCGGAGCCCTCCATTACGGTGTCTCTAATGGTCATGACGTAGTTTTTGGACGTAAAAGTCAATCAAATCAACGACGAAACCTCGCAATACACAGATAACAGAGACCTCGTGTCGTTGCTTCTTGTTTCTGCCTTATCGATCGTCCTGCTTCATTGCATGCAGACACTATGCGGTTATCAGTTGTTCCAGTTGTATCATTCAAGACAGGCTGCAGCGCAAGCCTGTCACCCCATATCCTCGCCACTCTTGGGTGCAGCGCATATCGCGTCATTGTTCTCAACCACAAGCCGCACGTCTCGAGTTGACGTAGAGAAAGCGGGTGGGCTTGATTCAGCAAGTCTACCACTTTGTTACGCTTCACACATATTGTTCTTGCCGTGGTGCTCAGAGTCCTTGTGTTTTCCATTTCCTGGACACAGTGAGTGCGATAAATCATACGGCTCCGTTGCGTTTCTATACGGCAGATAACGTTGCGGAAGTTCCATATAAAGTGCGAGCTCATTATTCCGGCAGGTTTAACTACGTGTGCTGTCACACAAGGACTCCTTGCTACGTTCTGAATTTTTTTGATGTACCCGCGCGCATAGCCCATCCCCTTTAATCACCTGAAAGGTCTCGCCAAATCTGCCGCACACTTTTTTCTATTGGATCGGGTTTCACCGAAATGGCCTCAATGGGACGGGGTTGAGAAGTGGGTGAACCTTGACTACACCACCCCCTCCAAAGGGGAATCCTGCTTAAGCCTATGCTCACACTCGTTTTGCAAGTTGTAGACACCACGAGCTTACGAGATGCTCTACGTTAAAAGACGTCACTTTCCGGTGTCGCAACAACCTTCTGAATTGTTGAGTAGATGCCATTCGCCCGCGTACTTTGTTAGGACACACTGAACCAAGTCCTGCGACTGGAGTCTAAAGTACGAAGAGTTTACTCTTCAGCTCTCTTTGTACTCTCTTCTTTCCCCTCCTGTCGCTTGCGCTGTTAAGACTTGGTTATACACCAACACGCCCAGCCGGTACACCATTCGTAAACACAGAAGCTGGAGTTATCCCATTAAAGAACTACAAGCGTCATCAGAATACGTACAGACCTTGTGACGCAGCAGCATCGGAGTAGACGAACGCGGGGTCATGAATAGTGAAGAACAATGGAATCGCGGGGAACCTAAACTCTCGTGCGATAAAGACAATCGCGAGAGGCAACCGAAACCAATGGCGCATTTTTTTTTTCTTTTGATATTTCGTAAGCCAGCGCGGACTGCAACGTATAATTTTGTTTCCTTGCGCAGACTCGCAGCAAATTAAGGAGCGTGACGAGGAGGTACAGGCGACATCCTTGTCTTCTGAATGCTTTGAGTCCACATGAACCTTTTCACACACGTGACTGCGGCTCCTCGTGAAATGATTGTGTCGTACTGTGTAGTGACGCATACACATAGTTTTGTTTGCAGCTTCGGAGACGATAGGCTTTAGTTGTGGTACCTGCTGTTGCGCTAGGTTCTGGGATGTAGCTAAGAGCAGGTGCTGCTCATTGGGTATCACAAGCAACACACCTAAACAGGCGCACACGTCATTCCTTCAGAACCGCAGGCAGAGGACGGAAACCGCGCTACAACGAACAACGAGTTGCATCATACGGGCCGCATGCACGAACACCTGGTTGAACCAAATGAACTGTGGAAATCGCTTTTGCGCACTCCAAAGGAAATTCTGGCTAAACCAAACGGACTGCGGATCAAAAGAACATGTTGTTGAGCCAGTTGGTTCATTTCTTGAAGGAATAGTTATGGCGCTGAATCGACGGGACAAAGAGAAGACGTTGCCAGTGTGTGTTTTGTCTTTTCTGTGTCCCGTCGATTTAGCACCACAACTATCTCTTCAAGAACTGCGGGAGTCGATTTTGCGCACTCCAAAGGAAATTACGTTCTCTCCTTTTTTTATGTTTCGTTAACACTATGAGGAAAGTGCAATGAATATTATGCCAGACAACGTGCATGCTGCTATATAGCTATGTGCATGAATTTCTATGTATATGTATATGTATATGTATATGTATATGTATATGTATATACGCGTACCTGATGGTGCCTCTCTACCAAAGTGAAGGGGTTGTAGATACGTAAAGCTGTCCAAGACCAGCTTTTATTCCACAATCCTTGTACATGCATGCCGAATGCGCATAGAAGTCGCAGCCTCTGCCTTTAGCTCTCACTCCTCTTTCTGTACAAGAAAGAAAGAAATAAAGTTTGAACTTCAAACTCCAATCACTCCTCCCCCCCGCCCAGCTGTATATGTATGTGTACAGGACGGCTAATGAGGCAATTTCGAAACGTTTTTCAATGACAAAACGTGCGTTCTCTTCAACCTTCATAAAGAAACATTGACAATATAACGCAAAGGGTTATTTTTTTCCATTACAAATGAATATTTGTCCGGTATGTACTCCTTTTATAGCAGCAGTAAGAAGCCCTGTATTACAAAATCGCTGTCACGCCAAAACGAAGCCTCATTTAGCGGCGGGAGCGAGTGGAGCGACTTCGGTCGCTGAAATCGCAGTATGTGAACAGTCCTTACGCGTGTAGTGTACACAGACACTGCGCGCGATTACCCTCCGATAAAATAAGAGCAAAAAAGGTAAGCAAACTCTGCGCGCGATAAACTGAATTCCGTCCTTTAGTCTGAACGGCCATGCCGAGTGCAGACGAACTCGAAATACGGGCTGTGTCAGACGCGCAAGCAGAGAGAGAGACCTGGTCGATCGTCGCGCCGCTGATTACGCGAAAACGCGCGCGCGGTTCACATATGCACGCGATTACGCTCTAAAGTGGCGCAGTCATTGCCACGTGTAGTCTTGGTGCATAGTGGCGTCACTCTGTGTAGCCTTGGTGCCAACATAAACATGCAAGATTAGTTTATTGTGCAAGGTCTATTTGATGAGGTGGCTGCCTGCCTTTATACGAATAACGGAAAGGGGGACTGAACGCATCAGTAGCTCAAGGGGAGCCTTGGCACCCCTTGAGCTATTGATTGTACCTTGTGGCTATTGATTCGTACCTGCGACCAGTTTTATGTGGCTAAGTTTTTGTGGCAAATTCGAGGAAAGAGAAAAAGTTAAATAAATAAAAGGTTTAGAATAGAAGACCTAAGTTATTAGAGTCCCCAAAAGCTTCGGTAGCGCTGGACGTGCGGCGCTTGATTTTAATATAATGCGATTAAGCGACTCAAATGTTAAAAGTGGCTGAAAATTGCCCTAAATGAGCCACAGGATATTCTAATCACCCTATACAGACGCAAAGCATTTAGTTCAGTTGCTGCCATTGATTTTCTGTAGTTATTTTCTTAATCGTTCAAGGCTACGTCACACTGGCAAATCGGGATGAACACCCACTGATTTCGTCCGACTTTACGAAGTGTAGCGGCTCTAAATATTCTTAACACAAAAGTAGTTTATTCCGGGGTCCGCCAAGAAATCAGTGACGTGCTTCCGTAACTGAAGCGGATGTCTGAAAAAAACGAACGCACATTTACAATGAAAAAGCACCACCCGCACGGACTCGAATCCTCATTTGCACGGGATGCGACGATAGAAGCTGGAAGCTCTATCCATATACCGATGCAAGCTTGGTCATGTGGGAGGAACAGACGGTCCTTATCTCTTCACTACAGAGCTTTACAAGTTGCATCTAAGGGCATCCGCTTATGGTAAAACTGTTTATCAAGCAAAATAACTGTTAAATTAACGGATAATTTTACGGCAGATCGTCAAGGAGGGCAGGGGAATGTGAGACGTGTGCCTTGCTTCGTTATTTTTTTCTTTTCGGGCTCTCCCTATCATTCACATTCTCACCAATTGTCCAAGTTTTCACGTTTATTATAACTGGGAATATGTGGTATTTACGATCTCTCAGCGTGCGGCTGCCACGAGCTCAGACGCAAATATTTGGGGTGCAATAATACGGCAATATTTGTGCTCTTCACAGATAACGGAAACGTTATGTCTCAGAATTGACAGTGCAGGCTGGTCTTCTCAAGTAGGGACGTTCTTTTCTTTTTGTTCTTTTCTCAAGATTTTCGTCTCAAGTTATCGGGCAAGAACAGCCCAAGTACTATGTGGAAGTCGTCGCCCGTGAATCGCATTTTCTCTATTGTCCAACCTTGCGACACAGTTTCTCAGACATTAACGCCGAGACGTCCTCTGAACACAATGCGCCGACACCCATAGACAAGATGTTCACCTCTCGCGCGGCAATGTCATGCGCTATCGCAACATCAATCCAAGACTTGCAGCACTCACGCGTACGTCTAATGTTCGTTGCGATTTGTGCCTCTTTCCATCGCACGCAGTCGCAATTCAAAACGCGCGCGTCGTGGAACGATAACGCGGAGGAGGTGGTGCATCAAGCTTCGTGAAGTAGCTCTCGACATAATTGTTTCCCCGACATATCTGCGTGGCCGATAAACATTAACATACACGAAACGGTTCTAGGCCTACGTAAGTGTGTGTACTTAGGGACAAGATTCCCGTGATGAAGCGCACAGACTAACGATGACATCGAAACAGGTGGTAGTCGCTCGAAAGTGAACTATATTATAAGGTGTTTACGCGGCAGAACAAAGGTGCGATACAAAGGTGTGGTATCGGGAGAGAACCCTGGGATAAAATTCAGACCCCCTGCGGCCTTTCAACGTGCACATGTCTATATAACCGGGTGTTCTTTTATTCTTTTATTTCTTTTTTGCATTTTCTTTTTAACTATACCCATTAAACGTGGTCGGTGTGGTCAGTAATAGAATCATCGTCCTCAAGTTTACCTCATCGCAAAGCCTAAACAGCTGAGCTACGACTGCGGGACTAGAGCACAGTTCTCCAAAGTACAGTGCTCACGGTGGTCCACTCCTGACTACAAGGATGCGGGTTCGCTCCCCGCCATTGCGACCGCATCCTTGATGGAAGTGAAATATTCCAGACAGCTGTGGACTGTGCGATGCCATTGCATGTTAAGGAAGTCCAGGTGGTTAAAATTATCGGAGCACTATGTGGTATGCCGCAGAATCATGTCGCGGTTTCGGTACAGACCGCGTAAGCGACCTGCACCACACGTACTGTACGCCGTTCACAAACATAATTTCGTGTCATAGGCCATTGTCTGCAATCTTCGTTCTTCGCTTATGGCACGCACCCTCGGCTCCTGGGGTGAGTGACCGACCAACACAATGAATACTAGCCACTAATAATGACTTCCCAGTGTGCGCGCTTCATCACCTTCCTCATCAGGCTGTCTACGCCCACTGCAGGGCAGAGGTCTCTCCCACACATCTCCAATTATCCTGGTCCTGTGCTCACTGCGACCACGGTATCCCCGCAAACTTCCTGATCTCATCTGCCCACCCAACTTTCTGCCACCCCCTGCGACGCTTGCCTTCTCTAGGTATCCACTCCCTTACCCTTAATGACCATACGTTTGTGTTGCCTTCGCATTACAAGCCCCGAGCACGACAAGTGCAGGCTTACGGTAAGCTAAGTATGGAGCTATTTAAGCCTGGGAGAACCGCGTAAGTTACTCGGCGCGTACGGTAACAAAATGGGAGGATGAAAGGGTCTGACAAAGGTCTTGTAGGTCAAAATAGTTACGTGCAGAACACGACGATTCCATGTTAGCGTACTTGCCATACGGTAAACCGGTGCTGCCAAATCTTATGTGCGGTCGACCGTACCGAGGAGGTGGCCGTTACGTATGGGGGCCTTAAGGGATCCTGCTGCGACGAACGCCTCCTCTGTAGGAACATAATAAACATTTATTCATTAATACATCCATTCAATGAAGCACACTTAACCCACACGGTCGCCAGTCCTGTCGCTCTTAATGGGCGACCGAATCACCCGACGCGCATCGACCATCACGCCACTGCGGCATTTCCTAAACACAAGGTAATCCTTCTAGAAGCGACGTGGTATAATGACACCTGAAGGAACAACAACGTCAACAACCCGCCAACAGCCGTCACAGCTTGTACCCCAGATCAATGTGACGTCCTTTGTCCGTGCTGTTGATGGATCGAGTAAGGCGATGACTGCCCGAGCATAACTACAGCAATGAACCATTGTCTTCCGGGAAGGCGTGGCTCTGGCATTCTCAGCCCCTGTAGTGCTGGCTTTCACACGTAGAAAAGATCAGCAATCGATGGACGTGTGTGGTCGATATAAGACGGCTGTCGACGGTCCGCTATGTGGTACTTGTACATAAAGCGGATGAGGCGCCCCCGCCTACTCGTCGTACCTAACTTAAAGGGCAACTCCGGCGATTTTTCAGTGCCCACGGATGTTAAGGAAGTTTTCAATATACGTTCTCATCGTCACTGTAATAATATGTGCCAAGCCAGGCAGTTTCAAGTCATTTAGTTTTCCTGCAAACGAGTTTTAAAACTCTTTAGCGGATTCCCATGCGGACGACCTTTTGTTTTTGATGTCATTACCTCCAAGTTAAAACGCTGCCTACTCGAAAAGACTAAACTGAAAAGGCAATACCCGGAAGCCAGAAAAGGCAATACGGTGATATTTCAGCGCTCCAGTAGTCGCTGTCAAGTTCAGAAAAGCTGGCATAACCCAATATGCCGTCGGACGACATCGCCACTGTCATTTTTTGGCACCCGCTCCGTGTTTCTGATGACGGGGACACTTGTGACGTCATAGCATACGCTACACGAAGCATCTGCCTGTTGCGGTTCGGTTTGAACACATTGTTCATTTGGTTATTTAAAATTATTGGTGAGTTTCTTAGCAAACTGAGTCAACCTGCCTTCTAGAAAACCATCAGTGCCATTGGAAAACAGCGACATCAGGATATCGGGAAAACACCGCCGGGGTGACCTTTGAAGGGTCACGTTCGGAAAGTATAGAATGTTCCTGCGAACGCAATACGTCGACGAGCGAGAAGAATTGAATCTCAGCGGCTTCACTGCTGTGTGTCCCAATCATAATGAGGCCGCACGGGGGAATGAAAGGAGAGACGTTACGTCATGGTTACCGAAGGCGGGTGAGAGGACTCGCCCATCGCCAGTTGATGACGGTGTGAGCGTGCGCTGCTATAGCGTCATGAAGAGCAAGGCGAGCAGATGACTTCGCTTGCGCATGCGCAAGCTGCACGCGCGGTGTTTGCACAGACGAGCCACATGAGATATGGCGGCGGACGAGGCGAATCCCAGCAGCCCTGTCGAAAGCACGTGACTTCCGGTACAGTTTCTTGCGTTGCAGCTGGGACAGCGAGGGCCTCTCCCAAGCTTTGATCCCTCCATGAGGGACGACGTCACGTCTTCGCACATCAAGTGCGAGTTTGTCACCACTGAAAGATAACCCGTGTGCCATTTCGTGGACCAATCCGTTGGGTGGTTGTCTGCGGTATAGCACAAATCCTGTACAATGCAGCCTACCGCATGCCTGCCTAGTCACCTGCCCTATGGTTTCCATGGGCCAAGAACAGAAGCGATGCCCCTCATTACAGGGACCCTATCGCATCACGGAAACAGAATGTAGCACCGCGATCCTAGGTTCAGAACTGTCCCGGGCTGTCCAAAGAGCTCACAATGCGGCGGTTCGGCTTGGCCTATCCGTCTCCACACGGCGCGGCCCGCAGCTCTGCTCTAGGGCAAGGATTCTCAGGATCTTGATAAATAAATTTCTTTGCCTGCCTGCCTACAAAACGAATAACTAAAGCCTTAAAGAGGACATATCTGCCGTTGCGGAATAACTAATTCTATAGCTCGGCTTCAAGGGACGCAGTCACTCCTTGTGCTCCTCGGTGCTCATGATGATGCTCCTCGTGCTCATTGTGCTCCTCGTGACGTCATTTGTTGAGAGAAGAGCAGACGCATTCCAGCCGTATTTGAATACAAACTGCCAATTCCATGGTGCGTTGCAGCGCACTAACCTTTGGCTCACGTGTTTATAGGAGCTTCCACGACTGCTGGGTACCGTTTTCAGATCACGCTAAAAAGGGTTGCGTGGGGCCCCCATAAGGGGTCCCAGCAACACCTCTTGAACAAGGTCCGAAAAAGATACCTGTCAGTTGCAGATGCTCCTGTAAAGTTTATTTTATTGTTTTCTGGGGTTTTACGTCCCACAACACCGCTATGATTATGAGAGACGGCGGCGTGGAGGGCTCCGGAAATTTCGACCACCATGGCCTGCACTAACATTGCACAGTACACGGGCCTCAACATCCTGTCAAGTCTAGAACCAAGTATATTATTGCACAGCACTCACCAGCGCATTAGCAGTTTGGTTTAAAACAGCTCTAAACCGTCTACTATTCTCTCAACACGCGACATCACAAGGAGTGCCGTCTATACGTTGCTTGAAGTGGAACTAGCAATTATTGATTTCATGATTGCGGAAACGCCCTTAGTAATGCTTTATTTATTCGTTCTGCGTTCAATAAATAGTGAAGATGTGTTTATACATACTAAAACAACATCAAAAAAAGAAGTCTAACGACGCAGCCAGTGCCCCTAGTGATGTCGTTTGTCGAACGAAGAGTACACGACCTCCTGCTGTATCTTAAATCAAGTTTAAAATTCCTTGTTTGTGCAGCGCAACAATATCACACGTTCACAATAAATAGCCTCCGTGACTGAATGACACAGTTTTCTGAGGATAGGTTTTATCTTTAATGTCCCTTTAAGAACAGCGGTGCAACTTGAGCAGAGAGAGGCAACACCATCCTTTACACCTGTTGCCTTTACACATGTCCTCTGGAAATGACCTTGCATGTGTTGGTCCCCTAAATTTACGACGCTGTTCCTACACCAAGTTCCACATTAGCGCGGTCAGTTACGGCTGCCAGTCACACTCGCGACAAGGAGCGATGAGGTAGGCCTTGGCCTCCTTCAAGTTCAGCCACGTGACATAAAGCGACTACTCGAGAGGTCGGTTTATATGCACCTCGCGCTGCATTACTCACAACGAGGGGCATATACGCAAGACGAAGAATGGAAGCCCAAGAGACTAAAAGCGATAAAGCAATCGAAACCGTTATCCCATGACGAACGAAATCCGACGACTGCGTTATCGCTTCTTTAGTGAAGCAAGTTCGATCACGCATGCACGCCTGAGAGGTTTGGCGCGAGATCGACCTGCTGGATTGTGACACTCGTCCTATCAGCTGTAGCTATCAGACAACGCTGCTGTATTATAGATAATGTATGCCGGACCCGAATAATGTCTGCAAATCGGAGTGCAAAGTTCACACACAACCGACCATCCACCGCTAATGTATACAGGGTTGTCCACTCTTACTAAGAACACGGCGCAGCGGGGAAGGGGAACTTACGCCAGGAAGAAAAGCCGGTGGAAATCCCGGAAGTTGCCGATGGTCTGTTCTATAGCAGTTTTTTCGAATCTTCGTTACCGCCCAGCACGCATTCCACGATGGTTTAGCGCAGCCTAGGAACAAACCTGTGGGCCACGTGATCTGTTACGTAAGCTTCCAGATCATGCGCGTGTGGAAAACCTGTCGGTGCGCACTGTCGCTCGTTTGTTCTCCGCGTCTGCTTTGTTTCGCCACACTTCTGTTGTCTTCCGTTACTGAACTCTGCCTGCGTGTAAGCTTGCGCAATCAGTTTCATTCTGCACATGTGTGCAGATGTTTTCCTTTTGCTTCACCCTGCATGCACGACCATTTTCTAAACAACCTATTCTGTCGCAATTCGTCGGTATCGCACTGCGTATAGATGCACCTTAGAGGCAGTTAGTACCGCGCACGGTAAAACTTGGGGATTGTACAGCGCACTAACTGCCTCTCAGGTGCGCCTATTGCGTAAGAGATATGAATCATCAGCTTGGTAAAATAATAGTTCGAAGAATCGACCAGAAAGCGGGAAACGTGTATGCAATCGGGAATAAGGTTGGACGGAAAGGGCAACCAAATACAGTAGAACCTCGTTATAATGAATCCGGATATAAAGAACTATCGGATATAACAAAGCAATCGCAATTCCCCTTGAAATTCCCATGGATGAAATTAATATTGGTTATAACGAAGTAATTACCGCTCCCCCTTCAACTTCGTTATAACGAGGTTTTACTGTAGTAGCGGCACTCGAATTAGAAAATTTTGAATATCCCATCATTCACCACCAAACCTAAACTGACATTTTGTTTTCTGTTTGCACGTTAGAAGGTCTGAAGCCTTTATGCAGAGGTACTGTGTAAGGCAACCTAATGAGAGTAAGGAATTTTAGCGTGCTCGGTAAAACGCTATATGCAAAGCCCTTTACGCATAGCATGCGCGAACATGACCGATCTCCCAAAGCGTTGCACAAGATTGCATAAAACTAACTGCGAAAGCAGTTATATTTCGTCAACATGTGAAGAGTAACTGCGCATTGAGGTGAAGTGCACAAACTGCAGCAGTCATTCTTGTAGTCAAAGTATGGAAGTTTTCTAGTCCAAGGTCGTTTCAAGCGACATACCACATGCCTACAGACAAATGCTGCTGTTATCTATAGAGTTTGTAAGGTTTACATTCCATGGACAAGGCGGTGCGGAGGAGTGAAATGTTCGAGAAAGAGCTTCTGGGTGCCATGATTGACCCTTACAAACACTTCCTTGATCTTCGTAGACAGTTATGGTAATTATAGTCAGCGTAGCTCAACGTGCCTTCATCTTCTCGTTGACAGTCTCACACCCAAGCACTAGTCTTTCTAAACCTTTTTTTTGCGTAATCATATCATGAGCAGCTCAATAGGATAAGAATACGGAGTCAAAATAAGCTGCTGGTTGATACGGCAAGCTCTTCTAGTTCCCGTAGTGCTCTCACTTTAATGTTTCTTGTTTTTCTTTTATTTTGTAGTAGCGCAGTCATGTTAAGAAACACCAGCTGACATTTCTCTAATGGTCGAGCGGGCTCGGAGTGCATAATTTTCATCACGTTAGATCGCGCAACCGCGTTCAGTGGTAGCGTTACGTAATTAATCACGGCTATTCATCGGCTTAATATTGTCTCAATCCACACCGACAAACGTTCCGTCCCGTATCGTTTACCACTGTTGCAACGCAACAAAGGGGTAACAACGCAGCACCACACTACGCCGGCTTTTGTAGGTAAAATGTTGAACTTCGCACAAGGCTTCCGAAGAATAGGCGTCATGCTTCACAGAGCGGCGCGCATTGTTTACTCACATCGCTTCCGGGAGGCAAAAATGCAGTAATAGTATAACTTTCAGTGCAGCCCAAAGTTACAGGGCGAGCATTACGGGCCGAGTTACAGGGCGGGTTACAGGCGACAAGTCGGCGCAAGGTCTTCCCATTCAGCATCAGTCCAGTCGAGTCACGTGGTGATTGGCGTAAATACAAGTGTACTGTGCGACTTCCTGGCTCGCAGTGCAAAGCCAGCCTTTCTGTGAAGACGTGACATGTCGTACGAAAATATACGTTTTTTTTTCCCCTCAAAAACAGCCGTGCTTCAATCCAAGGGACCGTGACAAACAAAACACAAAACCCACGTGACACTTACGACGCGTGTCATCCACGTGTCCATACTTTTTTTCTTTCAACATTCATTCTCACAAAAGCAGTGTTCGTACAAACACCGACTACACATGCATAACCAACGAGGCCGCGCCACAACCTTCAGAAAGGTTTGCGCTGAGGTGCACGCTTAAAAAAAGCAATCTGGTACATGTGTTCTGCCCATGGTCAGCGGCTACAGTACAGGCTGTCATCTATCGATGCGGGTGAGCCCCCCGCGCGTACGGAAGTGCGTGCTTCCTCTTGTGTTTACCTCGTATCGAACCGAGTGCGATCGCACGCCAGAGCGAACACAGCGCCACGCTAACTGCGTTGCCTCGGTTCGCCTGCACCGGACAGCGGGTGCGCTGACGCGAGGGGACGGTGCCTGCGTAAGCGAGCGAGATAAGGTGACGGTCATGTCTGCGTAATCGTACCGGCCAAAAAGAAAGAAAGACAAGAAAAAATGAAGGTCTTTCTCAACGACTTCCTGTAGCGGCGGCCATTGTTAAGTCGATACACTACCGTACTTCGCCGAAATTTAATCGATACAATTAAGAAATACATGCCCTATCCATGCCCACCTTTTCCTTCTTGATTTCTGCTAAGAGTTCATAAACACGCGTTTGTTCTCTCTTACCCTTTAAGCTCTCTTCTTGACTCTCAACGTTACACCTACCAATTTCCATTCTATTACTCATTGAATTGTCCTATGCGTTTAAGCTGAAGCCCTCTAGCGGGCTTCCAAGCTTCGGCCCCGTAGGCAAGTACCGGTTAAGATGCCAAGCTGTTATACGCTTTCATCTTGAGGTACAATGGTAGGCTGCCATTAACTATCTGAGAGAATGCCTGCCGAATGCACTCCACTTCGCTTCTAGCTCAGTGCAGCTTCGGCAAGCGGGAAACTTAACGTGAACAGCCGGGTATCTCTGAGGTCCTGTACACAACGGGACCACCTGTATTCTTCCGCCACAGCACAGGTGGCCAGACCGGCACGGGAAAGTGGGGATTCGAGGCTGACCCTCGGTGGTTGCAACCCGGCCTATCTGGTCTGAATCATGTGCTGCCTCCGTGCGGCGGCCTGTCTAATGCCGTGGAACATTTACAAAAGGAACGTCATTTCTCTTTGCCGTTAGTTCGTAAATGTAATGCATTACTGTTACAGTTCCACCAACCTTTAAAAGAACAATGACCTTCCTTCGTTCCCCCAAAAGAGCCAGTTCCAGGAACGATGTTCCGTACAGCAATGAGCGTGACACACTCGAACATATGTTGCGTCGTCTACAACATGGCAGTCAAACGTTTTTAACACGACAGTGTCTCATGGCTGCATCCACCAAGACGTCACTCACGTCACGGAAGTGACGTAGTAAGAAACATACGAGTACGCCATGACAAAGAAAAGCTAGCAGAAAAAAAAACTTCCATTGACGCCGTCCCGCTGGGAATCGAACCCACAGCCTCCCGCTTCGCGACGAAAGGTACCGGGCGCTCTACGAAATGCGATATTCACACACACATTACAAGCTGAAGAACGCACCTAACATTCTTTCTTATTAGCCTCTCCCCCCCGTTCCTCGATGCGTTCTTTAACCCGCGAGCTCGTGCATCAAGGTATCCTAGATTGTCTGGCTGGGGCACTGCCGCCATCTAAGAGAGACGAAGCGAAGTGCTGTAATGCCAGCGAATAGTGGATCTCCCACAAACACCAGAGGTGTTTCTCTGCGCGCTGCTGCTTTGAGTGTGATGGCAACGATTAGGAAAAAGAAAAATGCTGCATTAAGCGCCGCAGAAACGCAACAACACTGACGGCTCAATGTCGCGCAAGTCGACGTGCACTGATGCCGTTGTCGTGAGGCATTTTTCCATCCGCTCTGTCTAGGTGATACGTAAACTACTTCCGTTACCACAAGGGTTTGGTCATGTTCGTTATGTACGTTGGTCGCCGGAGACCAAGGAGACACGTCACCAGTTATCAATTTGAGTACAACCACGTCAAAGGGTGCCATACCAGCGAAGCACCGATAGCAATGCCCAAGTTCATCCAATGTACAGTAAATCTATACAGCTTCGGTGAACGCACATTTTATTTTCGTGTTATGCCGATTCCTACGACAGAGGGTTAACATCAGACACACGGGCTAAGAGATTTTTTTCCCCTTCTTCTACAAATAAAAGGATGCATCATACCTCTCCTACAATACCTCCTGCTTTCATCGCAGCAGCACTGCCTGAATAAGGCGAACGCGCATCCATGAATCGAAGGAGGCAAGCAACAAAGTTAAGCCTCCTGCAAGAGCTGGTCATCGTGTTACTAACGTTCCAGCCGCTGCCATGTTTACTTCGCCACTCAATGAACGCACGCGGACGCATTTCAAAGTCCACAAACTCCGACGCGCACCCGACAGCACGCTTTAGTACCACACGGATTCAAGTTCATGACCGCCGTAGCGAGGTCACTACTCTAATCCGAGCAACACAAGTGCCGGAAACAACCGGTGGTACACTTCCCTCATGTGCATACTTTATTTTTGCTCCTTCCATTAGCAACGTTTTGACTCCACCTTGATATATATATAAGCGTCGAAATTTGAACAGCTGTGCAAAACTTAACCACCAAAACGACAATAACCGTCACTCTCGAGAGTCTGCGTTTCCTTTTCGTGGTACCCAAGTTCGACTAAACATACTGCGAGCACGTGGCACGCGCTTCCTACATGCGTTTCCGGCATCGATTAACGTCGTCAAACAGAACAGTCGACTATTAAGGACGACGTATACGTTGGCCGCTTCCGGAGGGGTGATAACCTCCCGGAATTCTTTAAAGGAGTACTGACACGAAGTTTTGACGTTCTCGTATAGTTGCTGTAAATGAAAGCACCGGCGTGGAGAACCCCAAAAAGAGTATCATGGTGCCTCGCAACGCAATGAATATATTTTTAATACGGCTCCCTTAAAAGACCACTTTCGGTTTCGATTTCAAGGGGGCGGCTTCCTAGTGACGTGTCACAATAGTCGGACGTGCGTCTAAGTCACGTAGGGACAGCAATTCGTGATAGCGTCGCTGCAACTCTGTCGTCTGTGGTCAAGTACATGTGGGGCACGCAAACAACGACAATTTCACGGTCGTCCAGCGACTCTGACAGCGATTTCGGCGATTTTTAAGAGACCGTGTTCATACGTCATCGTAGTTTCCAT
The DNA here is from genome assembly GCA_013339685.2 of Hyalomma asiaticum. Lineage (NCBI taxonomy): Eukaryota > Metazoa > Arthropoda > Arachnida > Ixodida > Ixodidae > Hyalomma > Hyalomma asiaticum. The sequence goes on from CM023487.1 coordinate 27,513,280, forward strand.
TGCGCTGCGACTGACTTGCAGTGCTGGGCGACGAAAACTTTAATGCCAAACTAAAATATTTTGTACGTGTTTCCTAGCTTCCATGTGCAGAGGTCGTTAACAATACATGGCTAGAAAACGAAAAATGTATATCTTGCGCCACCGCAAAATCGTGTCAGTACTCCTTTAACGCTCGCCTAAATCTCAGTGTACGAGAGTTCCAGCATTCAAGAAATGCAATTCAGCAGCGTCCACTGCGCGCTACAATGTCAAGGTTACTTGAATGCGCATCACTAGGTACACTGTGCTCATTTGTAGCGGTTCATCGAAACGCCGCGCCCAGAAATACATGGCCTCTCAGGGCATTCGTCCTTCCATACACGAATGCAGCGCACACATTCGTTTCCTGCTAACGCTCCGTCACACAGAGAAAAAGACACCTCCCAGAAACGCGAGCACATACTGAGGACATCCTGAGCACGTTCTCCAGTGCACGTTCTGATGTCTTCAGGATATATCCACATCAATCAGTCAATCAATCAATCAATCAATCAATCAATCAATCAGTTTTTATTGTGACATAGCAGGTTAATTACAAGGCATAAAATATACAGGCGAGGATCCCAAAGCACAATGACTACAATGACATCAACCTGAAACTGTCCTCATTAATCCATTTGTCCGGCCTCAGAACGTCCTCGGAAAAACATTTGGGTTTTTTTGCGGCAGTATGTGTACAGGACATTGTCAGGACAGCGTTCACGGATGAAGAAGGTTATGTACGTCCAGATAACCCCACAATCGCTACGCTTCTGCGGCGGTTGGGATAAAAAAAAAAGGCGTGTAAAAATACCAATAAAGGAACAATGCCGTAAGCTATAAACCTCTATGACTACAGTTAAGGAAATGCGGTTTGAGAATCAGCATAGACGTGCTTATGTAAAGAAACCTTTATATACAACTGGACTACTAGGCTGAAGTTGGATGAAGACAACTCTGCTTTTAGCCAGCAGTAGCCAAGAGACAGTGAACAAGAGCCATCGTCAGCTTGTGCTGACAGTATGAGAATAATTACGGCAATTTAATTCGGTTACCGGGTGCCGTGGACAGAACGGTCATCACGATCCTGTACAGAAAGGAGGTGGAGAGGCCAGGAATATAGTGTGTTACGCGTATATACGCAAGTGCCCCTCCTGGAGTCGGCTTTACCACTACGAGAGAACTTGTGCGGCGAAGCACCGCGACTATAGGGCTTTGTTGGCTGCTCAGGCGTCATAACTGCAGATTTATTTTATTTCTTTGTTCGTTATAATACCTACAGCGCTCAGAAATGGGCGTCACCACAAGGGGAAACATATATAAGCCATACAGGTAGCGTAATACAACAACAACAAAACGCAATATTTAATAATAACAATAGTTCGAGGGGTTGTACTTGCCAAAATTGCGACATTAATATGAGACAAGTCCGCTATTCAAGAGCTCCAGAGCGATTTTTACGACCTGGCGTCCTTTCACGTGCATTGTAACAATCGCGTCTCTCTTTTTTTTTTTTTTGCATTCCGCCCTTATCGAAACGCTGCCGCCGTGGCCGGGATTCGAACCCACGACCTCACGCTTAGGAAATCAAGATACCTTAGCCGCTAAGCTAACACCGCGGGCATAGCATAATTACACTCTAAACATGGCGATTCAAAAGGCATTGCAGTTGTTCGATCTGGGTTACGCTCCCGACGCCGAGGTTCACGCCGAGTCCACCTAATGAACGAAAGCGCAACGGTTGGTACCGGTTTAAACCGATTCCCATCGCTGCACACTCAAACACCATGTGTAAATCAAAGACAGCTTTGTATCGAATGCCCACGTGTGTTGCCGTTAAGGCTGCCTGTAATTGGGTTGTATTTCCATCGCAAGGACGGGATCGAGCGATTGGGCACATAATGAGCAGCGGAATTCGTGCAGAGAGCGACAGGATACTCGTATATAATTATGTAACCAACTACATTTTCTTAGTTTTGTAATTACGGCATAAGTGCTTTATTTCGTAACACTAAGTAATGACGCTAACGCTAACTCGAGTTAATGACGCTAATGCGAGTTAATTACTGTACGAACGCTAGATTTGGCCATCCTATTTGGTAACACCATGACCCAAGAGTGACTTCTGCATAAAAAAGTAATAATGGAGTGAAATGTGAAATATTTTCATAACCCTTTAGCGACCAATTACACGCAATTAGTCACGCTCTTTGCGCGACACGCCGAAACAAGAGACGCAGCTTTGATCATTTTATTTCGGTCGAACAACGGAGTTACTATGGCAGCTTCGCGCATGCGTATATTCAAAGTGTAATACTCATGTTATCAGTATGTGCATCGCTGTGTTAAAAGGAACACTAATGTGAAGCCGTAAAATAAGATTCATATTTGTTCAGAACAATGTTGCCGTTATTTGTTTACCCAGACGGGTTCCTGCGAAAGCGAATAAGTTTCAAAGCCTCATTTCTGAATTTGGAGCTGTAAAGACGGCAACCTAAGCGCCCGCATGGCATATATGGCAATGAAAGACCAACACTAGGAATGTCTTGTGCGACGCTGATACATACAAAACGGCCACATACGGACACATGCCATATATATATATATATATATATATATATATATATATATATATATATCAAACGAAGTTCTTCCTGGCTATCGGGATAAATATATTATCAGAAAGCCACAGTGACAAACATAGGATTTATTCTGACGTTTCGGCTGGAGGCCAGCTGAAATGTCAGAATAAATCCTATGTTTGTCACTGTGTCTTTCTGATAGTATATATATATATATATATATATATATATATATATATATATATATATATATATATATATATATATATATATATATATATATGAATGTCCTAGATTTTCCCCCACCTAACGTGAAAGAAACGAAAAGAGAAAGAACCAGCAGGTCAGGTCAGGCACGCACACGCCGACCGCCGTTTTCACCCATGTTCTCGGCAAGGGAAGGGCTGCAAGTATTTAATTACCTTAGGCGATCATAATTTTTCATGTTGGCCGACACGAGCTTGGCGGCTGCTATTTTCTGCTGTCGAAAGCAGTTCCGCGATCAATTTCACGTGTCGCACCAGTACGAAACGCAGTGACGAAACAGATACGCACTTGCTTGAACTCGGACATCCAGAACTTCGAGCATAAATGGCCAAAGTATAGCAGTTGAGCTTAAAGGGACACAAAAGACAATCTACTGATCAGTTCAGATTGATCGATTGTCATTTGAGAACTCTACTGTTAGTTTCGCCACAACAGCTTCAGTTTTAAAGGAAAACGAAGTTTAATTTTTGAATTTGGCTCCGAAACCGAGGCGCCCGAACATAAGCGTGACGTCCGGGCTTTCAATGTACTTCCTTCGTATTTTGGCCACACTGGCTCAACATAATTAGGTGAAAATTTGCTACATTAGCTCTCTGGTCCCTCTACAACACAACGGGATTCATCTGTAGCGGAAAATAAATTTGCGCGCTGCAGAGGGCGCCTTTGAAATTTGTGACGTCACAGCGAGTCGGTGTGGAAAAATGAAAGTGGCGTCGCCACCTGCATTTTGATTCTCTGCGTCTTCTCGCTCGTTAAGCGCTGTCTCGTGGTAATCATTGTGCTCTTAGGAATGAGAGAGGGTAATTTAGTAATGCACGAAAGACTGTTTTGCTCTTTATAGTGTCCCTTTCAAGGCGCACTATAACAAAGGGATCATCATCTTCTTCTTCGTCACTCTCATCGTCATCGTCAGCCTGTCTTATGTCCACTGAAAGACGAATGCCTCTTCCAATGATTCCCGTCCTAACCTGGACTGCGCTAGCTAATTACCTTTTATCTTTGCATTATTTTTATTATTATTATTTCAACGCTACATTATATTTCCTATCGCGCACGGCCACGCTTACGCTTCTTTGTATCCACATCGTCGTTCAAACTAAACACCGGTTTTCCGTCCTCAATACGTGATCGTGCACGTCAATACATCACTCAATCACCCTATCAATCATTTGCGCTGGCAACTACGACAGCGATCAAAAGACGTGTGCCACCATTGACTAGAAACAGAGGATGTGAAAAGCACAGAAACAGCGGGGGAGAATACAAACATGCGAGAAGAAAAAGCAAGGCATGTCTTCTCCAAGAAGAGGCTGAATGATGTTTTCCGGCATGTGAAAAACGTGCGTCACTATCGTGACAGCTGTCACGGAAACATGCAGGAATGTTCCCTGAAGCAAGAGAGCGGCGAACGCAAAGCCGAAATCACCGTCTACACCATCCACACGACTAATGCTACACTGCCGCCCTCATTGATGACTTGGCGCCGCCTATCGGAACTGAACGCAAGCAGCTTTCGTCGTCGAAGCAACCGAGAGATGGCGCATGCCTCCCTGGCTCTCTCTCTCTCTCTCGAAGTTCACGTACGCAGCTGCTCACAATGTCAATAATTAAAGGTGGACAGCCGGAATGTGAAAACAGCTGTCAGGCCGACAGCAGAGTCAGCCGCGGCTTCATGGCCAGCCGCGCCTATTAGAACACAAAAAGTGCGATGTTTCTAAAAAAAATTCCAGTAAACAAGAAGCATTTTTTTTCCGCTAACCAATAACCCTTTGAGCGCGTTTCTCTATCTGGCCCCTTGCAGCATAGTGCTGCCGCGTTCTCTGCGCGAAGGTTTCATTCTGTTTCTCAGTTTAGTCTGGTAATTACCGTCCCTCTAACAGTATTCGTGCCCTTTACAGAGGATTGTTACAAGAACGGTACACAACGCATTTTTTCATAACGAACATATCACAGCATCCTACTATGGACTTACACATTTTGCAAGGGTCAACTATGAAGTATCGGCATATTTATAAAAAAAAATGGTCATCCATTATCACTTTGAAATTGCATACACCATTTTTATGCACAACCATGCCTGGTAAGTTGTTCCATAAGTTTATGGCACCAGGAAAAAGAAATACAAACGAAACAAATCGGCACTGATTCGCATC